>VDFB02000017.1:506828554-507141234 GCA_007258455.2 Sequoia sempervirens | reverse complement strand
GTGATCCGGCATATCATCGAGGGCCGAGAGGGACAGTTTGCATGGGGGATGTGCATATTAGCTCAGCTGTATCGGGACATGCACGTGATTTGTTACAAGAGACAGTTGAGTGTGACCCATGTGACATTACTACAGGTGTGGGCCTGGGAGCATATCCGTATTACCAGGCCGATTATGGTGAGAGTGGGGGAGGGAGATGATACGCAGCCTGTGGCATGGTGGTGGGGAGCAGAGGCAGGGGTGCTAGTGCGGTATATAGAGATGCAGGAGGTGGACGTATGGAGGAGGCAGGTGCTAGTGGCTAGCTCATCCAGATCTATCTCGTGGATGATAGCAGGGCAGCGGGATGAGTTTATGCAGCAGGCTAGCTATTGGAGAGGGGTATATGAGTAGGTTGTTCCAGACCCAACGCAGCGCACAGCACGCTACGTCAGTCAGGCTCCACTGCCCCCAGGGCCATCCCAGTCACTGGGGACACGCACCAGGGGTTTTAGCGACTACCGGCGGACTCCGTCTCCATACGGCGGTTATCAGGGGACACCCACCCATGAGTACCAGGGGACACCCACCCACGAGTACCAGGGGACACCAGCACATAGAGGGTCAGCACCCGATTCTCCGCAGAGGTCAGATGTGGGCAGCTCACAGTAGAGTAGGCAGATGTAGGACATTGGTTATTTTTGGCAGATACAGGATGGATGGTGTGTACATGTGGCCAGAGGGCAGAGGTGATCCATATCTCTGGATCTTGTACCTTATGATACAATATATGATGGAGATGTATTATATTATGACATTTTATTATTTTGATGATATGATGGCCTTTATTGACATCATGCAGGATGTTTCCTTTATGCAGCTATATGAGATGATCCCTGATGTGATTCTGCATGCCTATATATATACACATGTTTATACGGATGACTTATGTTTTATGCTTTATGTTTTTATGTATGGATGATTGATGATTGATGCAAACGTGTTTATGATTTATGATGTATGGATGCACATGTTTATATGATTTTTGATGGATGGACGATTTATGCATGTCTATATGATTTTTGATGCACATGTGGATGGGCGATTTATGCATGTTTATATGATTTATGATGTATGATTTATGGATGCACATGTGGATGGACGATTTATGCATGTTTATATGATTTATGGATGCACATGTGGATGGGTGATTTATGCATGTCTATATGATTTATGATGTATGATTTATGGATGCACATGTGGATGGACGATTTATGCATGTTTATATGATTTATGATGTATGATTTATGGATGCACATTTGGATGGGCGATTTATGCATGTTTATATGATTTATGGATGCACATGTGAATGGGCGATTTATGCATGTTTATATGATTTATGATGTATGATATGTCAATAACGACCGTTATGAGGATGCGGGTAGGCGATAGGCGGATGGAAGATTGCATTTTCCAAAAACAACCATTAATATCCTGAGGAAGAGGACCAACACGAAGAACGAAGAACGAGAGTACTTGCACAATCGACATCATAAGTGGTGGTTATGATGGAAATGAAGGGTGCATGCAAAGTGGTGGAAATGCAGTGAAAATGAGATCGTGCCATCTTTGGAGCATTGATTTTTACTATAGCGTAAGGTACTAAGCACCTTGATATAGAAGACCAAGGCAATTAAGTACTCTACGCATGAAACAAACACAGCAAACAATAAGGTTATTCCAACACCCCAAGGTCGTGACGACCTCAGTCGGGCCTAGTGCTATAATAACCACAAACACACAAAGTTATCCCAGCGTAACACAAGATCCTAGAGATCTTGGTGGGTCTTACGAGGGATAACTCGAGAAGACAGCAGACAAAACAAAAGATCAAGGTATGCCCCCATTTCAGCAGGTCAAAGCACGCCATGGTATGGTGGACCAAGGTGACCTCGACAAGTGATGGGAAGGAACCCAAAATGATAAACAAAATTGAAAAAATATCAAGAGATCATAATCAAAGCAATAGGTCCTTTGCCATAGGATCAAGGTGGTGGATGGGGTTGGTGAGGTCTGCTAGGAAGGACTCATCCTGTTGAGACCAAAGATGGATGCGAAATAAGATGACCCAGTTGACGCGGGATGTTGCCGAAGGACAAGATCTTGTAACACAAGGGAATTTCGTTTGTTAAGGACCAGTTAGATGTGGGCATAACTTGATAGCGAAGCTCAAAAGACCAACATAACCTACAGACCTAGGGGCTCGGGGGTCGATCATAGATTAGCCTTGCCTACGTGAAAGCGCAGAACCCTCGTAGTTCCAGAAAAGACCATGGATAAAGCAGAAAGAAGACCAATGGTGACCGATGATGATGGACAAATGCCCCGGGGGTGAATCAAATGATCAACCTTGCCTACGTGACAGCGCAGGGGCAATGTAGTTCATCAAAATGGACGCGACAGAATGGGGTCTAGGTGGAGACCGACATGATGGATGACCCTACCCGATGACACCAATGTGAATGACGTAAGCTCAGAGTGGGATAATGAAAAGCTCAGGAATGGGGGATAGGCTAGATGAGTCGTCCAATGCTCAATTCAATATTTACCAAGCAGCCTTAGGATGAGATGGGAAAGGACAATGGTGCGGATGAAGGCATTAAAATAACTAGGATGTCAGGTAGATAATGATTAAGCCCTCTATGGATGATGCCTGTTACCAGGTTTTCACCATCCATACTTATCCAAGGCACCACCAAGAGGTGGTTTTCACCATAGGATGAATTTATTTTTCTTGACTATTTTTGACTTCTTTTTTTTTTGATTTTTTAAATTTTTTTGATTTTTGACCAGGTGGGGTAACCGAGCAAACTTAGGCGTAGAATTTTTTCAAATGCATGACATTGATAGGCTCGTCCAGGGGGTCTCCTTCAAGAGTAGTCAACCTGTATGCCCCCGATCCATATTTAACAGCTATGATATAGGGCCCCAACCAGTTTGCTTCAAATTTTCCCTTCTTGTCTCGGTCTTGCTAAGTACGTTGGTTCTCCTTAAGTACAAGCTCGCCCACCTAGAATTGGTGAGGACGGACCTTCTTGTTATAACTACGCTTGAGATGATTCTAATATGCTTGCAGATGATCGTAAGCCTTTATTCTGCGTTCATCCAGTAACTCTAGCTGTGCAAGCCGCGCAACACGAGCATCCTCTTCACTGATAAGGTTCTTAAGAGAGATTCTCAATGATGGAAGTTCGACCTCGATTGGAAAGACGGCCTCAGCACCAAACACCAAAGAGTAGGGGGTGGCGCCTGTGGGGGTGTGAATGGATGTGCGATATGCCCAGAGGGCAGGGTGAATGTGGAGGTGCCAATCTCGGCCAGTGTTATTGACAACCTTTTTGAGAATACGGATGAGGGTTTTGTTGGTCGCTTCGGCCTGCCCATTACCCTGGGGGTAATATGGTGTTGACCAACGGTGCTGAATATGGAATGTTTCGCATAGATGTTTCATGGCTTGGTTCTTGAATGGTTTCCCATTGTCAGAAATGATGGTGGATGGGATACCATATCTACAGAGAATATGGTAAAGGATGAATTTGGAGATCTGAATGCCGGTGATCTGTGAGAGGGGCATTGCCTCTACCCACTTAGTGAAATAATCAATTGCGGTGATAATGAATGTATGGCCATCGAATGATGGTGGGTGAATCTTGCCAATCAAGTCAAAACCCCATTGAGAAAACGGCCATGGTGCCAGGAGGGGCTGAAGGTCCTGCGCTGGAGCATGGATTAAATCTGCGTGTTGCTGGCACGGAAGACACTTTTTTACAAACTCACAAGCATCATGTTCCAACGTAGGCCAATAATATCCAGCCCATAGAATCCTCTTGGCCAGAGCCATACCATTTGAATGTGCCCCACAAACACTGCTATGTACCTCCGTTAGTGTCGCATGGGCTTTGGTCTCATTTAGACATCTGAGGAGGATTCCATCATACCCGTGACGATAAAGCGTGTCATTGACAATGACGTATCGAGAAGAGCGATGAATGAAGGATTTGCGTTGGTTATGTGTAAGCTCTGGGGGTATGGTGTTGTCACGGAGGTAAGTATATATGTCTTGGTACCACGAGGAGGCGGGACCTACGATATCGCACACCATGTCAGTGTCTGGGACATCATATGTAGGGATTAACAGTTGTTCGACCAGAAACTCACACTCTGTCCGATCCTTGGGCATGTCAATCAGAGAACCGATAGTGGCTATGGCGTCTGCTGCTTTATTCTACACCCGAGGGATTTGGTCGAACTGTATGGAGGTGAAATATTTCTTGAAATCGTCTACCATGCATTTGTAGGGAAGCAGTTTGTCATCCTTTGTGAGGAACTCATCATTAACTTGTCTGATAACCAACAAGGAATCCCCAAAGACTCTCAAATGGGTAATGTGCCACTGTTTTGCAATTCTCAGGCCGGTGAGGAGAGCTTCATATTCCGCCATATTGTTGGTGCAGGGAAACGCTATCCTAAATGATTTTGGGATGTAGTCACCTTGAGGGGTGACTAATAGAATTCCTGCCCCAGATCCACTGTGAGTGTATGAGCCATCAAAGTATAACGTCCAAGTTGGTGCTTCTGTTACTGTGTAGATTCCTTCATCCGGGAATTTAGTGTCTATTAGGTAGGCATCTACTAGTGGTGCTTCGGCCAATTGATCAGCAATAACCTATCCTTTAATAGCTTTGCGCTATATATACTCAATGTCAAATTCGCTTAGTAGCATGACCCATTTGGCCATGCAGCCGGTCAAAGTGGTTCTAGATAACGGATGTTTCAAAGGATCAATTTTGGCAATTAATAATTTAGTGGTGGTAGACATGTAATGGCGGAGTTTCTGTGTATTGAAGACTAGCGCAAGACACGCTTTTTCCATAGGAGAGTAATTTAACTCATAGCCGACTAGTGTTCTACTGATGTAGTAGACTACCCTTTCTTTGAGTGACTCATCGTGCTGTGCCAATAATGCCCCAGTCACGGTATGAGATATATAGCCGGGAGGTTTCTGGAACAAACAGCATCAAAAGATAATTGGATGAGCTGATGACCAGCAGTTCTATCAAAACCCATTGACCTTCAGGGTCCATCGGAATTGGAATCTTTCTTGAGATGGTAGATAAGCGGCTGACATTTATACATACAGGCTGAACCGGCGGATGGCGCATACTGTCAGGCTCCTTAACTGCTTTAGATTGCATGGAGGCGGCATGGCCAGAATAGCCTTTACTTTGGCAGGATCAACTTCAATACCTCTGCGGGAGACTATGAAACCCAGCAATTTCCCTGAAGTGACCCCGAAGACACACTTTTGTGGATTCAACCTTAACTTATAATGCTCTAACCTCTCAGAATATCTTCTTTTAGGATAATTTAGGATGTTACACGCTCATATTGCGGGAACTTCCCTAATAGGTCATCAACATAGTCTTCCATGATGATATGGATGAGGTCATGGAAGATGACCGTCATAGCTCTTTGATACGTTGCCCCCGCATTCTTGAGACCGAAGGGCATAACATTGTAACAGAAGGTGCCCCAAGGGGTTGTGAAGGCGGTTTTGTGTTGGTGTTCAGGTGCGATTCGGATCTGGTTATATCCAGAGAAGCCATCCATAAGGGACAACATCTCATGTCCTGCTGTTAAGTCCACCAACATGTCAATATTAGGAAGAGGGAAATCACCTTTTGGATAGGCTTTGTTGAGATCTCTGAAGTCTGTACAAACTCGGATGTCACCATTTGGTTTAGCGACCAGCACTATGTTGGAGATCCACTCGGAGTAGTCAATTGGTCTGATAAATGCTGCCTCCAGTAACTTTTCTAATTCCTTCTTAACTAACAATGCGACTTGCGGGTGCATCTTACGGAGTTTTTGCTTGACAGGTTTGGCGTCTGGGCGGATGTCTAGGTGATGGACCACCAAGGCGGGATCTAAGCCTGACATGTCTGAGTATGACCAAGCAAAGTTAACAATTCCCTCTTGGAGTAGCTGTGCAAAGACCGGATACTCTTGTTCGGAGAGTGACTTGGCTACATAGGTGATCTTAGGATTTTTAGTAGTTCCCAAATTAATCTCTTGCGTCTCTTCAATCAGAATAGATGATCTTGCAGATAGCTGAGTTCCCATAAGGGGAAGATGAACATCTCCATCTTCTAGCGCCTCTTCGAGGTTTTCCATCAGATGCGTCCTTTATTTTTACTTTTTCAAGGTCACGAAGCGCCTCAGGGAGGTTTTCACTAGATGACCGTTTGTTATCTTTCTCATTTTTACTTTTGCGACTGGAGTGTTCATCCTCCCCCAATCCCATGAGGTTAACATAGGTATCCGTAGACATACTGACAGGTGTGCTAGTTCGTAGGTCCCAATCAATGAGTTCAGGATGGCGGAGGGATAGGCTAATAGTGCAAACGGATAGGCATTCGAACATGGAAGATAGGTCGGCATGATCGACATCATTGTACGCACGTATGATGGATTCCTCCTCGGGTATGTCTTCTAATAAGCTGTTGTCCACAACTACACTATTGGAAGCATTAACTGATGTTTCGGGGGCTTTTTGCTTCCTGTCATACCCAATGCCCATATTTCTTGGTAGCGGAAATGTATCAATGGGTTGTAACCGCCCTTGTTCTTGCTTTCCTAGGCCTCTGCCTTGATAGTTATGCTTTTCCACAAACCTTGTCGGCTAGGGGTACTTTTCTTGGAAGTATTCTTTGAGAGGAGTTTCCAGCTGAGGCTCTTCTCGGTAAACCTATTGGCTTATGTCTTCTTCGGGCGCATCTGTCTTGATACTTGGGGATACAAAAGTGGTAGTAGGGATGTTTTTGCCACGGAAGGTGACAGTCTTGTCCTCTTGTGGGGTAGCATGGGAAGGTTGCCCCTACTCGTGTGGCGATGGTGGCATGGTCGCTATATTGAGAGCAGTGTGCATTTCATACTCGCCACACCCTTTGTCAATGATCTGGACTTTTGTGAATGTAGGCTCAGTGGAAGATGGAGCGGTTATTACGATGGATGGTGGATTAATGGGTGATGGCCGAGATGCCCCCATTTCAACCCCTGGACAATAATGCAAATGGGGAAATGATGTCTCTAGGGCGCGGCAATATTCGAATGGTTGGGGATCGGCATAGATGGTGACCTCTTGTCCGTTGACTGGGAATTTGAGGCACTGATGGTAGGTGTAAGGCATGGCTCGCATGGCATGAAGCCATGGATGGCCGAGGAGGAGATTATATGGTAAGTCCAGATCAAGGACATGGCAGGTGATGTACTGAACTACCGGTTCCACTTGGACAGGAAGATTGATGATCCCTTCTGAATTCCTTTTTGCATTGTCATAAGCCTTGATTGTAATAACCTGGTTGCTTAGGTCCGCTTGGGTATACCCCACCTGCTTTATGAATTTTAAAGTGCACAAGTTGAGGGCAGAGCCATTATCTACCAGAACCCTTTTTATTTTATGCCGAGCGACTACGACTTCAATATGTAAGGGGCGATTGTGATTAGCATCAATGTTGGGCATATCATTGTGGCTAAAGTGTAGTTGGTGAGACGAAGCTAGGTGTCCTACCAAGGCTTGAAACTGTGTAGGATCCATATTATTAGGCACATGGGTTTCCTGTAGGGCTCTATTAAGGATTTCTTGATACACGGGGGAAGACTTGAGTAAATCCAAGATGGAGATATGTGCAGGGGTCTTTCCCAAGTGATCAAGGATATTGTACTGGGAAGTTACAGGAGTCGGTTGGGCAGGTGCAGAGGCTGCAGGAATGGTGATGCGGGCTCGTCGTGTGGTAACAACACATTGAGAGTCTTTGGCTTTGACATGTATCATGGATACACGAGGTTCTACCTACTCAATGTAATGAATAATACCCTCATAATTGAGGGGTACATTCTTGTAACTCACGTTATTTGTGCTGTTGTTTTGAGGATTACTGTTGGAAGTGCTTGGGCCTTGGTCATGGTTTGGGAAGGCATTTTGATAAATCTGCAACTGAGCATTGGACGACGGAGCTTGGTTAGGATCAACCTTGATGTCACCTCGATCGATGAGATCCTGGACATAGTTTTTCAGACCCTGACACTTATTCAAAGAGTGCCCTTTAATTTTGTGGAACTCACAATATTCATTTTCCCTAAACCATGCGGGCTTAGGTTTGGATTCGTCTAGTGGCTTGGTGACGGGGTACGTGATTGGATAGCTGATCTGCAACAGTTTATTGAAGACGACACTCAAGGGTTCTCCTAGTTGAGCATATTGGCGTTTAGGGTTCCCTTGATTGGACTGTTGGGGAGGACGGGGTGTCCCTTGCGGTACAGATATGGCGTTAGGTACAGATTGTTGTTGTTTCTGGGATGTGTTGGCCACTTGGACATGTTTAGTATCAGTGACACCATCATTGACTGCATTCTTGTTCTTGTTCCAGAAACGTGGCTTGTCGTTGAATGTTCTTTCCCTATCTTGGTTATATATTTTGATGTGCCCCTTGGCAATAAGGGCACGCTCGAGGATGGGTCCTTTCTCCACCACCTCCGCAAAAGTGGTGACACAGTGTAATCGAAAGTTGTGGGCCATGTCAGGATGAGAGTTCTCCACAAAAAGGGTGACCATGTCCTTCTCTTTCAAAGGAGTTTTCATTCGGCTTGCCAGGGCACGCCACCTCTGGAGGTAGCTAGTAAAAGTTTCCCCTTCACGTTGTTTCTCCTTGAGAAGATCTAGGGTATCAGTATCTTTCTCCAAGTTGAAGGAGAAGTAGGAGACAAACCTTTCTGACAAGTCCGCAAAAGATTTTATAGATCCCTTGTCGAGGGTCATGAACCACCCTAGTGCGTCACTTCCCAGACTTCGGGGGAACAGACGCAAGAGATAGTTGTCATTGTGGATCACTTCTTGACACTGGGAGTAAAACTCCCGTAGGTGGGCCTTAGGATCTTTGTTCCCCTTATATTTGTCAAATTTTGGCATCTCAAAATGCTTGGGGAAGGGAACCAATGAGATGGAGGGATCATACGGATAGGGACATATATCTTCGAACTTGAACGATTGCTTGCTAGTCCCTGCCTGGAGATCCTTTAATGCGGCTTTGATTTCCAGTATGTCCGCATTGGCCGATGTGTTAGATGGATATTGATGATAGGGCGATTGTGGATTCTGAGAGGATGTTTGGGGATGGGTGTATGGATAATGAGGAGGTGGTACCTCCTGTTGATATGCCAAGGGACTTTGTTGATAAAAAGGTTGTTGTTGTGAGGTGGGATATTGATTGGTTGGGTAGTTGTGGGTGGCGTACTGTTGGGAAGTATGGAGAAAGTGTTGCTGATTAGCTTGCGGGTATTGGGGGTGTTGATATGACTGTTGTGATGCCCCATAGGAGGGTTGTTGATATTGGGGCTGGTTGTAATAGTTGTAATGGAGGGGTGTTTGTTGATATTGTTGTTGATGCATAGTTGGTGGCTGTGATGGGCGAGATGGGATGTTCTGTGGTGGTTGCGCTTGCGGGCGTAAAATGGATGCAAGGAATGGAGATATGGTCGAGGCTGAAGGCCGAGGTTGATTTCCTTGCGGTTGGTGTTGTGATGGTTGTGCTGAGAATAGGGGATTGATCGACGGTTGTTGTTGAGGTGGAGGTGCGATTGAGATGTTGTGTGAGGGAGGTTG
This sequence comes from Sequoia sempervirens, assembly GCA_007258455.2. NCBI lineage: Eukaryota > Viridiplantae > Streptophyta > Pinopsida > Cupressales > Cupressaceae > Sequoia > Sequoia sempervirens. The sequence goes on along the minus strand of VDFB02000017.1, from coordinate 507,131,534 downwards.
TTGAGCACTAGTGGGAGCGTAGGATTGGGGAGGTTGTTGGGATAGGAATGATGATGGTGGAGGAACATTGGATTGGGGTGGCTGTTGAGGTATGAACGACGAGGGTGGAGGAATATTGGATTGGGATGACGGTGGAGGGTTGGATGACGACGGAGGAGGGATGTTGGATCGGGATGAGGGCGGAGGGTTAGATGATGATGGAGGAGGGATGTTGGATTGGGGCGGCTGTTGAGATAGGAATGATGATGGTGGAGGATTTGTTGCCCTGGGAGGTGGGGGCAAGGCGGCGAAAGGGTTGCCCCCAGCATTGACGGGAAGCGAGTTCGAGGGGGGCGGTGCCGGTAGCATTAATGGTTGTGGTTGCGGGATGTTTTGCGGCATGCCATAGGCATAAGGATCATTGGGATCAATGGTTTGAGGTGCTCCCGTGACTGAGATGGTGGGAAGTGGGGGATTGGCAATGGGATATAGGACAGCGTTGCCAAATTCAGGTTGATGCCAGCCTCCTACGGAAGGAATGTTGGGGACATACGAGCTACTGGGAATGTCATGTGCACCTTGAGGTACATTGGATGTAGAGGTGCCATACTTGGATAAGTCAACACCTGACGGCAACTTGACACCTTTATCAATCAAGTGAGCCAAGATTTGGTCACCATGTTTTTCGAGAAGACGCTCTGTCATTTGTGCATTAACTGGGTTGCTAAAGTGCTCCTCAAATGTGAGTTCGGGTTGCTCGGCCATGTTTTCCTCCCCAGGTGGTGACGTGTTTTGACCATCCACATTGGATTGCGATGAGGTGCCGTTGTGGGGATCGTAAGGGATATTAGCACCATAGTTCGGATCTGACAGGATGTTGACTGTGTTGGTGGGATTTTGTGGGTTGTTCGATTGGACATTCAGGGCTTGTTGGTCGGCCATTTTCTTTGCTTGCGATCGGGTCTGAACGGGCATGCAAGATGATGACAGGGATCAAGGTATTAAAAAGACCTTGATGATGAAGGATCGATTTGATTTTGATGAAAGATTAGTTGATGACAATTGATTAGGTCGACGTGGATTGGCTTGATGGGGTTGGATTGGATTGATGGGTAGATACTGGATTAACCTAGATTCCAGGTATTGGTCCGAATAGGTTTGATGATGTGGTGATCAGATTGATACAATGATTAGGATTGATGTAATGATAGATATGATGGAGACCGAGATCCACAACCGAGTTTAAGAGGGATCCTTGGTAACACTAGGTATTGATTAAAAGGTGGATGTATGATAACAACACCGAATCCAACTTGAGATAGAAGCGGATTGATTGGGTCGAAAAGGATAACTGACCTAAGACGGATAGCGATCCTAAGCCAGTTATGACGATTGCGATTAGAGATGAATACCTAGGTCAACTTGGATGACGACTACAACGGGGTTTATATGGAATAACGGAAATCAGAGATGAAAGCGTGTTTAGGACGGATGGGGAGTGTCTCAAGATAGATGAATGGCTCTCAAAACAAGCAAAAGACTATTCAGGACAAATGACCCTTAGAACGAAGGGATGGTTGCTCGGAACGGATGTTCAGATGTTTGTTTTGGACGCTAAATGATCGTTTCGGTGTTCAAAACGGAGGGACAATGAATGCCAAATGATGGTATAGGATGGTCAAAGGGACAGGTCCGCCACTGCAATAGGACAGATCCGCCACTGCACAAGGACAAATCCGCCACTGCACTGGGACAAATCCGCCACTGCACTAGGACAACTCCGCCACTGCACTGGGACAAATTCGCCACTGCACTGGGACAAATCCGCCACTGCACTGGGACAGATCCACCACTGCAATAGGACAGATCCGCCACTGCACTAGGACAAATCCGCCACTGCACTGGGACAAATCCACCACTTCACTGGGACAAATCCGCCACTGCACTGGGACAGATCCGCCACTGCAATAAGATAGATCCACCACTGCACTGGGACAGGTTTGCCAAAGGATAAGGTTAAGTCCGCCAAAGGATAAGCTTAAGCTTGGTTTTTTTTTTATGGGTGGCAAAGGCAAAGGACCCAAATTGTAGCAATCATAAAAATACTTGGCCAAATTGATACTCACTAGTTTTTGCACAAGAAAGACAATTTAAGCAGTACAACCCTACGATTAGTAGAAACGGGTATGGTCAACAAAGTCTTCTACTCTAGGATGCACATGGTTTCTAAGGAGTCCTCGATATACACCCGGTACGTGAGGCCCAAACCGTGAACACCAACCCGTTACAAGCATGAGTCGGGAACCTTAGCGAGATACTAGAGGCTCGGACCAACTCTTCATGTCATCCCGACGCTTCGCCAATTACAACGTGGTTGGATTGAGGTACAACTTTCGATCTCCCCCCTTTATATACCCCGCTGGTATGCATGGTTGGAATCGTCCCTTGGGGTGATGAAATCCCCAAGCAGGTCCCACTAGGAAAATGAAAAGGGGTGACTCAAAAGGACTTGGAAAGCTACGATTTCTCTTCACCCGAGGATCGCCAAATGGGCGCAAAGGGATTGGATACGTCAAATAGCCTTCCCAAACACGCCAAACAAGGTTTATTGACACCCTTTAATTAAAGCTATGTTCCTATTTTACCAAAAGACAATTAAGAAAAGAGTTTACATACGGGGCCAGTTAAGCCACTGCAGATAGATCTCCTCACTCTATTTGACCCGATCCATACACTACAGGACAGATCCGCCACGAATAAATCCGCCACCACCATCAAAGGCAGTCCGCCACTGCGAGGATAGATCCGCCTTTGCGGACAAATCGCCACTCTGTCGAGACCAATCGCCACCTACGGATAGATCCTTAGCTGCGGAACAAATCCGTCACTCATAGGGACCAATCCGCCACCTCTACAGACAGATCCGCCACTGTCGGGACCAATCGCCACTCACGCGGCTGTTGAAAATGCAAAAAAGCAAGCGTGAAGAAAATAGACCCGTTTGTGGGTCCCACCGGGCGTGCCAGAAATGTGATAGGTTGAATTAGAGTGGTTAGAAAGCAAGCAACAACTAAAAAGTGCAAATAAACAACTTAAACAACCTACACTTCAAGATTAGCCTAAGTTAGAAACAAAACAAGACAAAGCCACAAAATGGAACTTTATACCTTGCGTTGAGTCGATTCTTTGGTTGGCCCTTCGATCTTTGACGTGTATGCTCCTTGGATGGCACAAGATGTGAGATGTGAGATGCAAATGATGCTTGGAAACATGAAAATAGCTAAGTGTTGGTTGAGAAACAAAACTGCAAGAGTTTGGCTAGCACAAATGATCTCTCTAAAATGAGAGAAAAGAGGGGGTATTTATAGGATTTTTGAGACTTCTTAGGCGAAATAGAGGGTCAAGATTGAGCCACCAAATATCAAGATGTAGGGCTAAGGTGAGTTGAGAACTCACAAGCCCTCACATCTTGACATGTAACATGTGAGATAGCCCTAAAAGGTGAAGTGGACATGAGGTGGAAGGAAAAGGACATGACATGGAGGGGGTACAAAGTACCTTGGGATTGGACAAGATCTCCTCATAAAGGAGGTCCTTGTCCCCATGTGGGTGAGAGGACATGTGAGGAATTAAAAATTCCTCAAATATTCTCATGGGGATGGGAGAAAGAGTAAAGAATAAGTAAAGGACATGTGGGGAGAAGTGAAGGAATTAAAAATTCCTTTTAGGTGCCTTGGGGGATTAAAAGGTGAATTAAAAATTCACATGGGGAAGGGGGATGCCTTGTCCAAAAGGAGAAAGCCTTTAATAAGGTTGACTTAAGGACACATGCCATAAGTAGTAGGGGATTATGTTAGGCTAATCAAATGATTAAGGTTGTGCAAGTACTCAGTTAGATGGACTAATGACTAATTAGAGGCAAGAGAGAAATTATGGAGGATATGACCTTAATGATGATTAAGGGTGTGCACATGCTAACCCTGGTTAATTAGAAGAAGATGAAAATAATTAAAATGGATTAGGGGCCAACTTGCAAAAGTTGGAGGATGTGACCATGAGAGAGAAAAGATGAATTAAAAATGAATTTTAATTTAAAAGGGGAATATGACTAGATTAAATAAAAGGGCATATTTATTTAATTTAGAGGAGGAAGAGGGGAAAAGTATTAAATTAAATACTTTAGGACTTTTGTGCAAGATGCAAGGTATTAATTAAACAATTGGCTTAATCAATATTGACAGAGGGGGTGAGCAACCAGATGAAATAAGGAGACGCGTTTGATCATATGGAAGTGATCAAAATTGGACGTCTACACTAGGATGTGGTTATGAACTATCTTGGTCTAGAATTATCCTTGTAACTTGGAATTGCTATGGGCATAAGATATGTTAATGTCACTTCTCTTGAGAGATTTGTGGATTTTTTCTATTGGTATACTCCATGTACATGTGAAACCTTATACTTCAGAAGTTATAAATGGAATTGTGATGGGTAGTCCCTATGACATTTCTTCTTTGTAAATATCTTATCTTGAATGAATGTGAAACAAGATGATTTTATGTATTTGATTGTTGTCATGTGAGGGATCTATTTGTAACTTAGTTCTTAGAAACACATGAAGCTATCTTATATTGAAGATTGAATTTGATTTATTCCTTTAAGCAGATGGTTGGTACCTTTTCTAGATAGGTAATAGGAAATGAAACATGTTTAAATGAGATCAAATTTTGCATCACGGTGCACACGGAAAATAAATTTTGTATGGTTTTGGTTGTGAACAAGTAATTACAAATAAATTGAAATAATATGATTGCAAGTAAAACAATGATTGTTGTACTTTTATTTTTCAAATGTAATGGTCATATTAATAATTTTTTAGTTTACTCAAGAAGAATGGTTTATGTTGAATCATTAATAAAGTCTACTTTGAAATCATGAGTTATATTTAATCTTATAAAGGAAGATTGTAGTCAAATTATAAATAATTGATATCTATGAGATCACTTAAACTAATTATAATTTTGCAATGTTGAGAGTGAAACACTAATGAAAATACAAATGGGAATGTTGAGGATGTTGTGAAGACTATTAGGTCCATAAAAAATCCTAAAATGGGAAAACACTAAGGGGAAATAAATAAATCTAAAAGAAAGGAACATGAATTGGACTACCTATTAATCCTTCTTGGCATGTAAAACTTAACATGAATTGAAAACACATGTTAATTAAAATAACCTATGATTAAAAAAATTTGGAAAGGGATTTATAAATTCCCTAAAATTTTAAAGGGGTCAAATATTGATCAAGTAACATTTGATGCAATATGACACTTAACTCAAGCATGTAAATTGTACCTAGTCAAGTGACACTAGTTCAATGCAATGTATGGCTATTGGTCAAGTGATACTTAGCTTATGCATTAAATATGGAACAACTAAGTAACACTTGATAGTTGCTTGAGTCTCATTTGATCAAGTGACTCTTCATAGATCTTGGATTCTAGACATACTATGTTAGTCAATTAAACTTGTGACTCAAGGACATGTATAGTTCTACAAATCAAGGCTAGTTCTAACTAGGTCCAAAGATAAGCACAAGGCCTTCAATTAAAAATGAATAATAAATTTATTTTGTATGGATGCATGTGAGTATCATTGGAGTTCATTAGAAATGAACTTGAGTTGTGAAGCATAACATGTGCTTTGTTCACAGGTTATTCCTTTCAAAGAAAATTGAGGGTCTAAAATTACTAGATGTTGAATTTTGTATCAAAGCAAGGTTTTGAAATATTGGCTAGGAGTTAAGTGGACCCGAAAATATGAATTCCTTAACTAATCCATTTGAGGTAATCATAACCAAAAAGCATTGTGGAGTAGAGGAAATGAGAATCCCCCCTCACTCTCTTTTCTCCCTTCACAACAAGATGAGTTGTACAAATAGTATTGGGTGCTTGATTAATGCAAAGTCACTAAGAAGCTTGGAAAGTTAGAAATTAGAATTTTGAGAGGTGTGTTATAACCATCTTAGAGGAATGGTTAAAATAAAGATATTCTTGCAATAAAAGAACTTCTTGCAGTAATACCTTACAATATTAAGATGGTCTTGGCATGCCATCTGACATTATTCTATCTAGATAGATTGAGATAAAATATTTCAAGTGGTAGATTTCTACACAAAAGAACATTTTTTAAAGATAGTAATGTTACTTCAAATATGGGGTATAGAGATTGAATAATCTAAATATCCTACTTTATTTATATGTTGAACATAGGATTGTTCATTATTTGGAAATGTATTATAGGTATGTTAAAGGAGCAATTTTTGCAAAATAAGTTGACCAGGCAAGAATTATAGGTTGATTTGGTGACCAATAGGAGAAAATAAAATATGAAATTTGATAGGTCCTAGGTTTGTAAATTTTAAGGGCCTCTAGGAATGTTGATAAAAACTTTGACAAGGTTATAAAGGAAAGAAAGTTGTGATACAACAAAACTAAAAATGAATATGGGGTAGAGGCTAAAATATTCTCACGTGTCTTAAAAAGCTATGACTTAAGATGGTTGATATGATAAACAAGAATTCTCTAAATTACTATCATGAAAGTGTACCTTGAATAGATAAGGATATTCTCATTTAAAATAAGTAGCCTTGATAAACATAAAAAATATGAAAAATATTGAGGTTCCATGCCTAATCATAAGGAGATATTGTCTAACTAGTTTTTTTTGTTAAGGAGAAAGGAAATAAGCACTAGTTTGTGTTGTATAAAGGTTTGATCAATACCTCTTACTAAACTTATACTACTCCTCACAAGAGTAGTAAGGAGTTAGAGTTGTAAATCCTAGGAAGGAAGGAGAAAAGGGTTAAAATATTAGAATTTTACATTATGGTATATGTACTTGGACTAAATGTTTCAACAATTCTAAAAGAACTACAACAAAAACATTAGGAAGGTGCACTATTAAAACTACTATAAAGAGTGTTTAGGATTGTGATAGAACCCTGTAATGACTTAGAATGAGAAAACTAATGATTGTAAGTCATCAAAGTTTGAAAGAACATATGACTCATGCTAGTTGTCATGGGACCCTTATAAATTGTGTAGTAAGATGATGAGACATATTTGATTGTACTAATATTATTTATGAGTCATGCATCCCAATGGGAATGAAAAAATGAGATACTTTTCTTAAAGTAAACAAATTCCAATTGGGTAGGCATGTGGCAACTTTGATATGAAGAAGGGTGACAACACTACACTATACACTATGAAAAAAATTGTGATAGATATTATGGTTATTAAGTCACTTTTGGAGTCTAAAAGCTAGAAAAAAGTGATGAATCAATAGGGAAATGGTTTTTTTATTTTAAATTTTATACTAAAATTTTAGAAAAATGATGAAATTATAAAATTTTCATTTTGACCTTGAGGGCCAGTTTAAACTTAAAAGAAGGATTTATTTTCTTTTAGCTAGAAAGGGTGCATACATCACCATATTATAGATGTTTTAGGAACCAAAATAGAACTATTTTTAGGCTTTCATGAAGCTAAACATAGTTCAGTTTATGGAAAAAACTTGAAATGTACTATATGAGGATTGTTGTGCTATCTTAAGTACCATAACATGGATCTTAAATAATAAAGGATAAGAATAGGAAGGTCTTTTGGAAGAGATATTTTCCTATGAGATATTGAAGGTTATCAACCTAATGGCATATTGACTTTCTTTTCCACCTTCCCTATCTTTGATTCATGATGTCTTCCACATTGCTTTGTTGAGAAAACATCACCTAACACGAGTCAAGTGTTAGACTAGTATAATTTACACACAAAAGATAAGGGGAAATTTGTCCTTGAGCCAATTAAAATCCTAGATCAATATAATCTATTTAAATTGTGTAATAAATAATCTACTCACATTTTGGTGCAATGGGCCCAAATGAGTCAAAGTAGAAAGATAAAACTTCTATATAGGAAAATTTTCCATATTTGTTTAAAAAAACTATTTATAGGTTAAAATTTGTGAAATATTATGATGATATTTCGTTATGTGGTAGAGAATGTCATAAACCTATTTTAATGTATTTAGTTGATGAAAGAATTTTTTTATACCATTTTACTTATTATCAGATTATCGAGTATATTTTGGTTGTATTAATTGTATAGGTTAATTGAGGAAGTTGTATCAATTTAAAATTTAAATTTGTGATGTGTAACTTTACATTTTACTATACTTTTAGAATAATGATTTATTAGATGAATTCATATTGATGGATTTAATTTATTGAAATGCATTGATACTACTGATTTGATTTATGTTGGTTAGTTTAGGTATAATCATACACCTGATTAGAGTGTAGTAATGTAAAAAACTAAGTTTGGCAAGAGTATTCTATGAAAGGGCATGACGATAATGGACACAAGTCAAGAAGTCTTCTATTTTGATAATTTGGATGTCATTATATTGTGGGGTTGTTTGTGTTATGTGTCACATGTTGGCTTGTAGTTTTATGGTAATCATGATTAGTATTGTTGGAGGGATCTAAGTTTTATTTTTAACCTAGTGTTAAATTTATATGACCCAATGACTGTAGATTAAGAGGCTATAATGTTATTTTTCTAGGTTTTGAATTTTAATGTCTAATTGGAAACCCATGCCATGTTGGTGGGAGGCTTGAGAAAAGAAAAGGATAGTCCAAGGACTACAAGAATTAAAGGTTCCATGGAACATGCATTCAATTTCATTCATTCCTCAAAGCATGCACATGAATTTCAGGTTTTGATGTTTTCATTGTGTTATATTTTTTCTAGGTCTTAGTTTGAGAGTTGTTTATTTTGTTGGAGGTTATTAGTTAAGTGGATTTTAGCCTAGATTATGACATATTTTTTTGGCACCACTATGCTTTAATTTTGGATTCCTTTTTGGAGGAATAAGAAAAGAAAAATAAATTTGTTTAGGGAAAATGGGGAGGAAAAAAGTGTGGGTAGTTTGGTTGAGAAGCACATAGGGTTTAACTAAAATATAGGAAGAAAATAACTATGAATATCTAGAGGAAACATTCTCTTTGTGGGATTATGAGTACCCAAAATTTTATAAGCCTACATGACTATTCAATGATGATTTGAAAGTCTAGCTCATGACCCACATGATATGAATGATTTCTACTCACAACTTCTTCACTCTAATGAAATTCCTCTTTGCACCTTTATCACCCTCCCCCATGTGTTCATCATCCTTGTATACTTCATACTTAGCTTGCACTTCTTTGAACCCTCTAAAACTAGTATTTTGAACCTTCACTGATAGGGGTCCTAGTGCTAGAAATTAAGGTGTCTCAACCTTTGTATGTATTTAATTTAATATTTTTATTCTCTATTTTATCATAATTATTTGACATATTTTACAATGTATTTTAATTAAAATTTGTGCTCCACCTCAAATGGGGTGTTGAAATTTGTGTTAAGGTATTTTATGCCATATGTTGATACTTTTTTTGTATTAATTATGTTCTCATAAGGTGGATATATTTTGTAGATTTGGAGTGCTCCTCTTTTATGGGATTTTATGACAAGCTATGCCAAAATCTTATGCCACACAAGAACCAAGAATAGAGGGAGTTACTTTCGAATCTTGACCAACTATGAAAAGATTTATTATGTGTCATATGTTTCCTATTTTGAGATGGTTCGAAATGACAAGTTGGGAACCTATGTTGTGTGGGTCAAACATAGAGTTACATATGATTTATTGATTTACTATTTTTAGCAATTTGTAAGGAATATTCAAGGGTGGTATTGAAAATTGTGCCCATGTCGGGCACAATCTTTTGGTGGTTTTGTAACATGGTTTTGAAAACAATTTTTTGTTTCCAACTTATTCATTAATCTATAAATTGGCAATTGATGAAGTGGGTTTTACATGAGACTTTGTAGGTACACTAGTGTTGTTGGAATGCCACCAAAATTCTTCCAAGTTTATTATTGGTGAAATAATCCTATAAAGACTTGCATTGCAAGTGTGCTCAAATCTCTTTTCATATTTTATAATACATCATGTAGGTTTTGGAGTGTGGGGTTTTTCTTTTGAAAGGGGTTTCCCCACATAAATCATTGTGTTATGGTATTGGTATTTATTTATTTATGAACGTGTTACTCTACTTTTTATAATAATCTTGGATCAAGTTTTATTTACATCACCCCCTTCAAGATTAGTGTAGGAAGACATTTCCACATACCTTTCTTCTTTACAAGTGATATCAGAGTTGATCATCTTTGGTTCTAATTGTTGGACATATAATTATTTGAGCTAATAATTATTTGAGTGGGTGCTAGTGTGGAAGGATAATTTTTTATTTTTATTCTAGGATATAAAGATGCAAAGCAGACTAGGATGATTGAGGTGGAAAACCTTTTAGGCACAAAATTTGAGATGTGGAAATTGAAAATGGAAGATTTATTAATTGACCATGATTTGTGGGATGTTGTTGACATAAATGTTTAGAGACCCATAGATTCTACTCAAGCATCCAAGTATGATGTAGTAGAAAAAAAGATAAAGCTCTAATTAGATTGTGCCTTGCATATTTCATTCTTATTAATTCCCATTAAAAATCCATTAAAAAATATTTATGAAAAAAACTTGGAGATATCTATCAATAAAAAAACTTGGTGAATAAAATATTCTTGAGGAAGAAGCTCTATTCCTTGAAGATGGGTGATCCCACAAAACTGGTTTATAATTTCGTTGAGGAAGCAAAATTGAAAAAAATGCCCCCATGAAAAAAAATTGGGTTTTGGGTGGTTTGAATGAACTTAGGGTCCAAACAAACCCAAAGAGGGTTCGCTTGAAGCCCCCTTCAAGCGAACCCTATTAAATGATGAGTCCCTCCTTTTTCATGTTTTCTGGAACAAAAACAAAGATAAATTTTGAAAAAAGGGGGGTTTGCTCGAATCCCCCTTCGAGCGAACCCCCATTCATTCAAAAGGTCAAGGGGGGTTCACTCGAAGGGGGCTTCAAGAAAACCTCCCTTTCTCCCCCTTCTCTCCCTCTTGCACCAAATTTCTGCAAATTTTTTCCCTTCAAAGTTCGTGTTGAGGATGAAAATGGAGGAGACTTCACAAACCCAACTGGATGATGGTAGTCCTTAAAACGAGCTATCCATCAAATATAATTTTAATATGTTTTTTTTTATTATGTATTTTATTTTTTAGTTTGATTAAACATAGGTTTTTCACCAAAAATAAAGTTCTTTGTTTTGCACATGTGGAAAAATAGCAGATTATCATTTTTTTTTTGAAAAATATTAGTGTACTATATATTGATGTCCTTGATCCAACAAAAATAAGAAGAATTTTGAGACATACCAAAAAAAGTTATGCTTTAGCCAGTGAATCATGTCTAAAGTGTAAAAGGTTTGAATTTGAAACTTAATTAAGAAAAAAATATTCAATGAAATGCTATGAAACCAATTCCATGCACTAGATATCATAGTTAAAAATATAAATTTGAAAAAAATAGAATTTTATCTTTCATAGAAAAAAAGTTGTGTTAGCCAGTGATGTCACTCTTTAAAAATGGTGTATATTGTTAAAAACTAGTTTTTGAAGGAGATGGAAAAATAAGTGCAATCTGATTCATTTTTAAAAAAAAAAAATATATTTAGAATCTATAGACAAAATGTCACAAATCACTAGTTTGCATTATCTTCAAATTCCTCATGGTTTAGCCGCTATAGGTGCCCAAAAGTGAAGATTTAGTTAAAAAAATTCAGTTCAAAGTCTAGTTTGGCCAAAAATTGTAAACCAGTATTGTGGGATCACCTAGATGAAAGAAGGTGGATAGATTTTAAACCATTTGGAAGTATTTAAAATTTTGATGGCTCAATTAAACTTTGAGTATAAAGATGAATGAGGAGAAAGATGTCAAAATTTGCTATGTTTTTTGTTAAATTCATGGTATAACTTTGTAATGGCCATTGGGAGAACTTATAAAACTTTAAAAGTAGAGGATTCTTTTGGTTCTTCAATTTCTAAAGAGATAAGGAGGGATATCTCTCTGAGTGTCAAAGAGTTTTTGAGTACTTGAGGTTGACTAAAAGAAAGAGGAAAGAAGAACAAGTAGTGTGAAAAATCTAGATCCAAGTCCAAGGGGAGATCTATATCTCCTAGAAATTCCAAAGCTATTTGATCAAATGATGGTAAACCTATTCACATCTATAAAGAGTGTAAAGAAGATAATAGATAAGAAAAATTTCATATGACCTTGAATATACATTTTTTTATAAGCGAACACATGGAAAATATAACAAACAAATAAGCATTAAAATCAAACAATTCAAACACTTTAAATCATGCAAACCTCATATTGAGCACCATGTGGAGATATGCTTATGATGAATGTGGATTCTCATTTTGTACAACAATTACATTCCTTAGGTGATAAAATTAACAAAATACAGATGCATAGAAGTTGTGATGTTGAAATGACGAATAAGAGGCCAAAATTATATATATTTCAAGAGAATTAGATATAAAGTTAAGATTTAATATTGGATCTCTAGTTTTATCCAAAATTGGGGGAGAAATGAGTAGAGGTGGTAAGAATCAAAGAGTTGCACATTATTTCTCAACTCAAATTGATTAATGAGTAAACATAATTGATTGATGAGTTATTTTTTTACATGAAGCAATTAACTGTTGTGTGGAAAAGGTAGGAGAGTTGACTATTTGAAAGCAATATTTAAGTGAATGTATACATGAGGAGTGGATTAATTTATGAGTGGGATTGAGAGAATGACTAAGTGGACTAAATTAACTAGGTAGTTAACTAGGTGAAGTCGATTTTGATGATTTAATCATTAAATAAATGAATCATAGGTATATATTAATTGAAAATAACATTTATTAATTATTATGGATAATATATGGAATATAAATTGATAATTATTAAATAATTATTGGATTTAATTTATTAATATTAATGTATAGGTCAATTTGACTAAATAATAATTATTATTTAATTAAATGATCGTATGTTAGGTGATAAATGGATGATAAAGCACTAATGATAAGTGATAATAAATTAAGGCAAGGGTGACATTATTTTAGTGTCTAAATTTCCCCTCTTTGAGATGATGTTCAAAGTAACATTATTTCAAAGAAAAGGAAAGTAGCTAGGAACAAATGGAGTAGAAGATATAAAGAAGGTGATGATATGCCTTAGCCATGTGGAATAAATAATGAAATATGGGATGGCGAGATGATGATGCCCCTTTGAGAGGTGATTTGTGTAAAAGCTACACGAGTGAGCTCTTGAAAGAATAATGATAAGAATACAATTATGCAGAAGATGAAAAATGATGGAAGAACATGAGGAGATGGATGTAAGAAAAGTTAAAAAATAAAAATAATGGAGGATGAGACATTAAGAAATAATTATTGAGATTGCTATGTTATGTTTCAACATATGGAGAGAAACCTTATTTTGATATAAAAAATGATGTTATCCACCAAGGTATAGAATACCAAGGTGAAAATGTATCTAATGTATGGACTTAGTCACAAAAAATAGGATACCCCAACACTCACAAGGTGTTTGATTCTCTTGGTGGGTATGTGATGAGACAACCATCAAACACAAATATGAGTTCTCGTCACACCAATTAGTGTGAACTAAGTGTTTTACTTAACAAATTCATCACCTAGTTCATATTCACATTACTCAAGTTTACTTGGGGTACACATATGATACTTATCACTTTATGTCTCAAGTCATAAATATTAAGATACATGTCATAATATTATGTAATCCTATGTTTGATCTTGGCTTAGATAATTGAAGGGTTCTCATTGTAATCTTAATCATCCTAATCCATTTTTATTGTATCATTTTTGAATCCTTTGCTAGACTAACATTTTTCTCTCATATTTGATCTCTCTTGTGCTTTCATTGAAGCTCTTAGATCTTGGGTGACTACATCTTCAACCAAATATTTCATGGTATATAGCATTCTCTACCAACTCTTACATGGTATTAGAGCTTATGGGATTGCTTCTAGATAGTATTATTGAGAGATCTATGATTGCAAATCTTGTTTGATTTAAAAAAAAAATGAGTATGCTCTTCTCTTGAATCAAATGATGACCTAAGAATTAGAAACTAAATTTTGGGGGTTTCCTCTTTTTGACTTAGTATTGTAGGTTCATTTTGAAGTGTGTTGGTGCAAATTTGAGCTCACCATTAAGGTTAGCATGTCCAAGAAAGTTTAGTCTTTGATTTGTCCAAATTGGACATGTGAGGCTAGATTTATAGGGGTTTGAAGTTGAGAGGTGGTATCCTAATTAAAAAAGTATCTATAATTTTGGAGCATTTTGGGTCAAATATAACCCTATCATCAGATTTAGGAGGCCCAAAAACCTAGGGGTCAATTGTAAATTCATCAAATTTGGAGACTTTTTCCCTAGGCCCTTAGAATTTTTTTCCTCTATGTCATATGAATTGTACGACATACCATGTTATCCTATGACCATATAATTTTTTTTACATACTTTTGGAGTGTCTAGGTGCCAACGAATCTTTCAATCTATCTATTATCCATTAGTAAATTTTTTAAATTATTTGCCTCTATTTAAACTTTTTTAGTGGTATTTTGGTATGTAGGTCATACTTGCGTATGTAGGGTACCTAAAAATAGCATAAGGTATGCCACATCTCATGTGGTGCCACATGGCATAAGATTCACATCCAATTTGGTCCTTCAAAAGGAACATATCTCGCAAAATATTTCAATCATTAGCACAAGAATCTCAATGAATATTTTGATGCATTTCAACAAACATACCATCCTATTATCACAAAACAATTCCCCATAATTAGAAGGTGGTTTCAAACTTGGGAATACTAATTTCAATGAAAAATAGATGTTTTGACAAATCCATTGACAATTTCAAGAATTTGATAGAATATTTTATCATATTAAAGAATATTTTGTTCCTATGATGATGCCATCATGATGTTAACATGAAATCATCCAAACCTTCACCCCAACCTACCTCCTTCACATATTAAAATTTTGATTTAGCAGTTTATTTTTAGAGGATTTGTTCTCATTTATACATGCTCTTTTTTACGATAATTTTTTTTGATTTAGGGTAGAATTTTTTGAGATTCATAGTGGTTTAGATATTTTTATTTTTTGTGTATGATTTTTTTTTTCTAGATTCTGATAGGTTTGGTTGAGTAGTTCTCAATTAAGGATCTTTTGGGGCTTCGTTTGGGCTCATATGGTAACATTTATTTTGTAGTGGTGTGATAAGATTAGTTTCATTCTGTAAAAAAAAAATATTTTTAATTCTAGGGCTAAATTTGGCATCTATAATGTACTAAGATCAATACCACTTTTCTATTTTGGCAAGTGGCACCTATAATCACACTAACTATAAAGTTCCAATATCTATATTTTTGGGGGGAATCCTTGATTGAGTAATTTGGGGGGGGGATAATCTTGTGGTGGTTGACTGTTTTCATTTCTTTGCTATGTGTTCTTGTAATGGAAAAGACTAAAATTGAAATCCTAACTACATATAATTATGCTTCATGGAGACAATCAATATGAAACTATCTAATGGGAAAAGGATATCTAAAAGAAACCATTTCTAAACCTACTAATGCTAGTGCAAAGACAATATGGGAGATCAATCATGAGAAAATACTTGGATGCATTTTTTCATTGGTCTCTTTTGATTTACATTTTCATCTTGAATCATGCAAAACACCTAAGGAGGCTTGGGATACTTGAAAATTTGTATGGTAAAACTGACAAGATTGGGGGATATTAGATTGATATCGATTAATGAATCTCAATCCTAAGGGTTTTGTCTACATCCAAGATTATATCCCCAAGATTAATCAACTAAGAACCCAAATAAAGGATTGAAAGTTTAATAAGGGGGATTTACAATTGATTATAAATGTGTTATCCAATCTAGGTACTAAGTATTTAGTATTTATTTTTGGCTTTCATAGCCATCAACTTTTTATGAGATTAACATATGTTGAGCCTAATTTTGATGCCTTTTCAAATATTTTGGTCCAAGAGAAAGTGAATTTAATTCAAATTGGTCTCATCAAGTCTTCTAAACCACAAGCATTTCTGCTAGTTAGCTTAAGGTATAAAAAGAATCAAGGAATCCTAAAAATTAAAAATATAGAAAAAGAACAAGCCCAAGTGTGTATATTATAATAAATTATGGTATGATGAACATCAATTTTATTCAAAACAAATTGATGAGTTGAAACATATTCTTAAGAATAATCAAATCAATTTTCCTTCAACTATGTTAGCGAGTTCATCATCATCTTTTCTTCTTCTTCAAAGTCAGAGAAATAGAAGGGGAAAGAACTTGTTATAGTTATAGATTCTGAGTCAAAAAGGTGGATATTTGATTCTAGAGCTTTACATCATATGGATTCATCATAGAGTATTTTCTCTTCGTTTGAGTCTTATTTATCATCACACATATTGATGGATAACAACACATATATTCATGTTTGTGGGAAAGGATCTATTTACATAGAAAAATGATCATTTAATAGTGTTCTTTGCATTCCATCATTATCAATGAAAAACTTTCTATCTATTAGATCACACATGGTGGAGCAGGGAAAAGTTTCAAGTTCACACCAAATTATGTTATTATTTGGGATTTGTATAAAAAAGATATTATTTCAATTAGGGAGATTGATCATCAATCTTGAGTGTACAAATTTTCATATTTTCTCTTACTATTCTTTCAATTAATTTATAGACTCAAGTATCTAGTGTAAGAGTTACACAAGCACTCAAGCCCCTAGGATCACCTAAAAAACTAGAAAAAAACTTCCAAATTTGAGAATATAAAGAGAATAGATTGCTTGATTATGGATGCAATAATGGTACAATGATGCTCAAGATCAATAATAATACATAATGTACATATGAGGCCTTGCTTATATATGTAAGATGTGAGGATGAGTGAACATAGGATTATAACATGTGTCACAATCATATTCCATGAGATAAAAAGATATAAGGATCCTAAGTAAACTATGATAAATTAATTAGAAAGTGTTAATAGGACCTAGGAGATGAGCCAATTAGGTAATATCCCTATTCACACCAAGATCTGGTGTGGACACTTTTGAGAAGATATAGTATGGTCATTTGAATCTTGGTGTTATTTCATCTACTAAGGTTCTAGAGACATGTGCTAGAATTCCATATCCTCCATATATTGTTTCTTTTGATGGGAATTGTTACACCCTAAGCAATAATACCTATTTACTATTACTTGTTTTGGTTAGATTGCTTGAATAAATGAATGTGTTTTATGGATCTCTACACGAATGTGTTTTATGAATCTTTATATGAATATGTTCAATGAATCTTGAATGCAAATATGATGAACGAATGATTGATTAAATTTGACATTTTATAATGTTTCTAACTATGAAATGTATGATGCATATGATTATGTTGTGTTCGACTAACTATGGTTATGATGTGCCAAGTTGAGTGCAAGAAAAGGTTCGATCCTCCAGAAGAGAGGGGAAGTATCACTCAGGAGGAGAACTTGGTCTAGTAACCCTTAATGAGCCTAACTAAGAAATTAGACACTCATGTCCTAATTGGTCATAGAGAGTCAAGTCAGTTTTGGGAAAAGGTAAGTAATCTTTGTTGAATGTTGTGATTGAAAATTGTGATTAAGTCTTGATGTCTTGTGTTAGTCTTTTCTTGTATGCTTATTGTGGTATCGATGAGATATATGCATAAGATGTATATATATGTATATGTGTACATGTCTACAGTAGACTCATACATGTGAGTGAATACTTATATGAGTATATGTAGGTAGACGTACCTACACATGCTCATGAATGGATCACCCATATGCATGGGAATGCCAAGTGGACTAAATTCACACACACACATATATATGAAATATTATAATAACATGTACATATATTAATATATATTATATAGTTGTATATATATGTATATGCATAATATTATTCCTTATATTTATATATTATATAAATATGTTTGTTAATGTATTTGGTAAACCTTATGAAATAAATAAATAAATAAATAAATAAATAAATAAATAAATAAATAAATAAATAAATAAATAAATATATATATATATATATATATATATATATATATATATATATATATATAAAACACATATATATGAGAATTGAAGTTATTAATATGAACCACAAGTTCATAAGATAACATTGAACATTATTGTTAATAGTATACAAGGAATATAATATACCATGGGGTGCATGAAGCTTAAAGTGTAACTTTAAGTGGTATTTAATTGAGCGCATATAGTTAAACATGACCAAGTCAAACATTAAGCATAACACGTAGGAATTTTGGAGATGTGTAAAATGTTTTAGCTGGGAAGTAAATGTTGTTTGAAATATAAGAATAAGTCAACAGGTTGTGCCTATGAAGGTGGTGCCAAGGAATAAGAGGTGGTGCCATATTTGGTAGATGTTGGAATGTAAAAGAATTCTATGAATTCGAATAAGCTTGCAAATAAGTGTTTAGACTCAGTCAAGTGTAAACTTGACATCATATTGCAATGGAATTTGAATTAGGAAACCTGTTTTGAGTTTGTTGTCCCAAATATCAAGTCTACTCAACTATAGGATTGTCATGTGTTGCAAACCTATGAGTCGTTGCATGAAGAAGAAAGGTGGTAGAAATAATTACTTGTTTGTAGCCTTCAATTGCTCACAAATTAGTATAAATAGAGGTGTCCATTCTACCAATTTCTACACTTATCATTTTGATTATCTTGATGCTATTTTTCTATGAGTTGAGAGTTATTTTGGTATTTTGTATTTGTGGTTATCGTGAGATTTAGTGAGAATTTAGAAGAGGATAGTCAAGTGGATCTTGGAGGAGGTGTCAATTGATCTTGAGGATTCATACTAGGAAGAAGTTTAATCAATTGGAGATTATACAAGCATGCTAGTTTCTATATCTTTGTCTTTATGTTGGAAATGATAAATTAGTTTATTTACTATGTTGGGAAAAGAGTTTTTTGAATATGTTGTGGTGTTTGTTTGAGATTTCTTGTTTCATGGTTATGCAATATGTTGTAGAACTTATCTTATTGGTTATATCTTTATGTACTCTATATATGGGAGTTATTTGAGTGCAACATATTTATACTATGTGTAGTTATCTTTGCTATATGTAGGAAGTCTAGATTCTAGACATATGTGGCATTATGCAAGATGTTGCTTTAATCACTTTGGTAGTATAGTCATATTGTTATGTGATGTTATGTGGGTTATTCCTAGGATTGGTTAGATCCATGGGAAAGGGGGTAACCTAGGTATAGATTATAATGGTCATTAAAAACTAAATTGAGCTAGGAAGGTAGGTGAACGTGTGACGCCTACTTTAAGTTAAGGGTAATGGAAACTTTGGCCAAAGTAGTGTAAGTAGCCACTATTTACACTGTCGGTTTCACTATGATTCAAGATTATGTACTAGGCATGGGATATTCATACATGTGTAAGTTGTAACCATTGTATGTTAGTCTAGAAACATATAGGACACAACACCAAGCTCAGAATAGGCTATTGTTATGAGATTACCAAACCAAGCTCTTCGTCGAAGGGTAGGGTCATCTTATCAGTTAGGTAGATGTGCAGGGGACCGCAATAAGTCCATGCTTGGTAAAAAAGTGTTTGAGTGATGCTTCTCCTCATCAGTTGGTGGCTAAGATTTGAGGGGGAATTCCTAGACCATTGTACTTTATACTTTTTGTAAGCTTGTTTAAGTTATGTACGTAATTTGTATCCATCTCTACTAAAATTTAAAATATGAAATGTCATATGGAAATTATGTATCATAATTATTTGAATCAATGAAAGGAATTATTTTGTATGCAATGGGAATGTTTGAAATATGTTTCAAATGTGCATTTATCATTCAAAGGAAAAATAAAATTTGTATTTCTCTTAAAGGTTAGATGCATAAACTATTCACTTGTGGGTAAAACACAGGAAATAATTACTATGTAGAATAATGGGCATGTTACACATGGTATTAGAGCTATTAGGTTCAACTCTGAAACCTATGTACTCACTATGTTTCCAATCCAACATTATGAGAATCTAATGTTTGGAATTTTTTGTTCCAGGATGGTGATTCTTAGGATGACTACAAGGAAGTCAGTGATAAGAAATGAGCGCAACCTATGGGTCAAGAAGGAAAGAAAAGCCCTTGTTCATATCATTGAGGGAACCAATCATGACAATGCCATTTGGCTGAGCGATAGTGAGACTATCAGTCACTCCCTTTCACAAATCAACCATGAGAAGAGAAGGATGAAAGATGATGGAAATTTCAACTACTTACCTCCTGTCTCTCTGAAAAAGTTGAACTTTTTATCAATTTCTAGGGATATGCCCTTAGAATGTAGTGTTAGTACAACTATGTTGTTTAGGGACCCTCATGTTATACCTATGGCTAAAATAATTATAATAGCCTCAAGTGGCAAATTGGAGGAATATGTTCCCTGAAATTATGTGTTTGAGCATAGGCCTAAAGTATATTATCCTTATTACGAAGAGAATGAGAAAAAATATGAGGGTTATACCCCACAAAGTTATGTATCGAAAAGTGAATTCAAGGGATACTCTCCCTTAGACTATTTGAATAGTCATTCTATGTAAACTTAAGGATATTGAAATCCTTCATCAAATTGAAATAAAAACATGTTATTTTTTTGGAAAAACTTGTGTAATTTTTTTTTATGATATACTTTATTTCATGATTGTTCTTTAATGCTTGTAGGATGTTAAGTAAAATTTCATAGATCTAATTAAATGAAATATCTAGGTAAATTGTTCTTAGAAAAATGGTTAGAATATGAACTAGCATTGAGGGAAGTCAAGAAGTAAGACAAGGTACTGAAAATGTTGAAGCTAAGTTGGACTGCATCTTGTTTATAATCTATGAAGAAAGATCAAGGATAGGAAACCTCAAATAGGAATTAAGGGGTAAACAAAGAGTGGAAAAAGAAGTCCCAAATAATGATGAGGAAGTGCCTCATAATGAAGAGGAAGAGGAGAATTCTCAGGATCACACCCATTCTAGTGAACAAGTGGATGAGGAGTCACAATCAAAGTTGGAAGGAACTAAATGGAAGTGATTGGCCAATGAGTTGTCCTGTGACATGAGGAAGATCACACCTCCTAAATTTGAGGGTAGTACTACTGGGGATGTGGTTGAAGCATGGCTTATGGATATGGAAAAGTACTTTGAGATTAGAAATTACTCTAAAGTCACTAAATTCGTATGGGGAGCTTTCCAATTGGCAAGTGAAGCATCCAGTTGGTGGATGAATAAGAAAATGGAGTTAGGATTGAGTTCCTTGAGGTTAACATGGAGTGAGTTTGTGGGGGTTTTTTGAAAAAGGTGGTTAGCACAACTATTCTATGATGAGAAGCTCATTAATTTCCAAATTCTTAAGTAAGGAGATTCTTTAGTGAATGACTATTGGGAAAAGTTCACCCACCTCCTGAGGTACGCACCCATGTACCAAAAGGATGAGAAATTTCAGATAAGGAAGTTTATTATGGTTCTTAATGCCCAAATAGGTAGTGAAATATACGTACACAGTCTAGAAACCATGGAATTGGTGTATGAAAAAGTGATTAAGCAGGAACAAAAGATTAAGTCTATTTCAATCTATCGGGAAAAGAATAAAAAGAAGTTTAACTTGTGCAGGCTAATCAAGCTGGAAAGAAGACCCAATGAAGGGAAAATTTTTTAGAAGTAAGGGGAAAAGGGACCTCAACAAAGGTGGAATGAACCAAAAAGAGACCAAAGAGGAACAACAACTATAACAATAACAACAGAGTTGGCATAAATGTTAATAACTCTAGAAGACCTGTGAAAAGGAAGGGACCAATGAATGGATGTTTTGCATGTGGAGGTGATAACTATGCTAATCGATGCCCTATTAAGCTGACAAAATATCAACCACATGGGAATCCTCTTCCTCCATAGCAAGCTGCATTTCAACAAAGGATACATGCTGCAATAGACAACCAAAAAGATGAGTATCAAATCACTTTGGTAGAAGTCTTAGGTACTTTATCTGGCATTCCTATATCAATTTTAATAGATATTGGTGCCATAGAAAATTTCATTTATCCCAAAATATAAAGTCAAATGTATAGAAAGGCTGGATTTATGAAAAAATATTGGGTTGTGGAGTATGCAAACCAAACAAGAACTATGGCGAGTCAATGTCTATTTTAAGCAAGGTTAGAACTCCCAAGTTTCTCCACAGAGGTGAATCTATACGTAGCTCCCTCAGGTTCGTATGATGTCATCTTAGGAATGGAATGGTTATGGAAGCATAGAGATAAAGTGGATTACCATGCTAAAACTATAGAATTCTTTGATGACCTAGGTAACCAAGTGTCTTTGCAAGGAACACCTAGAGAAGTGAACCTACGATAGATTTCAGCTATGCAAATGCATAGGGAAAAAAGGAAAAGTTATCAAATCTTCACAATAAAGATGGATACAATTGAGGAATACAAGGAAGTCATCCTTCAAGATGATGTCATGTATTATGGACCTCAAGATTCTCAAGAATTCAAAGAATGAGAAGTGGTGGAAACATGGAAAATGAATATGGAGAAATATCCAATCCTATAGAAATTTGTGGATGTATTTTTGTTGAACATCCAGAATACTAAGAGGGGGGGTGAATCATTATTCCATAAAAACATACTAACATCCATTTAAATATTGTCTTAATTCTAGTTGAATCAGCAAGAAGGAACATAAAAACAAGTTAATGCAACCATACACATGAACACTAGGATTTTTATGTGGAAAACCCAAAAAGGGAAAAACCACAATGAGGGTTAACTCACAATATATTATATCCAAATACAAAATTTTATATGGCTCACTACTAGACTCATTTTCCTTGAAAAGGTTCACAGCCCGAGTACAAAAGATGGCTAACTGCCAAGATACAATGATAGTGGCTCACCGCCAAAAGATTGAACTGATAGGATACACCTTCAATGTGTAGGGTTCAGTTCCACTAAAGCTTAGAATATGAAATACTGCCTTACATAGTAGTCACTCAATAAAACTACACTGATCACAATTGATAAAGAATTTCAGCTTAGATCTCCACACACCTCTTAATCCTTTTCTTTCTCACACTTGCTACTCATTACACATTCATTTCTCATGTGTGTTTTCCCCACTACTGATACCCTTCTCCTTCCTCAAAACATCTTATATATACAAGTATATCTTGATCATCAATTAGGTCAGCCTAATTAGATGAACATAAAATAATCAAAACTTTCTTTGTCGACACCTATATGATTTAATCATTTTATCCATGTAGTGCATTATACCAAGTCAACTATCATCCATAAAACATGATTAGTCTTCATAATATATTGCATACATTGAGTCGACCAAGACTAGAACACAACTCTCCAAACCAAAAAATAATCCTCAAAGAAAACACCTTTCGGATATGATAAAACATTAATTTCCCATCACACTACCAACATAGAGACTATCAACAAAACCGCAACATAAGAATGCTAACCTTACTAAAATGCAAAGTCTCCCACACAGTATGCCAAGCAAGGAATAATAGTAGAATACAGAGTTGAACTTTGTCAAAGATAACTTTCTGCTCACAACAAAAGACGTCTCAAGATCCAGGATGTAGTTGTATGAATGAGTCAAGAAAACATGGTTAAGAGATTAGAGTCATATCATAACTTTTGGTGAATCTCAGACTCAAATACGAACACATTGATCCATCACAAAAGAGTATTACCAACAGAAAACAACTTCTGGTAAACCAAGTAGACTTCCCATTTAGTTATCACCATTTTGACAGAAATGACAACATAGGAACAACCAAAATGAACCATCCATACTTCATGCTCATGTTTCAAGACTCCCAAAAATCTCCCCCTTTGTCATTGATGGCAACATGCATGACAATTTTTTTTTCCAGTATACCACAACTGAATACTCTGAATACTCCCCCTATCAAAACTGTTCTTCACAAAAATGTTTTTCTTCTATCTCTCTATCTCTCCATTTTCTATCTCTTTATCTCTCCCCCTTTGATATCAATGATAAAGGAAGGGGTCTGGTATATATGTATATATGCATCAGAGTGTAACCAAAAATACATGAACACAAAATTGATTTAACTTGAAGATGAACCTCTGAGACTCTCCAGAATAACCTTCCATGATGCTTTACATTCTTCCCATGAACCTTTTGCACTTACAAGAGTCTTGTAAAATATCTCAAGCTTAGTTAAGGACTCTACACCATATGCTAAAGTATTGGAATTAAGATTAATCTCTGATAGTTCACCAATACAACCAAGAGCACTAGAAACAAAAGTATGTATGAGCTTAATCATGTCTCTAAGTGCCACAAACTTCTTGATAACATCCGTCCTTTGATCTTGTAGAGAAAATAATTTTTCCTGAAGCTACACAATATAGGACCACCTCTAATTATCTTTATCTTTTGCTAACATGTGTGTATTTTCCCGAGTGCTCATCTGGGACTCAGTCATCCTTATCTTATTTCTTATATCCAGTGTACTATTAGACCAATCTAGGCAAAAGGAAAGTAGTTCCTATGCCTCTTCTTCACAACCTTGTACACTCTCCAATTCCTTTGTCACTTTACTATGTGCATTCACACATTTTTCCTTGCTATCTTCCAAATTTCCTTCAACAAACCTGATTCCAGTAGGAACTTTAAGTTTGAAGATGTAGACCTTCAAAGAATCAACCATGCCATGGAGATTCTCCACAACAAAAATAGATGAATCCAAATTATCACCAGAAATAACCTTCTGTAATTCTTCCAAAGCTCTTTGAATATCTATTCTTTCATGCTCATGTTCAAGCTCACTTCCTTCTACAACTTCTTTCCTAACAACACTCTTCCCTTTCTTCCCTGTTCCAATCAAGCTACCGAAGGTGCCTTCTGCATTGAGTTTCTTAGGGCTTTCCAAAAGAATTTTAGCATAATTATCAACTTCAACCTTTGACACTTCATGATCCAATTCAAATATTTAAAGTAACTGTGAATAATTATTCACGCACCGCTATTTTCCTTCCCAGTTTATCTTTGTCTATAGATTTCCTTTTGATTGATACTCATAGCTCTCTGATTGCTAACACAAGTCATCATATCGGATCTTTCCTTTGGAGTGCTCCCTTTTCTTTTTACTAGGCTCCGATCATGTGACACATTGCTTCGTTGTGCTTTCTGTTAGAGTGAGGCCCACATTGCAACTTCCTTTGCTGATAGCTTTCCACGTGGTGTTTGTTCCGGTGCTTCTTCTTTTTTGTTTGACGATCGTTGCAATGGTCTCTATCTTGCTCCTATGTGTCTCTCTATTTTTGTTGCTCCGTGGCTTGTGTCTTCTCAAAAATTTCTTGCTGGCATGCCATTCTTGCATCTTTCTGTTGGTGTTGATGATTGAGGCATATTTTTTATTAGTGCTAATGTTGGGGAATCATTATGGTTAATTTCTCTGCTGGAGCATCTTTTTTGTTCGGGCTTCTAGGTGGTGGGGTGGCTATTTATGCAACCATTTTCTTCATTTTGTTGTTGTTAGATGAGCAAAAAAATTTCTTAAGCATTAGGAATTAGCCTTTGTAGTGTTTTGTTGTTAAAGTAGACTTACAGATTGTGCCAATTAATTCAACCTTTTTGTTCTCAAGTATTTGATAGAGCATTAGACTATGTAAGTAAATTTTGCAATATTTCGACATCATTTCCAAGCTTTTTGTAATCTATATCTATAGCTGGTACAATGCAAATCATACCGCTGCTCTTTTGTATTGTTCTTATGCAGTGAGGGTTATATTATGCCAATATTTTGATGTTCTTATGTTATGATGTTGGGAATTTTTCATTTAATAAACACTTTAAATTGCTTGAGGCTTTGTCTACTGCAATGTGCTTGTTTATTTCATCACTGATTTGGCGCATCGCCTTAGTGTAGATTTGTTTATTTTATGTTGATTTCTTTCTCCATTTTCTCCCCCATTGAAAAAAGGAAGAGCTGACTTCGATAAAACCTCAGAGGCCACTTAGCTGTGTGCAATTCATCCCCCAACAGCTAAGTTTCCCATAAGGCTACTTCCCTGCAATATTTTCTGTCAACAATTCTTTTTCTAGCACGCCCGGTGGGACCAACACAACGTTCGCTTGATTAGAAGTCAAAGTACATGAGCTATAGACCCATTACTAGATCTCTAACTACAAAAGAACCTGGCCAACTTGTACCACCATTAGTCTCAATTAAGGCCAAAGGTTAGCTGATTTACTCATCACCCTCAACTTCGGCTTCAAGTTTTCCCGCAACTTCTCCTCCGGCTTCACCTTCGCCTTTTGTATAGATGGTGGCTAGAAATTTTGTAGCCTGGGATGCTAGTAGCCATTGTACCACCCACAACATGGGCTCCAATCCTAGCTTCCACTTTAAAGGTTGTCCCAAAATTCATTGGGGACAATTCAAAATCTCCAACGGAGCACTTGTAGGATGTGGTTGATGTATGTCTAGTTCATATCTTTACTAACTAGAATGTAGCTTTGTAGTTTCTCACAACCTCTTTCAAAGGGAAGGAATTGGAATGGTATCACACTCTTCCAGCTAATTCAATTGGCACTTGGGATCAGCTCAGAGATCCTTTCTATGAGTGCTTCTCGAATAATGGCGACAGATCCTCACTATATCATCAGTTAGCTACTACAAAGCGGGCTCCTCATGAAGATTTGGCCGATTACAATGCTTGGTTTCATGCGAATTGGCAAAGAGTCCCTGTTGGTATCTGACCATCTCTGGACTTGGAATTCATGTCTATTTAAGTCCATACATGCTGACATTTTTGTAATGCTGCAATCTCTTGGCATAAATACCTTTCCTGATGAATATAGTCTCACCATCACCGCTGAGAATAATCTTATTGCCACCAGAAAGTTGGCACCATGATTTATCATACTTGTATTCCCAGAAACGACAGTAGCAGAGTTGGAAGTAGCTTCAACCAACATTCCCATTCCCCCTCAATCCATGTATGTGTATCAAGGGACGACACTGAGCATGGCTCCAATGCCTAACCCCTTGGAGGCTGAGATGAACAACATGAGGGAGAAAATGCAAAATATGAAAAATGAGCTAACCACTATGAAGTGGCAACAATATTCCTATCAGAAACCCACTTAATATAACTACCAAGGTGTGAAGCCTCCCTTTCAGTAGAATCAATGGCAGGATAAACTGTGTAACAATACCCAAGCGCAACCAAGTGGTCAAGTCGTGCCTATGACCATGCCGATGTAGACTGTCTATCCTAGTTCGAGCAAAGAGTTGGTGGTAGGACAACATAATATTGCTAAGGAGATTAATCCATGGTGCTTCCCTTGCAATGATTCCCACATGCCCTAGAATTTCCCACGGGGAAATTTGCAATAGAAGATAGTGGAGCAACATAGTAAAGGCATCATTCCCGATTCCGAAGGCCAAGCCTATAGCTCTTAGCAGATGGATAGCATAGTTCTTACTGCTCAAATACAAGGAATGTCCATTGAGAAAGAGTTAGACATTGCTCCACACAAAGCATTGTCCTCCTGGATGGAAGAGGAGGAGATGATGTTCTTGAACGACATCCTAGTAACCTGAACATTGCAAGTATAGTCAGATTATAACACCCGTTCCAAGTGGAGGCTTACCAGAGAATTCACATCCCCATAGAAAAAAGGGTCAACTAATTCAGCACCTGGTCCATCGAATACCATGCCAACAACTCTGCATCAGTTTGTAACTCTTTTTCAAGGTCCTAATAACTCACTCCCTCCAAAGGAGAAAAATCTCTCAAAAACCTCGACCATTGCCAAATAGTTGGAGGTACTAGTCACAAAGAAAAAGGAGCCAACTACCATAGGTCATCAGTCATGCATGCCATTCAACATGGTAGAGAAACTAAAGAAATATTCCATGAGTGTTTCGTTGTGGGACATCCTGGCAATCCAAGAGAAGAAGCAACTATTACAAAAGGTGTTATCAAGAGAAGAAAGTGTAAAGATGCCGGAACAACTCCTGAAAGATAAGACAGCTAATCCAACCCCGGATAAGGTTCTGGAAAATCAATCAGTAGGAAATCAGGTCAGAGAAGAAGGTAATCCTAAGCCCAAGCCCTTCTATTTAACACTCATCATTGGTAAAAAGCTATTGCATAATTGTATGGTTGATCCTAGTGCTAGCACCACTGTCATGCCCAAGCAAGTAGCTAAAGCCCTGGAGCTCAAATATGAGCCTCTTAAGAAGGGAGTCATGCAACTTAACGGGAACAAGGTTGAAACCATTAGAGTAATCAAAGGATTTCCCATGACCTTGTTTTCTTTCCCTAGCATTACGGTGAACCAAGATATTATTCTTATTGACGTTCCTCCTATGTTTGGGAAATGCCCGTCCCAAGAGTTCACTACCAATGTTGGAGGCTACCTCTCTTTGGATTGGTCGCACTTAATCTTGAGGACCAAATATGGGTCTAAGATGAAGATAGTGGTGAAACCTTTACATCTCGAGCATGTGTCTGATGAGGCCATGATCAATTTTGAGGAAGGACATACCTCAATCACCCTCGAAGAGATGCTCAATGCTGAACTCCTTGAGGATGAAGAAGCAAGTAGTTCTCAGACTGAGGAGGAGGATTTTTTGAATAAATTCATAAATTCAGGCCCCTTCGGTAACTATCATGTGACTGGACTGGGAACATATGTCATTCTTGAGGAGGATCAGGTTATGCCCAAGGTGAAAAGAGAGTTCGGGAGTGAGGGAACCTCAGAGTTATGGACCTTACACTTTGATGGAGCAAGATGCAGAGTAGGTGCCAACGCTGGGATATGTCTGGTCTCTCCATCCAAGGAAAATACATTGAGGTCATACCATTTCCAGTTTAAATGCTCAAATAATGAAGTGGAATATGAAGCCATCATCCATGGCTTGAGCTTGGCAGAATGGATGGGTGCCAAGAAAATCCAAGTGTTCAAAGATTCAGAGTTGGTGGTTAATCAAATCCAGGGATTGTCAGCCGCCAAAAATGTCTGCATGTGATCATATCAACAATGAGTCTGGGACCTGATCAAAATCTTTGAGGCATTCAACATCTAGGCCATACCTAGAGAGAAGAACTCCAAAGTGGACTGGATGGTAGCTGTCAGATCTCAGTTTGATCTAGCCTCTAAGTTAATTGATAACAAGCATTTAGTCTGAGTGATTGTGTGGCCCGCTGTCCCAAATAACAAGTAAAATTGGCAGGTATTTGATAGTGATGCCCATGTTGCATCATTTCTCCAGTTGTCCAAAGAATTTTCTGACCAATTATAGCCAAAGATCGCTGAGGTATATGAAGGTCAAGTGGTCCAACTCAAATCAAACAAGCTCCCTAGAGGTTTGGTTAGTCTGGAGAATCTTTTTGACTCTGATGATGCAAGGAATGACAAAAGAAAGTTCATAGCTAATAAAGGTGATTACGCTAACTTACACATCAGAGAAGACAAAAAGCTTAAGGTTGGAAAAGGAGTCTCACAGAAGGATATAAAGAAAGGTTGAAAGATATTTGCTAGAAATATCTGGGTGTGGTGGCATGGTCATATGACGATCTTAAGGGATATGATCTTAGGATTATTTAGCACACCATTGAGGGAGGGGGAAAAGCCTATGTGTCAAAAGCAGAGGCTGGTGAATCCAAAGATTGAGTCAATAATGGCTTAGGAGCTAAAGAAGTTGATTGAGTCCCGAATAGTGTTTCTGATCAAGCACAACACTTGGGTGTCTGACCTGATGCCAGTCTGGAAGAAGAATGGGGATATACGCCTATGTGTTGACTTCTGAGACTTGAATAGAGCATCCCTTAAGGAGTACTCTCCTCTACCTTCCATGGAGATAATTCTACAAACAGTCGCGGGTTCTAGAATGTTTTCAATGCTAGATGGTTTCTCCAGCTACAACTAGGTTTAGGTAAAACAAGAGGACCAACACAAAACAATGTTTACCACCAAGTGGGGAACATATGCTTATGCTAAAATTCCATTTGGGCTTTCAAATACCAAAGCCACTTTCCAACGAGCCATGGACTTTGCATTTAGATATCTGATTAACAAAATCATTTTGATTTATCTGGATGATTTGACCATCTTCTCAAAATCTGCTGAGGATCACTTTGATCATCTCGAGCTTGTCTTCCAGAAGTGCCAAGAATTTGGGATCTCTCTAAACCAGAAGAAATGTGTATTTGGAGTCGCATAGGGGAAACTAGTGGGATATGTTGTTTCAAAAGACGGTATTGTAATCAACCCAGAAAGGGTCATGGCGATCACAAAACTCCCCTTACCTATCAAAAAGGAGTTCAATATTTTCTAGGAAAGGTCAATTTCATTAGCCAGTTCATATCAGAATTTGTGGGGATTGTCCCTACCCTTTACCTTAATGCTAAAGAAAGATCAAGCTTTCAAGTGGACTTCGGAGGCCAGAAAAGATTTCAAGCAAATCAAAGAGGTTATTTCTTTTGCTCTTGTACTTGTCATTATGGATCTATCAAAAGATTTTCTTATGTATGTTTTTGGTGGTAGCACAAGTATTGCTACTGTGTTAATGCAAAAGGATGATGAAGATAAGAGAGAGTTGCCTATTTCTTTCTACTCCCGTACCCTAAAGGATTATGAGGTAAAGTATAATTTTGTAGAGAAACAAGCCTTCACCATTGTGAAAGGATTGAAAAGGTTTAGGCACCTCATATCCTACAACAAGGTGATCGTTTGTGTGCCGCACTCTAGTGTGGGCGAATATATTATGAAGGGTGAAATTATTGAGAAGTAGGCAAACTGGATTACCAAGATCCTAGAATATGATGTTGAGATAAAGCTAGTCAAAACTGTCAAAGGAAAAGGGCTATGTGAATATTTAGCTGAAAGCAATGAAGTAGTGGCCGAAGTTGAAGTCCCAAAACCTGTGCTGCTAAATGAAGAAAGTTCTAGAGATGACTGGTTGCATGATAGGGTTAATTTCATGCAACCAAGAAAGTACCCAGCTAGTCTCCCCTCATTTAAGAGACATTTCTATCGATTATAGAGTAATGGCTATTTACTCCTAGAGGGTGTTCTTTTCAAAAGAAACTTCGATGGCGTTCTCCTGAGATGTGTAACACAGGAACAAGGAAAAAGAATCCTAGGGCAGTATCATAGTGGCCTGATTGGAGGACATTTTTTAGCAAAAACCACTGCAATCAAGATCATGCAGGCTGGCTATTTCTAGCTGACATTGTTCAAGGATTCATATGCATTGGTAAGATCTTGCAATAAATGCTAGTTTTTCATGGGAAAAAGGAAAAATGCTGCCATGCCACTCCAACTAATTGTAGTAGAAGAGCCATTTTCCCAAAGGGGTCTTGACTTCATTGGAATGATCAACCCAATTTCGTCTGCCGGACACAAATGGATTCTTACAGCAACAAATTACTTCACCAGATGGACTGAAGCTGTACCTCTGAAGAATGCAATTAAGACGAAGATTGTAAATTACCTAGAAGAGTTGGTAGCTAGGTTTGGCCCACCAAAAATAATCATATTAGATAATTCTAGAGCTTTTCTTGGCTCTAAAATTAGCTAGTTTTCCCTAAAATATGGGGTTTTCCTAAAGACATCCTCTAACTACTACCCACAGGGGAATGGTTTGGCCGAATCCACAAATAACAATCTCATCCGACTAATCAAGAGGATAGGTTCGAAGCACCAAAGGGAGTGGCATCAACATCTCCATACAAATCTGTGGGTGGATCACATCATGCGTAAGTAAATATTGAAGACATCTCCTTATGAGATAGTTTATGGGAAGGAGGCACTGTTACCCATTTCTATGGAAATTGCTCCGATCCAAATGCTCAAGTCCCTAGAAGTTCAGCAAAATGGATTGATGGGCGTACAACTGGTGGATCTACTAGAGGTTCAAGAAAAAAGAGAGCATGCTATTGAAGCAATGACAAATAGCCAATAGGTGGTGAAAAAATGGTTTGATAAGAAAGCGTTGGACCAGGGTCTACAATGTGGCGACCTGGTGCTCAAATTTAATGAGCATGGAGAAAAACTTGATCAACATGGAAAATTTGACAGTCTTTGGGAAGGACCATTTAAGGTCATTCAGTGCAAGAAGCACAATTCTTTTGAATTAGAAATAATGGAGGGTGAAGCTCTAGGTATTCCAATAAATGGAATACATCTCAAAAGATTCAACTACTTCAATTTTATTGTGAGTATGTAAATATGTAAATATTTTCCTATTTTGTTAGTTTCGGGGCCATTCTTAATGCTTTCTTAAAATAACAACAACCACATTGAGCCATGAAATTGCATAAAATGAAGAAAAAGGAGCCAAATTATGGAAATTATATGTGTTATATTCATTATATGGATATTTACATACATTCACATATTAGTTTAGCGAGGGCCTATGGCCATTTTTCAAAAACACATATATTATCACTGGAGGAGGTAACAAAAAGTATTTCATATACAAAAGGAGAGAAAAATGGCTTTTTCGTCAAGAATTGGTAGAACTGGTAGGAGCAACAACAGTAGGTGGGACATGGTTGGGGAGCATCATTCTCTTGAAATTATCATACCACTACACTTGGTTGAAAGGCTCAATGTTATGCATCTGCATTAGAAAGTGGCTAGCAAAACATAGCTTATGATGATGTTCTTGAGTTTTGAGCTCGTAACCACGTAGAAAGGGTTTGGTTGGCACTGGTTCTCCCTCCTCGACAAGCTGACGTAGGTTACGAGAAGATGGAATCCCTCAGCCAATTTCAGCAGCTACTACAACGACTTCCAGTCCACCCAGGTAGCACTTAGGGAACACGTGCTTGGTCAGTTTCAAGATCTTCCTCTTTGAGACACCCACATCCAGTAGAGAGGCTATGAAATGAGAGGTAATGCTGGTATTTACCCTATAGTGGTCCTTGTACTCAACACAGTCTTTACCTAAAACCCACTTAATAGCCTTCACATATAGAATATTCTTCATACTGGTCATGCATTTTAAACACCTACATCTTATCTTTTCATAGAAGGTAGTTTGAGATTTTTTGCACATAAGACCGATAGGAGTTTCCATAACTATTGCTACCTCGCTAAGTAAAAACCTACCTACCTTGTCCTAAAGCTAGTTGCTAGAAAATAGCTAAGCACAAGTATGAATTTCCATAATGACAAGGTCTCTATTTATAGATGGGAGGAGGATCTCCTAATCAAGAAAAGTATGCTTACGCCATAAGCAAGTGTTAGGAGAGAGTACTAACAAGCTGTATTGCAGCGTGTGAAATATTGAACATAAGCGAATGTAGTTTCAAGTTGTCCAAATTAAGCCTTTTTAAGGGAAAAAGAGGAAACAACTGTCACTGTATGAAGGTTTTTGTTTGGCTAAATCAAATCAAATCTCTCAAGGTGGAGTCGTTGTTTGGCGTGCCCTGTGGCAATCAAGTGATCATTAAATGAAAAATCCTGATTGAAAAATATGGCACCACCAACCTGGTGCATTTTCCAAGGAAATATTGGAGCTACCATAAGAAAGGTCACATCCATTGATATGTGGAGTCCTTCGATAAGTTGATAGCCTTTTTGCATGCATGAAAATATTACTGGGCATATGGCACAATTAATGTGAAGGATAGTGTAATCCTTGCTAATTCAATTCTCTCGAAAATCAAGAAGGAAAGTAAGGGCATTGTGCTAAAGACATTAATTATGTAAGGTTGGAAAAGTGTGTAACTCTCTCAGTCATTCACAAAGACAAGAGAAAATATTCCAAAAAAACCAAAAAGTAGAGTATAGCAAAATATAGGTTAGAATGGCAGAAGTTGCAGGAAGCTCAACCCAGGCCGCCACTGCTGGTAGCATTGAAGAAAGAAGACTGCGTGCACCCTGCATAGAAATTTATAATTAGACTTCTTATGTGACCCCAGGCATTCCAGAAAAACCCTTGTGGCCTCATACTCAACATGTAGACCAAAAATTGGTAGATACAATTTCTCCCAAAAATCATGATTTAGTTATGGAAGATTGGGACAATGTTAGAGATCCAAAGCTATCTCAAAATCCTAAGAGTATAAGAGAAGCCGCATGCAAGAAAATGAAGAATCTCATTGACCTTTTTTATAAACGGTTTTTGGAATGTGGTCTTCCCCAATATATGGTTCCTTTAGTGCACTATTGTCTGGAACTCGTGGCTGCTTGTGTCAAGAATTTTGGTGCTGAGGCACGAATTGTGAACGAAAATAATTTTAGAGTGGTGATTGATCACCAAGCTATCTGGGACATGTTATGTGTTCCTCTTAACAGTCTCGAGAATGTTCAAGATTTCAGTATTTCCAGAATGGAGAAGGCCTGGAGAGGATTTAAATAGGCACATCAATTTTATAACACTGAAACTAATAGGCCAAGAGAGTGTGCAGTTCTGCTTGAATTCCCTCTTAAGCTAGTTGCTGTCAAAGCAAGCACAACTCTTGTTTTCTCTATGTTGGTGATGATATGTGAGCTTGATTTGGATAAAGAAGTATTTGAGTTCCAAATGAGCGTCGGTTTCATGTTGAAATGGAATAAAGTTCCTCCGTTAATGGATTTTGCAAAAGCCATTGAAGAAGGAATATACCAACAGTTGAAGGAGTTTGAGCTAGGCTCCAAATTTAGGTATCCATCTTTCCTGGCCTATATGATTTTGTTTTAGAACTCTGATTATTTCTAGCAGTTTATGCCCTTGGCAATGTTTGATGATAATGGTGCTAGAAAACCAGTCTCTACCTGGACTTCAGTCCTTTCAAGAACCTTTGATTATTGTGTATTTTCAGACACATTCCTAGCTCCTACCTTGAGAGCTATGGATCACACACAAGGACAAGGGTCGAGGTGCTTAACTGAAAATTAAATATCATGGATGAAAAGCTTTGTGCTGCCTTGTCATTAGTTTTTTAGTTTAGAATTTACAATGCTTAGGATGCAGGGTTTCATCTAGAAGCCTTTTCAACTCCTGCGTTTTGTCTCTGACAGGGTGTTGGATTTGGAATCCCTTAGGAAGCTATCCATCATTGAAAATGATTACTGGGGGGGTAAGCATCTAACTTCCTACCTAGTGTTACCTATTTCATTTGGTTTTGTGACATTGGTTAAGAAAAGGGGTTTGACTGTTAATAGTTTTAAAGTATTGTATTCCAAATTGGGTCACCTCGGCCTGCTGCTCATTAGTGATTCATGGAAATATAATCCATTGGGTAACTTAGCGGCAGTTGGCATTAAAATTTCCCATTAGCCCCGACCATTTTGGGATGCTCAGAGGAATGCAAGTGAAGGAGATGAGAAATTATATGTCAGAATCAAGCACCTACCTTCCAACACAGGCGGACCACCTTGGCTTAATTTTTACCATATATTGGCTAAGACTAACCCCAATCACAAAATAAATCCATTCCTTTATAGCTAGTTGGAAAGGGTGGATGGAAGCCAGATAAGATTAATGCTTTCTAGGTTTACAAGTGGGAAATAAAAATGACTAATTGGATTTATCAAGATGTGAGCTCAGATGATCATTTTGATGAAATCTAGAACCGCGAACACTCAGATAGTGAAGATTCTTTGAATCCTTCAGGGTCCGAGAGGTATGGCGAGGTAGAAAGCACTACCCCAGGTCATGAAGAAGAAGTAGTGCAAATGGTTTCGGTGACTGAGAAGAGTCCAACACAAGAAAAGGCCATCAGTGAGCAACAATTGTCATGGGAAGAATCCTTGAATACACAATTGTTAGAGCAAACTAGCTCTTTTATATCAAGCAAGAAAAGATCAAGCTCTGGTAGGCAACATAGAAAATTTATTCTGGACTTTGATGATTCTCCTCTAGAGAAGAGGCCTCGGATAGAGAATACCAAAGAAGGAAAAGAAGAGCAGTGAGAGGAGGTAGTTGTGTCTACTATCAACCTTCAGGAAACTTAGGTACATTTCTCACATTCTTCTCTTTCTACTATGTCTTTAGTTTCTTTTGCACCTGCTTCTGCCATGCCGCTTGCATCAACTATTCCTTTCATGAGTCATTCGAGGTAGGTCAATGTAGGTTCTCCTAGTGGTCCTTGCTCACCCCCTCCTATGTTTGTTACCCCTGAAATGCAAGTGACAACAATGTATCCTGGTCTAATGAGTCAACAATTTGTGTCTCCGGTTCCTCAACATCAAATGACTGCTTCTCTGACCTTTTTCTCTACTATGTTTTCATCCTCTCAAGGCAGCCAATTTATCCCACCTTTTTCCCCTACAACAGTTACCAAGCCCACCAAGTCTACTGATACATTGAGCACATTATCATTACCGCTAGCAGTTCCTCATGATTTTCCTTTTGCTGGTGGTTTGGGTATCCCACCCAAAGAATATTTCTCATAGGTGGATGCTACCAGAAGTGCCCAAGCTCATTAGATTTAGAAGAGAAGAGAGAAAGATGCAAACAAATCTATGGAACCTCACGTGCAAACTATTTTTAATGAAAACCAAAATTCACTAATGTTTGCGAAGGTCACACCAAATGTCACCTGGCCAGTCAAGGATATGCAATCAAATAATTATTCAATCAATGCCATCTAGCTTGATTTGCAGTAAGCTCATCCGCAAGACAAGGCCGAATTAATGGAGGAAACACAAAGGGTAGTAACGACTAACTTTATCAAGCTTAGCCGACAAATGAAGAAGAAAGACAGAGAAATTAATGACTTTAAGGGGAAAGTGAACCTTTGGTCAAACAAGTATAAAGCTCAAGAAAATGAACTTAATCAACTCCAAGATGAGAATACTGCCTTTGAAGGCAAGGTTGTTGAGCTTCAAACTCTAAATGTGATAGTTGTTCCAGCCCTGCGAAAGGAAATTGAACAACTCCGAACAACTGAAACATCCCTTCGTGATGAGTTAAAGAAAACAAATGATGGTTTGAAGGAGCTTCGACAAAGCACTAATGATGAAGTGAATAAGATGAATGTTGCATTGGAGAAAGAGACTGAAAAACTAAAGCAGACTGAGTCAACCCTAAAAGGAAGGGAGGAGGAAAATGCTGCTTTGAAGAATCAAATTTTGGCCCTGGAAGGAAGCATCGCCAAATTGAAGGAGGAATTAGCTAGAAAAGCAACAAAAATAGACATGTTGAAGTCCCAGCCTCTTGTATCTCAGATTAACTTGCTGGAAATAGCCAAGGAATTACATACGCCATACTAGGATAAGGTAAAGTCATTAGGCCTTACCTTGCAACCCACACTCAAATTCATGGCATAGGCTATCAATTTGTGTGAATTGGTTGGTGAGTCAATGCAATAAATGCAAGAGATAACTTCTAATAGGGTCTTGGAAGCTAGATAGTTGCTAAGAAAATTATATATAGCTTCCAATGAAGTATTGAGTAGTGTGGGAGTTAGAGATCAGACATCGACAACCATGAATGTGTACATCCTCATTTCTATGCACGAGGCTATCCAACATGCTGGGTAATGCAAAGCAAGGCTAACTCAGATCACTAGTGATATGCGAGCTCAGTTCTCCTGATTGACTCAGAGAGGACATCCATCACATTTCTTGGCAAACCAAATGGTAGTAGGTATTGAGCATATTATTGAGAAGATAGAGGAAAAGAAACAAGATTTATTTGTGTTTCAATATTTTGACCAGCCTTCGACTGCCATAAATATTGAGAGCATGGTACATTAGCTGGAACAACTCCTTTTCTAGCTCAATTCCAAGGTAAAAGTGTCTGGTGGATTTCCTTTTAAGGAAATTATTGATTTAAATTTGGCACATGAAGGTTTGCGCAAGCTCACTGCACCATTAGATGAAGTCTGGACTTCCCTCTCCCAAGTATGAGCATTTCTTTCCTTTAAGGATGGGACTGGTCTGTGAGGCCATGATCTGAAGGTTCTCATTCCACAGGAGAAATGCCCCTGTAAGTTGCCAAACTATGAATAATTATTCATGCAACGCTATTTTCCTTCGTGGTTTATCTTTCTCTATGGATTTTCTTTTGAGTGATACTCATGAATCTCTAGTTGCCAACATG
Source organism: Sequoia sempervirens (assembly GCA_007258455.2). Lineage (NCBI taxonomy): Eukaryota > Viridiplantae > Streptophyta > Pinopsida > Cupressales > Cupressaceae > Sequoia > Sequoia sempervirens. Next base: position 507,093,319 of record VDFB02000017.1, on the reverse strand, counting down.
TGTCATCATATCAAAGCTTTCCTTTGGAGTGCTCCCTTTGCATTTTGCTGGGCTCCGATCATGCGACATGTTGCTTCGTTGTGTTTTCCGTTAAAGTGGGGCCCACATTGAAACTTCCTCTATTGATAGCTTTCCACGTGGTGTTCGTTCGGACACTACTTTTTTGTTTGACAATCGTTGCAACGACCTTTGTCTTGCTACCATGTGTTTCTCTATTTTTGTTTGCTGCGTGGCTTGTGTCTTCTTGAAAAGTTCCTGTTGGTGTGCCATTCTTGCATCTTTCTACTAGAACTGATGATTGAGGCATATTTTTTGTTGGTGCTGATGCTGGGGAATCATTATGGTTAATTGCTCTGATGGAGCATCTTTTCCGTTGGGGTTTCTAGGCGGTAGGGTGGCTATTTATGTAGCCATTTTCTTCATTTTTTGTTGTTGTTAGATGAGCAAAAAACTTTCTTAAGCATTAGGAATTAGCCTTTCTAGTGTTTTATTGTTAAGCTGGACTTACAAACTATGCCAATTCATTCAACCTTTCTGTTCTCAAGTATTTGATAGAGCATTAGTTTGTGCAAGTAAATTCTGCAATATTTAGACATTTTCCAAGATTTTTGTAATATTTATCTATAGCTGGTACAATACAAATCATGCCATTGCTCTTTTGTATTGTTCTTATGCGGTGAGGGTTATATTATGCCAAAATTTTGATGTTCTTATGTTACGATGTTGGGAATTTTTCATTTAATAAACACTTTAAATTGCTTGAGCCTTTGTCTATTGCAATGTGCTTGTTTATTTCATCACTGATTTGGCGCATCGCCTTAGTGTAGATTTGTTTATTTTATATTGATTTCTTTCTCCCTTTTCTCCCTCATTGAAAAAATGAAGATTCGACTTCAATAAAACCTCAGAGGTCACTTAGCTGTGTGCAATTCATCCCCCAACAACTAAGTTTCCCATAAGGCCACTTCTCTGTAATATTTGCTGTCAATAATTCTTTTTCTAGCACGCTCGATGGGACCAACGCAATGTTTTCTTGATTAGAAGTCAAAGTACATGAGCTATAGACCCATTACTAGATGTCTAATTGCAAAAGACCCTAGCCTACTTGTACCACCATTAGTCTCAATTAAGACCAAAGGTCAGCTGATTTACTCATCACCCTCAACTTCGACTTCAAGTTTTCCTGCAACTTCTCCTCTGACTTCACCTCCACCTTTTGCACAGATGGCGGCTAGAAATTTTGTAGCCTGGGATGCTGGTAGCGCTTTTATAGCCCTTGTACCACCTGTAGTGTGGGCTTGAATCCTAGCTTCCACTTTAAAGGCTGTCCCAAAATTCATTGGGGACAATTCAAAATCTCCAGAGGAGCACTTGTAGGATGTGGTTGATGTATGTATGGTTCATGGAATTACTAACTAGAATGTAGCTTTGTAGTTTCTCACAACCTGTTTCAAAGGGAAGGCATTGGACTAGTATCACACTCTTCCAGCTAATTCAATTGGCACTTGGGATCAGCTTGGAGATCCTTTCTATGAGTGCTTCTCAAATAATGGCGACAAATCCTCACTATATCATTAGTTAGCTACTACAAAGCAGGCTCCTCATGAAGATTTGGCCGATTACAATGCTCAGTTTCATGCGAATTGGTAAAGAGTCCCTGTCGGTATTTGACCACCTCTGGAATTGGCATTCATGTTCTATTTAAGTCCATACATGCTGACATTTCTGTAATGCTGCAATCTCTTGGCGGAAATACCTTGCTTGATGCATATAGTCTCGCTATCACCGCTGAGATTAATCTTATTGTGCCAGAAAGTTGGCACCGTGATTTATCATACTTGTATTCCTAGAAATGACAATAGCAGAGTTGGAAGTAGCTTCAACCAACATTCCCATGCCCCCTCAATCCATGTATGTGTATCAAGGAATGACACTAAGCATGGCTCCAGTGCCTAACCCCTTGGAGGCTGAGATGAACAACATGAGGGAGCAAATGAGAAATATGAAAAATGAGCTAACCACTATGAAGCGGCAACAATATGCCTATCAGATACTCGCTTACCATAACTACCAAGGTGTGGAGCCTCCCTTTCAGCAGAATCAGTGGTAGGATAAACTGCATAACAATACCTCTTTTAACCGTATCAACACCAGTATGCACAAGATTAGTAGAAGCTGTAAGGTCATTGTTAGGGATACAAAATTTGTGACTAATGACCATAGCAGCATACCTTATTACCAGATCAACAATTGATCTCAAATCAATCTATTTCCCTTCAAAATTCACACCTGTAACCTCAATTATTTCTTTCTCATCCATAGCCTTTAGTTTGGGAACTAGTCCAAAGGAACACAAACTAGTTACATCTCTAATAGCTTCTTAGGTAATCAGATGTGCCTCATAAATCCACAAAGATTCAACATGAATTTTTCTCAACACTATTTGAATATACTTCTCAAATTTAAACAAGGGAACTTTTCTCCAAATATCCAACTTCTTCTTAGTTAATACTTTGTAGGCATGATGGTTATCTTTCAATTCACTTTCCTAGAGCATACTAAACATTACTAACAACATCTCTTCTATCTTACTATAAACAAATGCATAGATATATTTTGTGGAAAACACTCTCAGAGGGATGCAAGAGAATGCACCAACAGACTCTTCCGACACATTCCTCAAATATATCTTCAACCTAACTTGAACTTTATCCATACTATTCACAACCTTTGAATTATCCTTAGCAATAAAAATGAAAGATTTTGCAAACAAGAATACCTCTGTAAATGCCAACAAGAAATGTATAGATATCTTGCTTCCAGAGCTCACTTCGAGTCCACTTGATCTCTCCTTCAAACCTTGAAGCTCTAAATTTCTCTCTAAGCTTCCTTTTCACACTTCTCTGAAAATACATATGCTTTTAGAATTATTTGAATTTATTCCTTCCATTTTGAATGATTTTGCAATAAATGCTTCAACTTGTAGGTAGATTGCCTAAAAAATTGTGTATGCCTCCATTCTTTCAAATTTTACAAACTTCATCCTTCACACATGTGACTAAGAAAATACCTTAATTTCATTACTATATTAAATATACTTATGTCATGATATGACACAAGTACCGATGAGGGGGTTTATTAGATTTTCTAATAATTGCTCCCCCTTAGCCACTACTTTTACTTAGAAATTGACAGGAGTATCTGTACTGAAGGTCGACACAAATAAGACTGGTGATTCCTTTCTCAAAATAATTTTCATTTCCTTTCTTGATTTTTATGGATAAATGATTTGATCATTCTTCTTCATTAGATAGATATTTTTCTTTCTTTTGTTGTTATTACCAGGGTGTTCCAGATCTTTGTATTTATAGCAAACAACATTCTTCTTTTTGTTTTTCCTTTTATTCAACAAACTAACTTCATTTCCAATCTTCTTACTCTTAGAAAACTTGTCGAACAATGATAAAGAATCATTCATTTTACTCTTGTAGTCCATTGCCTTATGAACAAATTTCTTGCAGGAATAACAAACACCATTGAAAGATAAACACATTTTAGCATCATGTTGCTTGACAAGAGGTTTTTCAAGATTGCTTCTTAGATCCTTGTTTTGTCTATCTTCACACTGAGACTTCTTACTAGTTGATTTCTTTTCTTTAGAACTCTGACATTCCTCAAACCCTAAACCACTATTATTCATTTTCAATCTTTGAGAGTTAATTAATTCATCAAGCATCATCGAGCTTATCTTAAATTTGTATTCAAAAATTCTTTCCTTTTCCAATCCAGATCTCAAGATTTATGCTTCTTCTTCTAGCTTTATGCATTCATCCATCTTCCTTTGAATTTCAATTTCCTAAAATTCTTTAGTTCTTTTATTCTCATTCAATTGTTGTAGCAAACTAGAGATTATTTCTTCTCCCTCAACCAATAGATCACATGCTTCAACACTTTTATTTTGCAACTTTTCAATGTACTCATTTGCTTTCATCAACTTGTCCTTCAGATCTTTGATTTCTTCTGAATATTCAACATAGACTTCTTTTGGAGGAAAATATTTCTTATACTCAAATTCTGGGACCTTCCTTAAATTTTTAGGCTTCTTCGAAGGAACCAAGCTATGATACCAATTGTTGAACATCTAGAATACTGAGAGGGGGGTGAATCAATATTCATTTAAACCATACTAACATCCATTTATACATTATCTTAATTCTGACTTAATCAGCAAGAAGGAACATAAAAACAAGTCAATGCAACCATACACATGAACACCAGGATTTTTATGTGGAAAACCAAAAAAGGGAAAAACCATGATGATGGTTAACTCAATATATTTATCCGAATACAAAATATTATAGGGCTTGCTGCTAGGACTCACTATTCTTGAAATGACTCACTTATTAAGTACAAAATATGGCTAACTCCTAAGATACAATGATAGTAGCTCACTGCCCAAAGATTGAACTAATGGGATACGCCTTCAATGTTCAGGGTTTAGTTCCACTGAAGCTTAGAATATGAAATACTTCCTTACATAGTAGTCACTCAACAAAACTACACTAATCACAACTGATAAAGCATTTCAGCTCAGATCTTCACACACCTCTTAATCCTTTACACACTCACACTTACTGCTCATTACACAATCACTACTCATGTGTGTATTCTCCACTACTCATACCATTCTCATTCCTCAAAACATCTTATATATATACAAGTATATCTTGATCATCAATTAAGTCAATCTAATTAGATGAACACAAAATAATAAAAAATTTCTATGTTGACACCATATATGATTTAATCATTTTATCGACATAGTGCATTATACCAAGTTGGCTATCATCCATAAAACATAATTATTATTCATAATATATTGCATACGTTGAGTCGGCCAAGACTAGAACACAATTATCCAAACCAACAAATAATCCTAAAAGAAAAAACCTTCCAAATTTGAGAATAAATTAATTTCCCATCATATTCCCAACATAGAGACTATTAGAAAAACCGTAGCATAAGAATGTTCACCTTACTAAAATACGAAGTCTCCCACATAGTATGCTGTTGTGCAGTTTTGCACACACACGCCCCACTGAAAGTGGGGACCCTTTTTTTGCTCTAGCTTTTGGTGTCTTTTGGCCCCTTAATTTTATTGATTTCATTGCCTTTGGAGATCCTTAGATGTGTATCTTGCTTGTCCAAGTCCTTCCCCTGAGTTGTGCTTTGAAAAACTAAGTTTTGAACAAAATCTGGGATTTTCCAGTCTACCTAGAATTTCCCATAATCCTGTCTGCCTGGAATTTCCCGGATTGGCTTTTGGTGTCTTTTGGCCCCTTAATTTTATTGATTTCATTGCCTTTGGAGGTCCTTAGATGTTTATCTTGCTTGTCCAAGTCCTTCCCCCGAGTTGTGCTTTGAAAAAATTAAGTTTTGAACAAAATCCAAGATTTTCTAGTCTGCCTGGAATTTCCCATTTTCCAGTCTGCCTGGAATTTCCCATAATCCTGTCTGGCTGGAATTTCCTGGAATCTTGTTCGGCTGGAATTTCTTGGAATCCTGTCCACCTGGACTTTCCCGGATTCTGGTCTGGAGTCCGCCTGGCCCAAATTTTTTCCGGATTTTCCCCTTGGTCTCATTTCCCCGGAAGGGCCCAAATCCCAAAATTTCCCAGAATGGAAATTTTTTCGAAAATAATTATTTATTTATTTTTTTCCAAAAATGGAATTTTTTAAAAATGTTCCTGAAAATGAAGATTCCTTGAAAAGATTTTGAAAATAAAATTTCCAAAAGTGGAAAAAATTCTGAAAGTGGAAAGTTTCCTTATATAAATGTAAGTTTTTTTAGAAAAGGCCAAAATTTTATTCGAATTTAATTTGAACATGTGGGCTATTAATGATGATATCTATTTTTCAGGACTAAACAAATATTAAAAGGGGGACTTGCATATGGATTCGTGCCAAAAGAGGGAAATCTAGAAGTGTTCAATTTAAATTTTTAAAATGGGACCTGCCTAAGAATCCGTGCCAAAACTGTCTACAACTGGAGGATTTTCTGGAGGGCACGTGAATCTGATCTTGCTAGAGATTGTGGGCTGACATGGATAATATTCATGCATTTAATGCAAACCTTGTCCTATTTTGAAATTCTCCTGGCCGACCTATTTTGGGGCCCATTATTATTGTAAAATCTAATTGGGCTGACATGTTTGGGGTTTTCTATAAATGGCGTTTGTGCCTCATTTGTAAGGGGGGTGAGAGATAAGGAGAAGATTCGATAGAGAGCGAATTTAGCAGTAGAGTAGAGGTAGAAGCTAGTCAATTTCTGATTAAGAGATGTAACAAAACATTGGAATTGTTGCTGGAGTTTGGTGATTCAATACAATTGAAAGCATTGTGATTTTCTGGTGATCTCTTTTGTGTTGACTTATCTTGCATGGTTCTTATGATTCTATTTTTAAAATTGCTCATGGTTATTAGATTTAGATTTAGATCTGATTCAATGATGTTCATGATTTAATGTTTGAAGTGTTTGCAACAATCCCTGGTCCATATTTTTTGTAGCTAGCTAATTGTTAGTTGCTTTGTAAAGTTAGCCTGGACCTTTATATTCATTGTGCTTGGTTCAATTATGAAGATTTATTCATTTCAACTGCAATTGGGAAATCTTGGGTGAATGTTCATAATCTGAAAAATCTTTAAAACCTTAGAAGATTGCACTGTTTCTGTAAGATTGTAGATTAATCTTGGTCAAGCAGAGATTGGTTTCGTTGGGATTTGTCCATTTCAAGTGTTTATCATTTACATTGTTAATCTTAAGAGTTAGAATAGAATAGAATCTCTCTAAACCCTTATCTCTTTTGCTATTTATTTTGAATCTGGGTTAGTTTTAGGATTGAAAGCATCACCATATTGTTGCATCTGATGAAAATTCACTTCTAGCATTGTTCATTTGTAAGGCCCCTTGTGATTACCAACATTTTCACATATTATATGAGTTGTTTATGCATTGTCAAGACCTGACACCCAAGAGACCTTGGGGTGATTTTCAACAATTTATTGTTGAAAATTATCTTTCAAAAGAGAGAATATCATTTTCTGTCTGAGTTGTTGCTATGCAGAAAACACCATCAACAGATTGGCGCTAGAAGGAGGGCTGAACAAGGTGACATAGCTGGAAGATTGAATGAGCCTTTATGTTGAAAATATGAGATATGGCAGATCTCAAAATCTAAAAATTCAAGTTCTGAGTCAAGATGGAAAAGCAGTATCACGTTTGTCATGATGGAAATGGTCTTTAGATTAATTCTTTTCTACTTTGTGAGTCTCTGAACAAGAGGTTAGTTCTATGGGATGGTAAGGGTTTACATTACTATGCATTATTAGATCAGTGTAGAATCCACAACACCTGTACACATAGTGAGTTCGAATGTCTGGCCTTTTTGGGTGAAGTTGAGAGGGTTTTGCAAAGGAACCTTTTCATGCAAAACTTGTTTGAACCATTAGCCTCCTCAGATCTAGGGTTTATTGATGTTGCAATTGAGGCATTTATACAAATAGTTGAAGATCAACTTGTTGGTGGTAAGCATTTACAGAATTTCTTTTCATCAAAATAGTGTAGAGTTCATAATGCAGCCCATTCGGAGTTCATTTGCCACTCTTGTGTTAATACCATCATTAGAGTTGGAGGATACCTAGAGGGGAGAGAAAAGTTAAACAAGGAATGCACTATAGAGATTCAAACCAGTTCTGAATCCAAGGATGATGTTGCAACTGATATTGAGGTGATCTTGGAAAGAACTGAATATTAGGATGACAAATATGAGATTTTAAAGTTACCAGAGGAACATTCAAGTGAAGAATCACCTACGGAGATCAAGGAGGATGCTCTTGTTGAGGCTAGTCAAGTTCCTGAAAATATAGTGGGGGCTGAGAAAGAGGTTCCTTTCCAAGATAAGGACTTGATACAGAACAGATACAAAGAGTTTGTTGCCAGAATTATAATAGATTGGTCAAGCCTAGGTTTTGGAGTCTACCTAGAGGAGCTGTTGTTACCAGCTTGGTGCAGGATACATGAGGAAGAGCATTCAGAATTCACCTGTTTCCAGTGCTAGACAGTCATAAAGGAGGTGAAGGAACAAGTACACCTACTCTTATATGCAAATGATACATAGATAGGTACATCAAACGAGTCTCTGACTGAGGAATGTCAACCAGTTGCTGATGAATGTCTTGAAGAACATGAGGAAGCACTCAATGAAGTGATCAACGTTCCTGATGATTGTGATCAAGAATCCGAACCAATACCAACAGAAGATGAATTCAGGGAGTCTTCTCATTTATCTAATTCTATTTTTCCTCAGCTTATTGATGAACTGCACAATGAAAACTCACAGATTCTATGCATTATTGATGGGGTAGCTGATGTGGTTCATGTTAATGTGCAGGAAAATATGAATGATGTTGAAAACATAAATGTTGCAGTCAATATTGGTGAACATGCTCCAACTTCTCCAGGTGAGAATGTGCTAGAAGATCAATCTGTGATACCTTCGAATGAGCATCCTGCTGAGGAAATTGTTGTTCAAGATAATGCCTCTGCATTTTTATTGTTGATCCCTTATGGAAATACTCAAATAGGTGAAAAGTTCCATGTTCATAGTTCTGAAAGTTTTCGATATGAATTTCTCTCTACATCATGTAATGATTCCTCTAATTCTATCTTGCCTATTTCAAATGCAAGTGGAATATTGCACCATCAATGGAGACCCCTTGATGACACTATGATCAACTCTTCACAAGTGCAGGATGATGAACACAACACTCAGTCTATAGAAATGCAAAATCAGGTTGTTTCTTTCTTTGCTAGAAATTCTGAATCTTGTCAATTTGATTATGGAGATTTAGGAAAGACAACTTGCATATGGGTTAATCGTGGTCCTAATGAGTTACCTCAGTTACTAGTTATTCCTAATCTGGACACGGAGTTTGAATGCTACAATGCAGAGATTTATTTTTCTGAATATAAAGACAAGTTTGCATTTCTGAGGACTGTTACCTTCACCTTATTGCTTGTCCATGCATTGATTAATCATATGGGGATGAGTCTCAGTTCATCCTATCTGACCATGAGCCACTTTGAGTCTCTCTGTACATAGTGTTGATCTGAATAAATGCAGCTTGGTCTGCTTTTCTTTTACTTTTTCTGTTTTGTTTTCTTTAGGATAGATTGCTTTAGTTTAGATGGCTTTTTCCTTGCTTCTGTTTTGGCTAGTTTAGTTTGCTTTGGGTTTCGGTTTGGTTGTTTTGCTTCTCTGGCTTGGGTTTTCTATTTTCTGGTTGGGGAGGTGTCCTTCCTATGCAATAATTCTTTATTATCTGGGATTGTTCTAACTGTTTTATTGATGGACTTTAGTCATGTGTCTTGAATTAATGGTCAAAGATCTTTTGTTGGTGTCAAGTAGTCTGAATGTCTGATTTAAAGAGAATGGGTCATTGGTCTGACTTGAATCTGAAGTATTCTGAAATCTTATATCCTTCATACATCTTAAGAATCTGAAAGTTGTAGTAGGGTCCTTGCAAGGTCTTGTTTGGTGAAAAATCATATTTCTGCTTCATTGCCACTATGGTTCTCAGCCCTGAGTGTGGACTTCACTATTCACAGGTTGAAATGAAAAGAGTGAAAGAATAAAAATAGAAAAAAGAGAAAATATTGAGAGTCAGAAGAAAGAATTCAACTTATCAGGAGTATCTAAATATCTCTACTGGGGCTATAGACGCTTAGCTAGCAGTAGAGCTATGTTCAGGAGAACCACAACGATAACCTCATCGGGGCTATGGACGCCTGACTGGCAGTGAGGCTCTATCCAGGTTGCTTTTGGAGCTAGAATCTTTACGTAGCCCAACTTGACTGAGCTTGGTTTCTACAGTAGCTTAAGGAGGAAAATGAACTCACTTGCACACACTTGGATTTTCAGTTTATGGAAGGTCCAGTCTATCCTCAGTTCTGACTCTTTAATCTTGCATTTTGATTTGTTTGCCTGATAGGGAGATTGAAACCTGAGATTCTGGGTTCATGATTCTTGTTCATCATCAAAATACTCTGGAGCATTTTCCCAATGGAGTCGCCATTTGTTGTGCAGTCTTGCACACACACGCCCCACTGAAAGTGGGGACCCTCTTTTTGCTCTAGCTTTTGGTGTCTTTTGGCCCCTTAATTTTATTGATTTCATTGCCTTTGGAGGTCCTTAGATGTTTATCTTGCTTGTCCAAGTCCTTCCCCTGAGTTGTGCTTCGAAAAACTAAGTTTTGAACAAAATATGAGATTTTCCAGTCTATCTGGAATTTCCCATAATTCTGTCTGCTTGGAATTTTCCATAATCCTGTCTGCTTGGAATTTCCTGGATTGGCTTTTGGTGTCTTTTGGCCCCTTAATTTTATTGATTTCATTGCCTTTGGAGGTCCTTAGATGTTTATCTTGCTTGTTCAAGTTCTTCCCCTGAGTTGTGCTTCGAAAAAATTAAGTTTTGAACAAAATCCGGGATTTTCCAGTCTGTCTGGAATTTCCCATTTTCCAGTCTGCTTAGAACTTCCCATAATCCTATCCGGCTAGAATTTCCCGGAATCCTGTTCAGCTGGAATTTCCCGGAATCCTGTCTGCCTAGATTTTCCCGGATTCTGGTCTGGAGTCTGCCTGGCCCGGATTTTTTCTGGATTTTTCCCTTGGTCTCATTTCCCCGGAAGGGCCCAAATCCTGAAATTTCCCAAAATGGAAATTTTTTCGAAAATAATTATTTATTTATTTATTTATTTATTCCAAAAATGGAATTTTTTAAAAATGTTCCTGAAAATGAAGATTCCTTGAAAAGATTTTGAAAATAAAATTTCCAAAAGTGGAAAAAATTCTGAAAGTGGAAAGTTTCCTTATATAAATGTAAGTTTTTTTAGAAACTTAGGTCAAAATTTTATTCGAATTTAATTTGAACATGTGGGCTATTAATGATATCTATTTTTTAGGACTAAACAAATATTAAAAGGGGGACTTGCATATGGATTCATGCCAAAAGAGGGAAATCTGGAAGTGTTCAATTTAAATTTTCAAAATGGGACCTACCTAAGAATCCGTGCCAAAACTGTCTACAACTGGAGGACTTTCTGGAGGGCACGTGAATCTGATCTTGCTAGAGATCGTGGGCCAACATGGATAATATTCATGCATTTAATGCAAACCTTGTCCTATTTTGAAATTCTCCTGGCTGACTTGTTTTGGGCCCGTTATTATTATAAAATCTAATTGAGCCGACATGTTTGGGGTTTTCTATAAATGGCGTTTGTGCCTCATTTGTAAGGGGGTGAGAGATTAGGAGAAGATTTGATAGAGAGCGAATTTAGTAGTAGAGTAGAGGTAGAATCTAGTCAATTTCTGATTAAGAGATGTAACAGAACATTGGAATTGTTGCTGGAGTTTGGTGATTCAATACAATTGAAAGCATTGTGATTTTCTGGTGATCTCTTTTGTGTTGACTTATCTTGCATGGTTCTTATGATTCTATTTTTAAAATTGCTCATGGTTATTAGATTTAGATTTAGATCTAATTCAATGATGTTCATGATTTAATGTTTGAAGTGTTTGCAACAATCCTTGGTCCATACTTTTTGCAGCTAGCTGATTGTTAGTTGCTTTGTAAAGTTAGCCTGGACCTTTATATTCATTGTGCTTGGTTCAATTATGAAGATTTATTCATTTCAATTGCAATTGGGTTGTCTTGGGTGAATGTTCATAATCTGAAAATCTTTAAAACCTTAGAAGATTGCACTGTTTCTGTAAGATTTTAGATTAATCTTGGTCAAGCAGAGATTGGTTTCGTTGGGATTGGTCCATTTCAAGTGTTTATCATTTACATTGTTAATATTAAGAGTTAGAATAGAATAGAATCTCTCTAAACCCTTATCTCTTTTGCTGTTTATTTTGAATTTGGGTTAGTTTTAGGATTGAAAGCATCACCATATTGTTGCATCTGATGAAAATTCACTTCCAACATTGTTCATTTGTAAGGCCCCTTGTGATTACCAGCATTTTCACATATTATCTGAGTTGTTTATGCATTGTCAAGACCTGACACCCGAGAGACCTTGGGGTGATTTTCAACAATTTATTGTTGAAGATTATCTTTCAAGAGAGATAGAATATCATTTTCTATCTAAGTTGTTGCTGTGTAGAAAACACCATCAACATATGCCAAGCAAGGAACAATAATAGAATATAGAGTTGAACTTTTTCAAAGATAACTTTCTGTTCACAACAAAAGACGTCTCAAGATCTAGGATATAGCTGTTTGAAAGAGTCAAGAAAACATGGTTAAGAGATTAGAGTCATATTAGATCTTTTGGTGAATTTCAGACTCAAATAAAAACACACTCATCCATCACAAAAGAGTATTATTGGCAGAGAACAACTTCCGGTAAACCAAGTAGAATTCCCATATAGTTATCACCATGTTGAAATCAATGACAACTAGGAACAACCAACACAAACCATACTTCATGCTCATGTTGCAAGGCTCCCAACAATTTCCATATGAACTACCTTGATTACCTCCTAAGAGAGTGTTTAATTTCTCCATTGATATAGTCCCTTGGTCATAACCTATATCAAAAGTACTGTATAGGATGAACACAATTGAATTGATGGAATTGAAGGAACGATTAGAAGAATTGTTGTCTAAAGGATTAATTTAAGACCTAGTGTTTCACCCCAGGGAGCGCTAGTAATCTTTGTCAAAAATAAAGATGGTACATTGTGCTTATGTATAGACTATCATTTGCTTAACAAAGCAATGGTAAACAATAAGTATCCATTGCCATGTATCAATGATCTCTTTGCTTAGATGTAGGGTGCAACTATGTTTTCAAAGATTGATCTACATTTTGGATATCACCCACTAAGAATTAAGGACAAAGATATTTTTGAGACAACGTTCAGAACTAGATACGAACATTACGAGTTCATAGTCTTACCTTTTAGATTGATGAATGCACTAGCGACATTCATGACTCTAATGAACAATGTATTTAGAGACTGCTTGGATATGTTTGTGTTGATATTCTCATATGACTTCTTAATCTACTCCAAGAATGGAGAATAACATCACAAACATTTGGAAATGGTGTTATAATGATTGAGAGAACATAAATTATATGGGAAACTCTCAAAGTGTACCTTTTACCAAAAATAGATACAATATTTGGGTCATGCAATCTTGAGAAATGGAATTGTAGTTGATCTTGTGAAGATTAAAGCGGTACTAGAATGGATAGTGCCCAAGAATGTGCCCGAAGTTAGAAGGTTGTGTAAATAAAGTCTTGTACCTAGTTAATTCATTACTAGGGGGATTATTTACACATGTTAAGTTTACTTAGGTCCTAGGAAGAAATCTTTCTAGAAGATGTTAGTTGTCATTAGTTGTTATCTTATCTTTTGAAAACTACTACATGTGAACCTAGGTAAGTGTGATTAGTTGTCTCATGTCATATGATTAAGATGCTTGTCATAATCCTATGACATCTTACATCTCACCTTGGCTATATAACCAAGGGGTATCTCTCATTGTACAACAATCAAATTATTGACATTGAATAGAGTTTATTCTTGTCACATCATATTCTCTCTTTTTGTGCTTTCCATTTGGTCTCAAGATCTTGGAATTCATAGCCAATTCTAACATGGTATCAAAGCAGGTTGGGTGCCATTGGAGAGTCTTTTTTAGAAGAGAGATACCATATTTGGGGGTGTTCCATTTTTGGATCTTTATTGCAAGTTCAAATCAAAGCTTGCTAGTGCAAATCTAAGCTCACCATTGCGTCTAGAAGGTTCGAGAAAGTTGATTTTTCCTTTTGTTTCATCCAAATTAGACATACGAGGCCAAATTTATGAGGCTTTGAAGCTGAAGAGTGGTTGCCAAATCCATAAGGTAGTTATAATTTTTGGGCACTTTGGGTCAAATCCGGCCTTGCCATCGCGTCTAGAAGGGCCAAAAACCCAAAGATCGATTACCAATTCATTCAAATTGGAGCAGTTATCTGGTGAGGAATTTTCTTTTTGCCCAGACAGCCATACAACTCCCTAGGTCGTCATAAATAAGCTGGTACGATTTTTTAGAAAAATTAAAAAAAAATTCCCGTTGATAATTTTTTGAATTTTTTTTTGAAAATTTTATTTCTGGCAATTAAATTTCATTAACTTCATTTGAAATTTATACATCAAAAATTATAAAGAGTAGACAAAGTCTATGGATTTTTTTTCAGTACTTGGTGACTAGCAGAGGCCATGTGGCGTACTGCCATGGCCCCCCCCGCGGGCCCACCACACTGTCCCAACATTCATTGCAAACACTAGTCAACCTTCACAAAATTCGGCGGTCATTTGAAATTGGTCTAGCTAAATTCAAATTACCAGTGACATTCAAAATCAAATAGGCGGTCTCTGTCTAATAACCGAAAGACTGAGGAAGATTCCCAACATCTATATATTCTGAAGAATCAACGAATACTCTGATTCCCTTGTGCACATTCCATCAGTTGAAGAATCTGAAGAAGGAGAGATTTTTGGCATGACAGGCATTTGACCGTCAAAATTATGCTCAAGAGCAGGTGACATCATTGACATGTCATAAGTTTTTAGGAAATTTTTCTACCCCCTCCCATTTGCATTTTCAGTTTGAAGGGTGATTTTCAAACGTCAATATCTCAGTCATACAAGCTCCTTTTTAAGTGCATTTTTTTTGGATTTGGACTAATTTTTCATGCTCTTCATAGTGGTGCAATCAGTTTTTAGTTTTGGTGTCTAATTTTTTTCTAGAAATTGTAGATTATCACAGGTGTTGTTGCTTTGTCCTCATTTTGGGAACTTCGGGAGCTCATATCTTGCTCCTACAGTAACATTTATGGGTGAATTTTTTTTTGAAAGTGAATAATTTTTTGTGTAATTTTTAGTGGTTTAATTAGATTGATCTCCTTTTGTACCAAAAAATTGTACTTGATTATGTGACCAAATTTGGCATTTGCATGTACCAAGATCAAAGTCTACTTTGCTATTTTTGGCAAGTGGAAATTGTAAACACACTACTCATAAAGTGCCAACCTCATACATTGTTGGGGGGGTTCTTTGATTGAGTGAATTTTGGGGGATTCTTTTTGTGGTTGTGGTTGCATTCCTCTTGATTTGTGTTCTTATTTCATCCTAGAGCCATCTTCAATTGCACTTCTAACACCTTACAACTATCCTAAATGGAAATCTGAAATGAACAAATTGCTAAGAGTAAAAAGATTGTATAGGACAGTTCATGGGCTTGATGGTGAACCAAAAGATGATGAAGCTAAGACAAAAAAGTGGTTGAATAGTTGTGAAGAAGCCATTGGCTATTTGTGCTTGTATGTCTCTCCTGAGTTGTTGTTTCACATTAAGCACTTGGATACACCTATGGCTATGTGGACTATATTGTCAAACTTATTTGGGAAAACAAATGAAATTGAAGGAAATTTGTTGGAGAATGAATTAATCAGTCTTAATCCATGTAATTTTGACAACATACAAGATTTCATCACCAAATTCAAGTCACTAAGAACACAATTGAAGGATTGTAAAATTGAGAAATCAGATACACAATTGATCTTAGGTGTTCTTTCAAAGCTAGGACCTGAATATTTAGTGTTTGTGTCTACTTTCTATGCTACAAAGAATGCATTTGGGAGTGAGTTTAAGATGCATTCCTTTGAAGATTTTGCTATGCAACTCACTAGGGAGCAAGATAAGCTTATTCAAATGGGTACTTTGAAGTCTTCAAAATCACATTCCTTGGTTGCAAAGGATGAGAAGTCTTCAAGTGGCAAGGAAAAGAAAAAGAACAAGCCTAAGAAGAACACACAATCCACATCAAATTCCACATAACATAAAGATTCATCTTCAAAAGAGAAATCATCCAAGAAGGAGAGGCCTACTTGTGCATATTGCAAGAAGGAAGGACATGAAGAACATTATTGTTATAAGAAGGATATTGATGAGTTGAAGAATCTTCTAAAAAATAATCACATTGATTTTCCTTCTAGAATGTGTGAATCACCTCTTCGTCCTTCTTCAAAACAATTTAAGGGCAAAGGTCATGTTGATTTTGCATCTACATCAGGAAATAAAGGGCAAGCTCTCTATGCTTTTTCAGGTCTAGGATCAAGGAGATAGATTCTAGATTTAGGAGCTTCTCATCATATGGCTGCATCTTTGCAATCAATATTCTCTTCATTTTAGCCTTGTACTATGTCTCCTATCTTGATGGGAAACAATACATACATGAGTGTAACAGGGAAGGGATCTATTAGTTTTGGGGACAACACTTTCCAAGATGTTTTGTGTGTTCCTCATTTGTTGAACAATCTTCGTTCCATATATCAAATTACACATGGTGGAGATGGGAGGGCTGTGGAATTCACTCTTGATTCCATCATCATTTAAGACTTGGAGAGTTGAGAGATCATTGCTATTGGGGTGGTTGATCTTTCATCTCGGTTGTATACCTTTGTAGATTTTTCTTTTGATGGTGACATTGTTCCTTCGGCTATTGATCAAAACCATGATTTAGAGGAGACTTTTGGCTTCTTAAATTTGGGAGTTCTCACATCAGATCTAGTTCTTCAGCCATGCATTTCATCTCCTCCACCTACTATTGTAGTTGATGATGCTTGTGATTCCATAGTTTGGGTTCCTTGTGATTCAATGCAGTAGAACATACATAGTATTTCACATTTGGCTACTTTGGATGGTTTCTTGACAGGTATTTCAGACTTGTTTGAGGAGTCTCATCTTGCAGATTTGGAGGACACCATCGATGACATTCATCTTCTCTTTGATGGAGAAGATCCTTCTTCAGTTGTTGTGAGGGAACACCTAGACCCTCTTGTTCATTCTCTACATGATCATTCTTTGTAGTTTGGCATGAGTGTGGATTCTTTTGGACAACATTTGGAGGAGGCTTCTTTGTCTTTAGAGGGGATATCCTTGTCTTTGGATCATGTTCTACATTCTTCTCTACTATATGTTGGATTGTCCTCTTTAGCAGTGTGACCTAGAATGCTTGTTTCGAGTGTGTCAACTTTTGACATCAACATGGAGACACTTGAGCATGCTTCAGAGACATCATTCATCACCCATATTCGTGACATCTTGCATACATCTGTGGTTTTGTTTCTTCCTAAGGGGAGGAACGTTGTTCGGCGAGATTGGATCATCTTCAACATTCAATGTTGAGCTTCTACCATCATTGCAGGAGACTCAACATTGAGGGGGGGATGCTTTATCTCTCTTCTTCTTCTCTCTTATGGGGGGGTCTTTTTCCTCACATTGGGTTTTGACCTTCTCATTCTTCATTGAGAGCATTATTGTATTTTAGCTTTGTATTTCACCTCTCTTTTGGGGAGGAGTTTTGTCCCACTGGGTTTTCTCCTTTTCTTTGTTTGTGAGTGATTTCATTTGCACATGTACATGGGTACCTAACATGACCTAGTAGCTAGGACCCATTCTTGCATCTTTGTGTCATTTGCGTAATAATCTGCTACTCCCTAAGTTGCACTTAAGGAGGGATGTTGGTGTAAATAAAGTCTTGTACCTAGTTAATTCATTACTAGGAGACTTATTTACACATGGTAAGTTTACTTAGGTCCTAGGAAGGAATATTTCTAGAAGATGTTAGTTGTCATTAGTTTTTATCTTATCTTTTGACAACTACTACATGTGAACCTAGGTAAGTGTGATTAGTTGTCTCATGTCATATGGTTAAGACACTTGTCATAATCCTATGACATCTTGCATCTCACCTTGGCTATATATAACCAAGGGGTATCTCTCATTGTACAACAATCATATCATTGACATTGAATACAATTTATTCTTGTCACATCATATTCTCTCTTTTTGTGCTTTTCATTTGGTCTTAGGATCTTGGAATTCATAGACAATTCTAACATGGTATCAGATCATGTTTGATTCTAACATAAGTTTCATGGGTTTGGCTCGGTATTACCATAAGTTTGTAGAGAGTTTTTCCAGGATAGCCTTTCCCATCACATCTTTGCAAAGGAAGGGTAAGAAGTTTGAGTGGATAGAGAAATGCCAAGCAACATTTGATCTACTCAAAGAAAAGTTGACCATAGTTCCAATACTAAGGGTACTAGATTTGGATGGTAACTTTATTGTTATTACAGATGTGTCAGCAGAAGGATTGGGTGGAGTGTTAATACAAGAGGGGTGAGTCATAGCGTATGAGTCAAGGAAGCTAAAGCCCTATGTACAAAATTATGATTCACATGATTTAAATTTAGCAGTAGTTGTTCATGCACTACAAATGTGGAGACACTATCTTTTGGGAAAACCCTTTAAACTCAAGACCGATCACCATGGGCTTCAAATATTTTCTTACCAAACCTAATCTTAATGCAAGGCAGAGAAGGTGGTTAGAACTAATATCAGACTATGATTTCAACATTAATTATATCAAGGGGAAATAGAATCAGGTTGTCGATGCTTTGAGTCATAGGAGGTATATCTCCTTGATGATGTCAATCCAAATTGACTTTAAGAGTCAAGTGTTGCAAGAATCAAAGGGTGATGAGTTCTATGAACAAGTCAAGCAAGCACTCTTATGATCTACAAGATGAAAGTTATGAAGGGTATTACCTTGCATCTAATGGATTATTAAGATTTCAAGAGAGAATTTATGTACGTAATTTTAGAGAATTGAGGAACTTTGTATGGAAATAAGTTCACAATGCACCATATTTTGGACATCTTGGTGTCACCAAAATGTTGGTTGATGTAAAGACATTATATTTCTATCTAAGGGCATGAAAGGGGATGTTGCAAGGTTTGTAGCAAGTTTCTTAGAGTGCCAAAGAGTGAAGGCAGAGCATCATCACCTTGTACGCCTTTTATATCCACATGAAGTTATGGAAAGTAAGTGGAAATTCATTAGAATGGACTTTGTGCAAGGAATACCTATGTCAAGGAATAAGTACAATGCCATTCTGGTAGTTGTGGAAAAGCTCATTGTTGTTCCTTTTGCACACATGCCCCATTCGGATTGAGGACCCCCTCTTTTTGTTTCGCTTTCACCGGGTTGGTTCGCCTTTGCCTCATTTTGTGTTCCCCTATTTTTGAGCTTAAGTTGGTCATAAGCCTTAAATTTTCCAAATCCCTCTTCGCCAAAGTCACTTATCCAAGTTTCACCAAGTTTTTGGCCTTTACAGAATTTGACTTGCAAGTTTTCATGCTTGAGAGGCCACCCCGTCCTTCACCTTTTGCGGGTTTCCCCTCACAGACTTCCCCCTATTTTTCCATTCCCTATGACATTCAACCCACATTTTCTTGCAATGTGGCTCCCACATCAAACTCTTCCACATACCCTTTGGCCCAACATCCTCCATAGGTCATGTTTTCGTGTCATCATCTACTTGACCCTACCATGCCTGCAATTAATATCAGGAATTAATGGTGGTTCACTTATAAATAGTCCACCGTTGGGCTATCATTTTCACTCGTGATTTTCAAATTTGAGAAATCCAAAGCTATCCCTACGCATGCTAGAGATTCAAAGACTCCCTTGATCGATCGTTGCCTTTCCATTTGCACATTTCCAGGTATGAACTCTACTCATCCTTTTTTGGCACTTACATTTGCCTAGGGTTTTAAGGTTAGGGTTTTTAAAATTGTATGAATTTGGGTTTTGTGCATAAGGAATCAAAACCCTACCTTCATGACATGTAATGTAGGCTTCATACTATGGGAATCATCCTTGAGCCTCCCTGTTCCACCCATTATGTGCATCTAGGTTGTCAAACCCAAAACTAACACAAATAAACAATGAAGATTTGGGGGTTTTGTGAAATGTCACATTTGTGGGTCCATCCATTTTTGGTGGTGTCTCAATGACCAATCTAGTGAAGACACCCACCTTGCAGATTCCAATCGACCCCAAGCTTTGAACCTTAAGCCCACACACATAGAATGGTTAAGTCCCAAGATTCCTGTGAGTTCCATAGTTTGGGAGTCCATAGTGGAAAGTCTAATTTTTCTATGCCATTCATAATGACCAATCTTATGAAGCATCTTGCCTTGTGAGCCGCAACCCTATCATCCCTGCAAGCACAAAGGACCAAATGCACTATTTAAATTGGCTAAGTCTTAGAGTTATGTGGAGATTATTCTGTGGGTTTCCACATGCGGGCCATTGCCCCTCCCTTGCTATTTCTATAGGAAAAAAACCTTCACGGTATTCCACCAAACTTCATTCGCATTTGCATATATTATCCCGAGAAAAATCCTTGAAAATACTAAGTAAAAATACTATGGCAGGTCCGCTCATGCAGGCCACTGTTAGTGGGAGTCTAGTGCACCCCAACTGTTGATTAAAGGAAAACTCTACACAGCTCCCCACCATGTGGTCCCCACATCGATCATTTCCACAAACCCTACACTTGTGCCCAAAACAAAAATATTCCTAAGCCAAACATCATTGCAGGTCTGCCCGTGCGGACTACCCTAGGCGGAACTTTGCCTCCCCAATACTACTCCCAATAGAAAAATGAACCTAGTGCCCCACCTCATGGATCCCACACATTATTTTTTGAAAATTCCTAAGCCCAATCACCACTGGTGTAAGCATGAAATTTGATGAATTTCTAGAATGCACCTAAGAAATGAAGGAAAACTCATAAGACCTAAGGCTACGGGCCCACCCATGCGGGCTGCCATTGTTGGAGGGATGTTTGTCCAACATCCGTTGTTTTTATGGTGAAGCCCATGTGTTCTTCCATCGTACGGGTCCTGCACTCCCGATTGCCATGAACATACCCTTTGAATGCAAATAATGAAAATCTCAAGCTCAAGTGTTCAAGCGGGTCCGCTCGTGTGGATCGCCCCTCGTGAAACAATGTTAGTCCTAAGCCACTATCTAGCAATGATGAACCCATTGCACCCTTCTTTGTAGAATTTGCATACCCAAATTATGTACTTCACAAATTCCCAATTCTACCAACAAAGCGACCAAGAATACTTTCTCATGCACACCGAAGGGGCTAGAACCAAGATTGACCAAGTCCTGAAACCTTGCGAATAATGCTATGCAGAACTCCACTTGTGGAACACCGCCTATTTTAGGATGTTTTTCAATGGTGAACCATGAACAACTTCTCACCTCACAACTTCCACATCAAAAATCCCCACATTGATTCAAAATATTACTCTAATGAAGGAAAACAATTGCAAGTACCTCCATAGGACTAAATTCACAGACGTGCTTAATGACCTTATGCCAGATTAACTCAACAATCAAAGCACACAAAAATTCACAGTCGGGTGGCCACTTGTGGAAGTCCATTTCCCAGTGCTGTTTCTTAGGGCTTTCACCCCGGTGGCTTCCATAGGGCAGAAACCCACACTTCCAAACCCACATTTCTACAAAAATTACTAATAAGCTTCAAATGATGAAATGTAACGAATGTAATGAAATTTTAAAAGTATGTGGGTATGTTTGGTAATATAATTACATGATATGACTAACATTTGCTTTCCTAATTTATCGAAGCACTTATCATGCTTTTTGTGTGTAGAATTTATGGAACCTATTGAGGGACCAACAGAGAAGCTAGTGGAGAAAATAGATGTTGAAATGATGGATGCACAATGTCCCTAAAGTTTCAGCCTTCAAGAGGACCTTTTCCAAGAAGAAATTCACCCACACAAAAAGTGTTTCAACTAAGGGCATGCAAATGGAGATTATTTGATTGATATCTAGAATATGATTACAAATGTACATATGCCCTGATTATATAGGCATGAGTGAGATACAAGATGTAATATGATGTTGCCATGTGTCTTGATCAAATATCATGTGACAACATGTGAACCCTAACTACCTACCTAGGGAATGATAAAGAGATTGAGATAAGGTTTAGAAAATAAAACTCATCTTCTAGAATGAATCTTATCTCCTACAAACATGGAAGGGGTAATGACCCCATTATTTATGATTTTCTAATGATGTAACCTAGGAATTAATTAAATAAATAAAATACCTAAGTAAACTTATGCAAGTGCAATACATAATTAATTACACTAACACCCCCCCATAAGTGCAACTTAGGGAGGAAATGAAAAATGCAATGATTATGCAATGGATGATGAGTCCCAACTACATGGTAGCTATATTAGGTACCCATTTACAAATGAGAATGAGAATGAAAATAATATCCCACAAACATAGAAAAGGGGAAAACTCAGTGGGAAAAAACCCCTCTCAAAAAAGGATATGATATGCAAAACAGTGAGAAAGGATGGGAAGGATGGAGGACTCCCAAATACCCCTCAAGTACACCATTGGTCACATGGATACAATACAATCAATAGCCCCCCCATAGGAGGAAAATAGAGAGACTATACAGCCCCCCCAGAATATGTGATCACTTGCAAAAATGGTAAGTGTCTGAAGACAAAACATGATCCAATGTCAACAAACAACTTGTCTCCCTTTTGGAAGAAACAAAACCAAGTGCAAGTGTAGGGATGCTTCCCATTCCAAATAGGAATTGAAGGAAGGTAGGATGAATGTGGATGATGATGTCTCTGAAAGCTGCTCACATGTCTCCTTTTTCACTAAAGATGAAGATGCCACAATCAACTCAGGTACATTCCAAAAAGATGAAGAAGGTGACAAACCAGGATGATGTGGAAACAGATGCTAAACAAGATCCAAAGACTCCAATACCATGATCCTTCCATTGAAGGAATAGATGAAGACTAGATTTCCCCCCTAAATCAAGTGTCCTCAAAACCACTAAAAGAAGTCTAAAGCAACAATGGTGTCCAAACCCCATGTCTCCCACTAGGAAGAAGCAAATCCAATGGTAGATGTTAAAGAAACTACAAATTTTGAATGGAATGAGGGGGAAGAAGTCTCAAACATGAAATCTCTAAAGAGAAAACAAGTGCCTCCAAGATAGTCTCTAGATCCCCAATCAGGGTCGAGACGAACTAATGTGGAGACTCAAGAAAACTCTCCAATGTAGGATCTGAATAGAGGAGTGACATCCCCTCAATAATTTTCTCCAAACATGTAGAAATAGCCAAGTCTGCAATCCCTGAAACAAAGCCATCCTGTGATATCAATTCTGGAAAAATGAATGTGTCCTGATGAATGATGGAAGCCTCAATCAGTGAATTTGGACAAGGAATCACTGAATGTGAAGGGATACCAATAGTCTCTGATGGAGAAGAAGGAACATTTGAAGAAACATTGTCAATCTCTTCAGAAGATTCAAGGAAATCCAAACAAAAAACCTCTTGCACAACAATATCATCATGGGGTACTTGATTTGAGGAATGACATTTTGAATTATGACCATCGAGGAAGGGCAGAGTATCTGAATCTCCATATAGCTCCCAAATCTTAGTCCAAAGGATATGAGGGAAACCATAATGAACAATAGCATTCAAAACATCACAATCAACTTGCATTCCAATGATCTCTAAGATAGTGTATCTGCTACAACTCCAAGAAAACTCCTGAATACCTTCACTTGAATGGGGAACTATACCATATAGATGTGGCAATAAATCAAGTGATTGGAGATGGTGTATGATCCCATCCCGCCATTGTTTATAGCTTCCCTTGTGCAACATAATTAGAGAAGGATTATATGCAAGACCCATAATGTACTATCAAATTTCTCCAAAAAATAGAAAGACAATGACCTTCAATAACAAAAATAAACTTCCAAATATGATATGCAACTAAAGAGATACCACCCAAACCAAAAATCCTTTTCCCAAGCTTTAGGATATCCAAGTTATTGAACAAATGCACCAAATTGAACAAAACCAATGCAAGAGTACCTGGAGCTGAAATTGATCAAAGTGACTGAACTAATGAAAAAAGCTCTGAAATATCTTTTGAATGCCGCTAGAATCATCAAATTTTGACAATCTAATGAGAAGATATTTGATTTTGAGTCCAAAATGAAGGGTTGAATTTAGTTGACTATAGATATTTCTGACATTAGAATAGTGTAAAATGGATGTCACCACTGGAAAGTAAACAAAATCCTCTTTTCGACGGTATCCTATTTGATGATTTGCGACACCTTGGTGAAAATTTATGGAAAAATAAAAAAGGCCCATATTAGGGACTCTATAGGCTATTTAGGGGAAAAAATATCCCCCTAGGTGCTAGGAATTAATCACTTATATGACTACAGTGTTAAATGTGGCAAAAAAAAACTAGCCCCCTCCTAGAATGGTGTTGGAGTGGAGCCATTGGTTGGGCAGAGATTTAATGGTGGACCACCTAGATTTAGCAGAGCCCCTTGTATTGGATATGATTGGCGATGGGATATGGATACAAAGCTATGAGTGGTCAATGAAAAATAGTCAGCCGAGAGAGATGTTGGAGCTGGTTGGAGTGAAGTCGATGATTAGTATGGCGCATGAATAGGCCAGGAGTGATCAGTGGTGATGGAGAAGTGTTCATCGATGGTGAGATATGGGCCTGACATACAATGATGGGATGAACAATTGACAGAAGTGATGGGACAGGCCTACCAAATGGGTTGACACAAGTATACCCTCGTGCAACCAAGAGTAAATGCAACCAACCATGAATATCTACAAAATTTGATGGCTCTCAGGTTGATGTATCCGATTTTGATGAATGAACAGGTGATCCTAGGGTTTGAGGCCTTCTGAAGACAACAAAGAGCTTGGATCTAACTCAATTTTGCTCAACTAGGTCCTCGGGTGGAGCGAAGTAGCCTGCAATGGAAACCTTCAAGCCTGCAATGAATCTCACTAGCCAAAATTTCTTGATCTTGGGATGAAATCTCAATGGAATGGCTATGATACCATGTTGAAATAATGGATGCACAATATCCCTAAAGCTGCAGCCTTCAAGAGGACCTTTGCCAAGAAGAAATGCACCCACACAGAAAGTGTTGCAATTAAGGGAATGCAAATGGAGATTATCTGATTGATATCTAGAATATGATTACAAATGTACATATGCCTTGATTATATAGGCATGAGTGAGATACAAGATGCAATATGATGTTGCCATGTGTCTCTGTCAAACATCACGTGACAACATGTGAACCCTAACTACCTACCTAGGGGATGATAAAGAGATTGAGATAAGTTATAGAAAAGATAACTCATCTTCTAGAACAAATCTTATCTCCTACAAGCATGGAAAGGGTAATGACCATATTATTTATGATTTTATAATGATGCAACCTAGGACTTAATTAAGTAAATAAAAGACCTAAATAAACTTATGCTAGTGTAATAAATAATTAATTACACTAACAATTGACAAAGGAAAGAAACCAACTAGGACTCCAAGAGGAAAAGAGGAGAAAGCATAAATGAAGTACAAGTTCTACAGGGTTGAGTGCACCTCAAATATCACTTCCAACTAGGACAAAGTCATCAAAATGTATTTGCGGCATGTTAGTATCGATGAGTTTAGACAAAGGGTTATGACCAATCCTATGACTAAAGAGGCCTTGAGAATCAAGAAAAGTGGACTTGCAAAGGTAGTTGGCTTCCCTCCTACTCTAGTGGCTCTAGAATTGGTGTTTTCTTACCGAGAGTGCTATCATCCTCAAAAAAAAAGGATAGTCACTGGGGATGGAAGGGTACCCACAAACCTTTCTTCCCAATCCATTGGGAAAAATTTGGAATTCCTCTATTTGACAAAATGGAGGAAGTTGAGGAGGAATTTTCCTTGAAATTATGGCAAGAAGATCCTATTGGCTTCAAAAAGACAATCAATCAAACATGGCTAAAAGATAAGAGGGGCAGTGCCAACAAATTGCCTCAAACACTATACAAAATTAATTTTGTAGAAGAAGCCAATGACATAGTCACACTTCTAAGTAGAGTGATGGGCCTCCCTACTTCCTCATTCTTTGAGGAGTGGATGTTTTATTTCATAGAGGAGATCCTTTGGGGCAATGCCAAATTCCATTGGGCCAAAATGATAAGTGAAAATCTGCACAATCAATTTGTGGTTGTAAAGAAAACTTCACAGTTTTACATGACCTCATATCTAGTCTACCTCCTGGAAATTAAGTTCCCATATAAAGAATTGGATTGTTTTGGAACACTAGGAACAAAGAAGGGGAAAATTAGGGTGTATGATTATTAGCCTCAGCTTCAATACAAGAATTTGAAAAAGGATTACAAGAGAGTTAATGATGCCTTCGTTGGGCATATCATTCACACCTTGTTGGGAGAATACCACTGGAGAATGTCCCACAGTGCTAAAGCAGTGGTGAAACATTTCAGGTATTGGTTATCCAATTCCCAAAGTTTACATACATCAGATCAGAGGGATTCTCAGGAAGACCCTATTGGCTGCTCCCTTACCCAAATGATAGAATCATCTTGCTAGAACTTACTTGACAATTGTAGACTTCCCACACTTTACTGCATAATAAGCACCATGCTAGGGTCCCATATCCCCTCACATTTGGATAGGGAATGTACTTTTGCCTTGCTATCCCATACAAAGTACTATGAGAAGGAGCTTACTGAATATAATTTTGAGTTGCACACAGAGAGAGGAGGCTTAGATCCCCTCAAAAAATTGAAGAAGTAGGTTGGAAGGTAGTACACCCGCCAATTGCATATTGAAGATTTTGGGCCAATTGTGATGACAATAGAGAGGTTTAGAGGTGGCACTACATGAGGATGACTTATAGATTTGTGAAATCCATTAATTTGTATCTGGTCCTAGACCAAATTATTGAAGATGACAATGTTCTAGATGAAAAGTACAATGCCATGATAAATGTGCCATTTCCAGTAATTGAATAGAATGAACAAGAGGTCACAGACCTAAATGTTTTCACTCTCCCTATAGAGTAGAGGACTAAGCAATGGGTAGATAATCAAATAACTCAATTGCGTGAGTAGGGTGTGGAGTTAACTTATGGGGAGCTTGAAGATGAGCTAGAGAGTGAAACAAAAAGTGGTGCTATTGCAAGATCTTTAGGTGAGGCTCCCAAGTCTCCACTTGTCACAAGATTGAAGAAAAGGAAGGATACATCTGACCAAAAGCCCAAGCACAAAGTTTATACAAGGAAATCAATAGAAGGTCAACAACCATCAAAGAAGACAAAAATATCATGAACCTTTGTTCTTGAAATTCCAACTATTCAAGAGGAAGGATCCCTTCACAAAGATGAGTAAGAAGCTGAGTGACCTCGCTCACCACCACCTACTACCTCCACTCTCCCATTAGCTACTGTCATTGCACCATCCCCTTCCACTCCTCAATCACTACCCATTTCATATCCACCTGCCATGGACATCTTTGTCCGTCTCACCTCTGCCTCGTCGACTATGCTTGTGGTGGTGCTAGATTCTTCCTCTTCAACCACTTCTCCACTATTGTCTTCCTCACTCCCACATCCATTTACAACTCTTTCCACTTTTCCACCTTCTCTATCAACAACCTCCATGGAACCCCTCTCCTTACCTCATGCCTTTGCTACATATTTGTAGAATGCACCAACTGAGCTCTCTGAGGTGATATTAAGCCATCAAGTCAAAACATTAATGGACGAGCTTTTTGTTTCCTTGCTTCTCCCCCCACCTTCTACTAAGCCACAAAAAATGGAGGAAACAATGCAAATTTATGAAGAGATGGAGAGGCTAAGCATAGAGTAGCCTAAAGAAGCAACATAAGATATTTCCAAGGAACCAAAGGATTGTGTTCGCGATGAATACTTTGGGCATCCTGAGGGAGGATTAACGGTTGATTTGGATGAGGTAGCCTTTGAGGAATAAGGGAAACAAACCCCCAAGGGAAGAGATATAGGAAAGTTTGATGATTATTATGAGGTTGAGACTTGCAACCAAGAACCCGAGGGAGAACTACCCAAATATCATATCGACGAGGAGGAAAACCTAGAGGAGCATCGATCTGAGGAAGGGAAAATTGATACAAGTATTGATACAAAGAAGAATGATGAGTATTTGCAAATTGGACAAGATGAGGGCTTAAAATGTGAGGAAGTGCCTCTAGAAGTAGACCAAGAGAAAGAAAAAGAAGAGAAAGTAGAAGAAAAGAGTGTTGAGCCTAAAAAGGAAGTTGGAGTTGAACACAAAGAAGGGACAATAGAAGAAGAAGGAACTGCTGATGAAGAAAATGTAGAATTTGCTAGGAAAGACGAGGAGAAACAATTTACACAAGAGGAGGAATAGGATAAAGGAAAGGAGAACATTGAAGATGCTCAAAAGGAAGGATCTTGTACTTTTATACCCTAAGGCTTGATTGAAAGAAATATTATCCAGAGCCCAAGTAAAAACCAAAAAATAAAAGAAGCCAAAGATCAGGTTTCACATTACAATTGATGCTTCAGGGTCTAGAATATTGCAGGTAGCTACTCCCATTGTAGGAAAATATGCAGACACCATTCAAGGAAAGGATTACCAAATATCTACCATTAATCTTTGCCTAGTATCTTGTTCCCAAATACAACATTGGACAACATCAGGAGAGGAAACTCCATTAGAATCGCCTGCACTTGCCTTACTCTCTAAGGAGGAGGTCAATAAGATGGAAATGATGAAGAACTAGACCAAGTCCACATATGACTTGTTCAAGAGGTTCATCAATATTGGTGACAAGGGAATCCATCATGTACCCAAGATGCACAATGAATTTTGATTCTCTCAAACATAAGTCGTAGAGGTAATGGGGATATGTAAATAGTTTCCCGAACTTTATAGGATAACATACCCAAAGCTGGAGATCATCCTCAAACTATCCCATGAAGCTTGGGAAAAGGAACTGGTGCTTCCCAAGGAATATCATTGGCTACTTGAAGCCTGGATGATGAATTTTGAATATAGAAAAGAGGTTTTAGAAAGAGCCCTGCTAGAGTTGGAAGCCAATCACGAATGGATCATAGAGCACCGGTTCAAGTGCATTTATTATTTAAAGCCGATGAAAAGTTATGAGATTCTCACCTTGGAGTTAGATCAATAATCCATCAAGTGTGAATTCCACAAGAGGGTAGAACAAGGGGCCGGTGACATGTTGTCACTAGACTTCATGGATTTTGCTGCGAGAGCCTTCACAGAGTCAGAGTAAATAATTAGAGCTGAGCCAAAATGCACAAAGAATCGAGATCAAATGGTGGAAGGATTTAAGAGAGTTTCCTTCCAAATCACCAAGTCTAATCTCTTTGAAGAAAAGAAGTTGTTGGCTAAAATTTGGAAATTTGTTGAATATACTATACAAAAAGAAGCTGGAAATCCAATTATAGATGATGAATATTTGCTAAAATAGCTAAAAGGCTAAAAGCACCTACAAGACAAAATAGGGAAAATACAAATAGTCTATTTTATATTGTAAAATTTTGTACTCATATGGGGTTAGGTGAAACCCTAAACTAAAATGAATCTGAGTCATTCTTTGTAAATGAATCTTTGACCATTCATTCCTCTTTTTGGAAACTATAAATAGGGACATCCTCTCATTTTCAAAGAGAGAGATGAGTTGTTGTGTAAAGACATGATGCTGCAATATTTAAGAAAAACATTGAGTCAATGGTTTCTTGTGTATTGCTCTTTATGTGTGCATGATTATATCTCCACAAGTTTATTTCAGTATTTCTTATTTTAGTTTAAGTTATTTTTTTTAGTAGTTTATGTTGAGCTTTAATGGAGGTTGTATGTTGTAGTGTTTGATGCATTTCTAGCTCATAATTCTGAGCTTCCTTTTCTACTACACTCAAGTTCAATTGTATGTTCATACTAAAAGGGTGGATGCACAATCTAAAAATTTGCAAAGAACCTTAGAAGATTGTACTAGTTTTGTGATACTGTGGGCTGTCCCTGGTTAAGAAAAACTTAGTTTGGAAGTCTGTCCACTATAGCATCAACCATTTTTACTGTTCAACTTAGTTTTAGACTTAGGAAAACTTCTAAAACCTTCAACCTTTTGAACTTTATTTTAAATTTGAGTTAAATATACAATTCCAACATCACTATATAGCTAAATTTTATGACATAAGTGAATTTTAGACTGTTGTCCTGACATTGCTATCACTGTTCATTCACTTCCAAAAATTTGAAACTTGATGAAAGACCTAGGAAGTCCATGCTTTATCAACCATAAACACCCCTTGTGATTACCAACAAATCAGAACAAACAAATGAGTTTTTTTGCAAAGTCATGACCTGACACCCGAGAGACCTTGGGGTGATTTTCTGAAACTCACTTGTAGATATTCAACTTTCAAGAGAGACATAATACTTTTTTGTTGTCTGTGTTGAGCAGTGCAAAAAAACCCATCAACAGAATTGGCATTAGAAGGAGGCTAGTTAGAATAACTTGGATCAAACTAGGTCATCTTCCTCCCAAAGATCTCATAGAATAACCAGGCCAACACCAAATAAGGGAGAATTCCAAGAGTTAAAGATCCATACCAAGGATAGAATAGCTAAGAAAGGGGAAGCTTCAACATCAATTCAACCTACTTGACCTCCATCCACTCCATCTCCATCTTCTTCTTCACTTTGACCAATATTTCTCCATTCACTTCCCACATACAAAGTGTTATTACAGTTTCCATACTTCAACCATAGATTACTGCAACACAACCATTACCACCCCCACCTCCACCAATGGCTTGGTTGGGCAATAATCCATCTCTGCTCTCTGTCAATGACTACCATGATATTCCAAAGAATCCAAAAGGCTTCTACTCCAAATTCCATCTAAATGATCCACAAAGAACATCAAAAGAACATATCAAGATCTTCCAAACAACCTTGAAGGATATGCAAATCGAACATGAAGATGTTGCTTGTAGGCTCTTCCCTTACTCATTGGGGGGTGAAGCATTCTATTGGTACATAAATTTTCCTACAGGCTCCATCACCTCTTGGGACCTCATGAAAATAACTTTCTTATAGAAATTTATAGTCCCAATCAGTCCCACAGATTTATATCAACAAATCATGTTAGTTAGGAGGGAAATAAATGAGAAAATCAACTCATTCATTGACAGGTTTCATAGAGCATACATGAAGTTGCAACCTCCTTATGTAGTTGATGATACCTCAACAAGAGCTATGTATTATGCAGCTTTGGACAACCTCACATCCACCCTAGTTAAACAAATGCATCAACCACCTGGAAGATTGGTGGATACAATGCCAAAGTAGTGAAATAAATCATTGATCTAGGATAACATATTGTAGGTCCATTTCCCTCATTGGGATCAACTGCTAACCCTACACAAATTCATGGATCTACTCATGCCTTGGCTCATTAAACTCCAATAATGAATCCAATCCCACAATTCCCCATTGTGCCACACCCTGGGCCTCTGTTGAACCAAGCTCTAACTATACCAAGCTACCTATATCCTTCAAATCAACTGAAATATCCACAACAACCCCAAGTACCTTCATACTTTCAAAGATTTGAAACATTAGCCGCCCAATAGAGTCAATCTGTAGGGCATCCAATTTTTCTTCAAAATTTGGTACCAACCCAAAGCAATGCAGATAATGAGCGAATTGATGAGCTCGTTGAATTAGTGAAGAAGCTATCCAATGAAGTGACTCATCTAAAGAACCAAAACAACTAGCTATAGGCATCTCAAAGAAGCATTCAAGCTAGCTTCCATAGAGACAACTGTGATTCAGGCCTGCCTTCAAGGAAAAACTATGAAAGAGGTTAGAAATCTAGATAGAAATTTGAAAGAAGGTCATACCAAAGGCATAATAGAACGTGGAACACCAAAACCAGCAATGGTGGGGTGCCAATGCCTCTCAATCCAACTAGAGGTACAAAAAAGTTAGCAAGTGGATTCTATTTGGTTGAGGTAGCCCTATCCAAATGGTGTAGAATTTATAAAACTAGTAGGCATTCCATACTCAAGTGCCTGGAGTTCCAAATTTCTGCTGCAATCTTCCAAGTAGAAGTACAAAATGTTGTTGATAGTTCAAGTTGTTGAGAAATAGTACCCTCGGAGCCGTATGACTTAGTCTTGGTTGTCAACCAAGTGCCCTTTCCTCAAAGTGACAAGAACGAGCTTGAGAAGGAGGCCACTGAAAATGGAAGCAAATCAAAAGAGGTAAGTAATAGAGAAACTCTATCTCAAATGTTTGATTTAGTAGATAATGGGCCTAAAGATGAAGAAGAACAACATACTGAAGAAGTTCATATGTTCCACCAATGCGCAACCCCTTACAACTTGAGAAATAGGAAAGCTGGTGGCCCCTTCACTACCTCCATCCCACCCAACAATTTTAACATGCCTCCTGATCCAAATGCTAGTAAAAACACACCTTACCCCAAGGTACCTACCTAGTATTTCAATAGTAATAGGAAGTACGAACTAGCTAAAGAACAATCCACCAATCCCACCCATGGTGGTTCCTCTGAAATGGATATGGAGCAAATGGGGGAGTACATAGCAGAAGAATTAAAGAAAGCTAAAGTGAGTCTATCTTCCTTTGAGCTACTATGGGTACCCTCTATTAGAAATTATTTCTTTATATCACTGAATGAAACAAACCCATCAAAACTAGTTCAAGAAACAACCACAAAGAAAGTCTCATTCGAAACCTCTAGTAGTGAACCGGTAATTAGAGAAATTTCTTAGGAGCAAAGTGTGATCAACCACCTAGAAAACATAAACAATTGGATAAGTATCCAATTAAGGAGCAAGGCCAAGTGCATAAAAAAGATAAAAGCAATGACAAAGATAAGGCTCAAGTATCCAAAGTGGATGCATCTATAGGATTGTTCCAAGGAAGATTATAGACTCCTCCCTTTCTACTAACAATCCATATGTGTTGGAAATATGGAGCCTTGCAACATGAGAATGAAGTGTAGATGGTTTGTGTTGGTTGTTCCTATCTTATAATTGATGTCAACATGGTGACTACTATATGGGAAGTTTACTTGGTTTACCAAAAGTTGATCTATTCTAGTAATTTTCTTTGTGATGAGCCAGTACGTTGGTATTTGAGTCTGAAATTCACCACAAGAATAGATATTACTCTAATATCTTAACCATGTTATCATGTCTCATTTAGACAACTATATCCTGGATCTTCATAAGTTTTGGGTTGTGAGCAAAAAGTTATCTCTGACAGAGTTCAACTCTATATTTTTCTATTGTTCCTTGCTTGGCATATCATGTGGGAGACTCCACATTTTCTTAAGAACATTCTTATGCTTTGGTTTTCATGATAGTCTCTATGATGATAGTATGATGAGAAATTGATGTGATCTTAGATCGGGAAGCTGTTTTCTTTGATTTTTTTTTGTTGGTTTGAAGATTTTGTGAATTAAGTTCTAGTCTTGGCCGACCTAATGTATGCAATTCACTATAAAGACTAGTTATGCTTTATGGATGTTAGATGACTTGGTATAATTCACTACATGGATAAAATGTTTAAATCATATATGGTTCCAACATGAGAGTTTTGATTATTTTTGTTTTCATCTAATTAGGCTGACCTAATTGATGAATAAGATATACTTGAATATATATAAGATGCTTTGGAAAGAAGAGAAGTGTGTGAAGTGGGAGGAAGTGCGAGTGTGGAAGAAAGGTGAAAGAGGATTTGAGCCTAAATTATTTATTAGCTAGGGATCAAAGAAGATTTTTTGAGTGACTACTGTGTGAGGCAGTACTTTATATTCTAAGCTTCATTGGAACTAAATTCTACATAGTGAAGGTCTAGTCTATCAGTTCAAACCTTTTGGTAGTGAGCCACAATCTTTGTATCTTGGTGGCTAGACATCTTTTGTATTTAGGAAGTGAGCCATTCAAGGATAGTGAGTCCTAGTAGTGAGCCCTATAATATCTTGTTTTCTGGATATAATATATTGTGAGTTAACCCTCACCATGGTTTTTCCCTTTATGGGTTTTCCACATAAAAATCCTAGTGTTCATGTGTGTGTGATTGCATTGATTTGTTTCTATGTTCTCTCTTGCTGATTTAGTCAAAATTGTGTTAATGATTAGATGGATTTTATTAGAATGGTTTTATGGAATACTGATTCACCCCCCTCTCAGTATTCCAGATGTTCAATAGTATGTTTTGCAAAAATCTGCATAACTTCCTACTAGATTCTAGAGCATCTAGGTCAATGTCATGCCATTCGTAGTTTTCCAAGCATTATGCATAACCTCTAACCCACCCAAACTTAAGGTGACTCAACTGGACAAGACCAAGGTCAATGTGGTAGGGGGACTAAATAGGAACCCAATACAAATTGCAGCTAATCCAAGGGTGCAACAAGTCATTTACATTTAGGTTGCTAATATTCCTGACACCTATGGGATCATATTAAGAAGATAATTCACTCGAGAACTCAATGGATACACATTGACTTACTATTCACACATGTGGCTACCATGGAAGGGGTTGCCCAACCATATTTGTATTGAATGTGAGCCCTGGATGAGGTTCATGATTATTGAATACAACAACATGAACAAAGTGTTGTTCATAGAAATGGAGCTAGGAAATTACCTCCTAGTTTCATATGAAGTTTTGGAAGAATAGGTAGAAGAGGAAGTCTTGGTGCTATGTCACACCTCTCCTAACTTGACTACTCTCCCTAACAGTATGAAAGCACTGGTTGAGTCTAATAATGAAGACTTCCTAGAGGATGGTAACTTGGGCTTGTTCGATGGTTTCCAAGAATTCATGTAGAAATATGTACAAGATCAACTCAGTTTAGGAGCTAGAATGGATTTCAAAGAAATTCTATTGCCTAGTTGGTGCATAATACATTATGCCTCCCATTTTGAATTTTAGTGCTGCTTATTCCAGACATTAGTGGATCATATCAAAAGGTGGATTAATGCAAAAGAGGTTCCGATAGAACAACAAGATCAAAATCAGCCTGAATGTACACAACCATCCAAGGGTGAAGGAATGGACACATAGCTAGAAAAAAATGTATGCTCAATCAACTCTCGAGGAAAAATTCCCTCCAAGTTCTGGACATTGTGCTTCGAAGGATCTAAATCCAAGCAAAGAGTAGGAGCAAGATTCAAGATCATTAGTCCTTCGGGTAAGACTTATTTCATTGCTCATAGATTATAGTTCTATTGCACCAATAATGTAGTGGAATATGAGGCCTTAATTCATGGGTTGCTCATGGATTTGAGAAATAAGGTCAAAATGTTACAAGTATTTGGGGACTCATAATTAATTGTCAAACAAGCTAGAAAGTTATACTCATGTCATGATCAGAGGTTAGCTAACTATAGGCATAGAGTATGGGATCTCATAGAAGGATTTGATGCATTTAATATCTAGTTAATTCCTCGTAGCAAAAATAAAATCATTGATGTATTAGCCCAAGTAGCCAGCAACCTGCAATCTTTATCCTTGATCGACCTTAAGAATTTCACTGTAGAACTCACCCCCACACCGTCGGTGTCTGACAATGTAACGAACTTTCAAGTGTTTGAAAATGACAAACACAGCCTTGAATTCATCACTAGCTCAAATGTGTTCACCTCATAGATCATAGATGAAGTAGAGCTTGAGGAATTGGAGCTTGAAATAGAATGGGTTATCAACTTGAAGAGTAACACAATACCAAGAGGCATGGTTCAATTAGAAAGAATATTTGACCTAGACCACATAAGGGATCATGATCAATAGACTAAGAAGGATTCCATTGACAACTAGTGTTATGCTCACAATCTAGGTACTGCAGAAGATGTTAAGAATGTGTTTATTGGCAAGGTCTGCACCCAAGAAGAAAAGAAGGGAATCATTGATGCTTTGCATACTTACCATGATGTCATAACTTAGGGATATGAATACCTCAAAATGTATGACATGCCAATCATCACTCACACCATTCCCCTCAAACCAAATGTAAAGCCCTTTAGGAAACAACATTGTCCAATCAATGTTTAGCTCTAACCTATCATCTTCAAAGAAGTATAGAAGTTGTTGTCCACCTGAATCATCTTCCTTGTCAAGTATTCCACATGGGTGGCTAATTTGGTTCTAGTAAGAAAGAAAAATAGAGAAATCAGGTTATGTGTGGATTTTAGGATCCTGAATCGAGCATTAGAGAAGGACAACTATCTGGTGCCCTCACTAGATGAAGTGTTGTGAATTCTCAATGGTTCATAAATGATGTCATTTCTTGACAATTAATTAGGATACAATCAAGTGATGGTGCAGTATGAAGATAAACACAAGACAACGTTCACCACAAAATGGGGGACGCTTGCTTACAAAAGAATGTCATTTGGTTTAATCAAATCATGTGCAAAATTTTAGCGTGTCATGGATATAGCTTTCAAAGAAATAATTGGAAAGTGTATCATAATCTACATGGATGACCTCACAGTGTTCTCAAAGAAAAGGGGGTCCACATCTCTGACTTATGTAAGGTGTTCTAGAAGTGCAGAGAATTTGGAATTTCACTAAACTCGAAGAAGTGTATCTTTGGAGGAATGAGAGGAAAATTGCTGGGACATATGATTTCAGAAAAGGGTAATATCCATTGATCCAAAGTGTATTCAGACCATCTTGAAAATTTAGCTTCTATGGAGCAAGAAAGAAATGAAATCCTTTCTCAGAAAGATCAATTTCTTCATAAAGTTTACCATTGGGTTTGCAAAAATAGTGAAGTCATTGAATGCAATGCTAAAGCAAGATGCTAAATTAGAGTTGATGCCAAAAGCAAAACAAGATTTCACAAAAATAAAAAGGGCTATTGTAGATGCTTTCGTGCTAGTCAACTTGGATTATTCTAAGCCATTCTATATCTATTCTTTTGCTTTAGACCACTCGTGTGCTAGTATGCTAACACAGAAAGATGACAAAGGAAATGAACATCCTATTTCCTTTATGAGTGCCTCACTAAAGGATGTTGAAGTGTGCTACAATAATGTTGAGAAGTAGGCATATTCCTTAGTTAGAGGAGTCAAGAAATTTAGGGATTACATTCTAAGAAATAAAGTGTTTTCCATTGTACTAGATCCCATTGTCAAGATATTGTTGATGCAAAATGAACCAGGAGAAATATGAGCCAAATGGGTAATGTTGCTACAAGAGTATGACATGGAGATCCAACCAATGAAGCTAGTTAGAGGAAAAGCTATCACACATACAATGGCAAAGGAAAAACTAGAGCTCACCATTCAACAATACCATTTGGAGAATGTTTCTTTGGATGAATGGTATGATGAAATTATGTATTATCTATTGAATAAAAAATGTCCACCACATCTGCAAGGGGTCTAGAAATGAGCTCTAAAGCTAAAAAGTAACAGTTACATGCTAAAAGGAGTCATGTTGTACAAGAAGAATCATGAAGGAATCTACCTCAGATGCCTTGGGAAAGTAGAAGCAATTGAGGTGCTGAGGGAATTCCATGACAAATTTGGAACATGACATGGATCCGGTCCTTCAACAACTCATCAGATTCTATGAGCTAGAAATTATTGGACAAATCTATTCAAAGATTCTCACAACCACGTTTGATCCTGTCATGTTTGCTAGACTGCTGCCACTAGGGAGAGGTACATTGTTGTTCCACTACAAGTAGTTGCTGAGGTAAAACCGTTTTCTTAGTGGGGACTCAACTTCATTGGTTTAGTAAACCCACCATCTTCTGGGGCTCATAGGTGTATTCTAACCAAAACTAATTACTGTACTAGGTGGACAAGCAATTTCATGTAAATAATGCACAACTAAGGTAGTAACTGATTTCCTTGAAATTTTCATTATAAATCATTTTGGTTATCCATTTGTATTAGTCTGTGATAATGGTCTTGAATTTTCTTCCCTTAAGTTTGCAAGTTGGGCATTTGAATATAGGATTGTACTAAAATTTTCATCCAACTACTATCCCCAAGGTAATGGGTTAGCTGAATTCACAAAGAAGAACCTATTAACCATGATACACAAGTTGTTAGACAAAAAAACAAAGGATTGGCATACCAAATTGTGTTTTTCTCAATGGGTAGATCACACTCGACATAAAGCTTCCCTAAGAACTTCCCCATACCACCTTGTTTATGGCCTAGAGCCTGTCTTCCCAATTCACCTCAAGATTCCCATGCTATAGTTCATCAACACTTATTATGAAGAGGGGTAACATCTTCAGGGTCATCTAACTAAATTACTCCACCTTGAAGAAAAACATGATGAAGCCATAGAAAATTTTACCAAACACTAGGGTGTAGTTAAAAGATGGTTTGATCACAAATCCAAGGTCAAGGCCTTTAGAATTGTTGACCTAGTGTTATGCTGGGACAAAGCCCATGAGAAGAAAGGGAGAGATAAAAAGTTCAAAAAGCTCTGACTTGGACCCTTTCAATTTTTTGAAATCCTAGGGGATAATGCCTTCTGTCTTAAAATGCTTACTAGAGAAGATGTACCATTGCTGATCAATAGGAAATACCTCAAGCATTATTTCCTTTCCTAAGCTGTTCAATCTTACCCTTGTACATAGTTAGAGTAGGCCTTTTACTTTCTGTGTTGCTTTCCTTTGCTTTCACTTGTTTTTTGACCCCTATTTTTGCTGAGGGTGTTGTTCGATCTTGATACAGTGGCTATGCTTGGCCTACACAAAGGGCCCACTTTGCTGCACATTCCCATTTGTTCCATGGATAAGTTTTCATGGGTTACCAAGAATTTTGTTCTCTCCCGTGAATCAAGTCTCTTCACCTGAACTATGACTTGACCTAGAATAGAACCCTTGTTTAAATACTTTCATTCTTACCTCAAGATTCACATAATATATGTTTTAAATACTCTTGATGAGCTATATGATAGTTATCATGAAGCCTTGGTAAGTGAAATATCTTAAATATGCTCTAGTGACCATTGCAGTCTCCAAACCCACTATAAGCTTCATTGCTTATACAATTGAGCAAAATAGTATCAAAAGAAAAGAATAAAATAAAAGGAAAAGAGAAAGACATTAAAAAAAGCAACTATGTGGGTGTGTGAATAAATCTATCGAGGCTATGGACATCCGATTGGAAATAGAGTAATGTTCGTGGGGATTGTAGTGATAACTCCATCAGGGCTATGGATTCCTAACTGGTAGCAGAGCAATGTCTAGGTTACATTTGGGGTTAGATTACCTATGTAGCTTGCCCTAGCTTATTGATCACTATCCTCTATGGTTTTTTAGGGAGAGGAATGAAATCACTGTACACACTTCTGAGGTACGCCGTGACTGGATTCAACTAAGGATTTTGTTATCCTTTAAGCCCCAAATTTGTTTGAGGACACATGCTTTTGGTCTGTGAAACTAGAGATTTTAGGTTCTAGATGAATCCTTCTCATTGGGATGCTTGAAAGCGTTCTCCCAATATAATCTCCATTTGTTGTGCCTTTTGCACACATACCCTATTCAGACTGGGGACCCCCTCTTTTGTTTCACTTTCATTAGGTTGGTTCACCTTTTCCTCATTTTGTGTGCCCCTATTTTTGAGATTAATTTGGTCATAAGCCTTAAATTTTCCAAATCCCTCTTGGCCAAAGTCACTTATCCAAGTTTCACCAAGTTTTTTCCCTTTACGGAATATGACTTGTGGGTTTTCGTCCTTTAGAGGTCGCCCCCTCCTTCAACTTTTGTGGGTCTACCATTGCAGGTTTCCCCTCACAAATTTTCACCCTTATTTTTTCGTTCCCTAATTTGTTCCACCCACGTCAGCCTGCAATGCAACTCCTAAATCAAACTCTTCCACATACCCTTTGGCCTAATGTCCTCAATGGGTTGCGTTTCTATGTCATCACCCACTCAATCCTATCGTACCTACAATTAAAATCAAGCATTAATGGTGGTTTGCTTATAAATAGCCCACCACCGGGATGTCATTTTCACTCATAATTTGAGAAATCCAAAGCTATCCCTATGCGCATCAGAGATTCAAAGACTCCCTTGACTGATCCGTGCCTTTCCATTTGTGCATTTCTAGGTATGAACTTTTCTTGTCCTTTTTTTCAGCACTTGCATTTGCTTAGGGTTTTAAGGTTAGGGTTTTTAAAATTGTATGAATTTATGTTCTATGCATAAGGAATCAAAAACCTACCTCTGTGACATGTAACACATGTTTCAAACTATGGGAATCATCCCTGAACCTCCCCATTCCACCCATTCCACGTATCTAGGTTGTCAAACCCCAAACCAACACAA
Source organism: Sequoia sempervirens (assembly GCA_007258455.2). Lineage (NCBI taxonomy): Eukaryota > Viridiplantae > Streptophyta > Pinopsida > Cupressales > Cupressaceae > Sequoia > Sequoia sempervirens. Next base: position 507,053,052 of record VDFB02000017.1, on the reverse strand, counting down.
ATAGCCATTGTTGGAGGGATGTTCCTCCAACATCCATTGTTTTTACAAAAAATCCCATGTGTTCTTCCACCATGCAGGTCTCGCACTCCTGATTTCCATGAACATACCCTTTGAATGAAAATAATAAAAATCTCAAGCCCTAGTGTTTAGGAAGGTCCGATCATGCGGGTTGTCCCTCACAAAATGACGTCGGTCCTAAGCCACTATCTAGCAGTGATGACCCCATGGTGCCTCACTTTGTGGCCTTCTCATACCCAACTTCCGCACTTCAAAAAATGGCCAAGTCTCCCAACAAAGTGACCAAGCATACTTTCTCTTGCACACCAAAGGGGTTAGAACCAAGATTGACCAAGTCTTGAAGCCTTGCGGGTTTTGCTATGCAAAAATTCGCTTCGAGAACACCACCTGTTGTAGGTCATTGTTTAACGATGAAACATCAACAAATTTTTGCCTCATGGCTTCCACGTCGCAAATCCCTACATTGATTAAACAGATTACTCCAATGAAGGAAAAAACTGCAAGTTTGTACATCCTAAATTTACACACATGCTCAATGACATTATGCAAAACTAACTCAACAATCAAAGCATGCAAAAATTCATAGTCAGGTGGCTGCTTGCAGAAGTCCACCTTCCCAATGTCGTTCCTTATGACTTTCATCTTGGCTACTTCTGGAGGGTGGAAACTCGCACTTCTAGACCCACATTTCTGAAAAACTTATGAATAAGCTTCAAATGATGAAATGTAATGACCTTTTAAAAGTATGTGGGTATGTTTGGTGATATAATTGCATGATACAACTAACATTTTCTTTGCTAATTTATCAAAGAACTTACTGCACCTTTTGCATGTAGAATTTATGGAACTTGTTAAGGGACCAATAGAGAAGACAATGGAGAAAGTAAACAAAGGAAAGAAACCAGCAAGGAATCCAAGAGGAAAAGAGGAGAAAGAATAAATGAAGTATGAGTTCCATGGGGTCGAGTGCACCTCAAAGATCACTTCAAACTAGGACAAAGTCATTGAAGTTGATCTGGGGTATATCAATATTGACGAGTTCAGATATAGGGTTATGGTTAATCCTATGACTGAAGAGTCCTTGAGAATCAAGAAAAGTAGACTTGCAAAGGTAGCTGGCTTCCCTCCTGCTCTAGTGGCTCCGAAATTGGTGTTTTCCTTCTGAGAGTGTTATCATACCCAGAACAAAAGGATAGTCACCGGGAATGGAAGGGTACTAGCAGACCTTTCTCCCTAGTCCATTGGGAAAACATTTGGCATTCCTCTCTTTGAAAAAATGGAAGAAGTTAAGAGGAATTTTCCTTAAAATTATGGAAAGAAGATCCTATTGGCTTCAAAAGGACAATCAATCAAACATGGCTGAAAGATAAGAGGGGTAGTGCCAACAAAGTGCCTCAAACACTATACATAAGTGATTTTTTAGAAGAAGCCAATGACTTAGTCACACATCTAAGTAGAGTGATGGGCCTCTCCACTTCCTCATTCTTTGAGGAGTGGATGTTTTAATTCATAGAGATCATCTAGGGTAGTACCAAATTCCATTGGGCCAAAATGATAAGTGAAAATCTACACAATCAATTTGTGGCGGTAAACAAAACTTCACAGTTTTACATGACCTCATATCTAGTCTACCTCCTAGTAGTTAAGTTCCCATATAAAGGATTATATTGCATTGGAATACTAGGAATAAATAAAGGGAAACTTAGGGTGTATGATTGCTACCCTCAACTTCAATATAGGAATTTCAAAAAGGATTATAAGATAGTTAATGATGCCTTCATTGGGCATATCATTCGCACCTTGTCGAGAGAATACCACTAGAGAATTTCCCATAGTGCTAAAGTAGTGGTGAAAGGTTTTGGGTATTGGTTTATCCAATTCCCAAAGTTTACATAAATTAGAGTAGAGATATTCTCAAGAAGACCCTACCGGCTTCCCTATTACCCAAATGATATAATCATCCTGTTGGAACTTACTCGATAATTATAGACTACCCACACTTTACTGCACAATAAAAATTGTGTCGGGGTCCCATATCCCCTCACATTTGGATAGGGAATGGACTCTTGCCTTGCTACCCCATGTGTAGAGTAATTCAAGAAGGAACTTGTTGAATATAATTATGAGGTGCACACATAGAGAGGAGGCTTGGATCCCCTCATAAAATTGAAGAAGTAGGTTAGAAGGTAGTACGCCCACCAACCACACATTGAATATTTCTAGGCCAACTGCGATGATGAAAAAGAGGTCTAGAGGTGGTACTACATGAGGATGACTACCGAATTTGTGAAATCCATTAATTTGTATCTGGTCCTAGACCAAATTGTCGAAGATGACAATGTTCTAGATGAAAAGTACAATGCCATGATAAATGTGCCATTGCCAATAATTGATTGGAATGAACAAGAGGTCATAGACCTAAATCCTGTCACTCTCCCTATAGAGAAAATGAGTAACCAATGGATAGATGAGAAAATTAGTCAATTGCACAAGCAAGGAATGTAGTTAACTTATGGGGAGCTTGAAGATGAGTTGGAGAGTGAAAAAGATAGTGGTTCCATCGAGGGATCTTCAAGTGAGGCTCCTAAGTCTCCACCTATCAAAAGATCAAGGAAAAGGAAGGATACATTTGAATGGAAGCCCAAAACCAAAGTGTATACAAGGAAATTAGTAGAAGGACAGTAGGCATCAAAGAAGGAAAAAATAATGGGAACCTTTGTTCTCAAAATTCCAACTATCCAAGAGGAAGGATCCTCACACAAAGATGAGGAAGAAGATGAGTGACCTCGCTCACCACCATCCACTACCTCCGCTCTCCCATTAGGTGCTACCACTGCACCATCCCCTTCCACTCCCTAATCATTGTCTATCTCACCTCTGTCCACCATGGACATCTTTGTCCACCTCACCTCCACCTCCTTGACTACGCTCGTGATGGTGCTAAATTATTCCTCTTCAACCACTTCTCCACTATCATATTCCTCACTCCTGCCTCCGTTTCCAACTCTTTCCACTCTACCACATTCTCTACCAACAACGTACATGGTACCCCTCTCCTTTCCTCACACCTTTATTGCATATTTGGACAATGTGCCAACCAAGATCTCTGAGGTGATTTTAAGCCCTCAAGTTAAAACGTTAGTGGCCCAGCTTGCTGTTTCGATGCCTCTCCCTCCACCTCCTACTGAGCCACCAAAAATTGATACAATAATTGAAGTTTTTGAAGAGATGGAGAGGCTAAGCACAAAGCAACCTTAAGAAGCAACAAAAGATATTACTAAGGAACTAGAGGACTTTGATCAGGATGACTAATTTGAGCATCCTGCGGGAGGATTAAAGGTTGATTTGGATGAGGTAGCCTTCGAGGAAGAAGGGAAAAAACCCACAAGGGTGGAGATACATGAAATTTTGATGATTATTATGAGGTTGAGACCTCTGACCAAGAAATTGAGGGAAAACCACCCAAAGAGCATACTGACGAGAAGGAAAACCCAGAGGAGCATTGCTCTGAGGAAGGGAAAATTGATACAGGTATTGATACAGAGAAGACTGATGAGCCTCTGCAAACTAGCCAAGACGAGGGATTGAAATGTGAAGAAGTGCCTTTGGAAGGAGAGTAGGAGAAAGAAAAAAATGAAGAAGAGAAATTAGAAAAAAAGAGTGCTAAGCCCAAAAAGGAAGTTGGAGTTGAAAACAAAGAAGAAGGGACAACACAAGAAGGCACTGCTGATGAAGAAAATGCAGAAGATGCTAGGAAAGACGAGGAGAAATAATTTACACAAGAGGAGGAATAAGATAAAGGAAAGGAGAACATTGAAGATGCTCCTAAATATGAGAAGGGATCTCAGAAGAATGGAAGGAAGGAGAGGATAATGAATCTCTAGGCCATCAAATAAAGGTTACTTCATGTTTGGAGAAGCAACTCAAAAGGAAGGCTCATGTACTTGCAAACCGTAAGGCTCGATTGGAAGAAATATTAGCTAGGGCCCAAGGTAAAACTAGAAAAGAAAAGAAGTCCAATATCAAGTCTCACATTACAACTGATGCTTCATGGTCTAGAATATTGAATGTAACTACTCCCACTATAGGAAAAGATGCAGATGCCCTTCAAGGAAAGGATTACCAAATATATACCATCAATCTCAACTCAGCATCTCGTGCTCAAAATATTTATGAATTTTAGGGGTTAGTGTCCACCATACTTCAACAAATGAATAAATATCAATCAATGAAGGAGGAGTTGAAATCACAATTGGCAAAAGTAACTTCCTTTATACAACAATGGATAGCATCAGGAGAAGAAACTCCATTAGAATCACCTACACCCACCTTGCTCTCTAAGGAGGAGGTCAATAAGATGGAAAGGATGCAGAACCAAACCAAGTCCACATCTGATAGGTTCAAGAGGGTCATCGATACCATATTGAAATAATGGATGATGAATTATCCAATGAAGTTGTGCACACTTCAAAGGATCTTTTCTAAGAAGAAATTCACTCAGATAGAGAGTGTTGCAACTAAGGGCATGCAAATAGACATTGTTATTGATCTAGAATATGATTACAAATGTACATATGGCCTAATTATATAGGCATGAGAGAGATACAAGATGTATTAAGATGTTGCCATGTGTCTTGATCAAACATCATGTGACAACATGTAAACCCTAACTAGCTTCCTAGGGAATGATGATGAGACAGAGATAAGTTCTAGAAAAGACAACTCATCTTCTAGAAGGAATCTTATCTCTTACAAACATGGAAAGGGTAATAACCCCATTATTAATAATTTTTTAATGATGAAACCTAGTATTTAATTAAATAAATAAAAGATGTAAGTTAACTTATGCTAGTGTAATAAATAATTAATTACACTAACACCCCCCCATAAGTGAAACTTAGGCATGAAATGAAAATGCAATGATTATGCAATGGATGATGGGCCTTGACTACATGATGTCCATATTAGGTACCCATTTACAAATGATAATGAAAATGTAGCTAATATCCCAAAAATGGAGAAAAGGGAAAAATATAGTGGGAAGAAAACCCATCTCCAAAAAGGAGATGAAATGTAGAAAAGTGAGAAAGGATGGGAAGGATTGAGGACTCCATAATACCGCCCAAGTACACCATCCATCACATGGATACAATACAATTAATAGCTACCCCATAGGAGGGAAAGAGAGAGACTATATAGCCCCCCAAAATATGTGATCACCTGCAAAAATGGTAAGTTCCTGTAGACAAAACATGATCTAATGTTGACAAACAACTTGTATCCCTTTCGAAAGAAACAAAACCAGGTGCAAGTGCAGGGATGCTTCCCATTCCAGATAGGAATTGAAGGAAGGTAGGATGAATGTGAATGATGATGTCTCTAAAAAATACTCATGTGTCTCACTTCCTAATGAAGATGAAGATGCCACAATCAACTCAGGTACATGCCCAAACAATGAAGAAAGTGACAAATCAAGACTATGTAGAAACTGATGTTGAACAAGATCCAAAGACTATAATACAATGATCCTTCGATTGAAGGAATAGATGGAGACTAGATTTCCCCCCATGAATGAAGTGTCCTCAAAACCATTGAAAGAATTTTGAAGCAACAAAGGTGTCCAAACCACATGTTGCTCACTAGGAAGAAGCAAATCCAATGGTAGATGCTGAAGAAACTCCAACTCTTGAATGGAATGAGAGGGAAGAAGTCTCATACATGAAATATTTGAAGAGAAAATAAGTGCCTCCAAGATAGTCTCAGGATCCCCAATCAAGGTTGATACAAAGGAATGTGGAGACTCAAGAAAATTCTCTAAAGTGGAATTTGAAAAGAGGAGTGATATACCCTTAAGAATATCCTCCAAACTTGTAGAAATAGCCAGGTTAGCAATCCCTAAAAAAAATCCATCTTGTGATGTCAAGTATGGAAAACTGAATGTGTCTTGATGAATAGAGATGATGGAAGCCTCAATCAATGAATCTGGACAAGGAATTACTGAATGTGAAGGGATACCAACTATCTCTAATGGAGAAGAAGCACCTATAGAACTCTTGACATCCTCATCTAAAGATTAAAGACATTCCAAATCTATAAGCTCCTGAATAGCGATATCATCATGGGGTATCTGATATGAGGAATGACATTCTGAATCATGATCATCGGGGAATGGTGGAGTATCTGAATCTCCATATAACTCCCAAATATTAGTCTAAAGGATATGAGGACAATCAAAATGATCAATAGCATTCAAAACATCACAATCAACTTGCATTCCAATGATCTCTAGGAAAATATATCTGCTGCAACTCCAAGAAAATTCCTAAATACCTTCACTTCAATGGGGAAGTATACCATACAAATGTGGCAATAATTCAAGTGATTGGAGATGGTATATGATCCCATCTCACCATTGTGTACTATTTCCCTTGTGCAACATAGTCAGATAAGGAGTATATGCAAACCCCATAATGTACCATGAAATCTCTCCAAAAATACAAAGATAATGACCTTCAACAAAAAAATAGAAACTTCCAAATATGATATGCAACTTAAGTGATGCTGCCCAATGCAAAAATCCTTTTCCCAAGCTTAAGGATATCCAAGTAATTGAACAAATGCACCAAATTGAACAAAACCAATGCAAGAGTACCTAGAGTTGAAACTGATCAAAGTGAATGGATTGATGCAAAAAGCTCTGCAATACCTTCTTGATGCCATTGGAATCACCAAATTTCAATAAACAGTTAAGAAGCTATGATCCTTTATGTCCATAAGGTTTTGAATTTAGTTAAGTGTAGATTTTTTATGACAGAAAAATTCTACAAAATGGATGTCACCACTGCAAAGTAGACCAAATCCTCTTTTTGACGGTATCTCATTTGTTGATTTTTGATACCCTGGTGAAAAGTTATGAAAAAATGAAAAAAGGCCTATATTAGGCACTCTACAGGCTAATTAGGGGAAAAAATAAGCCCCCCGGGCTTAGCTCTCAATCCTTAATGTGACCTTAGCGCTTGAGATGGAAAAAAAAGCACTCTCTCCTGGAGCGGCACATGGGTGGAGCAACCTGGGTGGAGGGTTTTCTGTTGGTAGTGCGACCCCTTTGAGAAAAGCCCTCAGTCTCAAATAGAACCTTAGGTTAGAGATAGTGAGGTAGTTGGGTGCCGAAGATACCGGTTGCTATGAGAGGAACGTTGGAAACAACTTGCCAGTAGGAGATGATGGCCGATGATAGGGATGGACGAGCCGACGGATGATGTTACATGCCCACAAATCTTTCCCTTGTGAGAATTTAATGTGGTCGACGGGTGAAAATTCTGCAAACTTTAAAAAAAAAAACTCAATGGGCTGACTAATTTAGTACTACAGTTTCACCAACTCAACTTCTTTGCAACTTGATTCCACAAGGCTTAACTTAAAGACACAGGTGATCCCACAAAATTGGTTTACAATTTCTGGGAGATTCTGATTTTTGCTAAAATCACATATTTTTAGAGAATATAATTATTTAGCCTTAAAAGGTTCCATTTAAAGTAGTCCAATTAAAGAGGGTTTGATCAAAATACCTTAAATCAAACCCCCTTGGATAGAACCCTGTTAGTTTTAAGCCATACCTATAATGAAGTCTCCTTCACACCTATCAAAATGCTGATAAAAAACCACTTTTGATTTACGTTTTGGGGGATCAAATGAATTCATTTAATTTTTTTTTTTGTAAGTATGTAGTCCTTATTATAAGCTTCCCAAAAAGTATAATTTTAAATAAATTTAATTTAATTATTATATTTATTTTTTATTTCTTGTGAATTTAGGTTTTCACCAAAAATCAAGCTCTCTATTTTGCACATGTGGAAAAATAGCAAATTATAATTTTTTTTTTGAAAAATATGAGTGCACTAGATATTGAAGTCCTTGATCCAAAAAAAATAAATTCAATTTCAATACAAACAAAAAAAGTTACGTGTGATACAGTCTACCTAAGTTTGAATTGTAATTGGTTTGACTTCAAAACTTGATTAAGGAAAAAATATTCAATAAAACACTATGAAACCAATTGGAATCACTATATATAATAGTTTAAAATCTAAATTTGAATAAAATAGAATTTTATCCTTCATGGAAAAAAAGTTACGCGTTATACGGTGAGCGTCACTCCTTAAAAATGTTGTTTTTTGAAAAAAAACTAGTTTTCGAAGGAGATGGAAAAAGAAATGCAATTTGATTCTAAAATTTTTGAAAAAAATATATTTAGAATCTATAGACAAAATTTCACAAATCACTAGTTTGCATCATCTTCAAATTCCTCACGGTTTAGCCGCTATAGGTGCCCAAAAGTGAAGATTTAGTTAGAAAAAATTATTTCAGTGTCCAGTTTGGCCAAAAATTGTAAACTAGTATTGTGGGATCTGTTGGCCTCCTACAATGATTCAATAACTAAGCATTTACAGCCATGATTCAGAGATTGGACATCTAACCTGAATAGCTATCTCAATCATCATGAAGGTGCATTTAACTTGTCAACCCAGGGACGTAAATTGAAATGGGTCAACATAGTATGTGCACTAGGAATTCAAAGTGGCCATCTTCATTCTACAACTAAGAAAAACACAATACTGGAAAGTAAATTTCTTGGAAAGGAATGAAACAAGATTGGCCATCAATCAATAACTATACTAAGTTGAAATGCATGAAAAGACTAAAGATCTGAGCAAACAAACAGGAAACTACTCTGTCTACTTTGGCTGCAGGAACAGTCATAGAATGATATTCTAGTGGTTGTAGGAACAATCAATGCCATATTTGAACTAAGGACTAAGCAAGAAGTAATAACTATATGAATTAACTAAACTATTCTAAGGGATGGATTACTCACCAAGTAGGCCCCCTTGGATGAGTATCCTCTAAGACTAATATTAACTCAAATGCTCGAACTCATGTATTGAAAATGAAGAATGCCTAGTACATCATCAGATAAACCATATTATCAACCAACAAAAATCAACAACAATAAACAACCTCCAAGAAGGTCGGATCCTTATTTATACTACCAACTAAGTAAGGCGGTCCACTCCCACTAATTGAGAGGACACCTTTTAGGGAAAAAAAGAAAAGAATGGAAGGGCAGTTAACCCTACAAGGAATCTAGTCAGACATGCATGTCTAAATGTAGATTCAACACTGTAGTAATGCTTGCAATTGCTCAATGTCATAAATGCAAGGTAGTTACATTCAACTGTCATGAGGAATCTGCTGTTGTCGTCCTCTAGTTAACCCTTTGAACAATTCCCCTGCATGACCAGCTGACAATGACCTCTCTCAAATTAGCATCCACAAAGTATATCTGCATGGCAATGTCAGTACGCATAATAATTCAACATCTATAATCACCTTAAAGAACATTCATCAACCATATACAAAATTAATATAGATAATCCACATAATATGCCAATGTCATTAAAACTTCACAGAGATAGGATTAAACCCAATGTCAATGGTTTGAGGGAACATTATGAAAATATCAACACTTAACCATTAAAGTTCATGACACTGCCAGCAAATAAACTATAGATTCTACCCAAAATTTGACCAAAAACTAGGTTCATCAATCCCCCCAATCTAATGTCTTGCTGGTCCTCCAGCAGTGGAATGATTTTTCTTCTGCTTGGTCAATGCTCTGAAGTTTGCAATTGATAGCTGTCCAACATCTATTTTTGCTTAGCATGAATCAGGGACCCAGTAAAATCCTCCCAATCTATCAAATTTTCTCCATCTTTGCTTTTCTATAGCAATGTCATATTAGTAGAACTTAAAATTTGGCATGGGCCACAAGAGAATGGGTGGTTGGAAAGTCAGGGGAAGCCAAAATCATCCCTTTTCCAAATTTGAATGTACCTATCAATCTGTTTCAATGCTATAGCATAGTTTTGGATGGAATGAGGTTCGACCTGCTTAAGTTCATCAGTCAAGCTATTCCATCTTTGGGATAAGTACCCTCTCATAAGTTCCTCTTTTGCTGCTGCTTTTACCACATACTCAGTGTAGACTACTTCAATCCAAGGCATAATCTTGTTGCCATAACTAGGTCTAAGGAGCATCCTGAGCCATTCTTTGCAAATATCCCTTGGGTTGCTTGATTCAGCCCTAATGGCCAAGGGTATATTGGATTCCATCTTCCTATAAACATTATGCTGCTCTCCCCAATTGATCTCATTTTGCACCCAAGACATGAATTCTCTCAATTGAATATCTCCAACGTACAACAATGGGTTCCAATCATGGTCTTGTGTGACAACATAATTGTGCAAATAAAATTCACATAATTTTTTTTTCATTTAAGGGGAGGCAATCCTATAAGCATTGAAAAACTCAGTAGGATTCTCAATAGAGGGGTTCAAATTTGAAAGAATCTTAGATAACCTAAAAGAGATATATTTCTTTTTTAGGTGTAGAGCATAAACCCTTGGAGGTGTTCTGCATTCTAGAATCTATGGTACCAAGGTCACAATGTTATCTACTTTCTTCCTTAAAGTAGCAATTTCCTCATTCTTCTCTTCAATGACCTCATCCCTCTTTTGGATTTCCTTTTTCAATCTCTTCCTCTCCTTTTTCCATTCCTCCTCCCTCCTTTATATTTCTTCCCATAAATTTAAAATTGCTACATGAACTGTAAAACCAGGAGGGTTATGAATTCCTACTAGTGTTTTCATCGATGGTTGCTCCCCATATAGTACTATCTCCATGAACTTAGGTGGTTCAGTTGTCTCTGGCTATAGGGGTACTGTTTATTCTCCCTCCTCTTGCTACAGGGTCTCTTATTATGGTTCTCGGTTCTTCTCTTTCTCTTGTTGTGGCTGTAGGAACTCCTACTCCTAGTTCTCGGTTCTTCTCTTTCTCTTGTTGTGGCTGTAGGAACTCCTACTCCTATTCTTGGTTTTGCTGCAGGAACCCCTGTTCATCTTCAAACTCCTCTGCGATATTAGAAAGGTCAACCAATGTTATCTTTGCTGCTCTTTCAAGTATATCCTCTTCTTCTTCAACATTTTCCTACCCCATTGGAGCTTTAGTGTCCTCATGTGATGTCTCTCCATGCTTAGGGATTTCTTGTGGAGGCATACAAAAAGATGGCTCAACTGGTCTTGACTTTCTAGGAGTTCTCTTACATTTCCTTTTGGTTGCAAGATGAGTAGTTTCAACCTTTCTCTTCCTAGCACTTGACACCTCTTTTTCTAAGGGCTATGTTTTGGCCTTTCCTTTTCTTGTTTCTACCTCCTTCTTCTGTGCCCTAGTTCTCATTAGGGTTTCAAGGGGGACATCATCATCATAATCAGATGAAGAACTTACTTTTTTTGAATGCTCTATTTTAGAGGAACTAATGTCTATGGTTTCTTCTTCTATTGGAAGGGGATTCATACTAGAGCCAACACTAGAGGTTGAAGCACTAGGAGTGGCTTTAGCCATGCTTAATCTCTTGCTAGTCTTACGGGGTTGAGGTAAAACCCTAGGTTTCAATTGCTCAGCTCTAAATTGAACAACATTTATGAATTCTTCCCAAGTCATTTGATCCCTGGCAATGGTGCCAAAAATATTGGCCTCCTACAATGATTCAATAACTAATCCTTTACACCTATGCTTCAGAGATTGGACATCTAACATGAATAGCTATCTCAATCATCATGAAGGTGCATTTAAATTTTCAACCTAGGGACGTAAACTTGAAATGGGTCAGCATAGTATGTGCACTAGGAACTCAAAGTAGCCACTGAATCCATCTAGAAAAGAAAACTATTTCTTTCCTGCAAGTGAGTCCAAGACTTGATCTACGAAAGGCAAGGGAAAATGGTCCTTCTTGGTGGTAGCATTGAGTTCTCTGTAGTCAACACAAACTCACCATTTTCCTCCCTTCTTGGGAACTATCACCAATGGAGACACCCATTGGCTGTTTGAAATGGGGTAGATAAATCCTGTATCTAATACTTTTTGTAGTTTTGCTTTGACAATTTCTCTTAATGCAGGGTTGATCCTTCATTGTGGCTTCCTTACTCGTTGACAATCATCTCTGATGTAGATCCTACGAGTGAAAAAATTAGGATCCAGTCCTTTCATATCATGATAGTCCCATGCAAACACATGCCAATGAGACCTTAGTAAGTCTGCCAATGTTGACAGCTATTCTCCACTCAACTTATTGTTAATATGTAGATATTTTTCTTCTAACACCTATACTTGTGTAGTTAACTCTATCATGGATGCTTCATTAACACAAGGCACTTGAAATTCATATGGCGACATTGTGTGGAACATACTTGTTGTTGCGGGAAGTTTCTCTATAGGAAGAGTGGCTAGATGAAGTTTGGCTGTAACAGAGTGGTTGCACGAAGGTCAGATAGAGCAGGCATAAGTTTTTTCATGAGATTAGTAGAACCAGATGCATGAAATGATGAGGCTTCTTCCACTTCACAATGCTTTTGAATTATGTTGGATAACACTTCATCTTCATCTTGAAGCTATAGGAGAGGGATTCTTCCTAACATCATAAGTTGTGGCACAGAGTTAACTTCCTCGACCTCTTCACTGACATGTGGCCATACAGGATTCTCCTCATCACAGGATGGATGAGTAGGAGGATAAAGAACAAGCTTTTTAGTGTTCCTGCCATCAGAAATAGTCATGTCACTTGACCAACACCCAATATAAGCACCTGCTATTGCTAACCATGGTCTTCCAAGAGTGATAGGATATCCGCCTAGTGTAGCTTTAGGAGAAAGAATAATGAAGTTTGATAGGTACTCCCAAGAGTCTAGAATCACCACAAGGTCCTCTACTATACCATCAAGCTTCATAGTAGAACTATCAGCAAGCTGCAGGATAGTAGGATTAGATCTCATAATTACAATGTTTAGTTGCTACAGGATGTTCCTAGTCATCACATTTATTGTTGCTCCCAAATCAATTAGAGCATTCTTTATTTGGATCCCATTTATAACAACTGAGACCACAAGACTTCCTAGATCATTGTACTTGGGAATAGTCAATTTTCCAATCATGATGTCAGCTAGCTAGCCCACCATATGAACTGTAGTTGGGTCTTTCTTCTTTCAGCCTGACTTCTTGAGGCATGCTTCTTTGATTGTTTTTCCATATATAGGAACATCCTTGATGGCCTGAAATAGGGGTATCTAGAAACATATGTGCTTCAAATGATATAGGATGTCAAAAGTTGTATCTTCCTTGTCTTACTTGTGCTTGGTAACTTCTAATCTTTGAGGGAATGGTGGTTCTTGTGCAGTCTATTTGAATGGAGCTAGTTCAATATTTTTAAGTGCATTTGGCTAAATGGGATCATTCAGAGGTTCCTCATCCTCTTCCACATGTAGCTTAGTGATGATGGGTGTGGAAGGAGTTGGTAAAGTAGTTCCTAAATGAAAATGGATGTCACTTACACTCACAACACATGCATGGAATTGATTTGGATCAACAGAGTATACTGGCTGCTGTTATGGCTTGTTATTTGGGTTAGGTGTGGGTTGAGATGGTAATTGAGTAGGTTTAGGTGCATTTGAGCTTGAATTAGCAGGAGGGGGCATTATTTTAGTGTCTAGTTTGACCAAAAATTGTAAACTAGTATTATGGGATCTATTGGCCTCCTACAATGATTCAATAACTAAGCCTTTACAACCATGATTCAGAGATTGAACATCTAACCTGAATAGCTATCTCAATCATCATGAAGGTGCATTTAACTTGTCAACCCAGTGATGTAAACTTGAAATGGGTCAGCATAGTATGTGCACTAGGAACTCAAAGTAGCCATCTTCATTCTACAACTAAGAAAAACACAATATTGGAAAGTAAATTTCTTGGAAATGAATGAAACAAGACTGCGCATCAATCAAAAACTATACTAAGCTGAAATGCATGACAAGAATACAAATCTAAGCAAACAAACATGAAACTACTCTGTCTACTTTGGCTACAGGAATAGTCACAAAATGATATTCTAGTGGCTGTAGGAATAGTCAGTGCCAGATTTGAACTAAGGACAGAGCAAGAAGTAAAACTATCTGAACTAACTAAACTATTCTAAGGGATGGATTACTCACCAAGTGGCCCCCCTTGGATGAGTATCCTCTAAGACTAATATAAAATCAAATGCTTAAACTTAGAATATTATTTCATTCATTGAAAGATGTGAATACAAAATAGTAGCATGACTGTATTGAAAATGAAGAATGCCTAGTACATCATCAGATAAACCATATCCTCAACCAACAACAATCAACAACAATCAAAAATGATCAACAACAATCAAAAATATCCAAGAAGAAGTTCGGATCCTTATTTATACTACCAGCTAAGCAAGGTGATCCACTCCCACTAACTAAGAGGACACCATTCAGGTAAAAGAAGAAAAGAATGGAAGGGCAGTTACACCTATAGGGAATCTGGTTAGACATGCAAGGTGGTTACATTCAACTGTCATGAGGAATCTACTATTTTCATCCTCCAGTTGACCCTTTGAATGATTCCCCTACATGACCAGTTGATGACTGCCTCCCTCAAATTATCATCCAAAAAGTATATTTGCATGGCAATGTTAGTACACATAATAATTGCACATCTATAATCACCTTAAAGAACATTCATCAACCATATGCAAAATCAATATAGATAATCCACATAATATGGAAATGTAATTAAAACTTCACAGAGATAGGATTAAACCCAATGTCAATGGTTTGATGGAAACATTATGAAAATATCAACATTTAACCATTAAAGTTCATGACACTGCCAACAAATAAACTATAGATTCTACCCAAAATTTGACCAAAAACTAGGCTCATCAGGATCACCCACACCAAAACATGGTTCCAAACTTTACCAGGCCCTAATACACCTTTAAATATCTTTACTTTGATAGAAACAAAGCAATAACACTTTCTAACACTATTTTATCAGATTTCCAACTTGTTTGCACTCATGGCACCAATTTCTTATAGTAGTCCATCAAGACTAAAACAAGTATATCTCTCAAACCGTATTGAATCTCCTCAAACAAAATATCTTTTCAAGGAACCATTAATGCATATTCAAACATACTACAACATTAGATACTGTTGTTTTGAAACAAATGCTAGTAAAATTGGGTATACTGTAGAAATAGGCTTCAAATAGGACAAAATTACAAAGAAAGACCCAAAAAATCAATTCCAAAACATAAAATAACCTTGTAAAGTCTTTTATTAGGCTCCAAAACTACTGATTCAACAACCATTGAAGATTGGAGGACTCTTTATTGCACCAAATAACAAAACCATCATTCTAGATAAACTTGAACTAAGAAAAATAGGGTTTTTTGGGTTCTATGCTTTCCAAACCTCCAATAAAATTTTCAATGCTTCAAAAATACTCCATAAGGCCTGAAAATATTCAAAAAATTGTCAAAAATTTCTTCCCCCAAGGTTTTCAATTATTTCCCACCTTAAACCATCAAATTTCACCCAAAACCCTCAAAATTGCCAACTAGGCCATCATACAAAAAACCCTCAAATCTTAATACTAATCCTTTACACTTGGAAATATTAAAGAATATGTTAATACAGACCTCCAAACCAAAAATAAAGAGTTTTTACTAGTTAGAAATGAAGAAATGCATTTTTGAATGCTTGCTGCCCCTACTAAATCTGAATTTAACCACTTTTACCAAAATTGTGATAACTTGTGCATAAATCCATGAAATTGAGTGAAACCACTTGCATTGGAAAGTAGATTCAAATAAATTTCATGTATTGTCAATGAGAAGTGGGTGATGGGCTGTAAATTTCAGTACCAAAGCCTAAAACAGAGACAATTGCTTGAAAATGCACAAAAACAACATTAAATTGCCTTCATTCCAACTTCAAATCCACAGTTTTGCATTACAAATGATGCAAATGGCCTTTTTAAAGGATTTAAAACTTCCCCCACATGAGAAAATAATAAAAACCACCTCCTAAACTTCCTATGACCTTTGAACTTCCCCTTTTTTCCTTTTTTGCACTTTTGCAATTACATCATTTTAACAACTATTTACAATTTTGTGTAATATTTTAAAAATGAACTCCTAACAACCTCCTAGGACCTATTACATCATTTATGTGGCCTCTTGGGCCTTATTACAACATCAAAATACTAAATTTAAACCAAAAAGCTAAGTTTTCCTCATGGAGGCATGCACTTGCTAGGGTGCTCCTGCCCCACCGACAAACCAATGTATTCATATTTTCTTATATTACAAAAATTGCAATTAAAAAAACAATTTTGTTTTTTCTGAATATTATGCCGACCAAGGAATTTTAAAAGCCGATGATTTTAAAATATCAAACCATTGTAAGTCTAATAATTTGATGTCGACTAGGTATTTTTAATTGTAGTCACCTAGAAATATTTTTCTGCAAAACTATAGAAATTGTCTAAAATAATTATTTTTTTGCCAAACAATAGAATTATGAGCCTGATTCTTTTTCTAAAAAAAATTCCTGCGACTAAATTTTTTTTCAACAGAGGACAACTGACAAGGGTGATTTTTTTAACTGCAAATTGTACATATCATATTGTTTATTTTGCAAACCCTGAAATACCTCTGATGGCTCCCAGGTTGATGAATCCGATTGTGATGAATGAACAGGTGATCCTAGGGTTTCAAGGTGTTCCAAAGAAAATGGCGAGCTTGGATTTGACTCAATCTGCTCCAAAAATCAACTTGGTCCCTAGGTGGAGTCAAGTAGCTTGTAATGGAAACCTTCAAGCCTGCAACGAATCTCACTAGTCCCAATTTCTTGATCTAGGATGAACTCTCAATGGAATGGCTCTAATACCATGTTGAAATAATGGATGCTGAATCATCCAATGAAGCTACACACACTTCAAAGGATATTTTCCAAGAATAAATTCACCCACATAGAAAGTGTTACAACTAAGGGCATGCAAATAGAGATTGCTATTGATCTAGAATATGATTACAAATGTACATATTCCCTGATTATATAGGCATGAGAGAGATACAAGATGCATTAAGATGTTTCCATGTGTCTTGATCAAACATCATGTGACAAGATGTAAACCCTATCTAACTACCTAGGGAATGATAATGAGATAGAGATAAGTTCTAGAAAATACAACTCATCTTCTAGAAGGAATCTTATCTCCTACAAACATGGAAAGGGTAATGATCCCATTATTAATGATTTTATAATGATGCAACCTACGAATTAATTAAATAAATAAAATACCTAAGTTAAATTATGTTAGTTTAATAAATAATTAATTACACTAACATACCGGTGACAAGGGCACCCACTGTGCAACCAAGATGCACAATGAATTTTGAGTCTTGTAGATGGAATTCAAAGAGGTAATGGGGGTGTGTAAAGATTTTCCTAAAATTTATAGGATAACATACCCAAAGCTGGAGAGCATCCTCAAACTCTCCTAGGAAGCTTGGGAAAGGGAACTGGCACTGCCCAAGGAAGATCATTCGCTACTCAAATCCTGGTTGATGAATTTTGAATATAGAAAAGAGGTTTTAGAAAGAGCCTTGCTAGAGTTGGAAGCCAATCATGAATGGATTGTAGAGCACTGGGTCAAGTGTGATGATTATTTAAAGCCTATGACAGGTTATGAGATGCCCGCCCTAGAGTTAGATCAAGAATCCATCAAGTGTGAATTCCACAAGAGGGTAGAGCAAGGGGCCAGTGACACATTGACACCAGACTTCATGGATTTTGCTACGAGAGCCTTCATAGAGTCAAAGAAAATAATTAGAGCTGATCTGAAATGCACAAAGCATCGAGATCAAATGGTGGAAGGATTTAAGAGAGTTTCCTTCCAAATCACCAACTCTGATCTCTCTAAAGAAAATAATTCTTTGGCTGTAACTGGGAAATTTGTTGAATATGCTACTCTACAAAAAAAAGCTAGAAATCTAATTATAGATGATAAATATTTGCTAAAATAGCTAAAAGGCTAAAAGCAACTACAAGACAAAATAGACTACAAGAAAAAATACGGAAAAGAAAAAATAGTCCTATTTTATATTGTAAACTTTTGTCCTCTAATGGGGTTAGGTGAAACCCTAAACTAGAATGAATTTGAGCCATTCATTGTAAATGAATCTTGACCATTCATTCTTTCTTTTGGAAATTATAAATAGGGGCATCCTCTCATTTTCAAAGAGAGAGATGTGTTTTTGTGTAATGACATGTTGCTAAAATATATAAGAAAAGCATTGAGTTGGTGGTTTCTTGTGTATTGCTCTTTATGTGTGCATGATTCTATCTCCATAAGTTTATTTCAACATTGCTTATTTCAGTTTAAGTTATTTTCTGTTAGTAGTTCATGCTGAGCTTTAATGGTGGATGTATGTTGAAGTGTTTGATGCATTTCTAGCTCATTATTTGTGTAATTTGTTGATGACGAATTGTTGTGTAAAGTTAGTCTAAGCTTCCTTTTATACTGTAGTTAAGTTCAATTATATTTTCATACTAAAAGGGTGGATGCAAAATCTGAAAATCTGCAAAGAACCTTAGAATATTGCACTAGTTTTGTGATACCGTGGGCTGTCCCTAGTTAAGCAAAACTCAATTTGGAGGTCTGTCCACTATAGCATAAACCATTATTACTGTTCAACTTAGTATCAGTCTTAGGAAAACTTCTAAAACCTTCAACCTTTTCAACTTTCTTTTAAAACTAAGTTAAATATACAATTCCAACATCACTATATAGCTAAATTTGATGACAAAAGTGAATTTCAGACTACTGTCTTGACATTGTTGTCATTGTTCATTCACTTCCAGAAATCTAAAACTTGATCACATACCTAAGAAGTCCATGCTTTATCAACCATAAATGCTCCTTGTGATTACTAGAAAATCACAATAAATAATTGAGTTGTTTTTGCATTGTCATGACCTGACACCTGAGAGACCTCGGGATGATTTTCTGAAACTTAGTTGTATATTTTCACCTTTCAAGAGAAACATCACACTTGTGTTTTGTTTGTATTGAAAAGTGCAAAAACACCCATCAACACTCACTAAGGTAGCTCACTTTCTACCAAGAAATTTTTCCGATGGAGCTTTGGTAATAACTTGCAAGTTTTTCCAAGAGATATTTAGATTGCATGTGATTCCTGAGAAGATTATATCTGATAGGGATGCTTGTGTGACATCTATATTTTGGAAAACCCTATTTTTTTCCCTTGGAATGAAAATTAATATAAGTTTTGCATATCATCCATAAATGGGTGGAAAAATTGAAAGGGTGAATCAACTGTTAGAGGAACTACTAAGGATGTATTGCATGGATTATCAAAAGAAATGGGAAGATTACCTACCATTGGTTGAGTTTGCATATAATAACTCTTATCATTTTGTGATCAATATGGCTCCATTCAAAGAATTATATGGAAGGAAATTTCAGACTCCTATAAGCTAGGATAAGCTAGAAGAAATGATAAGCCTTGGGCCAGAGATGTTATCCAAAATGGAGGAGCAAGTTGGAATTATTAAGCAGAGATTAGCAGAAGCTAATGATAGGAAGAAAAGTTATGGTGATTGATGGGTGCCAAATGTGTTCAATTTTAATGTCCTTTTTCCCTTATCTCATTCCCATTTTTCCTTTCTCCTAAGTCCTTCGTGCCATTAATTGTTAGGGAAATAAAGAATATTTGATATGTTTTCAAAGAGGAGAGAATGCTTTTAGAATACTGAAATTGTTGAGGTAATGATGTATTTTGGATGGTTTTCTACAAGAAATAAATGTGAAGAAGGAACCAACTCTGTGAACGAAAAATATTGAAAGGAATAAGATGGGAAACATGGGATACATGTGGAGGAAGTCTACCTGCTTTTGTTTTTATATCTTATTTCAAACTAGTTGTTTTGTAACCATTTTGGGTTTGTGGCCTATGACCAACCCAAGAACTATAATTATCTAGTTTGTTGGCCATCGACCATAATAAATGAAAATGCTCTTTTTTTTTGGTCTCATGATACTTTGAAAGACTACACACACACACATATATATAGGTGTGTGTGTGTGCTATGATCTGGAAATGATATATAAAAATATATACAAAATTGAGAAGATAAATAATATAGTTTCATTCCTGAATGATTGATTAGTTGTTCGTGGTTTGAGTTAGAGTAACTAGTTCTTTTCTGCTCACCTCATGAACTGGAGGAAGGGACCCCTCTCAAGAATCTTATTGAGATCATTTTATGTTTTATTAGCCTAGATCTTTTGTGTTTCATGCAATTTCATTTATGTCGAATGTATGTTTTTCAGGCATGTTGTGATTCAGCTTAATCTATGTTCAAGTTTAAAGATTATTGATAATATAGCCTGTGTGATTAATTTGGTATTAAAATAATTACAATGAATTCTCTATGGAATGTAATTGTGACCTGAGGAGCAAGGAGTATGTTTCTATTGCAAGTTAATCGATGTGTTTCTCATTTTAGATTATGTTATGTTTCTTTCTATAAAGCTTCTTGTCATGTTCTATTCACTTCTCATCTCTCTACTGATATATTCCATCCTCCTATCACATTTCATCTTCTTGTCACACTCCAACCTCTTGTCGCAATTGAACTTCCTATTGTCTGCACTCTTTCAATACATATTTGGCAACTGAATTCTTTCTTTTACTATTGCAATGGATGTTGTTTTAATATTTATACTAAAGAGTGTATACCATAATATATTGAGTTTGTGTTATTCAAGTTTAATAAAAAATAGATAGATTGGTTGAGGTAGGTAGACAATAATTTAGGAAAGAATTTCATTCATTTTCAAAGTGTTCTTATGAATTTTAGATTGAAAAGTGTGTTTTAAATTCTTAGATGCATCCATCCCCCCTTAGTTCATTAGTTTTAGCCCTTAGGTCGATTTCTGCAACACTGTTCACAAGCTTACACCTCCAGATTGACACTCAAAGGATAAATTGAGGAAACTATTGTGAAATTCCTAAAGATTAGTCCAAACCTGTTTGTCAATAAAAGATAGAATTACAAGGATAAATTCAGCCTATATTTTAATCCAATCATTTTGGTGCCATTGTCGGGGAATGGTGTTAAAGGCTTGTCAGCCTAGTTAACTAAGTTAGGAGCATTGTGCTAAGGAGAAAGTCTATGCGACAATCGACCTTGTTTGGATAACTACCCTTAGTTTGATTTGTTGTAAGTCATTTAGGTGCATGAATCATAGTAGGGATAGTAGAGGGAGATTTGTTAAGAAGGATAAAGTGAGTCATACACAACTTGAAAAATAAAAAAACAATTCAAAATCATTAGTTAAGGGAAGTAGCTCACAACAAGAAAATTTGAAAACTAAATTGTAATATTTAGAGCTACCTGAACCCAATATCAAGAAGTGTGTCATAGAGTCTACTACTGTTGAGACACCTACAGGTGCTTGTCCACGATCCTCCCTAATAAATTGTGAAGAAAGGTTGAAAATTTCTTTCATAAAACTTATGGGTCGGAAGCTGGTCCATTCTTAGAAGAAACCCAAGAGTGATTTAGAACCCACTTTACCCCTTGGGCACTAGACGTCATGGATCCCAACAACAACAACACCAACAAAAACAATAACAACAACACCAACTTCATCAACAATAACAACAATCTTAATAGGGAATTGGCCAACAATAATCCAATTACCTTTGAGTTTCCGATCAAACATCCCAAACAAGATGCCTCTATGAAAAACATCCCTCATTCTGCTTTGCCCATTTTTCATGGTCTTTCAATATAGGATCTTGATATGTTTTTGTTTGAATTTAATGTATTGCATCATAGCTATGATTATCAAAGTGACGTGTAGGAGCTCAAACTATTCCCAACCACATTAAAGGATGCAACACTGTGTTGGTTCATGAACCTCAGAAATATCAAGACATGGGAAGTCATGAAGGAACTATTCCTGAACAAGTACCAGGAGTATTGAAAAAAAAAGGAGGTTTGGGATGAAATTTTTCACATGACACAAAAGGAAGATGAGCACATAGAGGACTACCTTGAACACTTCATGTTCAGTCTCCAACGATCTCGCCAATCGAGGCTAAATGAGGGTGCTGTTAAAATTTTGTTTCTTAGAGGCATAAGAGATGATGTTATTGAAGCATTAAATTTAATAGGTAAAGGGAATATTTATAAAATGGAATTTGATAATATCTATGATATTTGCAAGAACTATTCAAGGTCTTAGTGCTTAGGAAGGAACTATCTAAGCAAGTTGTATTCTATGGGAACTTCAATAGGTATTACCAAGTGTGAGGTAGGTAATCTACTTGAAGACCTTAAGATTGATTTGTTAAGTCATATGGGTAAATAGATAGACACTTTGTATACACGAAGAAAATAGGAGGCTGAAAAAGCCTTAGCTATCTTTTTCCCCATTTTTCAAAATAATCACAGTGGCGAAGAGTTTCCATATATAGAACAAATTAGAGGAAGATAGTAGGGACACTACTGTAGAACCTCTTCCTGTAGGGATGACCAAGGTAGAATACACAGATGAACCCATTTACTTTATGGCCTAAAGAAGACCATGGCAACCAAGAGAAATTCCCCCACCTGATTACCAAGTTGCACCCCAAAATTCTTTTCAACAGAATTCCTTCCCAAACTAGTCTGGATGGTATGTAAATTGGTAGCACACTCCATACTACCCCCAGTGGTCACAAAAATATCCGACTTCTCCTCAATCATGGAAAGCATGGCGAGCACCACCACCACCCTACCCACAATATCAGTCATTTCCTCCATATCCACCACCTCCAACAATAAACCCATATCAGCAATCCAAACAACTCTTACCACCTATCCCGTTATCTAATCAACCTTCTAGTTCAACCCAACCACCAAAAGCCACACCAATGCCCACAGAACCAACACCCAATCCAAATAATAAGGTGACTCAACCAATTTATAATAATGAAGTGAAAAGGTTCTCGACTTATCTTGTTAATGTATTGGAGATTGAAAATGTAAACCTAAGATCAGTGAAGGACCTTCAAGGATGGACCATCACAGAAGTTGAGGACCATCCAGTTGAGCCCGAAGAAGAGAAACCAAAGCCTCCATTTCCTGAGAGGTTGTAGGAGTAACCAAAGTAGTAGGAATAATTTCAATCTGATTTCTATTTTATGAATGAGTTATGTAATGTTAATATTAAGATTCCTTTGTTGCAGGCTATTTGAGATATTCTTGTGTACACCAAAGTAGTTAAAAAAATTTGTGGGAGGAAACAACAAAAGAAGGACCCCAAGACAGTCCAAGTCATTGGACAACTTTCAGAATTGATGCTAGGAAATATTTTAGTCCCTAAGTATGATGATCTCGATAGTCCAATGATTAAGGTATGTATTGGTGACGTAACCATTCCAAATACACTTGTGGATTTAGGAGCAACTATAAATGCAATGCCTAACCAGACTAAGGAGAGGCTAGCCCTTCAAGGCCTAAGACCTACTCCAATAGTCTTCCAAGTTGCTTATCATTCCCTCATAAAACTATAAAGTATGATCGAAGACATCATTATTTCTATTTTGTCTTGGGAGTATCCAACAGATTTTATGATTTTGCAACCAAAGATTAAGCTGGGGGGATACCCCCTAATTTTAGGATGACCTTGGTTAGTTGCTGCTAATTCCTTCATTAATTGC
The DNA here is from genome assembly GCA_007258455.2 of Sequoia sempervirens. Lineage (NCBI taxonomy): Eukaryota > Viridiplantae > Streptophyta > Pinopsida > Cupressales > Cupressaceae > Sequoia > Sequoia sempervirens. The sequence continues at coordinate 507,029,324 of VDFB02000017.1, read as the reverse complement.
AAGTCTAGAAACATGGTGATCTCAAATGGGGATCAAATGAAGCAGTTAACATTGTGCCCTCCAGCACAACCATTATTGGATACATAGGATCCTTTGTGGATTGATAGCGATGTAGAGGAGTCTCTACCTATTTTGACAATAGATCAAAGTAGGGAATTTGAAGATATTTCAGAAGACACTGTTATTAATCATTTATTGAAAAATAATTATTTAGTTTATAATGATCTTGAGACTAATTTTTTTATGGGAATAAGTGATAATTGCCTGTTTGGAAATTGTTTGTTAGTAGGTAGTTCACAGTCTGTTCAACACTTTATTACTTTGCATCAATTATCACTACATGATTGTATATACCATCCATTTTTGATATCTAGAGATACTGATCCATCTTCATCTAATTCACAACTACTTGCCATAGATACCCATGTACAATCCCAAGCTATTGAAATCTTACCTAGAAAAACACTTAACATCAATCCCGAATTAGATGCCTGCCAATTGAAAGAACTGATTGAGATGTTGTCTACCCATCAAGAAGCCTTTGCTTTGGATTATCAAGATATGAGGGGTATTCATCCCACTCCTTGTACACACCATATCTATATAGAAGAAGGGAGTAGAACTATGTGACAACCCAAGAGAAGGTTAAACCCAACCTTACGAAAAATAGTTAAGGAAGAGCTTCAGAAGTTGCTCAATGTAGGATCTATCTACCCTATATTAGATAACCAATGGGTGTCCCCACTTGTAGTAGTACGTAAAATGAATGGAAAGTGGCTTATATGTGTCGATTATAGGGCCCTTAACAAGGCCACCAAGAAAGACCATTTCCCACTTCCTTTCATTGATCAAGTCTTAGACACCTTAGCTAGGAAAAAGTTCTCCTTTCTTGATGGGTTCAGTGGGTATAACCAAATCTATATTTCCCTAAAAGACCAAGACAAAACTACTTTTACCTGCCCCTAGGGAACATTTTCCTATAATTTCTTACCTTTCCGACCATGTAATGCACCCACTACTTTCTAACGAGTTGTTCTATGTTTTTTAGCTGATTTAATTCATGATTGCGTAAAAGTGTATATGGATGACTTTACTGTTTATGGTAACACATATGAGGAAGCTAAGGAAAATATTGATAAGGTACTTAAATGATGTATCGATACTAATATTTCCCCAAGTCATGAAAAATTTCATATGTTAATGACTGAAGGTATTGCGTTGGGTCATTACATTTCTAAAAAATGAATTGAGGTAGATCCGAAAAGATCAAGATTATTCAAGACTTGCTTGTGGCTAATTGTCCAAATGATGAAAGTAGTTTCCTAGGACATGCTAGTTAATATCACAGGTTTATTCAAAATTTCAGCAAGATTTCCCCACCCTTATTTTTTTTGCTAGGAAAGGATGAAAATTTCTCATGGACATCAGAATGTCAGTAAGTTTTCGAAGAAATCAAAGATAAGCTCATCACAACACCTGTGCTACAAGGACTAAATTGGGAACTATCATTTCATATACATACCGATACGTCAGATACTTCTATGGGAGCCATCCTTGGAAAAAAGGAAGACACCCTCTTTTATGCTATTTATTATATCAATAAGAATTTTACTGGTGCAAAGGTAAGTTATACTATTACTGAAAAATCTTTTTTGGTTGTAGTTAATGCAATAAATAAATTTCACCACTATATCACTGGATATAAAATTTTTGTACATATAGATTATTTTGCCATTATATTTTTGATGAACAAACCTATCATTATCGAGTGAGTGATTTAGTGGTTACTTCTTTTGCAGGAGTTTGATATTACTATCCTTGAAAAAATAGGGTGAGAGAATTTGGTGGCCAATTTTCTCTCTAGACTACAGCGTGAGGATGAACCAATTCTAGTTGATGACACCTTTCTCGATAACATCTTTTTGCTATATCAACAAAGAGTCTTTGGTATGTTTACATGGCAAACTACTTGGTTACTTGTAGGTTCTCACCTCATTTCTCTCCAAGGCAACACTGAAAGCTGGTGGGGCTCAATGGTGATTACACGTGGATTAATGGGATGCTCTTCCACCGATGCCTTGATAATATTATGTGTTGGTGTGTGCCTGAAGAAGATGTCTTTGAAATTCTGTGTGCATGCCACATAGAACCTTGCGGGGGACATTTTTCTACCCATAGAACCACCCAAAAGATCTTAACCATTGGTTATTATTGGGCCCACACTCCACAAGGACAATAAGCATTATTTTCAACATTGTGACAAATGTCAATATATGGGGCAGCCTACCCACTTTGTTGAAATGCCTTTACAACCTCAATTATCCATAGAACCATTTGAAAAATGGGGGTTAGATTTTGTAGGGCCCATTAATCCTCCTCAGAATAAAGAATATATCTTGGTTTGTACAAACTATGTCACTAAATGGGTAGAGGTAGTAGCCTTAAAGCATGCTAGGGATACTAAGGTTGCTAACTTCTTCTATTTTGATATTTTTACTAGGTACGATGTGCCTTATGAAATTTTCATGGACCAGGGAGCACAGTTCATCTCTAACTTGATTGCAGCATTGGTACGAGAATATGAAATTAAGCATCAAAATTCTTCCTCATATCATCTGCAAGCCAATGGACAGGTGGAAGTAACCAACCTAGAACTGAAAAATATTCTTACAAAGACAATAGCATTGCACAAGAAAGACTAGATAGAAAGACTTCTTGAAGTAGTTTGGGCCTATCACACAACCTGGAAGGAAACCATAGGGATGACACCATATGAGATCGTTTATGGAAAGAGGGTTGTCTTGCCAATTGAATCAAAGTGAAGACTCTATGCACTACCCTTCAGCTTGGAATGAGTCTCAGTGAAGCACAAAAGGAGAGAATTTCTCAACTCCACTCACTTGATGAAATGCATCAAGAGGCTCTTTTCCATACATAGGTGGTACAAAAGCAAAGAGCATAGTGACATGACCGCTTCATTTAGTCACGAACATTCCAACTAGAGGATTGGGAATTACTTTATGACTCGTGTGGCTCCAAGACTTCAAGGGGAAGTTCCACACTGGTTAGCTCGGTCCCTGTGAAATTCAAATTGTGTATGATAACAATAAAGTTTGACTGTGTACTTTGGATTCTAAACGCATGAATCTTCTTATTAATGGGCATTGTTTGAAGCTCTACAAATGACCCCTTTCAAAGGAAACATTTTCCTATACTATGACGGAGGAACTGATTCTTGTTCCTCACTTCTTTTGAATAATGTTGTTAAAAAAAACCAAAAAAAGAAGCAATAAAAGATCTAACAATAAAAACCCCTTGGGCATTGTTGGCCAGTTAGTACTTGAAAACCAAACTCCAACGGGTACTAACTACTAAATAAACCTGGTGGTGAAAATTTGTTTTCCAACACTTCCAAGCATTGGTAGACTAAAAATTGGGATACCGGTAGTCTATCGACTTAAAAAAGAAAAAAAGAAAAAAAAAAGAAAGAAAGAGAAGAATTGCAATATTGCACCATGAGCACCCCATGATCAGTTTTGTGACATTTGTGGTGCGACAGGAGCTTCACTTTGTTCCTGTTGCTTCGGTAATGTGACAAAAGATTCATATTGATCTTGTCACTGCCTCTAGTTAACTTCTTCTCATGGACCCTTTGTGCCACTTTGGATGGGCTGTAGGACCTTTTCTTCTTGCCGCTTTCTTGGCTTCTATTACCTAACCTCCAAGTGCTTCCATAGGATGGTTCAACTATGTGGGTCCCGTAGTCTTTTCACTGCCTGCCATCTCCTCCACATGAATGGTGCCACCAATTTCTTTTCTTTCACATTTGCTCCACTTCTGATCAACCTCTCTTCTTCCATACTACTGCATTATCATCCTTCATGGTTTGAATCTCTTTATATTTTTGGTGACATCATCTCCAGCTCTGGTCACACACCGCCATTCCTCCAGCTGTCACATCACCAGCCATTTGCCTCATGGTTATTGGATCAAGGAGTATTCTCTCTTTTTGAACTTATTTAATGTTTTTATTTCTGTAATAATTACTTGGTATGACCGGGACAATTCACCATTAAGCTGGGGGGTATGGGTTAACTATTCATTATTATCTGAGTTGTCCAAGCTTTACCTAATTGTAATTTTGTGTCACTTGCCACCTCACATGGTTATCATAATATTTTACTTATTATTACCCATAACCTACCATTGATAATTTATGTTAATAGTCTCCATTTACCTACTACTCTGTTTGCCACTGTAACCATTGTCGAAGCTCCTGCCACATTCTCAATGCCAAGGGAGGTGATCATACCAGGCATGAACCCTTGTCCATGAAAAAGCTTCTTTCCAGTGAATAAGAAGATAATATTTTTAAGTAGGCTGCATGTACAACATACTTTGAGAAATTATGTGGCTTTGATGAAGGGGTCACTATGGAGTTTGCTATAGGGTTACATAAAAGAGTGTTGCTTTAGGGGTTTATAGTTTCTAGTCATAGTTTAGACAGTTGCTTCAGTCACTCACCTTCCCCAAATAGGAATTTTTCTCTTTCCTAACTCCACCATGAGGGTCACGTATCTTAAGATCCACTGTAAGTAGTTTTTGCAAAGAGGAGAGTCTATTGAGTATGTGCAAGGCCAAGGTCACAAACAAAAGTCCTTTCCATCTTTGTGGGGTGAGATGGCTAAATTTTTGATTCAGTATATTACTCGTGAAGGTAGATATGAGTATATTCATGCCCATCATATTTGTCTCATGTTGCATTTACGAAATGCCTTGCTTTTTAATCTTTCTTACTATCTACATTGTTCATTGAAACGTTCCTATAGTCGATTTCGCAAGGGTCATGCGAATTCACTCGCCCATCATGGGTTAATTAAATTCATAGTGATGCATGGCCTTCACTCTGTCGAACCAGCTCTAGAATGGGATGCCATTGTTAATCATGAAATAGAGAGTAGAGAACCTCCCAAAAGCTGTATGAAACAAATTACATAAGAAACCCTAGTTGGGGAGTCTTCTAAAAGAAAAAAATTAAAGAAACTAGTTGCAAAAGAAACCCTAGTTAGGGAATCTTTTGAAAAGAGTAAATTGAAGAAAACCCCTATTGGTAAAACCCCTAAAAAGTAGAAAGTTAGCCTTGTAGCTACCTCTAGTCCACAAAATAAAAACACCATACCCATCACTAGGAAAAGTAAAAGAAGGACTTCCAGTCAGCTGGACAAACTTGCCAAAGTTGCTCATTCCATCACCGATGTAGAGATAGTCACAACAAAGTCATTGGGTAAGGGTAAGGGGAAGGTTTCCAGGGAACTTAGGAGTCAAGAACAACATAGGAAGAAACAATGATTCGAGCAAGAGCAAAGGGAAACTCTTTCTTCCGAGGATGTAGAAACCCTTGAGCAAGCACATGTGCACCTTAGTGAAGGAATCTTCGGCCAAGAAACACACAATGTAGAGGAAAGGATTGAAGATGAAAATGAACCTTAAGGTGAGGACATATGGAGAGATGAAACCCTTGTAACTAGCATAGAGAGGGCATATGAGGAAGTTGAAGGCAGTCATCCTGAAGGGAAAATTTAGCATAATGAACAAACCTTGGATGCTAATGTTGAAACTTTGGGTCTTGTTGAACACATTGTAGGGGAAGAGGAGCAGAATGAAGAAGATACAAATTCTCAAGGTAATGAGGATGTTTTAGAGGATGCGAGCACTAAAAAACATCCTCCACCCTAGCTGGAAAGTGGGGAAACTACTGTTGAAAATGTTTCAAAGGCCCTTATTGTCATTTCCAATGAGACCCCAAAGGAAGATTGCAATCACTGCTCATCCCATTTAATCAATTTGATGCAGGAGCACCCAGTGGTGTAAAGGCAATCTTGCATCACCCAAAAATAGTTAAATTTCAAGTTTCTTAGTTTTTAGATGTTTTTACATTTTTGGATACCCTTTTCATCATAATGAAATTCCCAATTTATGGTTTTTATTTTCTATTCTTGGGTTGAAAGATATTGCAGTTTTAGTTTCCCATATTTGCACTTGGAAATTTTCCGAGTTAGATTTGAGGCACTTAGATTTCCCGGATCAGCCCCAAAACTTGTCAAAATTGGCATAGCAGATTTTGAGTGCGTTCTTGACTTCGAGACCTTTCCAATGGTTCAAACGGTTCGCGAATCAGAGTCCTGGATCAAAAGTTATGGCCCTGGGAAGTTGGCGCACTTTCTAGAAGATACAATTGCAAATGTTCTTTTGAAATTTGAACTTCAAGTTGTAATTTTTCGGGACCAAACCGCCTAAACTCAAATTTGAATGTTGTTTTGGCTCCAAACTAAAGAGGAGCTCTATTTATGGGCAGGTTTCTAATTTTTTTGGGTAACTTTTTGGGGACAAGCTCACATATTGCGAAAGGGTGATTCTATAGCTTTATGTAACTTGCATGTGTTGTAAAACTTAGGGATTTGAGATCCTCTGCATGTAAGAAGTTCCGTTTTATGAATAATAAAATTATTCTCTTGTTTGTGGGTTATTTTCTATGTCTCGGGTTGTGCCCTCATCACAATTCTGCCAAGTCCTTACATAGTTGCAAAATGAGAATGAGGAGCTAAAAGTACATCTACAAGAATTTGTTGCACAAAGTAAATACCATAGGGAAGCAATTGATGAAGGAAACATAGGCTTATGCCAGGCACATGAGTCTTCCAGGGAACTACAATGCAGCTTGGATGTAGCTATTACTAGCACACCTAGTTTGTATTCACCAATTGCATGAGGACATGAAAATTCCTAAAGCTGGGGGGAAATAATGGGTGCTAAATGTGTTCAATTTTCATGCCCCTTTTCCCTTATTTCATTCCCATTTTTCCTTTCTCCTAAGTCCTTGCCATTAATTGTTAGGGAAATAAAGAATATTTGTTATGTTTTCAAAGAGGAGAGAATGTTTTTGGAATGCTGAAATTGTTGAGGTAATGATGTATTTTGGATGGTTTTCTATAGGAACTAAATGTGAAGAAGGAGCCGACTCTGTGAACAAATTTTTTTGAAAGGCATAAGATGGGAAACGTGGGTTGCGTGTGGAGGAAGTCTACGTACTTTTGTTTTTATATCTTATTTCAAACTAGTTGTTTTGTAACTATTTTGGGTTTGTGGATATGACCAACCCAAGAACTACAATCATCCAGTTTGTTGGCCATTGGCCATAACAAATTGCAACGCTCTTTTTGTTTTTTCTTGTGATACTTTGAAAGACTATACATATATATATGTGTGCTATGATCTGAAAATAATATATATAATATACAAAATTTAGAAGATTAAAATATATTGTTTCATTCTTGAATGATTGATTAATAGTTCATGGTTTGAGTTAGAGTAACCAGTTCTTTTCTACTCACCTTACGAATTGGAGGAAGGGCCCCCTCTCGGGAAGCTTGGTGAGATGGTTTTATGTTTAATTAGCCTAGATCTTTTGTATTTCATGCAATTTCATTTGTGTCAAACGTATGTTAGGCACATTTTGATTTAGTTTAATCTCTATTCAAGTTTAAATATTATTGATAATACAACCTATGTGATTAATTTGGTTCTAAAATAATTACAATGAATTCTCTGTGGAATGTAATTGTGATCTAAGGAGCAAGGAGTGTGTCTCTATTGTAGGTTAATCGCCATGTTTCTCATTTCAGATTATGTTGTGTTTCATTATGTAAAGCTTCCTATCACATTCTATTCACTTCTTATCTCTCTACTGTTGTATTCCATCCTCCTGTCACATTTCATCTTCCTATCACACTCCAACCTCCTATCGTAATTGAACTTCCTATCACCTGCACTCTTTCAATATATCTTTGGCAACTAAATTCTTTCTTTTACTATTGTAATGGCTATTGTTAATATTTGTACTAAAGAGTGTATACCATAATATATTGAGTTTGTGTTATTCAAGTTTAATAAAAAATAGATTGATTGGTTGAGGTAGGTAGGCAACAACTTAAGAAATAATTTCATTCATTTTCGAAGTGTGCTATTGAATTTCAAGTTGAAAAGTTTGTTTTAAATTCTTAGATGCATCCATCCCCCCTTAGTTCATTAGTTTCATCCCTTAGGTAGATTGCCACAACACTATTCACAAGCTTACACCCCTGGATTGATACTTGAAGGATAAACTGAAGAAACTATTATGAAATTCCTGAAGATTAGTCCAAACCTATTTGTCAATAAAAGATAAAATTACAAGGATAAATTCATCCCATAGTTTAATCCAATCACTGATGCCAAGCAGATACCTAGAAGTTTCTCAGTAGGGGAAAATGTTTTGTTAAGGTTCAAGCCTCATAAGAGTTCTATCAAGTTTGGAAAGTCATCCAAACTAGCTCCACACTACATAGGTTCTTTTGAGGTTCTTGAAGAGATCAACCCTGTAGCATATAGTATTTCTTTGCCACCAACTCTTTCTAGGATGTATGATGTTTTTCATGTCTCATATCTTAAGAAGTATAACCCAGGTGATAACCATGTTATTGATTGGAATACTTTATAGGTGTAGGATCCAGGGGTGGTAATAATCAAGCCTCTCAAGGACCTCGGAACACATAACCTCCACTTATGTAATAGAGAGGTTTTGAAGTGAAAATTACAATGGGACCAATATGTAGAAGATTCTTCCACTTGGGAAGATTATGTTGAGATAAAGCAGAAGTTTCTACAAGTCTTGCAAGATTTTGAAAACTCTAGAAAACAAAGATGTTTTGAAATGTGATGCTTTATGGATTATTAGTGTTTGATTTTTTATGTTATATCCATATCGATACTTAATAAATCATCATGGATGATGATTTGTAAGGGGGGAGTATGTTACACCCCAAGCAATATTACTCATTTACTATTACTTGTTTTGGTTAAAATGATTGAATAAACGAATGTGTTTTATGGATCTCTATATGAATGTGTTTTATGAATATTTCTATGAATATGTTTAATGAATCTTGAATGGAAATATGATGAATGAATTATTGATGCAATTTGATATTTTATAATGTTTCTAACTATGAAATGTATGATGCATATGATTATTTTGTGTTTGGCTAACTATAGTTATGATGTGCCAAGTTGAGTACAAGAACAAGTTTGATCCTCTAAAAGAGAGGGGAAGTATCACTTAGGAGAATAAATTGGTCTGCTAACCCTTAACGAGCTCCTAACCGAGTAATCAAAAACTCACATCCTAATTGGTCATAAAGAGTCAAGTCAATTTTGGGAAAAGGTAAGTAATATTTGTTGTGATGTTGTGATTGAAAATTGTGATAGTATTGATGTCTTGTGTGAGTATTTTAATGTATGATTATTGTGGTATTGATGAGATATATGCATAAGATGTATATATATGTATATGTGTACATGTCTATTGTAGAATCATACATGTGAGTGAATATGTACATGAGTATACCTAGGTAGAAATACCTACACATGCTCATGAATGGATCACCCATATGCATGGGAATATCGAGTGGACTAAATTGACACATATATATATATGATCGATACGATTGTATGTATGAGTGTTTTATAAAGATATTGAAATAAAATTGCATATATGTATATGTGGTATATATGTGAAATATTATAATAACACACACACACACACCTATATATATATGTATGTATGCATAATATTATTCCTTATATTTATATATTATATAAGTATGTTTGTTAATGTATTTGGTGTTGGTATGTGGCAACTAATCATGCTATACTATACACTCTTCATGTATCCTGGCCAGGGTCCGAGGGCGGTAGCCCCCGAGAAATTTTTTTTTCCCGTTTTTTGCTTCGTCACCGACAAAAGAAAAAAATCGACTTTTGTAAAACCCTAATTCTTGAAGCTTCTAAAAAGCTTGTTATAAGTGGTTGGGATGGCAGTTGCAGTAGGAAATTATTAGCAAGATTTTAATATGTTTTACATTGGATAATAAAATCATTGGATGGTTGCGGTTTTGTGGATGTAGCTCGGATTGGGTGAACCATGCTAAATACTTTGTGTTGTCTTGTTTTTGCTATAATTTTTTGTGTTTTATTTTCTCTGTTTTATTGATCAAATATGCATTTAACTGTTAGATATCTACTTGCTAACCCTAACATTTGGTAAACCTTATGAAATAAATAAATAAATAAATAAATATAAATATATAAATATATATATATATATATTTAGACTGCAAGAATCAGGTAGCACGACCCCCTATAAACTGCAGTGCGCATGGTAAAATTTTTAACGTGACCGGAGGTGCTGGCACGACACGCCCTCTGGTACCATGGGGGTGGGGGAGACTAGACCTCATGACCAACCTCCTACAACAAGAAAGATTTAGCCAACTGAGCTAGGGCCCCCACCCCAATATATATATTAATATATATATATATTGAAATATATATATGTACATATATATACTATGGGATGTATATATATATAATATATATATATATATATATATATGAGATTTGAAGTTATTAATATAAACCACAAGTGCATAAGATAACATTGATTATTATTGTTAATAATATGCAGCAAGGCATATAATATACCATGGGGCACATGAAGCTTAAAGCACAAATTTAAGTGGTATTTAATCTAGAGCATAAATTTTAATCATGACCAAGTCAAACATTAAGCATAGCTTGTAGGAAGTTTGTAGTTGTGTAAAAAATTTTAGCTGGGAAGTAAATGCTATTTCAAATATAAGAATAAGTCAGTAGGTTGCGCCTATGAAGATTGCGCTAAGGAATAAGAGGTGACACCATATTTTGTAGATGTTGGAATGTTAAAGAAGTCTATAAATTTGAATAAGCCTACAAATAAGTGTTTAGACTCCGTCAAGTGTAAACTTGGTAGCATATTGCAATGGAATTCAAATTAGGAAACCTATATTGAGTTTGCTGTCCCAAATATCAAGTTGTCTCGGCTATAGGAATATCATGTGTTACAAACCTATGAGTGAGTTGTTGCATGAGAAAGAAAAGTGGAAAAAATACCTACTTGTTTATAGCCTTCATTTGCTCACAAATTAGTATAAATAGAGTGCCCATTCTACCAATTTCTACACTTATCATTCTAATTATCCTGATGTTGTTTTGCTATGAGTTGAGAGCTTGTGAGTTGAGAGTTATTTTAGTATTTTGTATTTGTGGTTATCATGAGATTTAGTGAGAATTTAGAAGAGGATAGTCAAGTGGATCTTGGAGGAGGTGTCAATCGATCTTGAGGATTTATACTAGGAAGGAGTTTAATCAATTGGAGCTTATACATGCATGCTAGTTTCTATACCTTTGTATTTATGTTGGAAAGGATAAATTAGTTTATTTACTATGTTGGGAAAAGAGTGTTTTGAATATGTTGTGTTGTTTGTTTGAGATTTCTTGTTTCATGGTTATGCAATATGTTGTAGAACCTATCTTGTTGGTTATGTATTTATGTACCCTATATATGGGAGTTTATTTGAGTGCAACATATTTACTATGTGAAGTTATCTTCGCTATATGCAGGAAGTCTATCCTAGATGTATGTGGAATTATGCAAGATGTTACTTTAATCACTTTTGTACTATACTCATTTTTTATGTGATATTATGTGGGTTATTCTTGGGATTGATTAGATCTATGGGAAAGGCGGTAACCTAGATATAGAGTATAATGGTCATTATAAGCCAAATTGAGCTAGAAAGGTGGGTAAATGTGAGAGTCTACTCTAAATTAAGGGTAATAAAACTTTGGCCAAACTAGTGTAGGTAGCCACTATTTGCACTGCTAGTTTCATTGTGATTCGAGATTATGTACTAGGCATGGGATGTTCATACATGTAAGTTGTAACCATTGTATGTCAATCTAGAAATGTATAGGACACAACACCAAGCTTAGAATAAGCTATTGTGACGAGGTTACCAAACCAAGCTTATCATCAAAGGGTAGGGCCATCTCTCAAATTGACAAAGTTCATTAACTTATGTTCAATTCAAGGTGAAAAGTTTTCAATTCATTTCTGCTTTGCTTAAACCATTGCATGTATTTGAATTTTAAAAAGAGAAAAGTCCAGTTTCATTGTGCAATGTGTTTTCAATAAAAGAGAGCATTCATTTTTCCATTCAGCATAAAATAGATTCCATGAGATATAAAGAATATTGCTTTCATTCATTCTGTATTGATTTATCTATTTTACAATGTTTCATTTATTTTGCAAGAAAGAGATATACAAAATTGAACAAGATTGCTTAGAATGTTGTTTTCATATTCATTGGAAATAAAAGAGAGATCAAGTGTCCCAAACAAGTTGTGGGAGTAGCTAACCCAATTCATCATAAGCAATGAACTATACAATTGGAGATTAATAAAAGGAAAGAAGCATATACCAAAAAACATATCCATCATTGACTAGTTTGGGTCTTTAGTTGGCCTTCATTGCTACTGCTCCTACTTGCTCCCAATATTGAATGAACCTACATCATGTTGAAAAAGAGGTTGTTAGAGCTTTGGATATGAATATCACTATGTGCTCTATCAACAAAAATATAGTACATAGCTTGTAATGTATTAAGTCAAATGAATAAACATCAGATACGAGCAAAAATCCAAATCAGATCATCAAATGGGATCTAATCATTAGAAAGAACATTGAATTTCATTGTTTTTATCTAACTTGTTTGTTCATTGTGCAGGTACAGGTACATGTTTCATTGCTGGTTCATCATGTTTGACATTTTAGCATGTGGTGCAAATGGGCTCCCACAAGGGTTGAGCCCAACATGTTGCCCCTTAACTTCAAGATGGGTTTTAAGAAAATAAATACATTCATGATTTCCCAAAAGGAAACATTCAATTGAAAGAGAAGTTCATAAGGAAAATACATGAGAAACTCATTCATTTCTCATTCATGACAATCTGATTTAGAAGTATGGGAGAAAATGAAAATCATGGATCAACAAGGAATCCTCTTGAATGCTCAAAAATATGTAAATTTTTTTTTAATTGCACTATCTTTCTTTAGAGATTTATGTTTGTATACAAAGATCATGTCATGCTATCATTGGTTGTCTACATAGTGCTGTTGCAACATTATATTGCTGCCATGTTTCATATAAATGTTGTTCACATTGATAAGGCAACAAAGTAGGTATTGCTATTTATGTTGTTTATAGTGTTCAATATCCAACAAAAGGTGTCATCATAAATATAATGTCTTATAGGCGGTATCTACATATAGGTGGGATACACAAAGAGTGCATTGTCATGAGTGTGATAGTGAACATGCATACATAATAAAGTTCCTTTCAAGAATGAAGTAGAAATAAGAAGAAATGAATAGCCACTCAATCTCTAGAATTTCCCACACATATGGAGGTTAATACATATTTGTATGTAAAAATATGAGAGAAAGCAATTATTTTTGCTTAAAGACAACACTATTTCTAAAATAGTTAAGAGCTCAATGTTTAGTTTTCATACATCTTTCACAAGGTAAAGTAAGCTACAACCTATAGTTATGGAACAAATTTTGTATTCTCAAACAAAAGCTTCATGCTAACTGAGGAAGGAGTAGGTCTTCTTCTCTCAAATTATGGAGAAGGATCAAGCAGGCAAGGGTAAGGGTAAAAAATCCCTTAGGGATGATGACAAGGCTCTGTTTGGTAGAGGATCAAAGGAGTGGGAAAAAAGGTTTAAGGAAAAAAAAAGGAACTACTGGACATGGTCAAAAAACACAAGTCCCAACAGATTGAACTAGCCAATACTCTGGGTGGCCTTAAATAGTTCCTTTATTTCTTGTTTTTTGGGTTTTCAGTTGGTTTGCTAGGTGTTGTTTTGTTGATGGGAGCCACTGGGTGTTTATTGTATTTTTGCTGTTTGGCTCTCGGGTTGTTCGGTTTCTTTTCGATTGGGATGCTGGTGGTGGTTGATTGTTATGTTTTTTTCCCTATTAGTCAAAACATGCTTTTTAAATTTGAAAAGAAGGCTTCTCTTTACATTTTTTGCAAAACCAAACCAAGGGTTGGAGATTCTTTTCAATCAACTTGCAAAACAAATGAAGAATGCTATTGAGTTTTGGAAAGTTTTGAAGGAGAAATACAAATGGAAAGATGAACCCAGAATTCTCACAAAGAAATGTTTTTTATTTCTGTTGAAGGAGTAAACAATTTCTTTTCCCTCTCTACCATTTTTGGAAGCCAATCATTTCTTCCTAGGAAGCAAATAAATAGAATATGAATATAGTGCTAGGGTTTCAAACTGGCAGAAGGTCAAAATGAAGAAGAGTATAAGTTTTGTAGCCACGACTTGAAATATTTTCTTTGTTTCTTGAAAAAGCCAAAACCATCAAGACTCTATATAAGAGTTGGCTAAATATATGGAGAAAGTTCTAGTAGAAGGAAACCCAGTTTTCATGTGAGATATATAAATTTTCTACAAAAAGTGAAATAGCTAGATGCATAATTCTCTTTCTTGCAAGGAAACCAAAATATCCAAGAGTTTGTAAGGCTATGACTTGTAATGAGAAATATTTCCTTCATTATTTTGAAGAGATAAATGAGCAATATATTATTCTCTTTACTCACACTTAGAAATGAAGAGGTTCTCAAGAATATTCAAAATAGAAAACACCCAAAACAGCCTTCATGAAGCTTAGCCTGCAAATAAACAAAATACCTAGATGGTCTTGTGTCTCAGAGATAATGAAACCCACTTGGAGTTTGCATAAAGAAAACAAATACAAAATAATGGAGAAGTGTCCGAGCTATGCAAGCATCAACAAACACTCAGAAAAAAGAAGGTGCAAGTGAGGCCACGGCCTTCATGAAATAAATACATAGAGGTTCTTTTATAAAAAGCATGGAGAAATAAAATATTCATCATTTTATATCCAAAAGAGCTCAAATCTAGCTGTTGTTGCATAATTTCTTTTCTAGAAAATAGAAAAATTGAGTAGTAGAGAAGCTTACCTTCACTTATTTCTATGAGAAGATATAGTCAAACCCACAACAAATGTAGCTTCAAAAATCTCCAATGGGGGCTCAACCAATATAGAAGGCATCAACAATATAAAAGAATGCATCAAAAAATAATGTATGGCCACGAACAAGAAGACTAAAATGTACTCATAATGGAGGTTGATACTTAGTATTGCCATGAAGTAAACTCACCTCTACATTTTTCTGCTTCAGAATCTCAGAGAAAGTCATCAAAATAGCATATGATTCACAGGCTCAAGTTAAACCCTAGCAGCATGGTGGTGCAATAGTTTGCTCACAAAAAATACTAAGTGAAGAATGAGGGAAGGTCTTTAGGGTTTGATAGCTTTTACTTCAATGCCATAATTTGAGTAAAAGGGATTTTTTAACAATGTTTAAAGCAAAAGTCATTCAAATAATGTTGTGGTCTTGAATTGTAAAGTCAAATGACCTAGTATCAAAGGAGGCCGTGACTTACATATTTGGAGCTTAGGAATTAAAAAAGGGATTTTGTTATTTTTATTTCAAACTTTTGAAAAGCCCTTTTTAATTTTTGCATGCATATTGAATTTCTAAACAATTATTAAGTGCAAGTTTAATATTGCTTTAATATTTGTTTTAGAGATTCACTATGGAAGAGATTGCATGCATTGTAACATAAGTAAACTAAGTATTTAATATGAAAATCAAGAAGGTGGAGACTTGAGTCTCTTTTGAGTTAACTAATCATGCATAGACAAAGTAGAGAAAATGGTGGAAATTTTTGAGACATAACTATAGTTTCACGTTAGTTCTCGAGATATTTTGATCATGCACATGAGAGGAGCTTACAACATTTTGAGTTTAGTTTACTTTTGTTTGGTTCCTCTTTTCGAGGCCTTTCTTCTTTGATGATGAGAAGAGTTTTCAAGGTATTTTACACTTTCAGTTGATTGTTTCTTCAACCTCTTGGCACAGTGGAGTTATTATTTTTTGTATATATTGAGAAAAGACTTGGTCTTTTTCTCAATTCTCGTTTTCTGTCTTTACATTCTACAAAGAGACTATCTTGTAACTCACATTTATAGTTTAATATATTTAGTAGCTTTTACAGGTTATCATATATTGTCAATTGCAGATTTTCCTTTCACCTTTCGATAGTATCAAGTTTTTCCCTTCAAGATTTCAGGCATCATCATTGTGTTTGATCTAATAAGGAATTTATTGTGTTTCAATCTAGAAACCTCTAATTTTTTGTCTCTCTCATAATTGTATGTATGTAATTAAGTTTAAATTCATAGGTTATACATTGTGCATGTGATTCCTTTTATCATTTTAGCTGCAAAAACATAGTTTTCCTTCAAAAAGGATACTTTCATCAAAGCCTCTATATGAAATATTTATGTGATTGAGTTGTTTAGATGTAGTTGTGCAAATAGGAACATTGAAAAAGTCATTGTGAACCAGATTGCAAGTTCACTAGTAGTTAGGTGCATCAACATCATTTAAGTTCATTTTTGCATTCCATTAAACCTTCTATCCCTTTTCCTACATAAATCATTAGTATCATAGAAAAATAAAAAGGGGAACAAAGCCATAATCTGGAGATTCACTTTCAATATGAGCAACCCATAGGCTCAAAAGTGTTTCCATGTTACATGGGATTGTTTAGCTTTACAGCTGTGCATTAAGGTCCAATCCCTCATGATAACAATTTTTGGAACACCTGGTGGGACTCTGAAGACCACTTTAGAGAAATAATTCAAAGCTTTCAAGTTGTTATTTTCAGATTTACAACAATATTTTACCTATCAGAGGTTATATTTTTTATTTAACGACTCTATTTTGCTTAGTTTTAATTGTAGATTTAGTAGCACATGAGTGGAGTTCAGACAAGAGGAAGTTCTGATATGTTTGAATACCTAAAACTTTCATCACTAAAGAGGAAAGGTAGAACAACAAGAAGAAGGTTAAGGAGATCAAGATCATATTCAACACTGAGATTCCACTCTACACCTCCTAGTCTAGGATTTTCAAGTTATGTACTAGTTTTTCCAATAGTACGTCCTATTCCAATACTACAAGTAGCAAATCTGAGAGTTCAAGCAGCTTTGATGGCTAGAGCACATGCATTTGTACCATTTAATGGGGGAAGCCCATTGAATTTGGCTCAACATGATGAAATACCTATATGTATACTTAAAATTTTTGCCTATTTTCACTGGTGAGGATTAGACTACACCAATTGAACACATAAGGGACATGGCTTCACTTTCTGGAGTCCATCATGTTACACAAGAGAATGTGGCATTGAGGCTTTTAGCAACATCATTCAAAGGCAAAGCACTCTAGTGGTTCAGAGGCTTGCCAGTGAATTCCATTGCATCATGGGATGACTTGGGAGATAAGTTGACCAAACAATTTTTAGAAAAATCTGATCATCTATCTCTAGTTGAGAAAATGATGACTATCAAGAAAGAACCACAAGAACATATGACAAATTTTAACTTTTGATTTCAAAGAACTTGGGACAAAATCCTAGCCATGGTAAGACCTTCACTAGATCATGATTTCTTGTATTATCTTAGAGCAATAAATAGTGATGTTGTTGTTATGATCCAATCTTTGGGTGGAGTAACCTTGCCAGTAGCTTATGACATAACTATTAGAGCTGAAAATAACCTCATTTAGACTAGTAAAATTGCACCCAGGCCTCTAATGCCTATTTTCCCTAATATTCAGCCATTGATACCCATTCAAATGACTCTTATAGCCCAGTTACCTTCTTTTATAGCCTTAGGCTTTCAAGAATCTATTCAAAATAATGTTGTTCCAACAAATTTAGACTTGCAAGAGCTTAGGGGTACCCAACAATAGATGGCCAAATTGCTACAAACTATTAGCAATGATTTAGTAAGCCTCAAAAATAAACAAGGCCATAATTATAGACCTTATCAAGCACCCTTTCAGGAAAATAGACTGCCTTATTAGGCTGACTACAAGGATAGAGAAGAAATTTTAATACTAGGCCTAATCAGCCATATAATCAGAATGCTGCTAGCTCTTCTAAAGAGCTTGTACTTGTGCAGAACAATTTGGCACAAGATTATGTATGGTGCTATCCCTATAATCAACCTCATAATCAAGATACCTATATGAACAAGGTAATTAATCAGGCTCTTATGGTGCAGAGCAGGTTTGCTACTTCCGAGAAAACAATAAAGGAGAACAATGATGAACAAGATGATCAAACACAATAGAATGATCTTGATTTTGCCATGATGAAATGGAAAGGTAGTGAATTTTGTGGAATTAATTATGCATAAGGGAAGAATCAGTTATCTACCTCCATTGCAACAAATACAAGGTCAAAAAAGAGAGTTGTTGACCTACGAAAACAAGTTGTTTCTAAAAAATATCAATCAGATAAAGACCGATAGCAAGCAGTTCAACAAAAAAATAGACTTCTACAACCCAACAGGGGAAAATTCAGCCTTCTGTAGCCTAGAATGTTCAAATTTTTCCAAGATAGCAAGCTGTAGCTACTAAGGAATAACAAAAAACTTAGTTCACAACCTTTACTAGCACAAGCAGAAGTTGTTCCAAATGTGCAGCAAAGGGTGAGTTTTCCAACATTTAATATTGTTGATCATATGAGGAAAGCTACAATCAGCATGTCCATGCTAGATGCATTGCACATACCTAGACAAAAAGACTTGCTGCAGGAAGCTTTGGCTAAAATTTCAATTTTTGATGAACATGCTAAGGAGAAACCTAGAGTTTTTGCAAATGGTTATGAAGGCAAGAAAGAACAACCAACACAAGAGGTAAAGCCACCTCCGTTTTATGTTAGTTTGATTGTTGGTGATAGTATAGTGCATAACTGTATGATAGATTCAGAAGCAATTAACTTTGTTATGCCCAAACAACAGGTAGATAAGTTAGGACTAGAATATGAGCCATTGTCAAAAAGGGTAGTCCAATTAGATGGTACAACCATTAAGTCTGTTGGAGTTATTAAAAGTCTACCTTTTACCTTGCATGCTTGTCCAAACTTTTTCAATTCCACAAGATATATATGTTGCTGATCTTCCACCATTGTTTTCCATTTTCCTTTCTAGAGATTTTATAGTAGAGTTAGGTGGGTATTTATCATCAGATTGGTGACACATGTTGTTCAGGACTAGATATGGTACTAGAGTGACTATCAAATTAGAACCATAGGATAAAGACCATATTGAGCCTTATGTTACAAATCCTATAAATACAAACCTAGCCATCCATGAGCAGGACGATCAATCCATGACCCTTGACCCCAGTGTACCCATTGAAGGTATACCTGACATAAATTTAGATGAGTAGGAAGTCAAGAATGACGAGGTTGATCCATTCAGTCACATGGAAAAAGTAGGTTTGGGCATTTATATGATTCAAGAGCTTGATGTGATTGTTCCAAATCTGGTCAAAGAGGAAAAACAACCAGAACAATAGATTAATTAGCTTTGGAAGTTGTACTTTGATAGCTCAAGGAGTAAATTAGGTGCTGGTGGAGGAGCTATGTTGATTTCACTTGAAGGAGAGAAGTATTTTTCAGCACTACGCTTTGCTTTCAACTGCTCAAATAATACAACTGAGTATGAGGCATTAATTCATGGCCTAGAGTGGGCAAGGATGAAAGGTATTAAGTGTTTGAAAGCATTTGGTGACTCTGAGTTGATATCAAATTAGGTAAAAAACTTGAATGTAAATAAAAATAATTTGTTGAAGTTGTATAAGCACAAAACTTGGGCTTTAATAGAAGAATTTGATGCTTTCAATTTGTTGTCTATTCCTAGAAGTCTGAATAAAGAGGTAGATAAACTTGCTACCATAGGATCACAATTTGACATACCAAATGATATACATAATATTGAGGTACAAAAATATGTAAAGGTGGTAGTGAGACCATCTGTACCTGATAATAACATTTGTTGGTAGGTTTTTGACAACGATGAAAAAATTATCAATTTTTTGATGGAAGTAGAGTTTTCTGCTAGAAACCAGCAAAAGCTTGAGCAACAATACGTGAATTGGATCTTGCGGTTGAAGTCTAATAAGCTTCCTAAGGGATTAGTGACCCTTGAATCAATTTTTAACATTGATGATCAGGTTAGAAAAGACAAATCCAACATCATAGTGAAACAAGAGCACTATGAGCCAATTGAAATATTCAGAGAAAAGCTTCTCAAGCTTGGAAAAGTTTGTACCAAAGAAAAATAGTAGGTTTTTATCTTGCTTTGTCAAGAATTCAGTGATGTTTTTGCTTGGGAGTATGGAGATATGAAGGGTTTTAACCCTAGGTTAGCTCAACACACAACTGAGCTTGAACCCAATGCGAAACCAATGAGACAGAAGCACAGGCCACTGAATCCCAAGTTGGAACACCTTATGAAAACATAATTGAACAAGCTAATTGAAGGTAAGTTTATCTTTCTAATTAAGCAAACCTCTTGGGTTTGTAACCTGGTGCCTGTTAGGAAGAAGAACAAAGAGATAAGGTTGTGTGTGAATTTCCGTGATCTAAATAGAGCTTCACTCAAAGATCACTATCTTCTACCTTCAATGGAGTAAATATTGTAGGTTGTTTTAGGTTTAGAAAGGTTCTCATTGCTAGATGGTTATTCAGGGTATAAGCAGATTTTGGTTAAAGAAGAAGTCCAGTTCAAAACAACCTTTACCACCAAGTGGGGTACTATGGCTTACAATAATATTCCCTTCGGATTGTCTAATGCAAGGGAACCATTTAAAAGGGAAATGGACATGGCCTTTCAAGGCCTTATTAATAGGTTTGTTCTTGTGCACTTAGATAATATTACTATATTTTCAAAGAAAGCTGATGAACACTTTGCTCATTTAAGGTAGATCTTTGAAAAATGTAGAGAATTTGGGGTGTCACTAAACCCCCAAAAGAGCATTTTTGCAGTCCATGAGTGGAAGCCTTTGGGTCATATTATTTCAAAGCACGATATCACCATTGAACCAGAAATAATCACAAATATTTTAGATTTACCACTACTTGCACATAAGAAAGGTTTGCAGAGTTTTCTAGGTAGGATTAATTTCATTAGGAGGTTCATTCCTAACATTGTAGCTTTATTGCAACCACTTACATCCATGTTAAAGAAGAATATTCCATTCAGTTGGACAAAGGAAGGTAAGAATAGTTTTGAACAAATTAAAGAGGCACTTGCAACAACCCCAACTCTTATTAACTCAAATTTTGATAAGGATTTCATATTATATTTATTTGGGAGTGTTGATACAATTTCAACCATGCTTTGTCAACAAAATGAAGAAGGATTAGAGCATCTTGTGGCTTTCTTTAGTCAAGTTCTACATGATTATGAAGTTAAGTATTCATTTGTAGAGAAACATGTATTAGTTGTAGTAAGAATCCTTAACAAATTTAGGCATATGCTGTCAAATAATAAAATACAACTACTAGTTGCTCACTCAATAGTTAAAGATTTTCTACTCAGCAAGGACATTAATGATAAAAGAGTAGGTTGGATCACAAAAGTGATGGAGTATGACATTGAAATTAAGGTCACCAAGCTCATTAGAGGCAAAGGCCTATGTGAACAGCTTGCTAGAAATGTAGAAAACAACAAAATAGTTGATCAACAAGCTGGAACAATACTTAATAACAAAGAACAAGCTGTTGTTTCAGTTACAACAACAAATTGGATTTAGAAAATGGTCCATTACTTGCACATAGGTGATTGTCCTGAAGGTTTGGGCAAGTTCAAATGAAGGTATTATAGGCTTCAAGTCATCCCATATGCTATAATAGATGGAATTTTGTATAAAAGGGATTTTCATAATGTTTTACTCATATGTGTTAAACCGGAACAGATTGAAATTTTTTTACAATAATTTCATGATGGGCCCTCTGGAGGCCCCTTTGCACCAAGAACCACAACCATAAAAATAATGAGAGCTGGGTATTATTGGCATAAATTATTTAAAGATGCCCATGCTTGGGTTGAAAAATGTAACAAATGTGTAGTATTTGTAGGAAAGAAAAAGATTGCAACTTTTCCTCTACATCCAATTCAAGTGGAGCAACCTTTTGGAAAGTGGGGACTTGAATTCATTAGACCCATAAACCAACCTTTAATTTCTGGGCATAAATGGATACTAATAGCTACATATTACTTCACAAAGTGGACTGAAGCAGTTGCACTAAAGGATGCAAATGAGACATCTGTCTTGATTTTTTTATCAGGACTTGGTTTCCAAGTTTGGAACACTAGATTATATTATTTTTGATATTGCTTTATCATTCATAGGTTTAAAAGTTTCAGATTGGTCAGTTAAACATAATATTTATTTGAATACTTCTTCAAACTATTACCCTCAGGGTAATGGACAAGCAAAGTCCACTAACAAGATCTTGATAAAGATCATAAAGAAGACAATTTAGGATAATCAAAGAACCTAGCATGAGAAGCTGAAACTAGCCCTTTGGGATGATAGGGTTACACCTAAGAGAGAAACGGGTAATTCACCTTACGTTATAACATATGGTAAAGAGGCTAAAATTCCTATCTCAGTTGAGATGCCTATCTTAAGCTTGATGAAAGAACTAGAATTGCTTGATGAAGAACCTATGGAAATTAGGCTTGCACAGTTAATGGAGTTGGAAGAAACAAGGAGGCATTAAGGAACTTTGAAATTCATCAAGCTCAAATGAAGAGAACGTTTGATAGAAAAGCAACTCCATGGACTTTCAAAGAGGGAGATCTGGTATTTAAATGGGATGAACCCAAGAGTAGACCAGGTGAACACATGAAGTTTGATGCCATGTGGGATGGCCCATATATTATCATAGAATGCAAACAACATAAATCATTCTAGCTCTCAATGCTAGATGGATAGGTGTTTTCAACCCTTTTCAATGAGATTCACCTCAAACAATGTTATTGAGGACCAAAAGTTTGTAGATGTATATAGTAGAGTAGAAGTTTTATTTCAATAAGTGCTCATTGCATAGTAGTTTCATTTTATTTTAGTGTTTCTTTAAATAAGTGTAGATGCTGCATGGTTTTCTAGCTCTGTCTTAAACAAAGTTATGCTAGTTTCTTTCAATTTTGTTTGTTATTGTATAAATTCAAACAACTGAGTTATAGAAGTGATTTGAGTAAAAAAGGATAGAAAAATGGACTCCATGCCCAATGGATTATCAAGGAAATTGATCTAGCATGCTTAATAGGAAAGCATTTAGTAAAAATCACCAAGAATGTTACCAACTTTTCACCACAACTCAAAATTGATAGAGCTAGTTAACTTATGTTCAATTTAAGGTGAAAATTTTTCAATTCATTTTTTCTTTGCTTAAACCATTGCATGTATTCGAGTTTTAAAAAGAGAAAAGTTTAGTTTCATTGTGCAATGTGTTTTCAATAAAAGAGAGCATTCAACTTTCTATTCAGCATAAAACAGATTCCATGAGATATAAAGAATATTGCTTTCATTCATTCTTTATTGATTTATCCATTTTACAATGTTTCATTTATTTTGCAAGAAAGAGATAAAAAAAATTGGATAAGATTGCATAGAATGTTGTTTTCATATTCATTGGAAAGAAAAGAGAGATCAAGTGTCCCACACAAGCGGGTGGGAGTAGTTGACCCAATTCATCTTAATGAATGAACTATATAATTGAAGATTAATAAAAGGAAAGAAGCATATAATGAAAAACATATACATCACTGCCTAGTTTGGGTCTTCAGTTGGTCTTCATTGTTCTTGCTCCTACTTGCTTCCGATCTTGAATGAACCTGCATCATGTTGAAAAAGAGGTTGTTAGAGCTTTGGATATGAATATCACTATGTGCTCTATCAATAGGAATATAGTACATGGAATGTATTGTATTGAGTCAGATGAATAAACATCATATATGAGCAAAAGGCCAAATCAAATAATCAAATGGGATCTAATCATCAAAAAGAACATTGAATTTCACTATTTTTATCTACCCTGTTTGTTCACTATACAGGTATAGGTACATGTTTCATTGCTGGTTCATCATGTTCGACATTTTAGCATGTGGTGCAAATGGGATCCCACAAGGGTTGAGCCTAGCATGCTTCCCCTTAACTTCAAGATTGGTTTTAAGAAAATAAATACATTCATGATTTCCCAAAAGGAAAAATTCAACTGAAAGAGAAGTTCACAAGGAAAATACAAGAGAAACTCATTCATTACCCATTCATGACAATCAGATTTAGAAGTATAGGAGAAAATGAATATCACAGATGAGCAAGGAATCCTCTTGAATGCTCAAAAATATGTAGAACAAAATTTAATTGCACTATCTTTCTTTAGAGATTTTTGTTTGCATACTAAGATGTCATGCTATCATTGGTTGGCTACATAGTGCTGTTACAACATCATATTGCTGCCATGTTTCATATATATATTGTTCACATTGATAAGGAAACAAAGTAGGTATTTTTGTTTATGTTATTTATAGTGTTCAATATCCCACAAAAGGTGCCATCATAAACATAATGTCTTATAGACAATATCTACATATAGGTGGGATACACAAAGAGTGCATTGTCATGAGTGTGATAGTGAACAGGCATACATAACAAGGTGCCTTTCAAGAATGGAGCAACAATAAGAAGAAATGAATAGCCACTCAATGTCTAGAATAGCCCACACATGTGGAGGTCAATACATATTTGTATACATAAATACGAGAGAAATTAATTATTTTTTCTTAAAAACAACACCATTTCTAAAACAATTAAAAGCTCAATGTTTAGTTTTCATACATCTTTCACAAGGTAAAGTAAGCTACAACCTATAGTTATGGCATAACTTTTGTATTCTCAGACAAAAGCTTCATGTCACATTAATACTGAAAAGTGGGAGTTTCAACATGATTTTCAAATTTGAAAAGAAGGCTTCTCTTTACATTTCTTGCAAAACCAAACCAAGGGTTGGAGATTCTTTTCAATAAACTTGCAAAACAAATGAAGAAAGCTATTGAGTTTTGGAAAGTTTTGAAGGAGAAATATAAATGGAAAGATGAACCCAAAATTCTCACAAAGAAATGTTTTTTATTTCTGTTGAAGGAGTAAACAATTTTTTTTCCTTTCTACCATTTTTGCAAGCCAAGCATTTCTTCCTCAGAAGAAAATAAACAAAATATGAATATAGTGCTAGGGTTTCAAACAGAGAGAAGGTCAAAATGAAGAGAAGTATAGGTTTTATAGCCACGACCTGAAAGCTTTTCCTTGTTTCCTAAAAAAGCCAAAGCCATCAAGGCTCTATATAAGAGTTGGCTAAAGATATGGAGAAAGTGCCAATAGAAGGAAACCTAGTTTTCATGTGAGATATACAAGGTTTCTACAAAAGGTGAAATACCCAGACGTATAAGTTTATTTCCTACAAGGAAAAAAATACCCAAGAGTTTGTAAGGCCGTGGCCTGTAATGAGAAATCTTTCCTTCATTATTTTGAAGAGATAAATGAGCAATATATTATCCTCTTTGCTCACACTCAGATATGAAGAGGTTCTCAAGAATATTCAAAACAAAAAACACCAAGAATGGTCTTCATGAAGCTCGGCCTACAAATAAATGAAATAACCAGATGGACTTGTGTCTCATAGATAATGAAACCCACTTGGGGTTTTCATAAAGAAATAAAATACAGAATAATGGAGAAGTGTTCGAGCTATGCAAGAATCAACAAACACTCATAAACAAGAGAGGAGAAAGTGAAGCCGCAACCTTCATGAAATAAATACATAGAGGTTCTTTTATAAAAAGCATGGAGAAATAAAATATTCATCATTTTATATCCAAAAGAGCTTGAATATAGCTGGTGTTGCAGAATTTCTTTTCTGGAATATACAAAGATTGAGCAGTAGAGAAGCTTACCTTCACTTATTTTTGTGAGAAGATATAGTTAAACCTGCAAAAAATGTAGCTTCAAAAATCTCCAATGGTGGCTCAACCAATAAAAAGGGCATCAACAATATAAAAGAATGCATCGAAAAATAATGTATGGTCATGACCAAGAAGACTAAAATGCACTCATAATGGAGGTCGATACTTAGTATTGCAATGAAGTAAACTCACCTCTGCATTTTTCTCCTTCAAAATCTTAGAGAAAGTCATAAAAAATGGCATATGATTCACAAGATCAAGTCAAACCCTAGCAACATGGCGGTGCTAAAGTTTTCTCACAAAAATTGCAAAGTGAAGAATGAGGGAAGGCCTTTAGGGTTCAATAACTTTTACTTCAATGCCCTAATTTGAGTAAAAGGGATTTTTTAACAATGTTTTAAGAAAAATTCATTCAAATAATTTTGTGGTCTTGACTTGTGAAGTCAATCAACCTAGTATCAAAGGAGGTTGTGAATTACATATTTGGAGCTTAGGAATTAAAAAGGGATTTTGTTTTTTTTTTCTTTCAAACTTTTGAAAAGCCCTTTTTAATTTTTGCATGCATATTGAATTTCTAAACAATTATTAAGTGAAAGTTTAATATTGCTTTAGTATTTGTTTTAGAGATTCACTGTGAAAGAGATAGCATGCATTGTAACAAATGTAAACTAAGGATTTAATCATGTAAATCAAGAAGGTGGAGACTTGAGTCTCTTTTCAGATAACTAATCATGCATAGACAAAGTAGAGAAAACGATGGAGATTTTTGAGACATAACTGTAGTTTCACAACAGTTCTAAGGATATTTTGATTATGCACATTGAGAGGAGTTTACAACATTCTGAGTTTAGTTTACTTTAGTTGTGGGCCCTCTTTTCGAGGCCTTTCTTCTTTTCTAGTGAGACAGGTTTCAAATATATTTTACACTTTCAGTTGACTATTTCTTCCACCTCTTGGCACATTAGAGTTATCATTTTTTGTATTTATTGAGAAAAGACTTGGTCTTTTTCTCAGTTCTTGTTTTTTGCTTTTGCATTTTGCAAAGAGACTATCTTGTAACTCACATTTACAGTTTAATATATTCAACAACTTTTACAGGTTATCTTATATTTTCAATTACAAATTTTCCTTTTACCTTTTGATAGTATCAAGTTTTTTCCTTCAAGATTTCAGGCATCGTCATTGTGTTTGATCTGATAAGGAATTTATTGTGTTTCAATCTTGAAACCTCTAATTTTTTGTCTCTCTCATAAGTGTATGTATTTAGTTAAGTTTAAATTCATAAGTTATACTTTGTGCATGTGATCCCTTTTATTATTTTAGTTGCAAAAACATAGTTTTCCTTCAAAAAGGATAATTTTGTCAAAGCCTCTGTATGAAATATTTATGTGATTGAGCTATTTAGATTTAGTTGTACAAATAGAAACATTGAAAAGTCATTGTGAATCATATTGCAAGTTCATTAGCAATTAGGTGCTTCACCATCATTTAAATTTAGTTTTGCATTCCATTAAGCCTTCTATCCTTTTTCCTCCATAAATCATTAGTATCATAGAAAAATAAAAAGGGGAACTGTCCCATAATCTTGACATTCACTTTCATTATGAGCAACCCCCAGGATCGAAAGTGTTTCCATGTTACATGAGATTGTTGAGCTTTATAGCTTTCCAGTCGAATGCAATCCCTTGTGATAACACTTACTAGTTAGGTAGATGTGTGGGGACTGTAGTAAGTCCGTGGTTAGTGGAAAAGCACTTGAGTGATGCTTCTCCTCATTATTTGGTGGCGAATATTTGAGGGGAAATTCCTAGACCATTGTACTTTATACTTTTTGTAAGCTTTTTTAAGATATGTATGCAATTTGTATCCATCTCTATTGAAATTGAAAATATGAAATGTCATATGGAAATTATGTATCATCATTATTTGAATAAATGAAAGGAATTCTTTTGTATGCAATGGGAATGTTTGAAATATGTTTTAAATGTGCATTTATTATTCAAAGGAAAAATAAAATTTATATTTCTCTTAAAGGTTAGATGCATAAACTATTCACTTTTGGGTAAAACAAATGAAATAATTACTATTTAGAAAAATGGGCATGTTTCAGGAATAACATCACTACATCTATGGCTTCTAATGATTTAGTGCAACAAGAAATTCATAATCTTCCACATGTAGGTACTTGGTATGATTACTTGATAAGCATTGTAGGTTTATTTCTCGAGTCCTATCTACCAGACTTGGAAGAAACTATTGAGGATATTAATCTCCTCTTTGGTGTTAGCTCCTATAGAGCTACATCACCTTCTTTAAATATTATGAGGGAACCTTCAAACCATCGTGTTATTTTTATATATCTTCATTTATCATTGTTTGGAATTGGTGTGGAGAGCCTTGAGTAGAATTTAGAGGAGACATATTTGTCTTTTGATTATGTTCTACATCTATTTCCATAAGGTTTTGAATTATCATCTTATTTAGTGTGGCTTGGAACACTTGACTATGAAAATTTTGAAATCAACATGGGGGATACTTAAGAATAATTTAGATACATCACATATCTAAATTATTCCTTTATATTCCTTTCATAAATGGGAAGACATCTTGCATATACTCTTGGTTTTATTTCTTCCTAAGGAGAGGACTGTTGTTCAATATGATTGGATCCTCTTCTTGACATTCATTTTTAGACATTTACCATTATTTTAGGAGATTTTTCTTTGAGGGGGGCTACATGGTCTCTCTTCTTCTTCTCTCTTATGGGGGAGATTCTTTTCTCATATGGGGTTTTATATTTTTCATTCTTCTTTGAGAGAATTTTATATTTCTTTCTTTTGGGGAGAAGTTTTGTTCCACTAGGTTTTCTCCTTTTCTTTTTAATTTTTGTAAAATATTCATTTGTACATGGATATATAACAAGTATTAGTAGTTGGGACCCATCATTTCATCATTTTGTCTTGCATATTATCTCCAAGTTGTACTTGGGTGGGTGTTGGCATGAATGATGTGTTTTACCCAACTAGTTCATCACCTAGGTCCTATTCAAAAAGTTTACTTAGGGTACACAGACGTATAATTTATGTCTCAATTCATAAGATTGAGAAACATATAATAATTTTATGTAACACTATGTCTAACCTTGGTCAATATATAACCAAAGGTTTATCATTGTAATCTCAATCATCCTAATCGATTATCTTTGTACCATTTTTGCATCTTTTAATAAAATAACATTATTCTCTCATATTTGACCTCTCTCATGCTTACATTAAAGCTCTAAGAGCTTGGATTTCTATATACAACATCTCAAGGTGATTGGCCTTGGTGGGATATGTGAGAGAATAAACAACAAACATGAAACATAAAAACAATAGACCATGCCCCAATGTGTACCAATCAAAGGGAATCATGATATATAATGATCAAGGTGACCATAAGTAGAGATAGTATGGTTCAAAATATTTATCAAAATATAAAAAGGTAAATACAAAAATCAAAGGTCTATGATAAATCAAATTTCACAAAGATAAAGCAAAGAATTAAACGATCAATTGTAATTTGACATATAATAGTATTACCTCTTTCCAAGGTGATAATAGGATAAGTTGATGAGGATTATAATTGATTTAGGGAAGTATGCATCTTGTGAAGGAAAGTGATGGATTAATTGTTTGGAAGGTTATTTATGGAAAATGATGTGAAAAATGTATGTTATCAAGGTTGATGTTGAGTCCTTGATTTGATGTTGAAAGCATGATGTTTCAGGTGCGTATTTTATGGTTATGAAACATGTGTTATTGTATGAGGTCTTATTGATAAAAAATATAATTTTATTAGCGAGGAGGAAATAAATTTTATAAATGAGAGAATGGGAAAGGAATAAAACTCATTTATTATGGAAGGTATCTAAAGCACTAAGTGAGCCAAATAACATGTTTCAAGATTTATTACAAACAAGAAGTAATTGCTTGCCCTTGATGTAAAAAAAGGTATGGAATGCTATGGATGGAGTGAGGTATGATGATGGGAATGAATGAATTGGTGCAAGAATCGAAATTATGGATAGGTGATGGACGAAGACTTGAAAGATGGCAGAGTATATTTTATTACACATGGTGCTTGAAAGTAGGTTTTCATCATGACACTTATCCAAGTTGCCACAAGAAGTGGTTTTCACTAGTAGAAATTTTTTATCTTTACTATTTTTATTTTTTTGTATTTAGGTATGTGTAGGATCATGATGGGCCAAAAAGTGGCAATATGATGGGTATGTGGCTAACAACTATTTTTTTACCCAAAATTGATGAAACGAAAAGGGTTTTTAAAGGAGATTCTCAACTTTCCACCAATATAAATTATGCTTTACTTTGAATTTAATAAGTAATTATTATTCATTTTCTATTCAAATTATGACTAAAGTCCTCATTGATAGGCTGATTGAAAAACATCTATAGCTTTCAAACAATATCACTTTTTTTGAATGCAAAACATGTGTCACATTCTATTATTTGCATACTCTAGGATTAAAAAAAGAAAAATTGAGTTTCATGAAGTTTTGACCAAGTTAAGGTGGTTAGAAATACGAGTTTTATATTTTTTAAAAAGTTGTAATAAAAAATCATAATTAATTATTTACTTGGAAAAAATTACAAAAAATGCATCACATTAGGGCATGAATCCTCTACTTATATCTAAAATCTTATAAAAAATATTATCATTTTATTATGGTTAGGGTAGTCAAACAGACACCTACTTCTTATTTTTTCCCTGAAATTTAAGTACCACTGCATTGAAATTTCAAATTTTCACCAAATAGATTTTTTTTTTAAACAAACTTAGTAGTTTAGAAGCTAAATTAAATTTGCTACATATTCTATTCTTACATATTTTTGAAATAATATAGATAACTTATTCAAATTTTTACATCGAGTTGCCTAACTCTATTTTTTCTAAATTTTTTGCCACTTAAGGGCCTATTTTTTCAATGATGATCCTACACATACCCATTTTCTATTATGATATTTCTCAAATTAGGCATTAAAATGCTTGAGCTATAGGATTTTGATGGGTCATCGAGCTTCACCCTCAAGAGTAGCTAACTATTATGCTTCTAAACCATAATTAGTGATGATTCCATATGGGCCTAGCCAATTAGGCTCAAATTTACCCTTCTTATATCTATTTTGTAGTTTTTTTCTAGTTTTGTTTGAGCATAAGATCACGAATATCAAACTCACAAGATTTTATTTTCTTATTGTAGATATTATGACTTCAAATCATGGAGGGTATTGAGAAACTTCTCATTAAGAAGTTTTAGCTTATGCAAATTTGAAACCCAATAATCCTCATCACTAATGATATTGTGTAAAGAAATTATAATGATGGAATTTTAATCTTGGTAGGTAAGATGGCTTCAGAGAAAAATATGAGCAAATAGGGAGTCACACCCATTGGATTTTGAATGCTAGTGCAATACGCTCAAAGGGTGAGGTTATGTTGTAGGTGCCAATCATGGCCAACATAATTGACTATGCTTTTGAATATTTTAAAGAGGATTTTATTAGATCCCTTTGTTTAATCATTATCTTGTGGGTAATATGAGGTGGAATAGTGGTGTTGGCTATGAAAGCACTTGTAAAGAGTACAAAATTCATTATTTTTAAGGGATTTACCATTGTTAGTGAAAATGGTAGAAGGGATGCCATAGTGATATGTGTTGTAGTGGAAGATGTACTTGGGGATTTGTTGATCGATAGTGTAAGGAATAGATTCAACCCATTTGATGAAGTAATCAACAATAATAATGATAAATTTTTTTCCATTAGAGGAAGATGGGTGAATCTTACCAACAAGATTAAGTCTCCATTGTGAATAGGGCCAAGGAGCAGGGATATGATGTAATACCGATCATGGTGCATGAATTATATCTTTGTGTTGCTAGAAAGATAATTAATTATTTACATATTGATAGGAATATTATTCCATAATGGGCCATAATATCCTATTCTCAAGATATTTTTTTGCTAGGACCATGCCATTAATGTGTGCACCATAGATACCAAACATCTTCAAGTTAAGGAATCTAAGTAAAGAACCATAAAACCTCCTCCAAAAGAGTGTTTCAACAAAGATGGTGAAGTGGGAAGAACATTGGATAAATGTTTTACATTAAGTGTGGGGTAGGTTTGGTGGAAAGATGTTATCATGGAGGTAAGTATATATATCATCATACTAGGGATTGTTGGGACCAAAAAGTTCACAAATGCATTTTGAATCAAGGATATCATATGCGGGGACCAAAAATTTTTGGACCAAGAATGCACAAGGGCTATCTTATGGCATATCTAGGAGAGACTTGATGGTGGCCATGAAATTTTCTACTTTGTTGTTGAGTCTAGGTACCTGTTCAAATTGGATGGAGGTGAAGTATTACTTAGAAAATGTTGACCATATTTTTGTAAGGCGTTAGATTCTCATATGTTATCTAATATTCATTATTGACTTGGATTATAATTAGCTATTAATTCTTATAAACCAAGAGATGTATATTCTATTATATTGTTATTTCAAGACTATTGATGAGGGCCTCTTATTCTATGGTGTTTTTAATTCATGGGAATCCAATCTAAAAGATTTAAAAATGAAGTCACCTTGAGGTTTTTACACCTAATCCTTTGTGGGTGTATGAAAAATAAAAATATAATTTCTAAGATTTTTCATCATATAGAGTGAAGATAGTGAAAGGAAAGCAAGTGTGAAAATGCTTCCCTTATACAAATCAATTAGGAGAGGGTTGCAACACTTTGTTTCAAATATTTAACTTTTATAGTTAACATTATTTTCATAATTAAACACATAAACCACAACACACAAATTTTATGTGGGATAACTCTTTTGAGAGAAAAACCACACACTAAAGCATAGATCAATTGTATTACGCAATATGGAAATTACATACAAAATTTAGAGACTATGCTATTGTAGGCATTGATACACTGTGATAAAATTCTAGAGTGAATTTGATAGCATAATGACATCTTAGAAAATTACAATCAATCTCTACAAATAAATGCTCTAAGACATCAATATATAATTCTCATACATGGGTGTTGATTTTTTCCATGTGTCAATCTCATAGTCTTTGCATGCATGCAAACTAAAATTGATAACATGCACAAATCCCAAGTGACCCGATTAGCAACTTGTCAAACATGCATGTACATGCACCAACATGCAACAACATACAAGGATTTCAACTCCAAAAATCAAGCAAATTCACATGCTAGGAATCCCATAGAGAAAATTAGCTTTACTACCAAAATATAACTCACTCACAACTCCTAGTCACTTTGAGTGACAACTCAATCTCCGTTAAGAAAGTTTCTTCTTCAAGCTTTAGTTAACAAGTCAACAACATGCCACATGGAATAAGGGCACTCATCTTAGAGAATTTTACAATTCCCAAAGCTCAAATTGGCACCCAAGTGACAAGTGTCACCTTTCCTTGCTCTCGCTTTTCTGAAGAGATAAAAACTCACACAAGTGGACCTCGCTAATAGTTTCTTCCAAAAAAATTCCACATGTCAACATGGCACCAATTTTTTATGTCTAAAAAATACCTTTTCCCAATTGATCACCCATGTAAAATGTGTCATAATTTTCCTTTTCACACATTGCATGTAGGATACCAAATCTCTACTAGGTCCCAAAAAGTGACTTAGCAATTTGGAAACAATTATTATTGCATTTAATAAATTAAACCAAAAACTTAGGGGAAAATAATTAATAATAAATTAAACCAAAAACTTAGGGGAAAATAATTAATAAATTAATCAAGGGACTCACTAAGGTTGAGACACCTTAATCCCAACATTCTCCCACTTGTTGAAGACCTTCAAGAGTCTCTATATCACTGCTCAATACATAAGGCCCATAGAAATGGAACACCATCTAAACTTCTCTATGCTCACTGGCTTCATCAGTGCATCAACAACATTCACCAAAGTGTCCACCTTTTCAAAGTTAACCTTTCCATATTCCACCATATCACAAACAAAATGAAACTGCACATCAATGTGTTTTGTTCTAGCATGGAAAGTAGGATTTTTTGCTAAACATATCACTCTGGCTATCGCAAAAAATAGTAATATGTCCTACATCAAAATCAATATCAGAACATGGTCTCTTAAGCTAAATGGCTTCTTTAAAAGCATAAATAGCTACCATTTACACCACTTCAGTAGTGGACCAAATGATTATAGCCTGTTGCTTACTCATCCAACTAATAGAACCACAAAACAACTTGAAAAAATATCCATTGGTGGATCTCCTGCTATCAATGTCACCCACCCAATCCAATTCCACATATCCATGAATTCTCATTGAATGTTGAGGTCTAGTAGGATAACCATGAAAACATAGAGCATACTTGGAAGCACCCCATAAGTACATGAACACTCTCTTTACCCCATCCTAGTGCACCTATCCAAGATTAGCCATAAACTGGCTAAGGACTCCCATTGCTTGGGTAATGTATATCCTCATACAAACCATAACATACATCAAGCTACCAACATCACTCACATAAGGGACTATGGTCATGTCCTCCATCTCGATAGGAGATTTTGGACAATCCTCCACAAAAATCTTCTCACCTGTATAACAGGAACAACTAATTGTCTACAGCTAGTCATGTTGAATCTCTCCAACATAGAGTTCACATACTTTCTCTAGCTTAACCAAAGATTTATATTAGCTCTATCTCTTTTGATATCAATCCCTAGAGTATACCTTGCTGCACCCAAATCTTTCATCTCAAACTTTGCTGACAATTGAGACTTCAAATATGAAATCATGCTTTTTCCATTCCCAATGAACAACATATCATCCACATATAGGACAATAATGAGAATGCAACCATTTTCATCCTTTTAGTAGACATAATGGTCATATTTGGATCTTCAAAATCCCAAGGACAACACATAAGTATTGAACTTATAGTACCACATCTTAGGAGATTGTTTCAAACCATACATATATTTTTTCAACTTGCACACTAGATTCTCTTTTCCTTTCTCAATGAAATGCTTTGACTATGACATATAAATCTCCTCCTCCAAATCACCATGAAGGAAAGTTTTCTTCATATCCATTTTCTCAACTTCAAAGTCATAATTTGTTGTAAGTGATAGTAAGAATCAAATGGATGTCAGCTTAGCTATAGGAGAGAAAATATCCCCACAATCTATTCCCTCCACCTAGGAAGATCCCTTTGCAACTAACCTTGCCTTATGCTTCTCAACAATACCGTCAGGACCCATTTTCTTTTTGAACACCCATTTTCAATGCCACCATCTCTTCATGCATAGATTCTATCCAATAATCTACATCATGCATACCCATAGCATATCTAATAGTCCTAGGCTCATTAGTGTTAGCAATCAAATAAAATATGCAATTAGAGTCTAACATAGAATGCCCAAATCTACTTGGTTGCTTCTTTTCTCATGTAGACCTCCTCAACTGCTGAGGTTGAGATTCTTGCTCTTTTTTAGAGCTCTCAAAGATGTTAGAGATCTCCTCATCACCAGGTCCACCAAGAGTATGTAGTTTATCTCTCTCAGGAGTAGGTGGAATTTGAACTACCTCCTTCTTCTCTTCCCTATCTTGTTGTAGATAAACTATGGAAGATTTCAACTCACAGAATATCACACTTCTACTATAGAGAACCTTCTTTGCAACTAGATATCAAATCTTGTACCCTTTCACATTGACACCATATCCAGTGAAGATACACTTCACTACCTTGTTCTCCAACTTAGATCTTTTTACATTAGGCACATGAGCATATGCCTCACAAGAAAAGACTTGGAGATGTCTCATTAAGGGCTTCTTTCCAAACCACGCCTCAGTGGGTGTATTTTTGACAAGAGTCAAAGTAGGAGACCTATTAATTAGGTAACATGTAGTAGCTACAAATTAAGTCCAAAACTTTTGTTCAAGGCCATCACCACTCAACATACTCATATCCCTCTCCATCAACATTTTGTTCATCCTCTCTGCAACTCCATTTTTTTTTGGGATGTATGGAGTTGTCTTATGTCTCTCAATCCCATGGTCCTTATAGAACATCAATTTTTTTAGAACAAAATTCACCACCATTATCCATCCTCAAACACTTTATTTTCAACTAGCCTAGTTTTTAACCAAGGGTTTGAACTCCTTAAATCAATTGAAAACCTCAGATTTACTTCTAAGGAAATATACAAACATCCTTCTATAATATTCATCTATGAATGAGAAAAAATACATAGATCTAGACAATGAAGGAACATTAACTAGAACAAGCACATCAAAATGCACATAATCCAAAACCCCAAAAGATTTGTGAGAACTAGAATAAAAAGAAACATGGTATTTTTTCCATATATACAATGCTTGCAAAAATTGAACCTGAGATTAAAATCATCAAGGCCTTTAACAAGGATCTTATTTTTTCGGGCTCTAAGATGATTCTCACCAATATGGCCAAGCCTTTGGTTCCACAACATTATTTTATTAGTTGGGAGCTTCATCTCCAAAGTATTGACACCCTTAGGTACCCAAAAAGCATGACCATTCAACGTAGACACCACAATATTCTTCTCTGCTTGATCTAATGGTGAGGATGAAGAATCCAAAGCCCTTTTCTTAGAATTCATAGAAGCACTATTGCATTGAACTGTGTATGCATCCAACTTATACAAGGTACCAATCTAAACACCCTTAGCAAGCACCATAAAACCTTTGGTCGTCTTACATCTGCTACTTGATAAAACAACTTGCACTCTCACATCACCCAACTTAATCACTGAGAGTAGGTTTCATACCAATCTAGGGATGTGCAGAACACCATCAATCTCCTTCACTCTTCCATCCAAGAATTGGATCTTGAATCTTCCATGGCCAACAATCTTTAGGTGAGAGTCATCACCCAGGTACACCTTCCCACTATCATATTCTTCATACTTTGAGAACGAACCTTTGTGAGAGTTCATGTGGAAAGAAGAACCAGAGTCAATCAATCACACATCTTTTGATGCATGCATTACCAAGGCTTCCACTAATGCATCCACATATTCATACAAGGATTTATAGTCAGATCCAGAATCAAAGGATTTATAAATTTTCTTCTTTTTCTCCTATTTACAATCTTTCTGAAAATTTCTGGATTTCTCATAGTTCTAGCATTTAGCCTTGGAATTTTTACCAAGAGACTTAGATCTCCCCAGAGACTTGGAATTAGACTTCTTTTCCTTTATCTTTCCTTTCCCCTTTGATCTACCATGAACATACAAGGCCTTCTAGGTCATTTTAGAATATTTCCTCTGTATTTCTTTGGACAACAATGAAGCAACCACATATTCCATCTTGAAAGTGGTTGTTGTACTTCCAATAGCCATCACTAGGTGGTCCCACAAGTCCAACAAATAACATAGAAAAAGCATGCAATGGTCCTTATCTTCAATCTTCACACCAACGAAACCCATTTGAGATAGTAGCATATTGAATGCATTCAAGTGATCAACAAATGATCCTCCTTCCTCCATCCTTAGATAATACAATTTATTTCTCAAGAAAATATTATTCACCAAGGATTTCCCTTGAAATGTCACCAAGCTTCTTCCAAAGACTAGTTGGTATCTTCTCCTCATGGACATTTAGGAGCACAAAATCAACCAAACAAAGTCTTATTAGACCCTTTTATTTTTAATCCATTAGATCCAAATCCTCTTGTGAGGTTTTTGCTAGTTTTGTAGTAGATATTGTAGCCCATAGGTCTCTATCTATGAGTATATCCTCCATTTTGAGTTTCTACAACTCAAAATTGCTGCCATTAAATCTATCCATCTCTATTCTTCTAAATGTGATTTCCATCTTAAAACTAGAAATAATATTACAAAGTTCTCTCTGCAAGAACTCCCATTGAATCTAGATAAGCAAAAAAAACCCTTCAAACCCAAGAAGTATAACAAAGCTGGCTGGCTTTGATACCAATTGAAAGGAAAGTTGAGTGTAGAAACACTTCCCTAATACAGATAAATTAGGAGAGGGTTGAAAATTTTTGTTTCAAATCTTTAACTTTTATAGTTAATATTCAAGATTTCACATGCATTAAGTTATTTTTAGAATTAAACATATAAATCACAACACACACATTTTACATGGGAAAACCCTTTTGGGAAAAAACCCACACACTAAAGCACAAATCAATTTATAGACACGTAAAATTTATTGATTGATCCTATGCACCTGATCCTAATTTACTAACACCAGTTCATCCTTAATCATCTCCTTTGCTAACCATTTAATCAAATAATTTTTATTTGATTAAATTCATCACATTTCATATTTTAATTAAATAAATCAATTTTATTTAATTAAATCACTATCTTCTATTAATTAAATAAATCATTTTGTTCTATTAAATCAACCTCATTTAATTAACTTCTAAAGTTCATCTCCTTAAATTAAATAAATTAACCTTTATTTGATTTAAATCTAATATAATCTCTTTTAATTAAATATAATATTCATTATTCTTCCCATTTGATTTAAATAAATCCAAAAGTCTAAGTCAAATGTCAAATCAGCTAATCTTCATCTAAGTTAATCAAATCCTAATTAATCCTAACACTAATCCATCAAATCCTCTAGATTTTGCAACTTGCATAATAAATCAATTTATTTGATTTATAAATTCATCTATTTTAATCAAAAGGGGATCAAGTTGGAGTATTCCTCCAAATTCAAAAAGTCCCTCCAAAAGGACTTGTCCATCCAACAAGGCATTAATGAATCTTACATGTCCTTTCCCTTGAGCCAAGTGGCATTAACTCTCTTTCTTTCTCCCTCCAACATGTCACTTCTCCAAATTTGAAATATCCACCTAATTTCATTTATGTGCACATTCATCAAAATGTGCTCATCCTCTCTCCATTCACATGTTGACAAGTGGCATCATGTCATTGGTTTATCTTTTGTCCCAAATTCATTCCTTTTGCTTATTCTTGCATCCTTCTCTTCTATAAGTAGAAGACTCGTTTACTAATTTGGGATCCACAACTTTATGCAAAGTCATTATCTAGAGATTTTGAATTTGTTCATCCATTGTTCATCAAGTTTTCATAGTTTTTCATCCACCATAGCTAGGTTATTGCAAATTTTATCAAGGAGCACCATTGATCATCATCAAGCTTGCAAGGAATTGGGAAAGGGCTATTTTCCACATCAAAATAGCACCAATTCCCCCATGGGATTGAGAGTTTGAATGTTTTGAGCAAGATTAGATAGCTTTCATTTGGTTTGTTTGCTTTGTTTCTTGTTCATTTCATTTCAAATGAATTGCATGGGGAATGGTGATTTAGATTTGTATAATGGACTAACATTGTGTTGTTTGTTCGTGTTTGTGCAGGTCTAGGTTCTCCATTCACATTTTGGAACTAGAAGAAGGGCATATTGGAAGAAATTAACATGTTTTTCTTCAAAATTTTGTTGTTTGTTGAAACTTTTTGTGTTTATAGGAAAGTGCATCGCTGACAAAGAAATTGAACCGCTATTAGTTTAGTTGCACTATTTAGTGATGCTTTCAAACTCCAAACCACAACGATGAGTCCTTCCTGCTAGAAGTTTGAATTCCAAACAATGACACTTGAGTCATCCTTCTATCGACCAATCATCCAAACTCCAAAGTGCACCACTAGTTAAAATTATGAGGCATATGCAGTCATTGTCCTCCCCACAGTCTGTTGCTATCAGTCCCAGTGTCGCCATACATCACTATTGATTTCTTCAAACTATGACGCATATGAGAATTACGCCGCTGGGGTGGAGTAAAAGTAGGTTACAAATTTTTTTAACATGTGCTTTTTAGCTTTGGTTACCTTTGACTTCTAGCTAGTTTTTGGCTCTATTTTCAGTGGTTTTTAACCAATTTTTGTAGGTTGGAGTGATCAAAAGGGAAAGGAGGAAATGAAGACAAAGACTTCTATGGCATCTTCAATCTATTGTATCAAGTGTTTTTAAACACTTTGGGAGAAATTATAATCTCATTTTAAGGCATTGTTTTCTTCAAGCTTTTAAGACTCAATAGATTTCAATTTGGGCTTAAAAAGAACCAACAAAGGGGTTAAAAAGAATTTTAGAAACTTACTAAAGTTTGTTTTTGGGATTTAACAATTGAATAGAGAAAATCTCAAACTTCAAAGTTGGTGCTTAAAAAGAATCCATTTATGCTTTGAGGATAAAATGAACATGTGCTTTCATGTCTTGTAATCTTATTTGCAAAATAATCTCATTTAAAAAGGCATATGCACTTCTTTCGTGCTTCACGACGATCTTGAGAATCAAAAGTCCTTTTGGTGACATTAAGTTGCATAAAATATTGCCTCCACATTTCAATTAGGCTTTTACAATTGAACAAAGTTTGTGAGTATGAGTTAGGTATATCATGTGTGTTCTCTCTTTGTTTGTCAACAAAGGGTGATTGAACTACGGATGTGCTTGCTCACTTTTTGTTTACCCTTAGAGGGACTGCATAGTTGGAAAAAGTAATCACCCAAGGGAATGACCCAATCAGGAACACTCTAAATCCAAGTGACTTCCACCCAATATATAAGTGTGGGTACTTGAGGAAAGTTCAAGTATCATGAGGATTGTTTTGACAAGTAGGGCAACAATGGTCTCTTTTCGTATGGATGATCCCCCACAAACGGAATGCCTATACTAGAACCTTTTGTATAAAGGACAAAATACTTATCTATTTGTTGTGCAAGAACGGTCATTCTGAAGCCATCCCATGTCTTTATGGCTCTTAGTAGAGATGAGAAGTATGCCATGGGTGCTAAAGCTTGGATGACCCAAGAAGTGTGTACCATGGAGGGGAGCCAATGTGGTTAAGCTTTTAATCATCCGCTAAGAGTAGGCATAGTTGGATTTATCCAAGTGGGAACTCAACAAATATTGTCTCATTCTATCCTAGGGATTGTGCAATTTTGAGTCAGTTACACACTTTTGCTTTGATCTAAAACATTGGAAAAAAAACATTCAACATGAACATTAAATTTAAAACCTTTTAGGAGTTTCAAATACTTTTAAAAAAATCCAAGTGCTATTGCTTACCCTAGGGATTCTATCCTTAGAGGTTTCTAGTTATTTGGGTTTAAATCTCAATTTTCTCTTACTAAAGTCAACTTTAGGGAACTATTGCCTTAATTTCCTTGATTTCCACATAATGGACTTTGTGGGATGAAAAATTTGGGACATTAAACATCTAGTTTGAAAGGCTAATCAAGAGTGTGTTTGTGGTAAAAATAATTCATTAAATAAAGCTAACAAACAATTGAACCCCACACATGTGTTTCCAATGATTTCATGTAAGATCGAAATCTGAAAGCCAAAGGTCAAAATTCTTAGTCCAAAAGCTCTTCAAAAATGTCTTTCTATGCTTTACGAATTTAGAGAAAGATTGGCTTACAACTTCTACAAATGTGTTTCAAAGAACAATACTAGTTTGTTTTAATTCTATTGCCAACAAAATCCAAGACTTTTTCAAAGGTTTGAGTATCTCCCATAGGAAGTAAAAGCATGTTCTTCAAAACTAAGGTCTTGTAAACAAGATTCTTTTTAGGTACGCATAGGATCAAAATCAACCTTCATCCATCCTTCAAAATATCAATCAAAATCATCTCACCAACAACTCTTGGAAATCTTGAAAAAATTCCTCTATGCTAGACTTTTGGAAAATCCTTGAATCAAAATCCAAAAATCATTTGAAGTCATCTTGTTTTGGCTAGGTGTGTGTAGATACATCCTTCTCCTTACACTTCGTCAAAATTATCATCTCATGAGAAAATTTATCCCATAGATAACATCCAACATCTTAAGGTTTATTTGTTCATTATCCAAAATAAAATCCAAATCCAAAATCAAAGTCAACCAAATCCAAATCCAAATCCAAATCAAAATCAAGATCCAAATCCAAATCCAAATAAAAAAGAACCAATTCAAAATCCAAAGTCAAAAATAAAAAGTCCCAAAGTCTTATCCCCTCAAGATTTCTCAAGAGTTCAAACATCCATATCACCCATCTCTCATCACTCTTTGATCCTTAATAATCCTAGATTTTCTTTTTTGTGCCTAAAGTTTAGATCAATCTAAATAATTAGAGATTCATCTCCCACATTATTGAAAATTGATCCCTATTTTATGGTTTAAACTAGATCTCAACACAAGAAGAACATGCAGAACAACAAGGAAACATCTACTTCAAGTGACCTAAGTCAGATTGCTCTTGAGATCAATCCAATTGGATTTAGCAATCCCCCACCCAATCTTCCTCTAATACCACAAGATCCTCAAGAGGAAGGCCAAGTGGAAGACATCACCAATAATGCCTTGGGGATGAATCAAGATGAAATCATTGAAATGGTTCAAAATATTGAGACTTATAAAATTGTCAATGCCATGATGAGACTGAATCCTTCCCAATACATACTTGAATTGGAAAAATAAGGGGCTAAACTCCCTTCTGATTTTGATGTAAGCACTATTTTGGAGAAACCCTTTGAGAATATGCTGTTTGTACCATTCACCTCATCCATTTAAGGCATCTTCCAGCCCATTCCACAATCCAACTCATCTCTTGCCATGACACAACCCATTGTCAACAAGGGGAGTTCATTACTCCATTCCCTTCAAAAACACCCCCTTGTCAATAATCAAAATTTGGATGCCAATACCGTCTCAGGTACATCAAACACCATCCCTCAAAATCCATTGCATCCATATGTCCCATTCACCTTCCATGACTCCAATAATCCATCCCTTTTTCATGCAATGCCGAAACATGCTCTTGACACACAAGTTTCTCTCCCATTGGTACAAGCGGGTCTATTTGAACAAGGGGGACTCTTTGGGGCCTCATATTCATTTTCTCCAAGAAGTCTACCACCATTTTCACCACCCATCCCACCACCAATTCCACCACCACTACCTCCTCTATCCTAACATCTACATCAATTCTCAATTTAGGGCTTCCCCCTTTTCCACCAATCCAAAATTAGTCAATCCAAAACAATCCTCCAATCATAAATCAAATCAGTGCATCAAATCCTCTTAATATACCACCGATATCGTAATAATAGATGGCATCCATCCAAACAGTGTCATCAATCCCAACATCTCAAAACATGGTCTCCCAAGGACCCAACATATCAATCACACCATCTACCATGACCATTCCAACCACATATCAACCACCATCCCAACAAAACATCATCACTCCATCCAATACAATTCTGACTCCTCCACTGCCTCCACCAAATCCAAATGTGGCAAACCAATACAACATAGCATTACAAGTAGCTTGTCAAACCTATGAAACAACACTCCTACAATATCAAATTCAATAAGCTGCACTAGCTACACAACAAGTGCAAGTGCAACAAGTTGCCCAGGCATAATGTCAAGCTTTGCTGCAACAAGTTGCTCAAGCATCGCAAGCTGCTCAAGCCGCTCAAGCAATGCAAGCTACCCAAGTTTCCCAAGCCACCCAACAAGCTGAAGTGCAAGCTCAAGCACAATATCAAGCACAATAGGTGTAAGTTTAAGCACAATACCAAGCACAACAATAAGCAGCGCAACAACAAGCATACCAACAAGCGTTGTAGCAATATCAAGAGCAACAAGAAGCAACCCAACTCCTAGCTCAAAAACAAGCACAACAAGCACAACAAAAAGCATTCTTGGCACAACAAGAACAAGACCAACAAAAAGCATTCTTGGTACAATAGTAATTGCAAGCATATCAATAGGCCTTGTTGGCATAGTAGAACATGCAACCACCTCCCACCAACACACCAATCAATCCATCCATCACTCTAGCAATCACACCAACTCAAAAAAATTTCATTCCACCTCCCAATCCTCAAGATGATGTGATGAAACAAATAAAATTCCTTTCACAATAGGTGTTGGACCTTCAATTAGGAAAAAAAATGAAAACACCAAAGAACTTGTGCCCTTATCCATTTGATAGGAGCATTGTGATGAAACCATTACCAAAAGGATTTGAGATCCCAAAATTCAACAAATATTGTGGGATAGGAAACACTGAAGATAACATTAGGGAATTCCAAGTACATTGCATGGAGGTCGCATATGATGATACTTAATGCAATCGTTCCCTCGAAGTTTGGTTGGTCCCGCCATTGATTGGTTCTCTCATCTCATCACTGGAATAAAAAAATTCCAAGAAATTGTAGATGCATTCATCCAAAATTATTCATTCAAAATCGGCATGGATGTGAATCACAATCCAAGGGAGAGTCATTTGCATCCTTTTTACAATGATGGTGATCCAAAGCCAATAGAAGCAAATGGGCCATGACCAAGGAACAACAAGTATGTGCCATCATTACCAACCTCAAAGGAGCCTTGTATTTCCATCTAAAGATGCAGTGCATCACCACCTATGACCAATTGATCCCCAAGGCCCTCAATATCGAAAAAACCCTTATCTCACAAGGGGGAACACCCACTTATCAAGACAACTGCCCATCCACTAGCTACAACAAAAAACCTTGTACATGGGAAAAAAATAGAA
Source organism: Sequoia sempervirens (assembly GCA_007258455.2). Classification (NCBI taxonomy): domain Eukaryota; kingdom Viridiplantae; phylum Streptophyta; class Pinopsida; order Cupressales; family Cupressaceae; genus Sequoia; species Sequoia sempervirens. The sequence continues at coordinate 506,984,769 of VDFB02000017.1, read as the reverse complement.
ATGTTACCAACAATGGTGTAGTCAATGACAAAGTTATCATCAGTGCTCCAAGAGAGAACACACAAACACCTCAATAATCACAAGCCAACAATCAAAACAATCAATAAGCCAACACCGTAACACAACAACCAAGCAATCAAATGGTGAATAATCTGAATAATTAGGGGGAACCACCCTAGCGAAACAAATATTTCCCTAAGAAGAAGTACACAAACCTTGGGGAACCAATTGAATCCATCATGAAGAAACTAGTGCAAGAAAAACTCATCACAATCCCCACCTATGAGAACTATCAATAACCCCAAGTGAAACCACCATGGTACAATGAGAATCACCTTTGTGCTTTCCATAAAATCAAGGGGCATACAACTGCTAGTTGCATGAGGTTGAAAAACCTGATCCAAGACCTTATTGACGACAAAATCATAAATTTTGAGCAACCTCCAGGGAATCAAGATCTCAATATTTACATGAATCTGATGCTCAATCACAACAAGGGGAATAATGAAAATGGTAAAGGCAAGTATAAAAGTGTAAACCATGTGTATGACCATGTTGTTGCATCCCTTGATGAATGGGTCATCGTCATCACTATCAAGGAAGCCCAAGCCAATTGTGGAGTCACCACAAGAGGTGGAGAAGTTACCATTGTTGGACCATCTCAACCATCTAGGGAATCCACCTCAAATCCAAGGTCCATTTTTAGTGGTTACAATGTCTTAAACCAGCTGGAAAGAACCCTTGCTCAAATCTCCATCATGAAGTTACTGAAGATATCACTGGCCCATCGAAAGATCTTAGAAGAAGCATTGGCCACATCTTCCATCCCCACAAATCTTGATGCAGATCAATTCCAAGCTATGGTCACACACCTCACCACACCACATCTCCTGGCATTCTCTAATCAAGATCTTTCAACCTAACCATCTCACAATTGCGTGCTTCATCTCGAAGATTTCATCCATAAAAATAAAGTCAAAAGGGTCTTGGTGGATGGAGGTGTAGGTCTAAATATCTGCACTCTTAATCTAATAAAAAGTTTGGGCTTCTTCGAGGATGTTGTTGGAAAAGGAAAAAGGTATAACCATCAAAGCATATGATGATCAGGAAAGGGTGTCTGAAGGCACTATACAACTCCCTATTCAAGTAGGGCCTACTATCATGGAAACCACATGTTAGGTTCTCAACCTTCAATTACCTTATAATATCCTCTTGGGGTGCCCATGAATACATGGGATGCAAGCTGTTGCTTCCACTTTCCACTAGTGTGTCAAGTTCCAACATCAAGGCCAAGAGGTCACTGTCCATGGGGATCCTGAACCATTCTACTACTGCAAAGAACTAGAAGCTAAGTACTATAAAATCCCCCAAGTTCCAAAGAATGATGAAGGCCCCTTAACCCCATATATAGACCCATCTACCTTAGCCTCCACATCTGAGACAAAGACACCTGCCATTCCTGACATTTTTGAAATTAGAGTCATTATCTAGGACAATGGATGGGGGATTACAAAATGAAGAAAGGGGCCTTTGTGGTAGGAGAGTTACCTCAATCTCCTAGGTCGCATGGGAAACCACAACCAAATTCCTCCTCATCCAAAAATTTCAAAATAGATCCCTCCAGATGTAGGTGTTGGGGAGACCTAGGTCGAGAAGTGGTAGAAGAGGACCCATCAAGTTTGCTATACCAAGATAACTGACCTACATTTGATCTTCCCATGGATGATAGTAGAAAAGGACTACAAATGATGCTTGGCATGGGCTATAATAGAAACAAGAAACTTGGACTTGGGGAAAGAAAATACGGCCTTCTAGAACCCATCATTGCTAAGAAGCGCTTAAGAAATCTTGGCCTCAGATGCACCCCTCTGAAGGTGACCATACTAGGAAAAACGACCTTGGTTAAAATGGTCAAAAAAACTCCCCAGTTATCAGTAGCCAAGCTCCAGTTACCTGTGTCCACAGGTCAAGTCATAGATAACTTTACCTTTGATATAACTGATGTATGTGACGAAGCCCCCGACTTAGATCTATCCCTATTTAAGCGTACTCACTTGGTATTGTGTAGATGCATTTGTATGTTGGACCATATCGTGTGTATTGGAGGCATTGGATATGATTTTTGTGTATTTTTTGCAGTGGGGGTAATATATGGGAGTTTATATTTATACCCATATCATATCTATGAGTATTTCAGGATTGTGTTTAGAATTTTGGCTTCCACCAACCATTCCTTTGGTTTCAAGCTAAACCCTTGTTCATAAGCCATTGTATGATGATTTTAATGTTATCCCTCTAGACGAACAAAATTTGGCGTTCTACATCCCTAATGTTCATGAAATGCCAAGTTATCAATATTTTATATATAAGTTTTGATACATGATAACTAGTAAGAATAATGGGTGTTGAAATGCTTTGTTTAGCAAAATTTGAGTATCAAACTCATGACACTGTTTGACAGTTACTTAGATAAATATTGTCTTGAAATACCATTTAATATTATCTGAATGGAAGATAATCAAGGATATTGTAATATGGGTGTATGACATTGTATCTGATGTGCAAGTTGTTTCAACCCATAATTTGACCCATTGGAAAGATACTCTAGTGCCGAACATCTCTAGGAAATACTATCAGGGTTGGCATTGGTACGAATTTAATGCCCTCAATTGGATTGCGACATATTAATTGCCTGCATAGAATCATGTTACCATTTGATATTATGGTAAATTTATATGTCAGTCCCCTTGCACTTTGTGGAAATTAATAGTGTGATGAAATTATTCTAAATTATTATAATCATACCATGATGATCACTTAGAAAACAGGTGAATTTTTTTTACCTTATGGAAAGTAGAGTTCTCCTCTAGTAGGAGGTAAATCTAAATAGGATTACTTCCTTAATGATAAAAGACATATAATCTACTTGGAGTTTCACTTCTTAAGCTAAGGGTTATTCTTCTTGTTATATTGCAAGATGCCCTTGAATATCTTCCAACCACATATTGATCAATATAGGTTTGATAAAGGAAATACAATATATTATTGCTAAGATCCCTAAAGTACATTCTTATGTTGTACACAATTATCATCATCCAAAAATGATTATATTATACTCTTTTTATTAATGTGATATTCATTTTGAAGTCGTGTCTAATTTCTCATCTAGATACAATCCTCATTAAATGTTTCATTTCAATATGTTGAGTATTAGGATTTATTCATTCAATTGTAATATACATGATTGAGTTTTGTCAAATTATCCGGGATAGATTCTATATCCCATATGTTGTTAAGATATCCTTAACGAGTTTTCCAATCCTTAGCTTCACCTAAGTGGGTAGCAACCGACTATGAAACCATCTGGGAAAAATGTCCCTAGAAAGGGTTGCATACCCACTCATATAGTTCATAAATAAAAGAATAGAGGCATAGGATGAATTGGAGGAAAGAAATGAGTTTAGCATATGTCAATGCTATTGGATTGTCAATGTGACTAAGGTAGAGTCATCGTTGAAACTAAGGGTTATACCCCTTGTGTTAGTCAATCAAGTTTACAATGGTTGAATTTCCTAGAAAGATTCAATATGTGAATTGCCTTGTTAAGCTTTCACCTTGTAATATTATTAATGTTATATGGTGACCTTTGTATTGTTTAGATTGAAACCTAAACTATAATTATAATCATCTGTTTAATATATGATATGGTCACCTTCATCCTAGATCATACTTGATTATCTATTTTTTCAAGTGGTTCTTGAGTAGCATTACAATTGGGATTGTGAACCATTATTCTTTGTATTAAAAAGAGAAGCCCTTATAGATTAACCGATGTTGATAATTTTATGTGTTAACTAGATTGTTGTGAGTTGTTGTGATTTAAACCTTGGTGAAATGTGTGATTTTTGTTCAATCAAGTATGAGTTGGAGTGAACTCAAGTTGTTGAACGACAAAGGCTCTGCACAATATGTAGGCAAGGCCATTAGAGACGAGCCCCTGAGGAATAGATCTGGCCCCTAGGTCTTGTTCTCTTATTACTACTTTGAGATTACTATTGATATATATTTTATTGCATAACATGTGAATTGAATTATGTTTCATATTATTAATTAGTTAGTAGAGATAATTAGGTATATCTTGGTGATGTGGATTCCATGTCTCCACTTGAACCCAACCATGATTTCCACAACAATTGTTTATCTGACCAAGTTCTTATGATTGATTGGTCAAATGTTGCTATGCTTTCATGAAGTGCATGTATAGGAAGTAGTATTTCATGAATTATTCTAGTATTTATGGTCAAATTTTGAAATTTTTGTTTTGTCCTTAACTATAATTTAAAAGAAAGTTTTGGGCATGACATAAACACTCACACAAGTGGGCCCCACCAATAGTTTCTTCCAAAACAAACTGCCACATGTCAACATGGAACCCATTTTTGATGTCTAAACAATTTCCTTTTCCAAATGGAGCACCCATGTGACATGTGTCACTATTTTTTGTTTTCACATCTTGCATGTAGGATGCCAAATCTTTGCTAGGTCCCACAATGTGACTTAGAAATTTGGAAACAATTATTATTGCACTTAACAAATTAAATTAGAAACTTAGGGAAATAATTAATAAATTAATCAAGGGAATCACTAAGGTTGAAACACCTTAATCCCAATAGATAGACTCATTAGGAAAGTCCACGATGAGAGGATGGTTATCTCTAAGAGGTGCATTTGAAAGTTCCCTTGATTAATTTTCTATTAACATATTTTAAATCAAATTCACTAAGCAACATGATCCTTTTTATAATATGACCTATGAGGAATATTTTTGAGAGAATATATTTTAGTGGGTTAATTCTATAGATGAGTTGGATCTTATGACTTAGAATGTAGTGGCATAATTTTTGAGAGATAAAAATGATAGCTAAAAGTGCACATTCCATGGGTGTATAATTAAGCTCATAGCCCACTAATAGCTTTCTGATGTTGTAGAAATCCCTTTCATGACCCTCTAAATCATGTTGTGCTAAGAGTGCACCAAAGGTGATGAATGTTGTAAATATGTAAACTAGTAATGGTTTTCCTAGAAATGATGGCATGAGCACTAGTCATGATATAAGATACTATTTGATTTTATTGAATGTTTGCTAACAAGATTCATCCTAGTGAAAGAAATTATTTTTGAAAATAACTAACACATTTTTATATTTGTGTAATGAACCTTCTGATAGCCTAACATTTTCCTTGAAGACTATGCAACTATTTTAGGGTTTTTGGAGGTGGTATCTCTAAGATAGTGGTGAAATTGATAAGATCAACTTCTATGCCTCATCGAGAAACAATGAAGCCTTCAAATTTCCAATATGTGACACCAAAGAAAAATTTTATTAGGATTGAGGCATAACTTATATTCTCTCAAACATTCAAATATATGCTTAAGAACCTTTGGGAAAATTTCTTGTGTTTTTGACTTAGCCAATAGATTATCTACATAGTCTTACATGAAATGATGCAATAGAACATGAAAGATGTCTATCATTTCTATTTGATAAGTAGCACCTACATTTTAAACCCCAAATGATATGACCTAATAATAGAAGGTGCCCCAAGGAGTGGTATAGGCTATTTTGTGTTTATCTTTGAGGGAAATCCAAATTTGATTATATCCTCAATATCCATTCATAAGGGATGAAATAGCATGTCTTGTAGTAACATCAATGGTCATGTCTATGTTTGGAATTTGGAAATTATATTTTAGACATGCTCTTTTGAGATCTAAAAAGTATATGTAAACTCCAATTCCTTTCAATTTTTTTGAAAGTCTATGGATTCTCTAATTCCTTTTAGTTTATAAGTAATAGGGATGATGTTGGAGATCCATTTTTGATATTCATTCAAATGGTATGATGAAGCTAATATCCAATAGTTTCTTAAGCTCTTCTTTGACTAATAGTGTAACTTGTGGATGCATCTTATGAAGCTTTTTCTTTATTGGTTTGATATTTAGATGCATCACTAAATGGTGTATATTAAGTGAAGGAACTGAACCTAGTATAACTACATAGGACCAAGAAATATTATTTGTGTGTTTCTTGAGGATAGCTATGGACGTTTCTCATTTTTATTTTGATATAATTGCTACAAGATATGTGATGTTTGGATCAGTGTCAATATACAAGTTAACCTCTTGTGATTCTTCTACCAGGACTAATGATCTATCATACCACTGTGAATTTGTCAAGGGAAGTCCAATTTCCTCATCTAATGATATATTAGAGAGGTTTCATTAGTATAAACATATATATTTTTTTATCTCTTTCTCTTTTGTGTCTGATAGCATCTCAAAGAATTTTTTGTTAAGGGACTATAAATATTTTAATTTTAATTTTTAAAATTTTTTTTGGACTAAGGAACTTGGGTTGTTTCTTGAAATATGCTATTGTATAAAAATGTATGTGAATAACCTTTTTGTGGTCAATTTTTATGATATCATCATGAAGGCCTATGAATTTAGCTAAATATTCATTTTTATGAATATTTATAGAGATAAAGACTCTTGTTTGTCCCAAATAATGAGTTTTGGATGAACAAGTGAGAGGTTAATGGATGATGGAGTAATGGGAATAACAGTGTAAACATGGGGTGTAGTAATGGAAGTGATAGTGAAAATTTGCATGACATGGAAGAGGGCAGTGAAATTAGTGGAGTCTTACAAGTCCTATCCTTTGATATGTTAAACAATAGGAAATTATATCACAATGTTAGAGGTTTCATTAGTATCACAAGATTTCCCAATTAATGACATTTATCCTAAGATACATTTTTAGTAGTTAACCATGGTAAGTGGCTCAATGGCTCCTTATTCATGGAATTCTGGTCCTTTGTCTTTGTATTCGATATTTATACATATTCATAATGCTTTTGGATACATATTATAAAAAACATGGTGCATCGTGTTCATTTCTATATAACCAGGAGCTTATGTCATCATCAATGATATCATCATCTAGGAAACCATTCTAAATAAAATTAGTTGTACCCCATTGTATGACCTTAGGATCTTTCTTGATATAAAAATGGGGTTTCCCATAGGAGCATGAAGAAAGAGGGAGTTTACCCATGTAGAATGTTTTGTGTATCTCATTCTCTCCATACCCATTATCTATGATCTTGACTTTGATTTGGGAAGTGGGATTGGTGGAAGGTGTTGATGCCAAAGTGTAGGATCAACATAGGATAATGATGGAAATGATGTAGGAGTGGAAATATCTACATTAAGAAAATGATGATATTTGTGGTAGGGTCCTTCTAAAATTCTACAATATTGAAAGGGGTTAGGATCGGTGAGAACTTTGACTTATGCACTATTAGATGATAATTTAATAATTTTTTGTTATATGGAGGGAATGGCATGCATGTGTGAATCCATGGGAAATTGAGGAGAAGATTGTGTGGGAGTTAAAGATAAAAAATGTGAAACCAGGTTTGTTGTAAAGCACTACCCACTTGAATTGGAAGCCAAATTGTACATTCAAACTCTCTTTCTGCATCATCATAAGCTTTGAAAGTTATATTTTTTGAGATTACATGTCATCTTTAGAATATCTCAATTATTTGACAAGTTTGTATGTATTGAGGTTTAAACTAGATTTTCCATATATAGAGACTCATTTGACCTTGTGCTTATTTACTATAGATTCTTTATGGAGTGTTCTAGTATGTGATAGATCAATAGAAGGCATAGCATTTGGATTGAGCACAAGTTACTATGAGGAGGATAAATGACCTACCAGGGCTTGAAATTGATCTAGAAAATATCACTAGGGACTGGTGATGCCTTTAAAGAATGGTCTAATATGCTCTTATGAACATGTGATGATCAAATAAGCTCCAAGATAGATATATATTATATATTTTTCCAAATATTCTCTAGGAATTCATATTGGGTAACCTTTTGGGAGGATGAAAATGCCCCTTAGATAATAACCTGACTATGCCTAGTGGTGACAACACTATTGAGATTTTTTATTATGATGGTATTGACTTGTGGATAAGATTCTTCAATATGACCAACTACTGAATCATATGAGATAGATGAATTATTGGTGCTATCATTGTTTATGTGATTATATTGGGACAATCCTTTGTTTAACATAGGGGACTAGTTTTGATCATGCTTAGGAAATGGATCTTGATAAATTCCTAATTTTTCATTAGAAAATGAAGATACATGGCCTCCCACTTTGATCTCACCATGATTGACTATATATTAGATAAATTTTTTAAGTTTCATGTATTTTGACATGGTGTGACCTTTGAAATGATGGTACTCAATGTTTTTCTTATACCATGCATATTTGAGTGTATTTTTATTGAACATTTTGGTGTGTGGAAATTTTATTAAATTTTCTTGAACTAGTTTTTGAAATATGACTTCAATAGGTTCCACTAAGGAAGTGTACCTATGTTTTGGATGATTAGGGTTTTTTGGTTGTCCTTGTGATATGGAAACATGGGTTTTTTGTTGGAAATATTGAGCATTAGGATTTATTTGTTCATGTATTTTTTATGCAGTCTATATGAGTTTAGAGTCACTTACACCATCATTGAATTTTTTTTTATTCTTATCCCAAAAGTGTGGTTTGTCATTGGTTTGGTTATTTTTATCTTTGTCTTTGTTATAGATTTTGATTAGAATTTTGGCAACAAGGGCTTTCTTAATGGTTACCTTGTTGTCAATATTGTTTTCAAAAGTGGAGATGCAATAGACTTGTAAATGAAAGATCATTTCAAGATTAAGATTTGTGATAAAATATGGACAATAAATTTTTTGGTACTGGAAAAGGAGTGTGACAAGCAAGAATCCTCCAATGTTGAAGGAAGTAAGAAATTTTTTTCCAATTTCATTGTTTGATGTTACAAAGATCAAGCATATTTAACTTGTGTTCAATATTATAAGAGAAATGGTTTACAAATTTCTTAGACAAGCCATTTTTTTTAATGGGTCCTTGAGGTAGGTGTAAAAACCACTCAAGTTCGTGTCCTAAATAAAAATGAAAGATTCACATAAGGTATACATCACTATAGGAAATGTCTTAGCATTCAATGAAAAATTATTTCACATGGCCTTGGAGATCTCCCTTCCCTTATATTTATCAAACTTTGGTATTTCGAAATTCTTAGAGAAAGGTATCATCTATATTGATTGATCAAAGGGGTAGGGATATAATCATCAATTTTATATGTTTAATTTTGGTGTAAAGTCCTTGTTTTTATCCCCTTGAGAGTGTTTTTCATTTCTTTTCACTCATGGGTGAATCAACTTGAAGGAGTTGAATTTGGAAGGTGAGATGGATTGCTATATGGTATTTTTGGATGTGTGGATTGATCTATTTTTATTTGTGGAGTGTATTGGTGTTGATATGATGGTGGTGTTTGATGAGTGGATTGAAGTATATTGGTAGATGGAAATGTAGTTACTTGGGAAATTGCTGGTTGTGGAATAGATAAAGGGGGTAATGAATGAATTAATTGTGATATGGATGGAAAGGTTATTTTAGGTGGGTTATATGGAGGAGAATAATTTTGGGTTGTTAAATTAGAGTTAATTTTTAGGAGAATGGGATTAGGTGAAGTTTGAATATGATGCAAAATGGTGTACAATTGGTTAGGTGGAAAATGATTGTGTGTTTCTTGGTATGAATGCCATTGGATTTTGGGTGTATCTATAATGGGAGGGTAAGATGATGGAATGTGAGGAAACGTGGAAAATACCATATTTATTTTCGTTATTGGATGTTTTGTGGGTGACTAATTGATGTAGGTTAATGTTGGAGAAGATTATTAAGCCTAGAAATATCAAAAATATGTAGTAATTTGGCTCCTTCTATTATTAATTGAACAAATAAATGATGCCTATCAAGGTTGAGGAGATGATCAAGCTAGGTTTATGTGCTGTCATTGTTGAAAAAATTCATGAACTTGGTAGAATACTTAGGTTGGCTCATGAGGTGTTCTTTCTCTTATATGGTCTCATGATGCATTTGGGGTCTTGATCTTTCACCTTGGGTATAATGGCTATCATCAAGAACCATAGGATTATTGTTTATTTGTCCCATGTTTAGTTTCACTTGTAATCTAGTAATGGGTGACATGAAGATGAAAGTAATTTTTTTGTTTGCATATTTTATGTTTTTGGTTTTTTTTTGGATTTTTTTTTTAAAATTTTGTAGTTAATTTTGTATTTTTGAATTCTTTTTGAATTTTTAATACTTGATCTTTGATTTTTTAATTATTTTTGGTGTTTTAGAATTTGATTTCTAAGGATGAAGGTGTGGATTTTAGAAAATGGGTGATTTGGTGAATGTTTGATGGTTTTATGGGGTTGATGTGTGTTGAGGGGGAAGTAATTCATTAGAATGAAAAGCAAGATCAAAATGGAGATTGAAATTAGAATCCATCTAATCCAAAACACTTAATCTAAGATCTTATTCCATCACTCATGAAATGAACAATCTAAGCTATTTGCAATTACAAAATGAAATCCTAAGATAATCACAACAAATTCAAAAGCAAAGGAGAGGTTACCATCCCATGTTGGAGTGTTTTTGCATGATGTTTGATTGTTCTTATCATTGCAAAGCCTCCATAGTTCATGAGTAGCTTGATCAAAGGTTGCTTGAGGTTGATCGAAAAAGGCTGAAGTTCTATCAATGGTGATTGCGATAACACTTCATTGCATAAAATATGTTGATTCTCCAATCCATATTTGTGAGGAGAGGGGTTTGTTATATAGGAAAAGAGATGTTGAATCGACGATCAGGATTGTGTTGGAGAAAATCCAGATCAATGGTCAAAATGAGTTGAGAGGATTTAGACATGAGAAGATTGTGCAAAGTTGATTGAACAATTTGGGTGATTGAAGAATAGATTGGCTAGTTAGAAATTTTGATTAGTTAGCAATTGATTGATTAGTTAGGAATAGACATGAGAAGATTGTGCAAAGTTAATTGCACAATTTTGGTGATTGAAGAAATAGATTGGCTAGTTAACAATTTTGATTGCTTAGTTAGCAAATTGATTGATTAGTTAGCAAATTGATTGATCAGTTAGCAATTTGATTGATTTGAGTTAGGAAATAGATTGCTTAGCTAGCAATCCATGATTTTCTCAATCAAAACGTGGGTGAGGAATATGAATTAATTCCTTTTTGGAGTTTGATTTTTGATAATTGATTTGAATAGTTAGATTTAATTATTCAAATTTTGGAGGGAAAGTGTGTTAATTAAATTATTATGATTTAATAATTTAATCAATGTAGGGGAATAAGGTGATTTAGTGACAATTAAATAATTGGCGATATTTAATCAATCCGGATGAAATAAGATTAGATTAGGACTTTGTTAAATAAATGTAATTTATTTAATTGGTCAAAATGAAGAAATGTGAATTAATTAATTAATAGTAGAATTAGGGTTTTCAAGACTTTATTAAATAAATAGTATTTATTTAATTTGTTGAGAATGATGAAAATTTGAATTAATTAAATAATGTTATATTATTCAATTGATAGAGGAAATAGGGTTTCAGATGCTGTTGAGGTGAAATGCAATGTTATGTGATGATTTGTGATGATTTCGAGATGTTTCGAGATGATTCTAAGATGTTTCAAGATGATTTTGAGATGTTGCAGGATGATTTCGGGACATTACGGGTTGATTTTGAGATGTTATGAGTTGATTTCGAGATGTTTTGAGATGTTACAAAATAGTTTCAAGGTGTTTTAGGATGGTTCCGAGATGTTTCAAGATGTTACAAGATATTTTTGAGACGTTACAGGATGGTTTTGAGACATTTTGAGACATTCTAGGTTGATTTTGAGATGTTTCGAGACATTATGGGATGGTTCCAAGACGTTCTGAGATGATTCAAGATGTTATGGGATGTTGCTCGATGTTGTTCAATGTTGTTCAGGGTGTGTGATAGGTGTTAGGTCATTTTTATATGTCTACATTTTTCCCCTCTTTGATACAAAGTACTAGTTGCTTTGTTTCAAAGATTTTGTTTTTAAGATCAAGTTTTTATTTTTTTGAAATTTTTTATGCCCCATTATGCCCTAGTGTGCTCCAGTTTTTTGTGGAATGATGGTAGGAATTTGTGTTTCCCCCTTAAGAGGTTGGCTAAAAATTTCATGTTTGAGGTCAAGCTCATGACACTTGTCTTGTTTTAGTTCCACTCTTGTTTAGATTAAAGAATTAGATCTATAAGCCCTTTGTTTCTCATTCCAATGTTTCTAAGAGTCTCTAATTTGAAAGTAGGAAGGTTCCCCAAGTAGAAATTAGGGTTTCCTAGGTGAAATTAGGGTTTCTTGAGGCTTAATATAGACAATTAGTCTTCTAGATAGTTCATTTGTGTTTTGAATCTATAGCTAATTCTTGTCTCTTGTTCTCTCATTCTGTTAGTTTTCAAGGAGCAATGCCATGATTTTATGGATCCCCACATCATTCTGAGATTGTTCAGGAGGTTGGATGATCCTCAGGCATTAGTGGTTTGGTATGTGCCTTCTCACTTTTTCACTTTCATCTTGTTTCGTTCTTGTTTTGTGTGTACTAAGTTTTCTAGGTCAAAAGCCAAGATTTCTGATTTCTAAGATTTTGACTCAATTTTCATGCTTTTTCCTGTTAAGAATCCATGCCTTTGACATTTTTCCATGCCTTTGACATTTTTCCACACCTTTGACTAGGATCTTCACTTTTTTTTTTGAGCATTTTCTTGAAAAGCTCGCCTTTGATTAGAAAGCTTTCCTTTGACTATTTAAAGTCCTAAAAGCTCACCTTTGACATATATCCTTGCCTTTGACTTATTTTTATGCCTTTGTTTCCTCACCTTTTCCTGAAAAGGTCACCTTTTCCTGAAAAGGTCACCTTTTCCTAGTGTTTTCTAAGCATTTGCTCAAAACCCTTGCTTTTGACTCTTTCTATTGTGTTTGATTGTAGCTTTTTCTTAGAATCCTAACATGTGTTCGTTTGTCATCCTAAATATCATTTTTCATCATGTTTTATGTTATTATGTGTCTCCCACCTATTTAGAGTGAAAACCCTAACATGGTGGGTTGAAAACGATTATAGGCTGGCCTTATAGTACTACAACTAAGGGAGAGATGTCCTCGACATTTGTTTGATCCCATTTCCCGTTTTAGTGTGTTGGAGTGATATTTTATCGATGCTGTGGGACTACTTCACATTTGTTATATGCCTCCTATTAGGACCCAAACTAATATGATGACAGTACTCATGGAATGGTGGCATTCAGAGACATCCTTGTTTCACCTGCCTATAGGAGAGGTGACTGTCACTCTTGAGGATGTATGGAGGATACTTCACCTTCCTATTCATGGGGAGCTAGTTACTTATCATATTTGATGTGGTACCCATGTAGGTGTTAGATGTTCAACACTTGGTGGTACATTAGTCAGAGATTGATCTATCTAAGTTTCTGGATAGTGCAGATTCTATCTTGCTTGTCTTATGTGGTTTGATTTTAGGACTCGTTGTTCCTGATAGCCAAGGTCGACAGTTTCCCATAGGTTTGGGTGTATGTATTGAGAGTATTCTTGAGCATGGTATGAGGTTTTCTTGGGGTCCATGTCTTCTCGCCCACTTGTACAAAAATATGCACAAGGTTATGTATTGGGGTATGAAATATATTTGAATAGTAGGTGTTTTGTTGTTGCATGTCTAGGCATGGGAGCATATTGTAGTTACTCAGTTGGATGGGATATAGGATCGCCACCCTGATGATCCATAATCCTATCGTTATGGGGATTTTATGCACTATACCTTTCCTGGGGATCTTCCTTATTGGCACCGAGTTTTCAATGATATGCCTAGTTTTGTGTGGAGACCTTATTTTGGGTGTGATGCTTGGCCAGAGGACTTAGATCAACTTGTTTATTGTTGACATAACTGTTGGTTACTTGGTTGCTTTGATCTTGTGTTCGAGCATTATTTAAAAAATTGAGTATGTCATCAGTTTGGGGAGTGACAGGGCCAAGTTCCTGATACTTATGAGGCTCATTTTGGTCAGATGACTCAGGAGGTTCGTGTATGGGGTCTTCAACCAGATATAGATATTTCCATTGCTGAGTTTAGAGCACTTACCCTAGTTGGTTGGGGTTGGTCAGTTGGTCCAATAGATCTAGGTACATCTTGTGATTATGATGAGTGGTGGGGACGACATAGGCCATTGAGACTCATTGTCCCTGGGGGTGATCCCGCTTCAGGTAGATCAGGTATTATAGGTCATCATTTGGAGTGAAAATGTATTGAGGTCCTCATAAAGTAGTTGGATAGAGCTTGTTATGATGGGGCACATGGTGATTAGCATGAGTACCCTCCTCAGGTGAAATTTCAGAGGCAGGATCTAGATCCTCCACTTGCTAGGGATGGAGACATACTGTTAGCTCAGATGACTAATGCTAGAGATGCAGAGATAGCAAGACGATAGGTTGCAAAGGCTCAGCTAGATGCTTTGAGGACTGAGTGGGACAGTGAGAGTGGTCAATGACATGCTGCAAAGGATTTTGCACAGTTGCTCACTATAGAGAGAGATGCTCTCAAGGAAAAGCACGATCTTTATCTACAAAGGTCCATCTACTATCAGACTTTATATGATGTTGTTCCTAGGGCTGCTCGACGTACACAGTTTGGAGAGCCTAGTTCTATGGGTGGTGATGCTGTAGTTGGTGGTGTAGGTGGTGGTGTAGGTGATCAGTCTATGAGATAGCGAGATCATTTTGGTGATCTATAGGGTTTTGTCATTCTTGTCGGGGTATTACTTTTTTTGTACTTGATCTTTATGTTGTTTATTGTTTAGAGGAATATTGTAGAAATGTATATGTATATTCATCAACCCAGTCAAGGCCTCATATAGATATTATGATTTTTTATATCTTATCACAGTTATGATTATGTATTCTCTTTTTTGATGATGATATTTATGAGATACACCTTTCTCAATTCAACTTTGTTATGTTTATGATGATGATGTACGATGATGTATGATGATGTGGGATGAATGGATCATTCTTTGTACCATATGATATTTTATTATGGATGTTGATATATGATGGATGTATGCCCCATACATGATGTTTTTATTGGTTTATTATCATCATGATATGTATTGATGATATTTGTGGATGCAAGATGGTATTAATGATTTTGCTATGCATGATGGATAAAAATGTGATGTTAGTGTTGTCACCTAGAAATGATCCCTATGCAAAGTTGTAAAACTGAGCTTTCTAGTGAAACATTGGATCACTCCAAGACTGAGGGTCACCTAAGATTGGAGTGAACCTCTGGAGAAGGCTAGCTTCCTTTGGTGTCACCTAAAACTACCGATTTTTGAAGGAAAAGGGAGAGAGATAATGCATAAAAATGAAAATTAATCTCTAAGGTGATGCACTAAAAGAAATGAACAATGAGATACTCGATTTACACTTGAATACTAGTGACAACCAAGGGACTGCACAACAAGATCCTGTAGATCATGCATACAAACAGGTTGGACATGCACATTCCTTTAAGAAGGAAAGGAAAATCTTCACAAACTATAAGATCATGTGCAGGATTAAGTAAACACAGTTTGAAACTTACATGATACTACCTTTGCAAAGAAAGGCATGACATGAAACAAAAGCTATAAGGAAAGAGAAAATTTCACTAAGTAGCTCAATGAATCAAAAAAGAATGCACAATACTTCACAAGAATCAGCAGGCAAAAAGATGGACCATCAATGGTAACCAAGGTAGATTTTGTATATTATGCTCCAAATTGAGTTATATAAGCTTGTTAATATGAGAGATGACTGCAAAAGGGTCATAGAATTTAGAAAAACAACTAGATGACTCCCTTACAAGAAGGAAAAAAATGCCCTATATACAAAAGTGACGTTGGCCCCTTAGGGCTTACAAAATATCTACTTCTGAAAGATCTGCCCTTAGATCTTTTAATTGAATTTAATGCTACACCCTGCATGTGCATGTCGGTGAAGAGTCATTTCTCAGAGAAGCCCTCAGATCTTCCTGCAACCACCGCATTCACTTCTAGTCTTCGTGGTGATCTCTCAAAACTTCCCCCAGTCGAGCTGCTGTGAATGCTCTTGAGCTAATAACATATCCGCGTTGATTCACATTTTGTTGATCTTCTTTTGCTGGTCAGATAGCCATGGCTTGCCTTAGCTCCCTCTAATTGGCTGGCCATATGCCACATGAGACTACCGATGGTCAAAGGCTCACTCAGTCAGAATCGTATGTCAGTGAGACACTCGTTGTGTCTCACCGATGCGATTATATCATTCTGTAATTAATCGTCATGACTCATTATTGTCGGCGAGACCTCTTGCCGAATTGATTTTGTCTTGGTGAGGGCCCATCTTCCTACACTTATTAGTTGGGGAGATATATCGGGTTGGTGAGACTCATCCCGAACTCCCAATGTTATACCGAGGGCTCCCTTTTTGTTGGTGAGACCTCCTTGGTTCACCCAAACCTCACACCGAGGTCTTCTCTTTCATCGAGTTCATTTCGGTATCTCCCCAAGCTCCTCCTCATTCGACAAGACACCCAAATGTTGGTGAGACCTCATAGCGATGTCCTTATCTCCTTGCGAAAGCACTCCCTTATGCTGAGAATTTTTACAACTAGCGGGGGTGGGGTCAAGACGGAACTGGAACTGAGACCGAGGGGAGAAAGGGGGCAAAAGAGAAGATAGATGAATCCTGGTAGAACTAGGATCAGGACCAAATCCGTCAATGAAACTTTCTTCAAGTTTCTTTTTCAGATTTTGACCTGGCCCCGCCCCCGACAAAACTCAAAAGAAGGCGAGGGAAAAGATGAAAAGAAAAAAATACAAATGGGAGAAAGCAACCTCGATGAAATGAAAGGAAGAAAGGAAAAAGAATGGCGGAAATAGGATCAGGGCCGGGATGGGGGCAACAACAAAGAAGTAGTGGAACCAGAACCAAAGCTAAATCTGGACCTGAAACTTTATTCAAGTTTCAGGTTCAGATTTCATTCCGATCCCACTCCTGGAATCATCTGAGGCATGAAGGAAGAAAAGAAAAACATAAGGGGGAACCAAGGAGGAAGAGACAACCCTCGAATCTAGGCCATGAAGAAAAGGAAAGAAGAAAGAGCAGGACCAGGGCCAAAATTGGAATGAAACCAGCAACCAGAAATTTTGGAAAAGTTCCAGGTTCGGGTTCTGACCCAGTCCTGGGCCTAAGAGAAGAAAGAAAATGCACAAAGCAAAAGAAAGAAAGGTAGGATTGGAACTAAATCCAAACCCAGGAAAAACATAGTGGGGGCAGGGGCAGAAACAAACCCAAAACTGAAACTTTCATCAAGCTTCAAGTTCGAACTCCGTCCCGAACTACCCCATGGTCAAAATGCAAGGTCAAAGAAGAGAAAAGGATGCACACAAGCACAGAACTAGGGTCAGAACCGGATCTGAAAAATGAACTGAAACCTTGGAAAAGTTCCAAGTTCGGATCCCGACCCAGTTCCGCCCCCGACATAACAAGAAAAAGGAAAGAAGAAAGCAAAAAAGGAAAGAGGGAAAGACAAGGAAAAACATAAAAAGAAAAGCCCACCCCCAAACCAAAGACGTGCACGCTGGGCTCAACCCTCTTGGGAGCCACATTTAATCTACATGTTGAATTAAGACATCCTTTTCCCCTCGTATCTGCTCAAGAAGCAAACAAGTTAGAAAAATGTGATTCTGTTGCAAGTGTTCATCCATTTGGTCTATGAGAACCTCCATAAACATGGGTTACCCTACCTGATTGAGGCCATAAGTGAAAAAAATGGGTAACATTTCTGGTGACCTTTGCTAGATGTTTGCCTACTAAACATGGAAACCAGTAACCTAAACTTGTCCATTGGGCATGGAGTCGTTAGGAAGCTCAGAAAAATTAAAATAGATCTAGGGCAACTTTGTACATGGCTGTAACTCACTTGAGACCCACAAAATGTAACCGGTTGCCAAAAACTTATTGAAAATGGGGAAAAACTGAAATAAAACTATTTACTGTGTTGGGACAACACTTAGGGAATGAAAACTGCATCTAAAACTACCCTACACTAACCAATATGAAATTGATCAAACAAAACCATTTATAGGATGATTGAAATAGTTTCCCTTTCTCTTCAATATGCAATGGCTCTCAAGCTTAATAGCAGCTGAATAGAGACGGTACACTGAAAAATGTTTAAAAAAGAAATGCACTGCCTCATGAAAGAGGGTAACAAGTTCACTTACCTCCTTAAACTTATCATATGCATTTTTAATCAAAGGAGGAAAAGTAAGCTAAACACACTCTTGTTTGGTTGTCAGTACATTTTGGATGTCTTCTTTTGTTGTACCTTCATGTACAGGTATAGGGTTAGTCCTGGGTGTTGTATTGGACTCCATCCGAGCTAGGTATTTGATTGGACAGCCTCTGGTAAGGGTAAAGCTTGAACTCTCCTTGTTGATCTCTTGTTGATCTTTAAAGACGTCATCTTTTCCTTGGAAAGACGCTGATTGGAGGTAAGATACAGGTTGTTCCTTGGCTAGTACAGTTTGATCTTCTTGGCTAAGGAGCTGATATCCCTATTGGATAACTAAAAACAAATCTTCAAACTATGGTTCCTTATGCTCCTTGTCCATGACAAAATACACCTCCTCTTCAACAAGGTGGGGGAGCTCATCTAATAAGTTCACAAGCTGCAAGGAATTACCTTCACCAACCTCTTCAATAGTCTCACCAACTTGAATGGGCTGATCACATGCTTCCCTTTCATATGATACTAGTTCATCATCTATATTGGAACAAAAAGCTTCTATGATATCATCTAACTCATAATATTGCATTAAATCTATATGATTTTTATCATTTAGTTGCTCCATACTAGGCATAGATGTTATCATGCATGTGATATCTTCATCTGTATCAACAAATTGAGGAAGCTAATCAAACAAGTCAGCGATATTCTTTGGCTACTCCAGATCAACTGGTAAAATAGGAACCTGCATGTTCTCTTCAACTTGCTCAACATAACCAGGTAGTTGATCAAATAAAGAAGTTAATTTTTCTTCTTTATGTGGCCCCATTTCTAGTGAAACTTGGGTATCCTATGCCTACAAGTGAAGATCCTCAACTGTCTCCTATCCTACTTCCTACCTCTCCTTCTGTTCAGAAAATTTTAGCCTCATTTCTGCCTCCTTTGTAGCCAGCTACTGGGCAAGGCTATCTTCCAATTGTCTCTTTTGCAACTCTTCTATTAGTTGATGTTGATAATCCAAATAATCTTGAGTATTCTGCACCTAAGCAAATAGCAGCTTCATTTGTTCTTCCTTAGCATCTATTTCCTGTTTAAGGTCTCCCTTGAACTAGATTCTTTTTGCCACTCTTTCTTGATTATAAAAGCAGACTTGCTGAACCATTCCTTGTTGTTGCATAATGGTACCCTGCCACATCTTGATATCAACCAACATCTTAGATAGACATGCAAGAACTTTACTAATATCATTAATCTTCATATTGTGAGAGACCTTGACTGAGCTCCCACAATGTATGGTCAATCTGTTGGAGTAGGTCTAATATGTTCTGGTATGGATGCATAGGAGCAACATACTCATGATATGGAGGGTAATAGTAAGCATCTTCATAAATATTTGACATCTTTTTAGTCAAAGAGCTGGAAACTCATAATTAGCAAATTATTTTGAGACATACCAAGACCTGGTCTGCGAAACTAGAAGATTTGAGCTCGGAGTCGCCAGGTGTTATTCAAACTACCTCCAAAGGCTAAATGATACAAGGTAGACACAAAATCTCTTAGTATTTTGAATTCCACAATGATGCACTGGTACATAGAGTTGCCATGATATGCTGATGTTAACCTCTAAAAGGCTTGAATCTTACTGGTTGCACATCAAAAACCAATAATAGATATGTAATTTTCAAACTGTCTATTCGTTAGGTCCCACTGGGCGTGCCAGAAACTATTGTCACCTAGAAATGCACCCTATGCAAAGTTGTAAAATTGAGCTTTCTAGTGAAACATTGGATCACTCCAAGGCTGTGGATCACCTGAGATTGGAGTGAACCTCTAGAGAAGGCCGAATTCCTTTTGTGTCACCTAAAACTACTAATTTTTGAAGGAAAAGGGAGAGATATAATGCATAAAAATAAAAATTAATCTCTAAGGTGATGTACCGAAAGACAGGAACAATGAGATACTCGATTTACACTTGAATACTAGTGACAGCTGAGGGATTGCACAACAAGATCCTGTAGATCACACATACAAATAGGTTTGACATGCACATGCCTTTAAGAAGGAAAGGCAGATCTTCACAAACTAGAAGATCATGTGCAGGATTAAGTAAACACAGTTTGAAACTTACATGATACTACCTCTGCAAAGAAAGGCATGACATGAAACAAAAGCTATAAGGAAAAAGAAAATTTCGCTAAGTAGCTCAATGAATCAAAAAAGAATGCACAATACTTCACAAGAATCAACAGGCAAAAAGATGGACCATCAATGGTAACCAAGGTAGATTTTGTATATTATGCTCCAAACTAAGTTACAAAAGCTTGTTAATCTGAGAGAGGACTACAAAAGGGTCACATACTTTAGAAAAACAACTGGAGAACTCCCTTACAAGAAGGAAAAAAATGCCCTATCTACAAAAGTGAGGTTGGCCCCTTAGGGCTTACAAAATATCTACTTCTGAAAGATCTCCCCTTAGATCTTTTGATTGAATTTAATGTTGCACCCTGCGTGTCCATGTCGGTGAAGAGTCATTTCTCGAAGAAGCCCTCAGATCTTCCTGCAACCATCGCATTCACTTCTGGTTTTCATGGCGATCTCTTGAAACTTCCCCCAGTCGAGCTGCTTTGAATGCTCCTGAGCTCAGAATAGATCCACGTCGATTCACATTCTGTTGATCTTCTTTTGCTAGTCAAACAACCACAACTTGCCTTAGCTCTCTCTGATTGGCTGGCCATACACCACATGAGACTACTGATGATCAAAGGCTCAGTCGATCAGAATCACATATCGGTGAGACACTCATCGTGTCTCACCGATGCGATTATATCATTCTGCAATTAATCGGCATGACTCATTATTGTCGGCGAGACCTCTTGCCAAATTGATTTTGTCTTGGCGAGGGCCCATTCTTCTGTGCTTATTGGTCGGGAAGACTTATCGGGTCGGCGAGACTCATCCCAAACTCCCAATGTTATACCGAGGGCTCCCTTTTTGTCAGTGAGACCTCCTTGGTTCGCCCAGACCTCACATTGAGGTCTTCTCTTTTGCTGAGTGCATTTCAGTATCTCCCCGAGCTCCTCCTCATTCGGTAAGACACTCGAGTGTCGGTGAGACCTCATAGTGATGTCCTTATCTCCTAGCGAAAGCACTCCCTCTGTTGAGACTTTTTATAACTGGCGGGCGTGGGGCCAAGACAGAACCGGAACCAGGACCGAGGGGAGAAAGGGGGTGGAAGTGAAGATAGATGAATCCTAGCGGAACTGGGATCAGGACCAAATCCGTCAATGAAACTTTCTTCAAGTTTCATTTTCAGATTTTGACTCGACCTCGCCCCCAACAAAACTCAAAAGAAGGTGAGGGAAAGGATGAAAAGAAAAAAGACAAACGGAAGAAAGCAACCCCGATGAAACAAAAGGAAGAAAGGAAAAATAATGGCGGAAACAGGATCGGGGCCAGGACGGGGGCAACAACAAAGAAGCAGCAGAATCAAACTAGAGCTAAATCCAGACCTAAAACTTTATTCAAGTTTCAGGTTTGGATTCCATTCCGATCCCACTCTTGGCATCATCTGAGGCACGAAGGAAGAAAATAAAAACATAAGTGGGAACCAAGGAGGAAGAGACAACCCTCGACCCTAGG
This sequence comes from Sequoia sempervirens, assembly GCA_007258455.2. Taxonomy (NCBI): domain Eukaryota; kingdom Viridiplantae; phylum Streptophyta; class Pinopsida; order Cupressales; family Cupressaceae; genus Sequoia; species Sequoia sempervirens. Next base: position 506,962,804 of record VDFB02000017.1, on the reverse strand, counting down.
CCATGAAGAAAAAGAAAGAAGAAAGAGCGGGACCGGGGCCGGAACCGGAATGAAACCAGGAACTGGAACTTTTGGAAAAGTTCCAGGTTTGGGTTTTGACCCGGTCTTAGGCCCAGGAGAAGAAAGAAAATGCACAAAGCAAAAGAAAGAAAAGCAGGATCGAAATTGAATTCGATCCCGGGCAAAACACAGCAGGGGTGGGGGCAGAAACAAACCCGAAACTAAAACTTTCATCAAGCTTCAAGTTCAAACTCCATCCTGAACCCGCCTTCGAAAAAAGCAAGGAAGAGAGGAAAAAGGACAAGGAAGAAAAGAAAGGGAAAAAACTACCCGACGGTCAAAATGCAAGGTCAAAGAAGAGAAAAGGATGCACACAAGTGTGGAACCAGGGTCAGAACTGAATTAGAAAAAGGAATTGAAACCTTGGAAAAGTTCCAAGTTCAGATCTCGACCCGGTTCTGCCCCCAACAGAACAAGACAAAGGCAAGAAGAAAGAAAAAAAGGAAAGAGGGAAAGACAAGGCAAAACATAAAATGAAAAGCCCACCCCCAAACCAAAGACCTGCACGCTGGGCTCAACCCTCTTGGGAGCCACATTTAATCCACGTGCCAAATTAAGACATCATTTCCCCCCCGTATCTGCTCAAGAAGCAAACAAGTTAGAAAAATGTGATCCTGTTGCAAGTGTTCCTCCATTTGGTCTACGAGAACCTCTGTAAACATGGGTTACCCTACCTGATTGAGCCAATAAGTGAAAAAATGGGTAACAATTAGTAGTTGATGAGTTGCTTTCACTTTACTTGGAGACTTTTGTAGTTTGAACAATCCTTTTTGATATAGCAAATAAATACGATGTAGCAGGGTATTAATGACCAAGGTGACTTTGTATCTATTGCATGGACTTTGACTCTACAAACAAGGAGTATTCTTGCTCATACCAAACATATGGAAACCCTGTTAGAATGTATGGGTGAGAAGCTTTAAAAAATGTCATACTAGTAACACAAGCAGTATTAAGAACCTAACATGTCACTTTTACACGAAATGCTCCAAAGATGACTTCCACACATAAAACAAAAGCAAGTATTTGAAATTGTAGTATAACAAGAATATCCACAAACAAAAAATGGAAATGACGCTCAATTTCCCCCATTCCTTCTTCTCTAAATCCTTATGGACATCCTCAAGAGATCCTGGGAATAAGTCAATAATGTAAATCACAAAAATAAGAAAACAAAAAGATAAACCAATGTTGTTATATCACTTGCCATATCTGTTTGGGGTGGGTCTATTATCTAATATTGATCATGTCTATTGTAGGAATAGATCCATTAAGACATATCTTAGGATGTTGTTGGGTCTTGTCAAAAAGATAGGTAGTTGATACTTCGGCTTTGTTTCCATCTGTTTTATGGTCATAATTTTGTGAGTGTTTGTTTGGAGGTTCTAGCTTTTGATGTTTGTTGTGTTCATTTGTTTGTTTTGTCAAAGAGTGAATGTGATGATTTTGTTTATTATGGATGATGTTTTATTGTGGATTGTGATGGATAGGATGGGTCTTTTTTTGATTTTCCTAAGTTTTATGATGTTTTTTTTGTTGTTTTCTAGGGACTAGCCTATGGCGTTGGGGGCTCATCAAAGATAATCCTTACCTACGTCATACACGTAGAGGCTTTTAGTTTGCTTGGTTTGACCTTTTTCATTTTGTGAATGTTTTTGACTTTTCCTATTTTTTGAATGTTTTTGGATTTTGTATTTTGTAGATGTTTTTGGATTTTATATTTTTAACCAAGTTGAAATAAAGCATGTTGGAAACCTAGGGGGGACTAACCTAGGGTCTTGGGGGCTTTCAAGCCTTTCCTACATTGTACACGTAGAGACCATGTAGTTCAATCGGTTTGACTCATAAGCATAAGTTGTTTTTGGTTAAACAATACTTGGATTGATATTCCACCTCCATTTCTAGTGGATATGTTATGAGAAATCTACTTGAACTAGCTGTGAGGTTCAAGCAAATGTTGATATCTTAGACTATTTTGAGTGAAGGAATAACCCAATGATGTTTCTTTTGTTAATGTTTTTCAAATGTTTTTGACTTTTGTTATATTTCTGATGTTATTGATGTTTTTGTTGTTTTCTAGATGTTTTTGGATTTTGTTGATTTTTTTATGTTTTTGATCTTTTTTCTATTTTCTATATGTTTTTGGCTTTTATTGAATTTTTTTATGTTTTTGATCTTTTTTGTCATTTTCTGATGTTTTTGATCTTTTTTGTCATTTTCTAATGTTTTTGACTTTTGTCATTTTCTGATGTTTTTGTCTTTTTTCTTTTTTTGTGACCATGATGGTATAATATTTATCCCATGACCAGCTTCAGGAGGTTTTCCCCCAGTTATATACAAGACTCCTTTCCTTAATTAGTGACAAGCCATGGTTAGATACATTGTTTTATTATGAAATGGATGGGTGGATGTCGTGGATAGTACTGATAGATAATGATGTGATTTTTATTCAAACATAGCACCTATTTGCTAGGTTTTCACTATGGTACCTGTTCTAGGAGTGCCACAAAGTGGTTTTCACTCAAAGAACATTTTACTTCTCTTTGACTAGTTTTCTTGCTTTTTTTTGTTTTTTTTTGTTTTTTTTTTTGGTTTTTTACTGTTTTTCCTGGGGTGTTTTTGGATTTTTACCCTTTTTCCTGGGGTTTAAGATGTTGACAACTTGGATTGATGTTTCACTTTATTTTTCTAGAAGATATGTTGCAAAAAATCTTACTGGAACTAGCTGTAGGGTTCAAGCAACTATTGATATCTTAGAATTTTCAAGTGAAGGAATAATCCATGTTGTTTGTATCTTTGGAGGTTACCTTGGTATTGTGTTGGTGGTACACCTTGTCATTGGGAAAAATTGTTTCAAAGGCTACCCTAATAGTGCGTTGGCAGGATACCTTGTTGATGGTACAAATTGTGAAGGGTACCATGATAGTGCATTGGTGGGTCACCTTGTTGAGAAATCAACAAAAAAATTAAAAATGGAAATGCACTGATGGCAGCTAGATCTCATGGGTGTGAAGGCAAGGACGGCATAGAGCTCTGATAGGTTTCCAAAAAGTAGGTCAGTGAAAATGACCCATCAAAGCATCTATTTATAGACTTTAAAACATTAAATGCTCTCCATAAATGTAGTTACAGAGGTATTCGGGGTTGGTGGGAAATTAGTTCAAAAGAACTAACGGCGGGAACTGAGGGGTCTGCATGGTGGAGAACACCTGAGCATTTTCCATTGGCCGATTGGTGAAAGGAGCGGCAACGAAGGTTACAGATCTCATAGGGAGGGCACACAAACCAGCTTGGCCATTGCATGGATGGAAACAACAAGATAGAGTTCTACGTAGGGTAGCCCACATGGGCAGACCCACAGAGCATGAAAGATGGTAGTTTTGAAGTCTGAAGGAAAACTGCCAAGGGAACTCTGTAGAGGCCAAAGACTTGAAAATTTTGATGGTGGTAAAGCTTGTTCAACTCAAAAAGATACCTATAAGACTCTTTGACCACTCAAGACTCAAAATAAGGGACATGCAAAATGAGATGAATGAAAAAGCAACTTGGCAAAGCAAAAGGAGAGGGTCCCTATTCCAAATGGGGCATGTGTGCTATAGGCACAACAAATGGTGACTTTGTTGGGAGAACGCTCCTAACCATTCTAAGGATAAAGACTCATTCAAAACCCAGAGTCTCTAGTTTCATAGACCAAGGGTTGGTTTCCATAGGTGAACTAAGGAACTTGAAGGAGAATGGGATCCTTTGTTGAATCAAATCACAAAATTATCCCAAGAGTGTGTGCATATGGTGAGTTCATTTCTTTTCTTTAGACACTATGACAAACAGTTGTCAATCAAGCTAAGCAAGCTACATGAATTTTCCAACCCCAAAAGTAACCTGGATATTGCCCCACTGCCAGTCAAGTGTCCATAGCCCCAATAGAGTTGTCATTGTGACCCCATGAACATTGCTCTATTACTAGTCGGGTGTCCATAGCCCCAATAGAGTTGTTTGCACACCTGCATAGTTGCTTGATTTTGACATATTTCTTTCTTTTTTTTCTTTTTTGGTATTTCTTTCAATATTCTTTCTCTTGCTCAACTACGTAAGCATTGAAACTCACCATGGGTTTGGAATCACAGTGGTCTCTAGAGCAGACTTTAGATTTTTCACTTGCCCAACCCTCATGATAGCCACCGTATAGTTTCTTAGAAATAATTAATGTGTGTTTTATGCATAATTTGAGACGAGTGTGAAAGGATTCAACTAAGAGTCTTGTTCTAGGTCAAGTTGGAGTTCAAACAAGGAGACCACCCCATGGAAGCAATCAAATACTAATAGTTGAGAGTGAATATTTATCCAAAGAACACCAAGAGAAAATAGCAAAGTGAACCGTTCATCAAACCAAGCATGGCCACTACATCAGAAACAACAGGACACCCTCAACAAAACAAAGTGGTTGGGAGGATGAGAAAAACAAAAGCAGGAACAATAGCAAAGCAAAAGGAACCTAAACTAACCTATGTATAGGTATTTACAAGAGTAGCTCGGAAGATCTCAAGCAAGGAAATAGTGCTTGAGGTGTTGTTCTTTGACAAGCAGCAGGACATCTTCACCAGTTGTGTCTTGAGGTGGAAAGCATTATCTCCCAAGATTTCAGAGATCTGAAAGGGGCCAAGCTAGAGCTTGTTGAATTTGTCATGTCCCCCTTTCTTCTCATGGGCCTTGTCCCAACAAAGGACCAAATTAGCAATTCTAAAGGCCTTAACCTTCGCTCGTTGATCTAACCATCTCTTGACCATGCCCTGATGTTTGGAAAAAAATTCAATAGCTTGGTGACGAACTTCTTCTAAGTGGAGCAACTTGGCTAGACAAGCTTCTGGGCAATCCCCTTCTTCATAAAAAGTGTCAATAAATTGGAGGGTTGGGATCTTTAAGTGCACAGAGAACAAAGGCTCTAGCCCATAAACTAGATGGAATGGGGAGTCACCCAGGGAAGCCTTGTGGTGAGTGTGATCTACCCAAAGGGAAAAGCGCAACTAGATGTGCTAGCCTTTAGGGTTCCTATCAAGCAGCTTTTTGATGACAGTGATTAGGTTTTTGTTTGTGGATTCAGCTAGGTCATTTCCTTGGGGGTAGTAATTAGATGAAAATTTAAGTGTGATGCCATAATCAAAGGCCCAGCTAGAAAACTTGATCAAGGAGAAGGCGGGGCCATTATCATTATCACAAATGAGAGCATATGGGCAGCCAAAACTATTTAGAATAAAACTTTCAATAAAATTGGTAACAACCTCTATATAACATTGCCTACATGCAATTTCTTCTATCCATCTTGTACAATAATTAGAGATGGTTAGAATATACCTATGACCTATAGAGGATGGTGGGCTTATTGGACCGGTGAAGTTGAGACCCCATTGCGCAAATGACCTTACCTCAAGAACTAATTGTAGTGGGACAACAACATTTCATTCTCTTGTTGTAGTGACTTGGCACACGTGGCAGGTTCAAATTTGATTATGTGCATCCTTGAAAATTGTGGGCCAATAGTAGCCTGCTTATAAGATTTGATGAGTGGTGGAAGGGCCAGATTCATGACCGGTACCAAATTTATCATGAAACTATGTGAGTACGCTTGTCACTTATTTTCCAAGGCATTTGAGGTAGATGCCATCATGGTTTCTCTTGTATAGTATGGACCCCTACAACATGTAGTTGTTTCTTTTCAGTTAGAGAACACACTTTTGAAATCCCTACAGGTGACATGGGCACTTCTTATTTAGCAGGTAGTAGATGATATTTTTGTACCACTCACCAGGAGAGACATCCTCAAGTTGATATTGTTGGACTATAAGCTCAGACCCTGCTTCAACTAGTGTTTTAGCTATCATATGGGTAAGGGCCTTCCCTCTTACTATTTTCATTGGCTCGATTTCCCTATCATACTCTTGCAGTAAAGTGACCTATTTCACTCTTCTTTCACCCAACTCATTTTGCATCAACAATGTCTTTACTACTAGATTAGGCACTATGGTGAACACCTTATTCTGTAAGATGTAATGCGAAAATTTCTTGACTCCCCTAACTAGGGAATATTCTTGTTTCTCCACATTGTGGGACCTCAACTCAACATCTTTCAATGGAGCACTCATGAAGGCGATTGGGTGCTCACTTCCTTCATCATCCTTTTGAGTCAATATGTTGGCACAAGAATGATCTGAAGCAAAGATGTAAATGTAAAATAGGTTGAGATAGTTAGGACTTACTAATACGGGTGCCTCTGAATTTTCTTTCTTGATTTTCTCGAAGGCTTGCTCCACCTCCAATGTCCATTCAACTTTAGCATCTTGTTTTAGCATGGCATCAAGGGGCTTGACTATTTCAACAAAGCTAGTGATGAATTTCCTAAAGAAGTTTATCTTTCCAAAGAAGGATTCAAGCTCTTTCTTGCTGCCTAGTAGCTGAAATTTTAGGAGTGATTGAATTTTATCAAGGTCTATTGAGATTCCTTATTTTTAAATAATGTGCCTGAGCAGCTTGCCTTCTATAACTCCAAAGATGCACTTTTTTGGATTCAGCAAAATTCCAAATTCACTGGACTTTTGGAAAACTTTGCAAAGATCAGCAACATGAACTTCCTGCCTTTTGGAGAACACTATGAGATCATCCATGTAAATTATAATGCACTTATTGATCAGATCCTTGAAGTATATTTCCATCGCACACTAGAAAGTGGCACCAACATTGATGAGTCCAAGCAACATCCTTCTATATGCAAAGGTTCCCCACTTGGTGGTGAACAATGTTTTGTGTCTATCATCGTACTGCACCATTACCTGATTATACCCAAATTATCCATCTAGGAAAGACATTATTTGAGAAATGTTGATGATCTGCATCACCTCATCCAATGAAGGCACTAGATAATTTTCCTTTTCTGAAGCTCTGTTCAGGTTGCGGAAGTCTACACACAATCTGATTTCTCCATTCTTTTTCCTGACCAAGACTAAACTGGCCACCCACGTGGAAAGCCTTACTGGAAATATAATCCTGGCAGACAACAACTTATGTACTTCCTTGTAGATGAGGGGCTCTAACAATGCATTGATGGGATGTTTTCTTTGTCAGAATGGCCTTACATCTAGTTTGAGAGGGATGGTATGTGTGATGATTGAAGTGTCGTACATCTTTAAATCCTCATAGCTCTAGGTGACCACATAGTGGAACTTCCTCAAAGCATCGACGATTCCTTTCTTTTTTGTGGGTGTACACACTTTGCCAATGAATACATTTTTAACCTCCTTGATTGTTCCAAGGTTATGAGTATCACACTGATTATTGACGGAGTCTCTCTTTGCTTGCTGGTCTTGATCTCTAATCTAATCCAAATCAAATATCCGCTCAAGTTGGACCATACCTCTAGGAATAGTGTTATTTTTGAGGTTGATGACCCATTCTATGTCTAATTCAGCCTCTTCAAGCTCAGCCTCATCAATGATTTGAGTTGTAAACACATCAGAGCTGGTGATGAAATCAAGGATGTGCTTGTCGTCATTGAACACTTGGAAGTTGGTCACATTATCTAGCATAGACGGGTAGGAGGTGAGCTCAACAATGAGTTTCTGTAGGCCAGACAGTGACAAAGATTGAATGGTGTTGGTTGCTTGAGCTAAGGCATCAACAGTATGATTTTGGGAGTGAAGTATTAGCTGGATATTAAATGCATCTAAGCTCTCTAATAGGTCCCAAACCCTATGTCTATAATTTGACAGCCTTCTGTCATGGCAAGAATATATCTTCCTGAATTGTTTAACTACCAACTCTAAGTCTCCAAATACTTGTAGCATTTTGGCTTTCTTCCTTAGGGTCATCAAAATACCATGTACAAGTTCCTTGTACTCATCTACGTTATTTATGTAGTAAAACTAGAGCCTATGAGCAACAAAATAGGTCTTACCTATAGGGCTGATGAGTTCAAACCTAGCTCCTACTTCTTGCTTGGAATTAGACCCATTGAAGTACAACATCCAAAACTTGGAGGATTCTTTCACTCCAGGGTTGATCATTTATCTATTCTTGGCTGCACACTCACATTTGTAGTTTTTGCAGAGGGTATGGGTTCAGTGTTGCTGGTATTCAGCTGCCCTATTGGAAAATATTTTTGGGATGTGAGTTGTCCACTAATATGAGCAACTGATCTTTGGAAGAGGTAGCATTCAAATTTTGAGTGGGAAACATTGTGGACTTGGCACCAACTAGGTAGCAGGAGTTCCTAGAAATCCATCCTTGCTCCTAGGCTTAGCTAATCTTGTGCCAACCTTTCAATAAATTCTCGAAACCCTTCTAGTAATCCCAAATTACTGTCTTCATAGGTTTCCTCCTCATCATCGGATTCAACCAGCATTTCCATACTCTGGGGTGTGTGAATTAAATTAGTAGGGGAACTACACATCACCAGGAGGACTTCTTCAATTATCCCTTCTTCTTGATATTCCTATTCTTCTTGATATGCCACGAGAGAATAATTACCCAATTCGGTTTCAACAAAAAAAACCTCATTGGTATTGTTATATTCAGTAATCAAGAACTTCATGTGTGGTTCTCAATCAATGTGGATCTGATTTGTCAACCCTTTCCATGGCAACCACATGTGGAAAAATTCAGTAGTCGCATACCCATTTAATGCCCTAGTGAAGTATTGTCCTAGTTGTAGACACCTGAAAATGACCTAGGCTTGCAAGCTTCATTTTTACCACTTTCGTCCTAGCATAATTATGACATTTAATTATGTCCTTGGTCCACATTCGACTATTGATTAAATAATTCATAATTATTTAATTAATTCATGTCCTTGTATTCTTCATGATTATTAAATAAATAAATTTTATTTATTTATTTAATATGTCACTAACTATCATAATTAAATGAATTTATTAATTTATTTAATTAATTAATCTTATCTGCTAAATTAAATAATTATCTTTAATTATTTAATTGTCAAAATTAATATTCCTCTCATTTTAAATAAATTAAAATATTTAAAATATCATCACTTTCTTAACTGTCAGTCCATTTTGGTAAATAATCTGAAAAAGATTATTTATTGTCTCACAAAATCATTATTTTGAATTAATTTAATTCAAAATAGTAACTAATCTTCTAAAAATCAAGTAATCAGGTAGATTCTTGATTTTCCAAATTTGATCTTCAGTCCAACTCTTATCTTCTTGATTTTTCGAATCTCACAAATCAGGCAGTCTTTATCTTCTTGATTTTCAAAAATCCTTATTTTCTAATTAATTTATCCCATTTATTCTCCACCATTGATCCAATTATCTGAGATATTATCTTGACCGTTCGATTAATGAATTTTCCCTAACCCTAATTAGGGATTCTCAGATTTAATCTCGACCTTTCATTTTAGGTTTTCGTCATGAATTAATCTCACCTGTCTATTCAAAATGGCATTTTCTATAAAATGCCATTTTCCTCACTTTTCGATTACACACATTACAAGCATTCACTTTATACACTCTTGCACTTGCACTCATAGGCTTTCCATAGCATTAATTGTCTTTTATTTAATCAAGTCTTAGCATTGTTTAGGCATAGGCATTGTCAATCATAGTCATAGGCATATACTTTAGACATTTTATGCAAATCCTTCAAAGCTTGGTGTAGGACTTAGACATTTGCAGATTGTTCGCACAACGAATCTAAGGGAAAAGCATCATCCAACAAGTAAGAAGGTACTATGGAGGTAATCATGGAAGTTTTGAGAAATAGGTATAACTATTTTATTATTTTATTTCCTTTGTACTCGATAGGTCTTTGGGTTTTTGGCTTTAATATTGATTTGATTGATCTAATCTAACCTTAGAAATTACCCTTAGTTACATTGGTGAACCCGAATCCATTTTTTTTTGTTATTTCCGTACGGTTTTTGTGTTTTCTACTGTTTTGCAGGTACATGTATGGAGCGACGCAACTGCTTTTTTTAAAAAATCGTGACACATTAGATGCGTCGCGACGCATTTGCAAACATGAAAGTCGCAATTGCTCTATTATGACGCAATAGACATTAGGAAATCCGCATTTGAAATATCAAGATGCATCTGATACATAGAGTGACGCAATTGCTCTGTCGTGACGCACTCGACTGGTAAGATTTTCTGTTAGTTTACATTCGGTTTCTTTTTTCTTTTGTAGTTTTCTGTGTTTCTTTTTAACCTGGTTATTTCCTACATGGTACCTAGCATAAGGTTTTCTGTTACTAATCAAGGTTTGCAACTTGTTGGCAGTTACTATTCATGGGTTGAAGACAAAAACTACAACTACTAACGGATTATCTTGTAGGTTCGATTGTCAAAGACTAGACAGTAAAACAATGTGCTTGCATTTTTAGCAGTGTAACTCACATTTAATTTTTGGTGCAATTAAAATGAACCTTTGTTTTCTATGTTTGAATGTGTTTGTAAAATGATAGGGGAGTATGCTCTCACCTTGTGAAAACTTGGTGATCAAAAACCCAGACTCGCTTTTATCTGTTCTTACCTGATGACTTCGTATATCTGAGTATCCTCTCCCCTTGCGCTTTCGGGCGATCCTGGGTGTAAGAGAAATGGTTACCAACTTTATAAATTGGGCCTTCCTAGGGATTTCATCACCCCAACGTGACTCAAACTGGAAATGGAGCTAAAGCCAAGCTACCCTCGACTGGTATATAAATGTAAATCTTAAGGGAAAACCTAAGATTGCGAGTGCGGATGTATTATACAGACGGAGTTGTACTCCCTTAAACCCTATTGAGCTTAACCTCTTCAGGCTGGAGTGCCACCTTAATGGTGATTAATCTCTTGCCCCATGTATGGCCACTCGAACGGGGGTCCCGAACTAAAAACTTTTGTGTAGTAAGCCAAAAATCCTCTATTTTCTAGCGCAGCACCAGTCGGTGTGAAGGCATCCACACTTTCATAGTTTGTAGTAGAGGTGATCTACTCACCATGGGAGTTTCATGGGGGTTGGAAGCTTGGTTGGCCTGATAAGAGAGTGCACTGTAAGGGGGAGCCCGTGCAGCCAAGCTTCTGAATTCACATGCTACAGATATGCGGTTGGAGAAACCTGTGTGGAATCTAGTGAATACTGTCATGGCCTAACCTAGGATTGTACTTATCTGATGTGCAATTGGTTACTTTCAAAACACTGTGCTTGTCAAGTGCTTTCTAGACTTATCACATTTAGAGCTCCAAACAAAATGCTCAATATCAAACAGATCAAATTTTCCATCAAAAACAACAAAACAAAAACTCTTTTTTTACAAACTGTGTCACATTTTTCAAAATGTATTTAACTTTATGAATCGTAATCACTCTGTTAAAACACATTCGACATTTCAAATACTGCATATACATGCATCACGATGCAACTGATTACTATTGAGTCGCATCTGCTAAACCGAGTCACATTTGTCTGATTCCAATTCGCATTTGCTCAACCTGGACCTCATTCACAAAACCAAGACACTACTGACTATCATTGAGTCGCATCTGCTAAACTGAGTCACATTTTTCTGATTCTGAGTTGCATTTTCTCAACCTGAGCTGCATTTTCAAAACCGAGATGCAACTAACACCTCAAACGATGCATTTTCCTATCACAATTTGAAACTTCATACAAAGTCAAATCTGAAGTCTTCATCTTGTCAATAATTTGTCAAACATTGTTTCCAAGAAGATTCTGTCAGAAACCAAACTTGAAATTGCTCAAAGTCTTGACCATTAGTTTGCATTCATCACCATAGGTTTTATCCTTCATTATTTTTAGTTGCATACTTTCAACATTAGGTTGTCCCTAGGTTCACATTTTTGCATCCTTAGGATTAGGTAAATCTCAGCACAATTTGCAACATCATTGCTTTCGAAACTAGGCTCTTTTGGACTAAGTTATCAAACCCCTTTTTTAGTCATTGTCCTCTTTTGTGGGATTTTCCAACTCAAAAGTCTAGTTAGGAAAATTCACTAGTCATTTCGCCCTTGTCACCTTATCATTTTCAACAAAGTCCTCTAGTAACCAAAATCAAAAACAAAGTTTGAGCTTAGACATGCTTAGGTACCCTTGTCTTAAATTGCATTTTAAGTCTTCACATTGCATATCCTATTCACAAAAATCCAAAAACATTAGTCATCCTAGTCGTCATTTGGAATTAGACCTTGCATAGCGTCATCACTACATTTAGTTGTCATTCCTTTTCATTTGAGAAATCTCATTCATGGTGGAAACTAGACTCCAAAAACAACAAAGACAAATGGCAAACTCTTGGCAAGACCCCACGTCCACTGTCAACAATCCAACGTATGACCCAAACTGGACCTTTGACGATCCATTTTTCAAAACAAACAATCAACCTCAAAGGACGACACCACCCTCATCAAATAGTCCATTTGAACCATTCTTGCATAAAGATGAGTATGGCCAAATACTTGAGGAAAACTTAGAGGTAGCAGCACAAGACCCAGAGGCCTCTCAATTTGTTGAAACAATGGTCCTTTACGATAGAGACAGACACTTGGCCATACTCTTGAGTCAAGGAGCCAAATTACCCCAAGGATTCGACATTACCACGATACAATCAACACCTCCAGACCCTAATGACAACATGTGTAACATTTCACATAGTGTTCAACCTCCAAACACTATGAGCAATACCTTCTTTGACACCACAACGATAGTGTATGCTACCTCCAACATCCCAAACACCTCCAACACAATAAAATACTACATCTATTGGAGGATCACAATCATCCACAATGCCCACAACATCCACGACACTATCCCAATCGGCTAGAACCACTCTTGGCTCCTCAACAATATGAGAAAATTACTCCAATCCTCTCTTTACCACTACGATAAATGCCATGGGGGCATCATCAAGTCACAACAACCCCCCCTTGACAGCTACATCTACTACCATTAGTACACCTTTGACATATCCGCTTAGTGGTATTTCACAAAATCCTTTGGGAGGGGGTAAGGGACGCATTTTTATCCAAGGACAACAACCAAACGTTAACACGACAACACAGTCACATGTCATTGCCTCCCAAGGTACAAATAAAAACATTCCCCTTGTGCAAACCCAACAATTTGCACAAGGTGACCAAGTAACACAACCCATGGCACCATTAAGGCATCATAACCTTCATGGTCATCACAATCCCCAAATAATGACACACATGGCTGGGGGACACATCCCAACCTACTCATCTAACGTTCATACTCACCAGCACGCACCCAATCATAACTTTCAATATCAACAACACGACAATCCACACACGTCATACATATAAAACAATCCATACCGCCACAATACACCAATATTCACACATAACAAATGGGAACCTATGGTGTACCAAGCAATACAACGTATGGAAACAAAAATGATCTTGTTATGGATGCCCTCCAAACAAGACTGATGGGGGTAGGAAAAACTATTCAAAATATATACATTTCAGGCCAAAAATCAGAAATATCATATGACCTAAATGTATACCCATTTGACATGAGCTTATACATGCCTCCATTTCCTTCGGGATATGTGTCACCCAATTTCACAAAATACAAAGGCAAGACAAAGCCCATTGAACATGTTCGCGAATTTGCAACCAATTGTATGGACATCACCTATGAACAAACATACTTGATGAGACTTTTTTCTAAGAGTCTGGTGGGTCAAGCCCTTGAATGGTTTTCCACACAAAAGGATATCTAGACATGGGATGAGCTTAAAAAAAAAAACATAAATAACTATGTGTACAACATCGACATGGACACCTCCATCACTAGCTTGTCCACTCTCATGCAAGAGGATGTTGGAGAGACATTTATCCCATTTTTTCAAAAATGGAGAAGCCTTGCTAGTCGATGTCACATTGACATACTTGAAAGGGAGAAAGTTGACATGTTTGTCCAAACACTTCTGGGGCCTCTAAAATATGCATTGCAAATACATTGTTGCACAAACTTCATAGATTTAGTCGAAAAAGGGGTCCAGATTGAGAAAGCCCTTATTGCAAAGGGAGAATTATGATATGTTTCCAAAAACACAAATGTCAATCCAACCACTGACAAGAATAAATACTAGATAAAAAATAAACATGTTACAAATGACGGTATTGTTGACGCCAAGATTGCAAACATTGTGGGTCTTGTACTGGCCCTAAAAGGGGTTCAACAACAACACCAACCAACAATGACATTGAAACCCCCTACTAATGTCCCTTTAAACAATCAAAACATTCAAAATAACTAGGGACAATACCGTCAGATGAGACAATTTCCTAAAGGTCGCACATACACTTCATTGGGTGAACCCATTGAAGAAGTCCTTAAGAAATGTCTCTAGAATGGGGTCATTACACTCCAAGAACCAAAACCGTATGACCCAGGACAATTCAAACCAGCATGGTGGAATGACAGTGCATTTTGTGAATACCATCAAGCAAAAGGACATACAACCTCTAATTGTCGACAGTTGAAAAACCTAATACAAGATCTTATTGAAAGTCACGTCATTCAAGTAGGTGGATCTCAATTTTCCTCCAATTCAGATCATACTATCCATAAGAATCCACTGCAGGACCATGGTTCTCATAAGGCTTCCACGTTAGGTCCAAAGATGCACAATAATCAAGCTAAATTTGCCTGAGTCAAGTACAACTATTCTAGTGGACCTATTATAAACAATGTCTAAATTGACAATGAATACATCAATACCATTACGGTCAGGAGAGCACCCCAATGTAACGCTACTACTCGAAGTAGCAAGGTTACTATAGCTGATCCGCCTCCCACCAGACAACCCAAATAACCATACCTGGCCCATCTACTAAACAACTAGAACCTATCCCGACCACAAAGCAATGGAAACCCAAAAGTCAATTCAACCTCATCGACTAGTTAGGAAAGACTCCCGCACAAATCTCTATACTTGAGATGCTTCGTATATTGCCCGCATGCAAAGATATCCTAGATTAAACCTTACTCGCGTCGTCAGTCCCTAAGGACATTGATGTCAATCAATTTGAAACCATGGTGGGATATCTCACTACGCATCACCATGTCACCTTCTCGGATCAAGATTACTCATCACCTAAAACCAACCACAATGATGCATTGCACATAGAAATTTTTGTCCACAAGCAAAAATTTAGATGGGTTTTAGTAGATGGTGGAGCAAGATTGAATATATGCTCCCTCAAACTGGTTAAGGCTCTAGGGTTCTTTGATGCGTGCATAGACCCAATAAAGAGTATAGTGATCAAAGCATACAATGACGAGGAACTCTCTTCACGTGGCGTTATCTCTCTCCCTATCAAAGTGGGACTGGTTATTGTGGACACAACCTGCCAGGTCCTAGGTTTGGAACTACCATATAACATCTTGCTCGGCCGTCCATGGATTCATGCCTTAAAAGCCGTTCCATCCACATATCACCAATGCCTAAAATTTCCATTTGACGACACGGAAATAACCATATATGGAGACCCCGACCCCTTCCAATATTGTACCAACCTAAGGGGTATTTCTGAAAATCAAGTGCCTATTAATCAGGAAGCACCTGGCTCCTTGTCATCCAAATACATTGATCCATCCACACTCACATTAGTTTCTGCATCCGCTCCATCCACATCTTCTGCCACACCACCGCCTCTATCAAACCCTAAGACTGAATCCACCATCAAAATCTAGGACCTTGGCTGCAAAGAGTTCAAACTAAATACAGTATATAGCATAACAACAATACCCAAGTCTCCAAAGATATATGGTCGGCCATGTTTCAGAATGGAACCCAGGGAAACTTTCAAAGTTCCACCGAAAATAGTTTTTATCAAGTGGGGAGACATGAGTAGTGAAGACCTTGCTAACATTACAGGATGGATCTATAAGGATACTATCGCACTACCCCCTTTAACAGTGAAAAAGTATGGCAAGGGTTATGACATAATGAAGGCTAAAGGCTACGATGATACTAGTGGCCTAGGAAGAAGTAAAAATGGCTGAAGGGAACCCATATAAACTTTTCAAATTCAAAAATATTTTGGATTAGGGTTTGGATCACCCGACAATGACAATTGATGTATCATTGGACTTTAGAGTGAGTGAGTACATGCTTCAAAAAGTGTCAAGACCACTAAGGAAACCCTCACCAAAACTAACTCCCAAGAGTGGGAATTTGGCTCAGAACGATCCCTAAGTGACTGTTGTCTTGATGATTTGTTTGTCGAAACAGGGGAACTGACCTCTGAACAATAATTTTGGCAAACATTCAAAATTGAATAGGCATCAAATAGCCAAAGTCCCATTACCACTTCCCATGACGTACAACACCCATCATCTGAACCCCTTCAGTCCAATCAATCTGAAGTATCAGACAACATTGACAACCAAGGCTCTAAAACCTTCACCCCTTATTTTGACAATGAATATGACACTAGTGAAGGAGGATATTCGATAGATTCTAATGTTGAGTTAGATGATGATAATCTCATCTACAACATCACTGAATACGTCTGCATGTTGTCCACATCCTCATCTCAATTCACCAACATTGACGATGGCATTTCCTTAGTTTACCCTGAGCTAGTCGATTGGGACCAACAAGGACCGCCAGCCCTGGACACATTTCAGAATGATGAGGCAATTGTTGAATTTATGGGATTACGAGAAGGCATACCCAGTGGGGACCACAAATCAGGATTTGCCATTGATTTAGACTGCATGACATACTTCGGCAAGACTGCTCCATCCTCTAGTTGCAAAAGTAAAAGTAAAAATAAGATAAAAAATGAAACGTCTCTAGGTGAAAACCAAAAGGCACCTCTTGATGATAAAATAGTAAAAATAAAGGATGTATCTGTGGGTGAAAACCTCTCTGAGGCACCCAAAGATGGAGGACTGGACTTTCTCCCCGTGCAACAGGAGAAATCAGCTATGCTTATCAAGGACACAATAGAGGATAACATATCAACTATAGAAAATCCCAAGATGGTCCTCTTTGCTGCATCATTAACTAAAGACGAGAGATCATAATTTCATAAATTCTTTGTAGAACAAAAAATCAACTTGGCATGGTCCTATGCTGACATGCCAAGATTGGACCCAAAACTAGTTCTGCACCATCTCCCACTATTAGCTAATGCTAAACCAGTCAAGCAGAAGTTGTGCAAAATGCACCCTCAAGTTTCTCTATTGGTCAAGGCCGAGTTACAGAAATTACTAGATGCCGAATTCATACGGTCTATTGACTACGCTGAATGGATTTCTAACCTAGTGCCGGTGAGAAAGCCAAATGGGTTGATCCGCGTATGTATAGACTTTTGAGACCTAAACAAAGCATGCCTAAAGGATGACTTTCCTTTGCGAAACATTGACATCATAGTTGGCCTTACAGTAGGATATGAGATGCTATCCCTCATGGATGGTTTCTCTGACTATAATCAGATTTGCATCGCTCCTGAAGACAAGCACAAAACAACATTTACTTGCCCATGGGGTACATATTGTTGGAATGTCATGCCATTCGGTCTCAAAAATGCAGGTGCCACATACTAAAGGGCTCTGACCACAATCTTCCATGACATGATGCACAAAATAATGGAAGATTATGTAGATGACCTATTGGCCAAATCAGTAACCAAAAAAGATCATCTGAAGTTACTCGACACAATTTTTAAAAAACTTGAAGATTACAAAGTCTGGCTAAATCCTAAGAAGTGTGTTTTTAGGGCCACACCAGGAAAACTCTTGGGATACATAGTTTCCTGAAGAGGCATAGAGGTTGATTTAGCAAAGGTCAAAGCCATCATAGACATGCCTCCGCCCAAAGGAATCAGTGAACTCAGAACTCTACAAGGAAGAGTACAATCTATTCAGCGTTTCATAGCCCAATTGGTAGATAAGTGTCACCCATTCCAATATCTATTGTGCAAGGGTATCCCCTTTGTATGGACAGATAAATGTCAAGAAGCCTTTCAGCAAATCAAAGATTACCTACTGTCAACAATAGTCTGCATGCCTCCAATTCATGGAAAGCCATTGATCCTATACATCTCGACTACTAGTTCAAAACTGGGGGCATTACTAACACAAAATGATTATGAAGGAAAAGAACAAGCCATCTATTACATCAGCCGCACACTAATAGGGTATGAGTTGAACTATACAAACATTGAGCGTGCATGCCTTGCTGTTGTCTTTGCATCCTAAAAACTAAGACACTATATGCTCAGTCACTAGACACAGCTGGTTGCCAAGATTGATCCACTGAAATATCTCTTAAGTCGGGCGGCATTAACAGGCCAGTTAGAAAAATGGGTCATGATACTAAGCGAGTATGACATACAATATGTCGAGCGCAAGGCAATAAAAGGACAAGTAATAGCAAATCAACTAGCAAATGCACCAATTCAAGTCACTCATCCACTAGTAACTGATTTTCCCAATGAGTCCATTTTTCATGCGGAATCGGCAGCACCATAGAAAATATATTTTGATGGGTCTAATACTGGTCATGGCTCAAGCGCTAGAATCTTTTTTATCACACCACAGGGGAATTCAATTCCTAAGGCATTCTGGATTGCTTTTCCTTGTACAGATAACATTTCTGAATATGAAGCACTAGTCACAGGTCTCAAAATGGAAATTAAATGGAAAATTCAAACGTTGCTTGTATTTGGGGATTCCCAGCTCATTATCAACCAAGTGAATGATGACTATGAAACAAAGGATGAGAATTTGCTTCCCTACAAGAGGATGGTAGATAGTTTCCTGACATACTTCCACTGGATTTCTTTTGAACAAATCCCTAGGACACAGAATAAGGCAGCTGATTCAATGGCTACTATTGGTTCTCTCTTGGACATCCCTCAAAATGTGTCACAATTTGAGTTCTTAATAGAATAGCTTTTAATGCCAACATATGATATCCCATAATTAGAAATGGTTTGCGAACTTGTTGGTCCCAACTCTCCCTGGTATCAGGATATTTATGACTACCTAAAATATCAAACCCTTCCACTAAACTTGTCCAATAACCAAAGGAAGTCATTCATCTAAAATATGCAAAGTATGCCATCGTCAGTGACACCCTTTACCGCCGTAGTTTTGACGACACCCTCCTTAGATTTCTCGACACCAACGAAGCGCGTACGACCTTATGCAAAGTGCACGACGGTATATGTGGGTCTCATTCAAGTGGTCCTACTCTAGCTAAGAAAGTAACGAGACTTGGGTATTATTGGCCAACCATTGAAAATGATGCAATTGAACATGTGAGGACTTGTCGCAAATGTCAAATTCATAGCGATTTGATCCATACTCTAGCACAGGAACTCTGACCAATCACTTCTCCTTGGCCCTTCACATAATGGGGACTCGACCTCGTGGGTAAAATTCATCCAACCTCATCAAATGGCCACAAATTTATTATCACCGCCACTGAGTATTTTACGAAGTGGATTGAAGCCATCCCATTAACATATATTACCGGCAAGCAAATATCCAAGTTCATCCTTAACTACATCATTTGTCAGTATGGCCTTCCACAATCTATCATCACTGATAATGGACGTTTGTTTAAAAACCAAGACATTCAGGAGTTATGTGAGCAATTTCATATTCAACACCATTTTTCATCTCCCTACTACCCACAACGAAATGGTCAAGTTGAGGCATCAAATAAAACCATTGTCAAAATCCTCAAAAAGACTATCAATGATGCTGGCCATGACTAGCACATACAACTCAACCCTACTCTGTGGGCTTACCGAAATAGCATTCGTCGGCCTACAGGAGCCACTCCATTTTCCCTAGTCTTTGGCACTGAGGCCATCTTTCCCATTGAGGTTGAAATTCCTTCATTACGAGTCTCCCTGAAGGGTCTAACTAATGAAGAGGAGTATTGACAATCACGCTTGCACAAGCTGGAAATGTTGGAAGAAAGAAGGCAAAATTCACTGAACCATCTCCAAGCATATCAAAACTGTCTTTGTCGTAGCTACAATAAGAAGGTTATGGTCAGACAGTTTTACATTGGCGACCTAGTTCTCATGTAGAACCCCAAGAACCAAGCTGACAGAGAAAAGCTAGAAAAGTTTGAACCAAACTAGTTGGGTCCCTACATTATCATATCTTCTTTCAGTTCTGGAGCTTATCAACTGGCCACACTAGATGGAGAACAACTGACAGAGCCCATCAACAGTTTACATCTCTGAAGGTTCTACGCATAGCATCAGAGGATTGAGTTGAAAACTGTAAAATATAAAAAAATTAAAAAATGATAAAAAATTGTTGCCTTGATGAAAACCTGGCAAACAGGCATCTTGGTGACACCAAAAAAATTAAAAAAGTCAGGAAAATAGTAAAGAGAAAAATTTCATCCAATGGTGAAAACTTGGTAAACAGGCGCTTTGGATAAGTACCATGGTGAAAACTGGCAAACATGCGCCATGCATAATCAATCATTGCTCTGCCATCTACTATCACTTTGTCTGCCTTGGCCTAGGATGAAAAGTATTTCCGCCATTATTACACAAATCGCCACCACATTCTACCCTACCTATCATAGTGGATAAACGATTGACATCAAGTCCTGATGACTGTCCATCTAGTAAACTAGTAGCATCTCATCCATGTTACTTAAAAATGGCTAAGTCTTGAACCTAACTTGGGGAAATTTTTTTATCATGAAACTGTAGTGGATGTCACACATGATCTTGGAAATTGGCAAAAAGTCCTAAAAAAAGACCAAAAACATCATAAAAAGTCCTGAAAAAATACAAAAACATCATAAAATGTCCTAAAGAAAGACCTAAAAATCATAAACCGTCTTGAAGAAAACCACAAAAAAAACATCAGACTGCTCAAAGAATGCAAACACATTGTCATCTCTTGTCAAAGTCAGTCATATCAATTAGTCTTTGTCATTTGTTCGAACTACGTTGTCTCTGCGCATTTGCTACATACGCAAGACTCACATTTGAGTCCCCGAGACATTAGGTCAGTCCATTTAGATTTGTCAAAATAAAATCATTATTCAAACTTCAGTCCTTTGGACAAATTCATTGGTCATGTCGAACTATGAGGTCTTTGAGTGTATGTCATAGGCAAGGCCATCTGTCGATGAGCCCTCGAGGCCACACTAGGTCAGTCCATTAGGGTTCATGACACTACACTGACACACACCTCTGAATATCTTCAAGACAAAGCGAATCACTCCCAAATGGGCAAACTCCTAAGAAAAAATCATGACAATTAGTTATTTCAATATGAAAATCTCATCAGCAGGTCAATCATATCATCATGACAATATCGGCATATAGTCAAACACAAGTCAAACTCGGTCAAAACAACTCAAACCATCATCCCTCGTCAAACTATCAAATATCATTTAACCTTCAGACATGTCATTCTAAAAGATAACCTCTATCATTAATGCCTTAGGATGTGTCCTTCCTAGGCATCGTAACTGTCATTCGACATCTAAGGATCGCTCCTCTTAACATCAATTTTCTTCAAATATGTCTTTCTGAAGAACCAACTTTGTCATCTATGCCTCAGGATGTGTCCTTCCTAGGCATCATCATCATCGCCGTCACATGGCATTTGGAGATCAATTTTCTTGGCATTCATATTATTCAGGATGTGTCCTTCCTGAATTTGGAAAATTTGGACATTTGTTGCTTGAGCAGCATCAAAGCTTTAACACTCAGGCATCTCATCATCATTAAACCTGACATCTTGGCATCGGAACAATGGATATCCAGACGCACTTGGCAAACACTTGACATTGTCTTTTGGATTTTTATCATGATATTAGTTTTTCAGCAAGATCCCACTAAGCAGGATTTAGAGAAGTAGCGACGTATCATGACGATTGACACGCCTGACTACTAGTTTCTCAGCGAGGTCCTGATTTTGGGATTTAGAAAAATGACATATCATGGTAAGGGCCCTATTTTTGTATTTTTGACAATCATGCCGCTAGTTTCTCAAGGATATCCTAGAAACAAGATTTAGAGAAGCAACGACATTTTATGATTTGTCCTTGTCTTTTTCTACTTGTGGTTGATTATGACAAAAAGAATGGGGCAATCACGATCTTAGTATGAGTCATGATCATCCTTGTCTGAAACTGCTTGTCTTATGTGATGGTACGACCTTGCACACCTTGATCTATCTCATATCATGGTGTTTCTTGGCCATTACAATAGTTTTCCCAATGATGATTAAGAGCAATAAATACTAATGTCCTATGGTAAAGCTTTGAAGGATTTGGTCTAGGAATTAACATGCATTTTCTTCGGTCTAGTCATCTCCTCTTCTTCGGTCTGGTCATCTTCTCTCATCAGTCTCGTCATCTTCTCTCGTCCATCTCATGATGATATCCTGTGACATTCAAAAACATAAGTGCATACATGATCATATAAACATTGCATTGGGTCCATACATACATCATCCACAACATTAAATCATATACATAATCACAAACAAGTGCATTAACATAATCAGCAACATGACATCCATTTACTAAATACATTATGTACATCATTATCATTATCATCTCACATAAGTAAGTATTGCCTCATCATAGCATAAAAATCATAAATAAGCATCATAGGACATACATGCTACATCATAAATCAACATCATACATCATACATATCATAATGCATTAAATCACAGAGCATCACATAACACATGTAGGCAACATCAAAACTGCATCATCATATAACATCATCTCAAAAATGTACAATGTCATAGGATAAAGTCAGGGGATATCCCAAAAATGGAGCTTGCAGGCTCAATAATCTATACATAGTGTCATAATAAAAAAATGCCCCTAGAGTAGACTCTCATCATCCCCTCGTGGTGAAGAATGTGGTAGCTGCAACTCTGAAACTAGGACTGAACCGATAGGCAGACCTGTCACAACCTCTGTCTGTGCCACTAGTGGAACTGTGAAGGAAGGCGTCATCTCTATGGCAACAGATACCTGTGATGTCACTGTGGCCAGACTTTGAGAAGTAGATGGATTGATCACTAGTGGCTATACTTGTACTAACCTCTGCACTGACTAGTCGACCCATGGCTGTGACCTAAATGGTGACTCAGGGTATGTCAGCGTGAGTGATGTGACCTGTGCACTGATGTGTGCCCTATCGAGGTAGATCCTCCGACACTAGTGTGACTGCTGCTGCCACTGGCATTGCCTGATCTGTGGCCACTGCCTGTCCTCGACTGTGACCGAGACAAAGTAGGATCCTGTCACTCTGGTGGCACTGCCTGCTTGTACAATTTCCGATACTACCCCAATCTCGTACTCACTCTGGCCAACTCACGAGCCATGTCCCCTACAGGTGCTATGCATAATACTGTGAAGTATGTGCACCACTGAGCTGAGTCCTGCTAACGGATCACTGCTTGATCTCGCTCTACCCGAGCCACCTTTAGCTCTCCCTACAGTGCCCTGACCTGTGCCATGCTCTCATCTAATCTCCAATGTAAATCAACCACCCTCTGATCTATCGTGGCATCTTGAGGCAATGCTGAACTGGAGGTATCTCCTCCTCTCCCTCCACCATCCACCATTTGAGGAGTCTCTCGGCCTCATCCATGGCGTTATCCTTATCGTCGTCATCCTCCGCCACATCCTCTGCCACCTCCTCCTCCCGTCTTTCCTCACCCTCTCCCTCCTGTCGAGACTGCTCCTCTCTCTCCCCCTGATCTTAGTAGTACGCTCGGAAGGTCTACTCGCCATGCCAAGGATCGTAGACGATCTACTCCCCTCGAATCGGTACTCAAATAATCCGGTAGACGTCCTCCAGAGTAATGGTAGCCTCACCTGTCGGCAGGTGGAATGAACAAGTCTCTGAAAGCCAACACTCACATAGCACAGATAGTAATCCTCTGTTCACCTGAATGGCACGCATGTAGGCAATGTAGAACAACCCTAGTTACATCAATCAGCGTTGCTCTCGTGGGCTCAACTGGTCGGTAAACCGAAATGTGGTTAGTCTGCTCTCTCGCATATAGATAGGGGCAAGCTGCCTCTACACAAAGGTGAACAATATATTAGTATTTTCTAGACAACTATCAGCATCATCAAAAGTATTAATGGTTTCACAAGTACCACAATCGGTCTCAGTAAAATAAAAACATCAAATGCGTCACGTTATAACACTTGCGTTGCAAATATTCGAATGCGTCTATCAAATCATCAAATGCGTCACAACATGACAATTGAATCACTCAGTTGGCCAAATGCGTCACATTATGGAAATTGCATCACGAAATTTGGCAATTGCGACACAATATGGCGAATGCGTCGCTCAAAAGTGCAATTGCGGCACAAAATGACAATTGCGGCTTTCCAACACTCATATGCAACTCGGTTAGGCAAATGCGTCACAATTTTTATCAAATGCGTTGCAGTGCCTCACCCACCTTTAAATTAGTTAGTCATTCGTGTCGCGATGCATCAAATGCATCAAACGCAGTTGTGTCGCGGCGCAGTTGTTATTTTCCCTAGAAACTAAAATTTGGACTGCAAAACAAAAAAATTACAAAGCAAGACAAGAGTACATACCGCTGGCTCTGAGCCCTCTGGCCCTCTGAATTTTCGTACGATCTCGCCGCGATGCTCTGTCACTAGAATAACCATCCTCGCTGTGCTCCTTTTCACTCTGGGCTCTCAAAATTTGCAAAGTAAATAGTAGAAATGAATTGACTTTTACCCCTTTGACAACCTATTTATAAAGTCAAAATGACATTTCTCAAACAAGGTTATTACTAGAGGCTCATTTGACCAACTTTGACTTCCTCATTAGCTGCTTTAAACATTTCAGAATTCAAAACCAACTGTGCCATTATTTTTCTGGTCATCAAATTGATTTATCAGGACCCTTTACAAATTTTTTTGTCGCCGACCCAAAATTTGAAAAAATTTCTGAGGGGGCAATGATACTCCGTACCTTTACTGAGGCATATTTTTGACTTATTTTCTTTGTCACAACGCAACAAGCGACATTATGACAAAGAGCGGCAAAATGTAGACACCTAAAAATGACCTAGGCCTGCAAGCTTCATTTTTACCACTTTCATCCTAGCATAATTATGACATTTAATTATGTCCTTGGTCCACATTTGACTATTGATTAAATAATTCATAATTATTTAATTAATTCATGTCCTTGTATTCTTCATGATTATTAAATAAATAAATTTTATTTATTTATTAAATACGTCATTAATTGTCTAAGTCTTCCCTTAATTAAATGAATTTCTTAATTTATTTAATTACCCTTTGTCATATATTTCTTCCTGATTATTAAATAAATAAATTTTATTTATTTATTTAATATGTCACTAACTGTCACAATTAAATGAATTGATTAATTTATTTAATTAATTAATCTTATCTGCTAAATTAAATAATTATCTTTAATTATTTAATTGTTAAAATTAATATTCCTCTCATTTTAAATAAATTAAAATATTTAAAATATCATCACCTTCTTAACTGTCAGTCCATTTTGGTAAATAATCTGAAAAAGATTATTTATTGTCTCACAAAATCATTATTTTGAATTAATTTAATTCAAAATAGTAACTAATCTTCTAAAAATCAAGTAATTGGGCAGATTCTTGATTTTCCAAATTTGATCTTCAGTCCAACTCTTATCTTCTTATTTTTTGAATCTTACAAATCAGGCAGTCTTTATCTTCTTGATTTTTTTGAAAATCCTTATTTTCTAATTAATTTATCCCATTTATTCTCCACTGTTGATCCAATTATCTGAGATATTATCTTGACCATTCAATTAATGAATTTTCCCTAACCCTAATTAGGGATTCTCAGATTTAATCTTGACCTTTCATTTTAGGTCTTCATCATGAATAAATCTCACCCGTCTATTCAAAATGGCATTTTCTATAAAATGCCATTTTCCTCTCACTTTTTGATTACACACATTACAGGCATTCACTTTATACACTCTTGCACTTGCACTCGTAGGCTTTCCATAGCATTTATTGTCTTTTATTTAATCAAGTCTTAGCATTGTTTAGGCATAGGCATTGTCAATCATAGTCATAGGCATAGACTTTAGACATTTTATGCAAATCCTTCAAAGCTTGGTGTAGGACTTAGACATTTGCAGATTGCTCGCACAACGAATCTGAGGGCAAAGCATCATCTAGCAAGTAAGAAGGTACTATGGAAGTAATCATGGAAGTTTCGAGAAATAGGTATAACTATTTTATTATTTGATTTCCTTTGTACTTGATAGGTCTTTGGGTTTTTGGCTTTAATATTGATTTGATTGATCTAATCTAGCCTTAGAAATTACCCTTAGTTACACTAGTATTATCCCATAGGTGTCAAGAATGTCTACCACTTGAATGTCAATAACTTCTTGCACTCTTGGATCAGCAACAATCTGCATAGGGATCTGGTTGATTTCCCCAAATCTATTTAGCTCTATTTTATCCAATGGGTTACCTTTATCCTAGAAGGGGGACTATTCTTGATGCATTAATCATAGCCAGGGGCATGACATTGGTCGACGCTCTTGAATCAAGTAGGAAGTTATGTAAGTTCTTCCCAAAAATCTTGATAGTAGTAAGGAAGGGCAGTGTCTCTAACTTCTCTTGGAACAAGCCCATAGGCGCATCTACCTGGACTACTTGAGCTTTGTCCTTGTCACCAGCCTTATCCTTAGATTGCATTAAGTTTTTCTCTTTATGATTTTTCTTATTGAGCTTATCTTGATCCTTAGCAAGTGGTTTACTTATTTGCTAGTTTGAAGGAGGATCCATCCTCTTCCCATGGATTTGTTAGGTGATGCGCTCACTAGGAGGATCTTGAAAGGAAACTATCTTAGTAGGTGCTTCTTGAGTAGCCTTTTAGGAATGGGTTCCATTAATCATCTGAAAGAAAGCATTCCTAACTACTAGAACCTTGAGTAATTTTAAGGAAAATAGAGTTATTTTCACCTTCTTGAATTCTTCGGCAACATACTCTCCCATTTTTTCAACTTCTTCCTTGAAGGATTTGCTTTGGGAGGAGCTAGCAGATTGGTCTTGCATTTGATTTGGCTGCCTATTCTTGTTAACGCATTGGGTGGGAACATAGGGATAACCTAGATTGTTGCTAGCATTAGGGTCAAGTGGAGTATTGAAGTTATTAGGAGGGGTGGAATTTGTAAAGGGGTCACCTCCGGCTTGCTTATTCCTTAAGTTATATGGGATTGTCCTTTGATGAGACATTTGGACCTCATCTTCGTGTGAATCTTCCTTATCTACTGGACCATTGTCAACTAAAGTAAAGAGCTGGGATAAATTTTCTTCGTTGTTCACCTCTTTTGCTTCCTTGTTCCTTGGTAGAGCAGTCTCATTTTTAGGTGCATTTCTCTTGCTTTTCAGAAACGGAGCCTGATTGACTATGAGCATAGAAGATTCATATGGCTCTAAGGTAACTATGTCCCTAAAACTAGCACTATCCATAGCATTCTAGACTTCCACTTAAAAGATCTAAGCAGTCGTCTAGAACTCAGGGCAATCCAACTTAGAATGCCTATTTGTTTTAAGAATTATGCACCATCCAGACAAGGTTGCTTTAGCCAAATATACTCCGCTTGTGGTTTTCTCTACACTAGTAGGCTACTCAAGAGGGGTGGGAACACCTCCATTTTTTGGCCTCATATTCTATGTTCAGTTCTACCTTTGGGATGGCTTCCTTTAGAAGTTCTGGTTGGAGTTATGTCCTCTTTCATAATTCTACCTAGATGAAGCACATGCATCATAGTTGTCTCTATTATCCCTATTGAGGTTGGCTTGGATGCTTTGTTGAGAAGCTTGCAACTGATTATTCTAATTTCTTAGGTTTGTCATCTTTGTGGAAATTTCCTTGAACATCTCTATCAGTTCATCTAGCTAGTCCTTTTCTATATTATTCGGTTGTGATGCTTGGTTTTGAAGAAGAATTGGTTGGACTACCACCTAGTTTTGTTGAATAGATGAGAATTCAGGCCCTTATACATATGCCATAATTTATGATTGTTGAGGATATGTCTACTACTATTGTGGCTGCAAGTAATGTGGCATGGGAGGTTCCTAGTTCATTGGATCTCCTAGATGAGGCACGATGGGTAGTTGTGGGATTTGGTTCATACGAGGCGTCTGATGTGCTAGAGCTTGGGTAAGCCCTTGAATCTACATAGGATGAGCAACTTTCCCCAAAGAAGGTAACAAACCAGAAATGTTTTACCCCAAGTCAGTGCTAGCTATGACTTCCTCCACATAAGCATCTACCAACCTAGCGGGTGGTGGGCACATTCTTTTCACCAATGTAGTAGTGAGGTTGTCTAAGGCTACATAATAAACTAGTAGGGCAGCAGCAACATTGAGTACATATGGAGCCTGTAACCTTGTGTACGCCTGATGAAACCAATCATTGAAAGAGCTAATTGGTTTATTGACCTCTCTATGAATGGACATGAACTATCTGTATAGCTCTAAAGGGCTGATCAGAATTGTGTACTTCTCCATGAACGAGTTCATCAATATGTCCCATGAAGTGATGGACCCCGTTGGCAAGTTGATGTACTAGTAGACTGGTCTCTTCCCCCAAGGAATAAGGAAAGAGTCAGCAAGCCATGTCCTCATGATCAATCTGCATATCCC
Source organism: Sequoia sempervirens (assembly GCA_007258455.2). NCBI lineage: Eukaryota > Viridiplantae > Streptophyta > Pinopsida > Cupressales > Cupressaceae > Sequoia > Sequoia sempervirens. The sequence continues at coordinate 506,934,019 of VDFB02000017.1, read as the reverse complement.
TCAATATTTTTTGGAATATTTTGATATGTTCTTTTGCTATCCTCTATGGATCACGAGGGTTAAATTTCCTATAAAAGCTCTCCAGATTCTTTGGCATTTCATGGTATTCATTGAAGGATAGCAGAGAAGGGTTATTTCCCATCCAAGCCATGAGAGGAGGCGAAGGTGGTATTTTCTGCTATGGAACAGTAACTTGGGGTTGCACAGGGGCAGCGGCAGTTGCAACTGCACCTTGGACTTGGAGGGAAGGGGCAGGGGTAGCACACTGGTCATGGGAAGCGGACAAGTGGAAGGAACTTTGGGATGGTTGAGAGAAGGAAGTGGATGTGGGAAAGGAAGGATGAGTGTGGTGCAAAGGGATGGAGGGATGAAACAAGGATGGAGGCGAAGTGGATGGAGTGGATGAAGATGAGGGAGTGGCTTCCCCTCTTTTAGATCTCTTAGCCTTAGTAGGGGGCTGAAGCTCTTGAAATTCCCCCTTGTTTGGTGTAGACCTTAAAATTCTGTGAAATATTTTAGGGGAGAATGAACCGATTCAATCCAGCTTAACACCAAGAAGGCCCTCCTTCTAGCACCAATTCTATTAATGGGTGTTTTTGCACTTCTCAGCACAAGAAATGCATAAGTTCACACCTCTCTTGAAAGGTAGAAATTTGTAAGCAAATTGCAAATTACTACCCCAAGGTCTCTCAGATTTCAGGTCATGACAATGCTTGGAATCTCTCAATTGTTTGATGTGATCTTGTTGGTAATCACAAGGAAAACTTACGAATGTTAAGAAGGAAGGAAGTCAATTCCTAAAATGGAGTTCTTAAGATCTTAGAACTGATGTGTAGTTGTTGTAAGTTTAGAATAGTAGTCTAAAACTCCAATTTGACCATCATATTTGGCTTTACAATGTGCAATGATGCTTGAACTTGTCTTAAATTACTATTTAAAAGAAAATTCAAAAGGGGGTAGGAAAAGGATGAAGTTCCTAGGCCTAAAACTAACAATGAACAGTGATAATGGAGGATGCTATAGTGGGCAACCTTCCTAGAACTAAGTTCCACTTAACTAAATTAGTTAACAGTCTCATGAAACTAGTGCAATCTCCTAAGGTCTCGAGATTTTTAACCATTCATTCACCATAAAGCATGAATAAAAGATAGAATTTAAGTGCAACATTCAATTCATGTTCAGACTAGCTTTACACTGATTTTTATCATCAATAACAACAAAAAGCATGAACAAAGTAGGGCATCAACACAACAAAATTCTCCAATACCAATGAACAAAATTTACTAATCTACTAAAAGTATGACAAAAACATGGAACAACAATGTAAATCCACTCAAATCTAATAACTATGAGGAGACGAATCATGAAACATGTATGAAACTCAAGAATCCATCAAAATCAATGAATTTCTATTAGAATTTCGGCAAAATGTCTTTACAACTCAACTCTATCTTTGAAAATGAGAGGAGACCCCCTATTTATAGATTCCAAAAATAAAAATGAGTGGCCAAGATTCAATCTCATTGTGTGGCCAAGATTTGCTACAAATTAGGGTTTCACCTACCCCTCAATATTTCACAATTTAAAATACATTTTTGTCTTTTATCCTATTTTGTCCTCTAGTGCATGGCATTGTAGCTCTTTTGTCTTCTAACTAATTTCCATTTGTTGCAGCTACACTATGAGGAATTCATCATCAATGACTGGTTCTCCTTCACTTTTCTTGATAGTGGCGTATTCCATGAATTTTCCAATCAATTCCTGGAGCTTGTTCTTCTCAACAATTTCCAATTGGAGGATGTGAAAATTGAGTTTATTCGATCAATTAGTGATCTCCTCCCAATTTTGTGTGCACTTCAGGTGGCCTTAACCATTTTTTTTAATTGCACAAAGGCCTAGGCAGCAAAATCCATGAAGAGTGGTGTCAAATCATCCACCACACCCTCTTCCATTTTCTTTTGAAACTGTGCCTTGAGCTTCTCTACATCTAGTTCTTCAGTAGGCACTTCTTGGTCAATTAGAAGCTTGAGATAGTCTTCGCTATCTATTTGGTGCTCCTTAACCCACTCGAGATCTAGTTCTATCTCCTGCAACACCCTCTTTAGAACTTCATTTCGATGATCAAGGCCCATTTTCCAAGTCTCGACCAACTAGTGATTGTCTTTGATGAGAGAAAAAAATTTCTCCTAGGCCTTTCCTAATATCTTAAGGATATCTTCGACTTTGGGGCTGGTAGTTCGGTACAACTCAGAAAAATAGAGGCATATTTCTTCTAGGCCCTCTAAATGTTTCTGTATATACTTGAACTTGTTTGTCATTCTTATGGCTTGGCCAATTCCCATGTCACCATTGTAAAGTACTCATTGAAACCATTCTTCAATGGCCTTGGTCTAATTATTTCTTTTCTCCAGTGTGTGTATGTTGTCTTTGGATAGCAGCAGAGGCTGAGCTGAAAATGTGGTAGGAAGTTCTTTGGTAGAGAACCATTGTTGTACATAGGTCGTAAGTTCTGCTACCTTTTCTTTTAAGTCCTCCTTGGTGGATTTTCTCTTATTCATCTAATGCACGATAGTAGCAATGGATCCCTGGAGATGATCAATTTTTTGCTCCCTTGTGGCTACTCCCAGGAAAATCATGGAGATATTGTAGTTGACTCCCTCTCCTTCCACCACTGGAGTAGCTATTTGTATGGTCCTTGGTCCTGAGGCATCCATCGTGATATTGGATCTGACCCTTGGCTTTTTCTCTTTCTTTGTCCCTATCTGTGCTCGTGCTAGGATAGCCTCTAGCCTCTCTTTAGGATCCATAAGAATGAGGGTCTTCTTTTGCAATTGTTTCTCCAGCCATTCAGGCATCTAAGATCCATCTTTTGGTGATTCACTATCACCTTCCTCTCTTTGGATGTGTTGTATTTCTTTATCTTGGTGACCCGAGACCTCTTGTTTTGTCTTTTCTTTCTTTTCTTCATCTGAATCTCAAATGACTATATTCATTTCCCTCTATGACTCAAAGATGGCTATGTTTTCTTTGGGTTTGTCTTCCCCTTCAGATCCCTTGTCTTTTTCTTCTTGCTTGGGCTCTTCATGACATTCTGTTTCTAGGATCTTCTTCGTTTCAGCCTCTTCTTTAGGCTTATCTTTCTTTTCTTCTTCTTCTCTTGAGGGAGGTATCTCCTCATCATGACCAAGGCTCTTGTCTCATTCCTTAGTTGGAGGCTCTATGGACACCTTCATATCATAATTTTTCTCCCTCTTCTCCTCAGAGGACTGTCTCTCAACTTCCTCGTCGACGTCCTTGAGTTTCTTGGCCAACTCCTCCTCTAGTTCTTGTTCAAAGGTTTATGCTATGTACTTTGCACTAGAATGCTCAATATCTTCCTCTAAATATTGTGCCTTTTCATCCTCATAGGCTACCTCATCAATAACCAATTGTTGATGCTTTGGATGCTCATGGTAATCTTCATCAAATCCTTCATCCATTTCTTTGGTTTCCTCCCTTTCTTGTCTCTCTAGTTCCTTATAAATCTACATCATTTCCTCCATCTTAGGTGGTTCAACTGGAGGAGGAACAGGGAGACTAACAATGACATGGGCTAAGGCGGCCTGTACTGTGGTGTTCATCAATACTCGATAAAGATCTGTTGGTAAGTTTTGCATGTGCTGATAAAAATATTCTAGGAGTTTGAGGGTGGGAATTGTTGTTGTAGAGGCCAATGAAATAGTCATTAATGGATACATGGAGGAAGAAGAGAGTGGAGAAGTGGTAGTGGAGGAAGAATCTATCACCATAATGGGTGCAGTAGGTGAGGTGAAAGCAAGGTGGACTGATATGTCCACCATAGGTAGAGAGGAAGCGAGTAATTCTTGGTATGTTTGTGGAGGGGTGATAATAGTGGTAGTGGTGGTGGTAGCAAGAGCAGAGGTGGTAGGTGGATACTTTGGTTGCTCTGCCTCTTCTTCTTCTCCCTCATGGAGTGGGTCCTCCTGAATGGTAGGCATCTCGATGAATCCACCTGATTTCTTTGATTTCTTGGAGGTTTCACCCTCTGAGGCCTTTCTTGAATATACTTTTTGTTTTGGTTGGAACTCTACCACTTCTTTTCGCTTCCTTAGTCTAGTGGTGGGAGTAGAGTTGGGAGCATCTTCAACCTAGGCAGTAGTAGCTCCACTGTCAATTTCACTCTTGATCTCATCTTCAAGCTCTTCGTAGGTCAAAGTTGCTCCCTATAGCTTTAGCTAAGCAATTTTCTCATCAATCCATTGCTTTGTCCTGGCCTCTATTGGTTAAGTTAGGATATCGAGGTCGCCGACCTCTTCCTCATTCTAATCAATCACAAGGAGGGGTAAGTTGGTGACTACATTAAATCTTGGATCTATGATGATATTCTCATCCTCCACAACTTGATTCAGCACTGGGAACAAGTTGACTACTTTAATGAAGTATGTCATCATGTGCAAGTAGTGCCTCATGCACACTTCTTTATCATCTTTACAATTTTCCCAGAAGTCTTCAACATTATGTAAATGGGCATACTCTTTCCCAACCATCTTCTTTAGTTTACCATACGGATCCATCAACGGTCGGGTAGTGTAGAGCTCCAAGTTATACTCTGAAAGATCCTTATCAAAATACTTCACACATTGTGATACAGGGAGTGCATACATGCCTTGACCAAAAGTTAGAGGATAGGGAATGTCAGGCCTATTTTTGTCACTCAAAAGAGTATGTGCATGTTGTAGCTATCTGGAAAATTTGAGCAATATCAACCAGTCATTTGGGTACTAGGGAAGCTTATACAGCCTCTTGGAGAAGCCCTCGGTTCTGATATAGGTGAGTTTAGGATATTGAATAAAGAGGAACCCGAACTAGCAGATGAAAGCATTGGCACTATGAGTGACTCTTCATTTGAAGTCTCCTCCTAATAGTCTAATAATGTGCCCAATAAAGGAATCATTCACCCGGTAGTAGTCTTTCTTAAAATTTATGTATTTAAGTTGCAGGTGTCTATCATAGACTTTTAGCTATCTTCTTGAAGTCTGAATTTGGGCCACAAATAGGCCTTTGTACAACATAGGATCAGCCATCAAGTAGACCAAGTATGAGGTCATGTAAAATTCAGAGGTCTTTTTAACTACCACAAACTGTTCATGCAAGTAGTGGTTGATTATTCCCACCCAATGGAACTTAGTCTTCCCTCTAACAATTTCTTCTATGAAATAAAAAATTCATTCCTCGAAGTAAGCCATAGTTGGGATGTCCATGACTTTGCTTAATAATGTTACCAAATCATGGTAATCATCATGAAAATCACTCCTAAATAGTTTCTGAGGTACTTTGTTCTCACTACCCCTCTTCTCCTTCAACCAGTATTGATTAATTAGCTTCTTACATTTGAGGGGGTCAGCTTTCCATGTGCTCTTGGCATACTCCTTTGTTATCTCCTCCATATCATCAAAGGTGGGGATGTGGAAAGTTAACCCTATAGACTTGGAGGAAAACTCAACCAATACTTGGCCATCTCTATCAAAAATTCTCTTGGTCTTTACTTGGTAGGCCTCTCTATAGTCCATCACCAGTTCTAGAGCCACAAGGGTAGGTGGGAAACTAGCTACCTTAGCCAGGCCACTCTTTCCAATTTTCCTTGCTTTTTTTTGTGGTATGGTTGATGATGACCCTTTGCCTAACTACATCAATATCGATGTGCCCCATGTTTATATCTGAGACTTTTCCCATTCTGTAGTAACTTTTGAGTTGAGGTCTTCTCCTTAGAATTTATACTTCATTTGGTCCTTGTCCTCCTTTCCCCTTAGCACTTTGGAAGTCCTTTTTCCTTTTTCTTTCTTCGTGGACACTCTCGAGGGTCCTACAGCTTATTCCATATATCTTGCAAGTGAAGGAGCTATCAACATGTTCATGTACAAAACAAGGGAAGTGTTAGCAAAATCCTACAAAATCCATGTTAGATTGAGTAATTCATCATTTAAAGATCATAACATTTTTCATTGGTCATCATTTTCCTTTTGTCAGAGGGAGATATGGCAAGGTGGGCCCAAGGGTGTGAGCTTCCCTAGGTTGGCAACCGTTTTAGAGGAAGTTGCAAATGGACAGTGAGCAGAGCATGGTGGCCCACATGGATCCACCCGCATTAGGATTTCTGCCTTGAGAAGGGGCCCACTGAGAGGCTAAATAATTTTGGCACATGGGTTGGATCATTTTTGGGGTTTTGGAAATTTTAATGTGATCATTTAGGCATGTAGGTCCTGTTAGAACTGTAAAATTTTGAAATTTTCATAGTCAATTGCATTCATGAGTTTCCAAAATAGGTCCTCATCATAAGCATAAAATTCCTTCCTCATGGCATCTCACTCATATTTTGTCATATGATCCATTAGAATTCATCTAGTCCTTGATATTTCATTGTATTACGCATATCGGCATGATAGGGTGAGGGTCTTCCCGACCCATATTTTTACTAATGTATACTTGTTGCAGATTTTCGGCAAGACACATCTTTTGTTTTGGCGACAAAAAAGTCATATCAGCAAGAGAATTGTTATCGGTATGAATCATAGCGAACTCATGTATGTCTCACCGACTAGCGCATGGAGTGATGTATTGGCCAAAAAAAAGACTATCAAAGTGAGGTCTTGCCGAAGGTAGTAGCTCTTGCCGATAAGGTGCGAGGGGGTTTTGTCAAAAATATATTGGGAAGAAGTCATGTAGTCTTGCTGACTTATTTTCACACCGATAGAGAATTGCATCGACGAGAGAAGAAGTCTTCGGCGTGAGTTCTGCCAAAAATTGAAGCTTACACCGAAATAATACTTCGGGGAGAGTCTCACCGAATAGAGTAATCTGGAGGAACGGGTTCGATGAGACATTCGGCATTGGTATGAGTCTTTTCAAAGATCCATAAGTCTTGCCGATGAAATTTATTTCATCGGTGAGATTAATTTCATCGGTGAGAGAATAATATTGTCACGGTGACAAGAAGTGAACTTAAGGAGTTTTTTCGGTGAGACATAAGATATCTATGGGATGTCTCCCCAAAAACAAAATGTTAGAGCGACCCACATGATACAAAAGAATACATCTCGGCAAGACAAAGTATTGTCTGTGAGATGTCTCCCTGACTCTAAAGGTGACAGCGAAACACAAAGAACCAAAGGATGATTGTCGGTGAGACATTGGCCTTCAATGTGACTATAGGATGTTTTGGCGAAAGATCTGATGAACGTTGCAAAAATATTTTGCCCTAGATTTGAAAATATCTCAGTGACAAGACACTTGATGTGATATTGCAAGTTTCAAATAACTCTTCATTTTTGCTTCAGTTGACACATTAATGGCGCGACGGGGTATAACAGGGTAAGTGTAATCAAACGCATTTGTGTTGAATTGATTGCAGAAGAGCCAGTAAAGCAAATGGAGAACCGGGTTAGCTTTCAGTCTGAAGAATTCGAACAAGATATTGTAAGTAACTACATCACAACTTTTCAAATTTTAGCTTCTGTAACTTTGAAGAAATGGATTCCCCTAGTTCTAGAAAAATTAAAAGTAGAAAACAGGGTGAAAGTAGTCAATTGAAGGGGAAGAAATAGAAAATTGATACAAAACATGAGGGCACTGAATGGAGATTAAACCAGGACATCATTGATCAGTTGCCTAGTTCAGGGCCTAAAGCCAGAAGGTCCGCACAACTTAGGGAAAAGGTTGATAAACTAGATAAAAAATGCAAATTCATAGGAGACATCTAGACTACCATAAGGGGGTATGAATTGTTTAATTTTCATTATCATCAGAGAAGTCGGTTTGAACCAGTATGCAATCCATGGAAGATGAATTTGGGAAAACTAGTGTGCCCTAATGTGTTTGTGAATGTTGAACTGGTAAAATTGTTAGTTGACCATTATGACCTGAAGCATAAAGCTATATGTGACCCATCTGGAAAGCCACAAATATATGTCAAAAGAGGCAATTGGGCAGGTTTTCAATTTAGAAGGGTTTTGCAATGAGGAGATCATACACGAGGAATTGGAGAAGGAATTCTCGAGAATGGATACAATCTATAAGGGTTGGAGGTTGCCAATTCACAGAGTTAAACAAGGCAACAAGCCAGATCCTCTGTAGGATAGTGAGGGCCCTCTTATCATGTGGACTTATTTGAACCCTATATGAAATACACCTATTTTTTAGTGTGTCAGGTATTGAGAATGGATGCCCTGAAGTATATGTCAATTGTGCCCATGATTATCATAGCAGATACCTAGTATCATAATTCTCAGCCATTTGATTATGCCTCGTACATTTCTAAGGGGCTTGATTTAGGACTGATGGCTGTAAAAGGTGGATCATCTACTCTTCATCTTAGGCATTATTCATTGTTGATGCATCTGGTACTCTATTTTGGACAGGAGTTGGGAGTATGGCCTCCAAAAATGAGAATTTCTTAGATTGGTAAAGATGGCGAAGCATTACCTCTTCAATTGTGGACTGCTATTTGGGATAGTAGGTTTGCTAATGCTAGTTTCATTCATTTTGGGGAATATTTTGTGAAAACATTGTACAGATTGTATGAATATCCCTGTAATTATTCATTATCTGATGAGATAAAGAGATTTCTTCAGCCAAAAAATTTCAATCGGCCAATTGATCATAACTGGGAGATTGGTATTGTTTGGAGGGAGCTACAATGATCAGAGTCCATGGGTTTGAAGATGCCCCTTTCATTCTGCCAAAGATAGTTCCAAACAGGATTGCATATCTAGAAATTGTCAGATAGATGGATTACTGCAGTGTAATGAATTTCAGCTCTTTTGGGAAGTAGGCTTTTATGCCTAGCTCATTGTGCTTTGGTGATTTCACTGTGTTGGCCAAGGAAGGATACAATTTGATCCTTGACAAACTGCTTCAGTACAATATGAAGAGAGGACCACCCAGGAAGAACTTTGACCCAAAAGGATATATCAATTCTGCCAAAGAGAAGTTAAACTTTGGAATGTACCAGCATGTGCCCTATAACTTTGATGATATGATTTGGAATCTTAAGGAGGAAGAAGCTGAAGTAGTGGTTGAAAGATATAACCAAGGGTTGCATGATGTAAGGAAATTGTCTTTAGGGGAAGAGACACCACAAGATAATGTGCCACAAAGCCAACCAAAAAGGGTATCCAGATTAAGAACTCAGCAGTATGTTTTCCCAACTAGAGATTTGAGTGTTAAAAGTGGTGATGCAGATGCAAGGCATATTGAGTATAGATCATTTGTTTCAGATGATGATTTCATAAAATCCCCAGAATTCAAAGCATTTTTGTATAAACAGAGGGGGAAGGAAATAAGAGAAAAGGTTGATGATGTCACTACACGAAATGAAGAACAATTGTTGAATGAATTGAGGAAATGTGTGGATGATGAAATGAAAAATATGACCCCTAAAAAGGGGAGGAAAATGTTGCAAGATGTTGGTGTCATGATCTTTCCCAGGCTAGATCTCAATTCTACCCTTGTTTTTGATAATTTCTTGAGGGACAGCAATGCTACACATAAGCTTGACAAAGGAAGTGTAACAGAGGTGTATGCTGGATCAAAATACAATACTGATGAAGGGTCATTGATGATTTGGGCCTTATACCCAACCCACAGGAAATCAATAGTTATTGATACATGAAAGGAATTTCGCCATGTCATGAACCTAAATGTTGGAGAGGCTAATCCTATAGCTACTATAGAAATTGGAGTAAATATTGCAAAGCTGAACAAAGCCCAAATTCAGATGTTGATAAAGGAAAAGGAGATTTACAAAGAAAATAATGAAAGAATTTTGAGAGAAAATGATAGATTAAAAGATTTGGTGGAATTTCAATGGGGCCAACCAAGATTCTCACTCAAGGAGAAAGCTCTCAGACAAAGGATCATTAGGTAGGATCAAGTGCTTATTCCTAGGGAAAGCATGATGGAATTGTTGCAATAATCAAGAAAAGGCAGGATAGTTTAGCACCTTGGTTGAATAAACTTTGGGGCAAAAATTCACATACCCTTGCTACATTAATGGAGCATAAAAGGATGGATGGACGAATTATGGAGAAGTTTCATGAAATAGACCAAAGAGATACTTCTAACAGTATAGTAATTGAAGCTGCAAATCATATTATAAATCGACATTGAAACTTCTACAATGAACTGCAAGGGGACGAGTAGGGGTTGATAGATGCTGCCAAGAAAAAAATGATTGCATTCTCTGATGACAAAGGGGAACTGAAAGAGGCTGCCAGATGGAAGAATGAGAGTGAGTCATTACTAAATGAATTCATGAGGATAGCTTCTACGGAGGATACAACGTTAGAAGAAGTGAGTGAGCAGATTGAGAAGATGGTAAAGATGGAAATCACAATCCAGAATGCAGTTGGAGATGCAGATACATACAAGCGCTGGGATTATTTGGATCATCTTGCTAAAACTCACTTATGGCTAAATAGAGCTTAATTATCCTCTAATCTTTTTGTTATGTAAACATATGATATTTTTGATTTCTGAAAGGACGCGTCCTTTCGTATTCTCAATGTATAAATATCTATTTCAGAAATGAAATAAAGGGGATAAGTAGAATAGGATAGAGGATAGAAGATATACAGTGTAATACAATGTTTTGCCAATATGAGACTATGTTGCATGTTTCAAATCATGGAGATATCAATTGAAATCTAATAATATGGTGTAGTTGTTTCTGGTATCAGTTGTTTATGGTGTTTTTTGAAAGCATTATTGAAGTTGTCTCTAGTGTGGTGTTTTCTGGTTATTTAAATTGGTGTAACAAGTTTATATCCAGTTTTTCAGTGCACATTTGTTGCATCTGTATGGTCAATTGATTGGTTATTTCCAATAAAGACTAAATCCTTTAAATTGATCATAGTAATTAGAGAATGTCAATTAGATCACTAAGAAGAACTCAGTAATCATAACCTTGCATGTTTATACAAGTTATAAACCAAATTAAATGCTAAAAAACTTGAATGTCTTCCAGAATGAAGTACTTGTTTTAGATTTCTCTTGACTCCACATACCCTATAAGGCACTAATCTCCAGAGTTTCATCATTCATTTTTATTCAATCCTTTTTTACATCTATTAACTGAGCATATTAGGATTTAGTTTTGAATATTGGTATACAATTTATACTAATTTTGATTTTATTTGTCCACTTTCATCTGCCATCATGGACAAATCACTGTAAGAGAGAAGATAAAAAGTCAAGTCTGCATAATTCATATAGGTACACCCGCCTAGGTTTAGCAGCACCTGAAGAGTAGAAGGCTTAAGCCACTTAAACCTTGTCTATTACCCTAAAACGTATCAAGAGATTGGTAGCCTCTTGAGGTGCCCTTTACCTGCATTTTTTAGAGCTAATAGGTCCAAGGGTTGCAAGTGCAATAGCTAGCTCAGTCATTTAGGAGCTCCACCATTGGAAACAATATTGAGGAGGTAGAATCCTGCAAGTGGCATCCTACAATGCAGGGCCCACAGCCAGCGAGGACAGTGCCCATTCACCTCTGAAGTTCATTTTGTTCAGTTGGATGCAAATAGGGAGCCACAAAAAGATGTTAGATGTCAGCCATTTAGGAAGGCAGAGATGGGATAGTAGCTAGTAGGGGCAGTCTACACTGTCAAGTCTGTGAGGGTCCTTGACATGAGTCATTTTTTTAGCATTTATTGGACGACATCAAATAAGTTGGGCTCCGCATGGCGGGCTGGTGGAGGTCATCAGCCATGCGAGATGGTGAACACGGGGCAACAGCGACCCTCGCTAGATGGCCTGCATGCATAGATTGAGTCATTTCATTCTTTGGGCTCAAACGGAGGTAATGAGTGCAGGGTTTGCAAGATGGATGAACGACCAACCAAGGTCGTTTCGGGTAGTGAACAAGTGGCAGAGGCCTGTAGATGGAAGTCCGCAATGGGCAGCCCACAGGGGTCAACACTTCAGCATTTTTGAGCTTGGAGAGTTAGACGAAAGTCACCAACGTGGGCCTGCTTAATGGGAGGAAACTACAACTTCACCATATTGGGGAATGACCATTAAGCAGTAGTGAAATGATGGTAGAAACCGGCATTGGATGGTCCACAAGGAGAGTTATGTGTGGAGCTTGGTTAGTAGACATGAATTTCATGGGACCCACAAGGCGGGTGACCATGGTCGATCAGCCATTTGCGGCAGTGAAACATTGGGGGAAATCTGCAGGAATAACCCTATACTCATGGACCCATGAGGTTGGAGGACACCACTCAACCTACAATTTTTGTTTAAGTTCAAAACATGATGTCTAAAAGGTTGCACCTTCATGCATGAGCGGGCCCTAGGAGGATGACGATCGGTCATTAAATTTTATCGTTAACAGGTTTTACAATAATGGTGAACATCTTGCAAGCTGCAAGGGCCCGATTTCCCTAGTTTAAGAATGTTTTTGGAGGGCAGAAGTTTTGCATGGGCTTCTAGGGTGGATTTTAAAATATTTTCAAGTTTTAAAAACATGGGTTTTGCTTGTTGTGTGGTTTCCTTTCTAGTTTCAAGGTTCCTTAGTTTAAGATTTTAACAACTTTGTAGGAATGGAAGAAAACCATAAAACTAGTGGCTGCAAATTTCTTACATGGTGGACCCATGAGAAATTGATGAAAAAACTAAAACTAGCAATGTACTGACAGTAGCTGGATCTTGTAGGTGCGAAGGTGGCGGTGGCAAAGAGCTCTGATAGATTTCCAGAAAATAGGTTGGTGAAGATGACCCATAAAAGTGTCTATTTATAGGATTTAAAGCATTAAATTCTCACCATAAATGTGGGTACAGAGGTAGCCAAGGATGGTGGGTGCGCAACTCAAAAGAACTGGTGGTGGGAACGATGAGGTCTGCATGGCGGACAGCACATGGGCATTTCCTATAGGCTGATCGGTGAAAGGAGTGGCAACGGAGGCTACGGATCCCATAGGGAAGGTAGATAAACCAGCTTTTCCACCACATGGAAGGTGAAAGTAAGACAAAGTTCAGTGTAGGGAAGAACTATAGAGCATGAAAGATGGAAATTTTGAAGTCTAAAGGAAAACTACCAAGGGAACTTCACAGAGGCCAAAGACCTAAAAATTTCAAGGGTGGTAAAACTTGGTCAACTCAAAATGATACATCTAAGTCTCTTTGACCACTCAAGACTCAAAATAGGGGGCACACAAAATGAGATGAATGCAAAAGTGACCCAATAAAGTGAAAAGAGAGGGTCCCCGTTCCAAATAGGGCATGTGTTCTATAGGCACAACGGTGTGGGCCCTTCATCATTCTTGGGTATCTAGGGGATCTTATAGAAATTGGATTCAATATTTTTGCAGTAGTAAAAAGGCTCAGGGTCTTGATGGATAGCGATTTATCTGCCTTCAAAAGGAAACTTTACACACTGATGATAGTTTGAGGCTACATCTTTTAGAGCATGGATCCATGGTTAACCAAGCAAGATGTTATAGGGAAGATCAAGATCAAGCACTTGGCATGTAGTTTCTTCAATAAGAGGTCCCACTTGGATGGGAAGTGCAATGATTCCTTTTGATATCTATTCTTGGTGGTCATATGCTCTAATGGTGGTACTCTTTGCTTTCTCAATATTATCTTCTAAATAGCCCAAATGTTTGATCAACTGAAGGGTGAAAATGTTCAAACCAGCACCTCCATCTACCAAGACTCTTTTGACCTTGTTTTTATGAATGAAAAAATCATGGTGTAAAGCATGGTTATGAGATGGTTGTGACGGTAGGTCTCGCTCGAAGAAGGTAAGAAGATTGTTGGTGATGTGGCCTACCATAGCTTGAAATTGATCAATACTAATAGCCTCGGGAACAAATGACTCTGACAAGGCTTTCTCTAGTATTTCTCTATGTGCGGGGGATAGCCTTAAGAGTTCTAAGATAGATATCTATACAGGGGTCTACTTAAGCTGATCTAGAAAATTGTACTTACTAGGGTTAGATGTGGGAAAAGTAGGTTGTGTCCTAGATTGAGATGGGACTCCTTGAATGGTTATTTTTCCATGTTGTGTGGTGACTCCACATTCTATACTAGCTCCTTTGATGGTGACAACAGTAATAACACTATCATAGGAAGCCGCTACATTAGAATAGGTATGTTGCACATTTTTGTAATCCTTAGCTTTGTCGTTGTTATTTTCTTTGCTATGATTTGGCATAGGGTTCTTGTATATCTTAAGATCTTGATTTCCAACTGGTACTTCAATAGATATGGTATCATTTTCTATGATCTCTTGAATGATGCTCTTAAGTTTCATGCAATTTGTCATTTTATGTCCTTTGATTTTTTGAAAGTCACAGAGATCATGTTCGTTGTACCAAGATGGTTTCTCTTGTGATTCTTGGTAGTTTTCAAAGTTTGGAAACATTATCAAATTTGACTCTACCAACTTCTTCATGATTTTTTCAATGGGTTCCAATAGTTGTATGTACTTGTGTTGGGATAGTTGTTCCTATTAGCAGTTCACCTTTGTTGCATGTCAGTGTTATTGATGTGATTGTTTTGAGGAGGTTTTGTTTGTTGCACAATCGGCTAGATGTTAGGAACTTGATTGTTGTTAGGCCCAGGAGCACTTAGTATATCCTTAGCATCTACCACACCATCATTTATTACATTTTTTTTTCCCAGACACAAGGTTTCTCATTCGAACTAGCTGAGGGACGATTGTCTTTGTAAGCTTGAGTATTTCCTTATGAGATTAGAGCTCTTTCGATGTTAAGGGCTCTAGGGACAAGCTCATCATATGATGTGTTGTATTGCATTTTCAAGTGGACAGATAGATTGGGGTCTAGATTAGTTATGATGATTCCCACTTGTTTTTCGTCAGGAAGAGGCCACTTTCTTTTACTAGCTCTCTATCTCCATCGTTGCACATAATTTGCAAAGGATTCTCCTTTTTTTTTTTCTAAGAGTATATAATTCTTCTAGACTAGTGTCCATGTCAAGATTGAAGGAGAAATGATTGATGAATTTATCAGTAATTTCTTGGAAAGTTTTGATGTCAGGAGGTAGATGAGAAAACCAATCCATAGCAGGACTTGTCAAACTTCATGGGAAAAGGTGCATTAGATAAGAATCATTGTAAGCGACCTCCATACACATGACATTGAATTCTTTGATATGGTCCACAGGACTTCCAAGCTCCCTTTGTATTTGTTCTATTTGGGGATTTCAAAGCTAGGATGGAATAGTACCATTACAATGTTTCGATCAAATGGACAGGGACATAGATTCTATGTATGGGGCTTCTTGGTCTTGCCCATTCAAAGATCATGTAGTTCTTGTGATAGCACCTTAAACTGTGATACTAGATCATCCTGCGGACTGATGGCACCTTAAAATGTGATATTGGTCCTTAAAGAGATGATGGTTGTTGTGATGGGGTAACGTGACTGATGAGTCTAGTTTATGGTTCAATTTTGATAGAGTTTATGATCTATTTGTTGTAGTTGTCATAGACTTTGATACTTGGGTGATGGCATTTTTATGATATTTCCTCAAAACCATAGACATTGGGCGTAAGCTTGTTTCTGTAAATCTTTAATGACATTGACATGCTATATGGAATATCTATGTTAATTCTACATGTGGATTAATGAATGTTCTTTAAGATAGTTAAAGATATGTAATTGTTGTGTATACTAATATTGTCATGCAGATATAATTTGTTTTCTCAGATTTTCATTTATGTCATACATTTCAGCTTGGTTTAATTGTTGGTTGATGTTCAGCATTTATGTTATTCTTTTCCAAGCAATTTACTTCTAGCATTGTGTCTTTCTTAGTTTTAGGATGAATATGGCTACTTTGGACTCTTAGTGCACATATTGTGCTGACCCATTTCAATTTTACGTCCCTGGGTTGACAAGTTAAATACACCTTCATGATGATTGAAATGGCTATTCAATTTAGATGTCCAATCTTTGAATCACAACTGTAAGGGCATAGTTATTAAATCATTGTAGGAGGCCAACATTTTTTACGCTGTTGTTGGGAATGGTGTCAAACTAGAGAGTTATTTGGAGTCATTGATAGTTTTATTGTTGTAGTATTTCTAAAATTTTGTTCTTAGAATACCCCTCATTTAGGAAAGTAATTACCTCCCTATTTTTTTACCAATTCTTTATGTGAGTTGGTTGATGTTGAGTTGATACTGCATGCATAGAGGAAGGAGAAGACATGCTTATGGGAGATTCCTTCCTAATGATCTTGATCCATTCTAGCTAGAAGAGCTTCCAAATCTACTCAGAAATAAAGAAGAAAAAGAGCCACACCCCTTTGTTAACGCATTTCCTAATCTGACCAGTTTTGAAGCTTCCTCTAAAGACAAAAATCTAATTGATAACCCATTTTCTTTGTGAGTCCACTAGATAGGCATGGGTGATGCAAATAGAAACAGACCTAACCAACCAACTTTTCCTTTCCCCATTGCCCATCAAAATGAAGTTGACAACCTCAAAAATATCCCTACTTCAGTCCTTCCTAAGTTCTATGGACTTGTTACAGAAGACCCTAATACTTTCTTGTTCAAGTTTGATATACTCTGTAGGAGTTATGACTATACCACTAATGCCCATAAGCTTAATCTATTTCCTACCACTTTGAAAGAGGTTGCATTAAGATGGTTCATGAGCCTAGGAAGAAATACTATGGAGACTTGGGAGGACATGAAGACAAATTTCTTTGAGAAGTACAAGGAATATTGTAGGGGTAGTGACATGAGAGGAGATGACATTTTTAGGATGCAGGAAAAGGAAGATGAGAGGCTGGAGGATTACATTTCAAGGTTTTTGTTTTGCCTATAGAAATCTCCTCACCATACACTCAATGAAGAATCACAAAAGCTACTTTTCCTAAGAGGAATTAATGAGAGTTGCACTAATGCCTTGGACCTGATGGCAAGAGGAGATATCACCCAAGCTCCTTGGGAAGATATCAAGAAGATATCTTAGAACTCTTCTAGGGTGGCTTCAAAGAAAGGGAGAGCTTACCAATCCTCTATGGGTAATTCATCTACTAGTGGAGTTTCAAGGATGGAAATTACTCAATTTCTAGCAGATTTCAAGCAAGACATCATAAACAATCTAACTACTCAACTGGATACACTTCAATTAGAGAAGAAATAAGAGGAGGCAGAGGCGATGTAGGAAAAATATTGCCCTCACTGTAGACAAAAGAAGGACTATAGATGCAAGAGGGTAGCCAATATTGATAGTAAGTAGATTCCACCTGAGTTCAATCCAATCCATATTGAAGAGGATCAAGTCTAATTTGTTGCAAAAAGAAGGCCATGAGCTCCAAGACAAGGTATGCCATCGGATCCACTATCTTTTGTTGTGCCATATTTCAATTCTTATTCATCTAGTAACCAATGGCAACCCTCAAATCCATCCAATTATGGAGGATATCCACCATAGCCTTGGATTAACCCTCCAAATAGCTGGCCTAATCATCAAAACTCTCCACCCCAGTGGCAACAACCTCAGGGGAATTAGCAGTAGTTTCAAGGACATTGGCAGCCACCTCCAGGAAACTGGCAGCAAACATCTCAATGGAGGGGAGGACAGCAATGGCCAAACCAAACAACTAGTTACATTTAGCCACCTTCTCAACCCTAGCAACCTGTAATAATGCCTCCTCCTAGTAATTCAAGCTCAAACACACCTAAAACCACTCAAATACCAGCTCAACCCACACCTAACCCAAATAACAAACCACAGTAGCAACCAGTATACTTTGTTGATCCAAATAAATTCCCTGCATATGTTGTAAGTGTAAGTGACATCCATTTGTGTTTAGGAACTACTTTACCAATTCCTTCCACACCCATTATCACTGAGCTTCCTATGGAAGAAGAGGAACCTCTGAATGACCCTATTCAGCCAAGTGCACCTAAAAATCCTAAACCATCCCTATTCAAGTAGATTGAACAAGAACCACCATTTCCCATAGGTTGGAAACTATGAAACAAAAGGAAGAGAAGGAGGACACAACCTTTGACATTTTAGATCAGCTAAAGCATATGTGTCCAAATACCTCTATTTCGGGCCATAAAAGATGTTCTCATATATGGTAAAGCAATCAAGGAAGCATGCCTTAAGAAGCCAGGAAGGAAGAAGAAATACCCCACTATGGTTCATGTGGTGGGATAGCTGGCTGACATCATGCTTGGGAATGTGAATATTCCCAAGTGCAATGACCTAGGTAGTCTTGTGGTACAAGTTGTTATAAATGGGATCCAAATAAAGAATGCTCTAATTGATTTGGGGGTAGCAATGAATGTAATGACTAAGGACATCCTGCAGCAACTAAACGTTGCAAGCATGATATCTACTCCTATTGTCCTCCAGCTCGTTGATAGCTCTACTATTAAGCCTAATGGTATAGTAGAGGATATTTTGGTAATTCTAGACTCTTGGGAATACCCAAAAAATTTCACGATTCTTTCTCCTAAAGCTACACTAGGCGAGTATCCCATTATTCTTGGAAGGTCGTGGTTAGCAACAATAGATACCTATATTGGATGTTGGACAAGAGACATGACCATTTCTAATGGAAAGAGCACCAAAAAGCGTGTTCTCTACCCTCCTGCTCAACCATCCCATGATGAGGATAATCTTGTATGGCCACATGTTGGTGAAGAGGATGAGGATTTTAATTATGTGGCACAACTTATGATGTTAGGTAAAATTCCTTGCATACAGCTTCAAGATGAAGATGGAGTATTGGCTAACATAATACAAAACCATTGTGAAGTAGGGGAAGCATCATCCTCCCATGCATCTAGTTTTGTTGATCCAGTAAAGACACTTCTGCCAGTTCTTCCTACAGTCGAACTTCCTATAGCAATAGGTATGACCCATACAGTGCTACCATATGAACTCAAGGTACCAAGCATTAATGAAGAAGCTATGAAAGAGTTAAATACACAAGTGTAGGTGTCAGAAGGAAAATATCTAAATATTAATAGCAAACTGAGTGAAGAACAACAATTATCATGGGAAAACTTATTGAGGACCCATCAACATGCATTTGCATGGGACTATCATGATATGAAGGGATCGGACCCTAAGCTTTTCACTCATACAGTATACATAAGAGAGGATTGTACACTAGTGAGGTAACCACAAAGAAAAATTAACCCTACATTGAGAGAAATTGTAAAAGGAGAACTACACAAATTTCTAGATGTGGGATTTATCTACCCCATTTTAGATAGCCAATGGGTGTCTCCATTGGAAATTGTTCCCAAGAAGGGAGGGAAGTGGCGAGTTTGTGTTGATTAAAGGGAACTCAATACTGCCACCAAAAAGGACCATTTTTCCTTCCCTTTCATAGATCAAGTTTTGGACTCACTTATAGGAAAACAATATTTTTCTTTTCTAGATGGATTCAGCAGCTATAACCAGATCCAAATTGCACCCGAGGACCAGGAGAAGAAAAATTTTACCTTTCCATGGGGGGCCTATACCTACTCAGTACTTCCATTTGGCTTATGCAATGCACTTGCAACTTTTTAGAGGGTAGTCATTAGCATATTTTTAGATATCTCTTGTGATTGCATGGAAATTTATATGGATGACTTTACTACCTATGGTGTTGATTTCAATGAAGCATTGTAAAATCTCAGGAGATTCCTACAGAGATGTGAAGACCACAATCTATCTTTAAATAGTGAAAAGTGCTTCATGATGATACAGGAAGGTGTAGTTCTTGGCCACTACATCTCTCACAAAGGAATTCAAGTAGATCCTACAAATATTAAGGTGATCACTAATCTGCCTATACCTACAAAACAAAAAGATGTTAGGAATTTGTTGAGACATGCAGGTTATTATAGGTATTTCATCAAAGACTTCAGAAAAATGGCAACACCATTGTATAGTCTCCTAACCAAGGATGTTGAATTTCAATGGATTGAAGACTATGACAAGGCATTTTCTGACTTGAAAGCAGCTTTAACTCATGCTCCTGTACTTAAAATATCTAATTGGGAGATTCCTTTCCACATTCATACATATGCATTAGACTATGCTATAGGAGCAGTTTTAGGACAAAAAGAAGGTTCCATTGAAAATGCCATCTATTTTGTCAGCAAAAATCTATAGGGAGCTGAATTCAACTATACAGTGATAGAAAAAGAAATGTTGGTAGTGATCTATGCCCTAAACAAATTCAGGAACTACATAACAAGCTATCATATCTTTGTGCACATTGATCATGCAGCCATTACATACCTCATGAATAAACCCTTGATCTCAGGTAGGCTAGCAAGATGATTGTTGTTGGTGTAGGAGTTTGACATAACCATTGTGCATAAACCAAGGAAGGCCAATGTTGTTGTAGACTTTCTTTTAAGGATAACTACATCAGAGGAAAATCAAGCCATAGATGACTCATTTCCTAATGAGCATTTATTTTCCATTAGTGTGCAAACACCCTGGTATGCTGACATAGCTAATCATTTGGTCATAGGGAGAGTTCCTCCTCACTTCTCTCCAAAAGAGAGAAGAGTGCTTATTGAAAAATATTTTCCTTTTTCATGGATTGTTGGATGTTTTTTCTATACTAGACCAGACCATGTCATTAGATGTGTGAGGGAAGATTAGATGTACGATATTTTGCATGCATGTCACAATGAACCCTGTGGAGGACATTTTGTAGCCAAGAGGACAACAATGAAGATTTTGAACATAGGATATTGTTGGCCCACAATCCACAAGGATGTAGGAAGTATACAAGAAAATGTGATAGATTCCAGAGGATGGGTTGGCCAACCAAATCTAATGAGATGTCACTTTACCCTCAGGTAGCAATCACCCCCTTTTATAAATGGGGATTGGATTTTGTAGGACCCATTGATCCTCCATCAAAAGGTAAGCCCTATATCCCAGAATGCACTGATTATGTAACCAAGTGGGTAGAAGTTAAGGCCATGAAGCATGCAAGAGATAATAAAGTTGCAGAATTTCTTTATGAGAAAATTTTTACATGGTATGGGGTTCCAAGAGATATAGTGACTAATCAAGGGGCTCAATTCACTTCAACCCTTGTTGTAACACTATTCAATGAGTACAACATAAGGCATAGGAAGTCTACTCCTTATCACCCTTAGGCCAATGGTTAAGTTGAGATGACCAATAGAGAAATTGAAGTCATTCTGACCAAAATAATAGCTAAACATAGAAAGGATTAAGAAAAAATGCTACCAGAAGTTGTTTGGGCCTACATAACTACCTGGAAAATAACCATAGGCTTCACTCCATTTGAGTTGTTGTATGGAAAGACAGCTATTATGCCCATTGAATTTGAGCATAAGACTCTCAGGACTGCAGTAGACTTGGGGATGGATATCTTTGAGGCACAAAGGGACAGAATCATGCAGCTAAATTCTTTGGATGATATGAGGAAGGCAGCCTTGCATCACACAGAGCTATTGCAAAATCAGAGAATAAAGTGGCATGAAAGATTCATAAAGGACAAGACATTATATCCAAGTGACTGGGCACTGCTCTACAACTAAAGGTATCAAGATAATGTAGGAAAATTGTAGACAAGATGGCTAGGACCATATGAGGTTGATGAATTCTTTCCCAATGGTGTTGTTTAGCTCACTACCATTGACCCTATCATATTCAAGTTGCTTGTCAATGGTCATCACCTTAGATTATATCACAAGACAACTTCTAAGGAAGAACTCCTACAACAATTTACTCAACATGCAACACCCAAACTTCCTACATTCAAAGGAAGTGGACCTAGTGTCCCTCCTTCTAGCTAACTAAGGTATGTACTTTTTCATAATAAATACTTCCACTTTTGTGCGAGTCCACTTCTTCACCCATCCACCCATCCGCCCATCCATCTCCACCTTTCTCTCTCATCCATCACTTCACTTCATTCCACTTCACCTCATCCCATTCCATTTCATTAATTTCTCAACTAATTTCTTAAAAGGCAATTGGTACTTTCTTCATAACCTTTGCAATGAATCTTCTAAGAATTCGGGTACATGCACATCAATCGTTATATCTTAATTGTCTTTTAGTACATTCATTTAATTACTATACATTAATATGGAAATATACCATAGCATGTCATTATTCCTTGTCCCTGTCAATCATCACCACCACCTCGCATGTGAGGACATGTGCTCAAATTTAGGTTGGGGGGGAAGGTGTGAATACCATGCCCATGTGTCAGTCCATGTTGGTTTATGTCAGTAAAATTTAAATTGATCCAATTTGAATTCTGAGTGAGATGACACCAACCGCCACCACTTTTCTCCATCATAACTTTCCTTTATTACTCTTTTACTGCCTTTATTGATCCTATCATAATCGTAAGTTACCAAAAGGTAAAACAAAAAGGGAAAATTTTGATGACACTGGTGTTGGAAATTTAGTAGTGTTGCAAGAAGGTGAAATTTGGCTTTTAGATGAAGATTGTAGGAAGGGAAACTTTACAGAGTGACTGTTTGATTGCAGACAACTGAACAATGGGAGCTAGGTTAATTCAAAATGAACCCACAATTAATGATGTATTACTGCAGGATGCACCTTACCAGGCCAAGTTCAAAAAATGCGGATAGTTAAATTATTTCTTGAAGCTTAATGGTTTTAATGAAGATGTTGCATTGGAATTTTTCCAAACATTATTTGAAGGAAAGGCCACAGTAAAAGGGTTGGAATTCATAGCTATTGAAGAGAGGATTGCAGAAATTATAGGGTTGTCTGCTGACGGTGAACATGACCTTGCTACTAGAGACGCAAGGTCAGCTAGGGTTGAATTTAGAGAACCTGGTGACCCTCCATTGAGTGTGGAAAAACAAGGTGCAAAGAGAACCTCTCTGCCCAAGCCATAGAAGCAAGTAGTTGTTTATGTTGTGAAGTACATTACCTGTGAAGGTCACTAGTCGAATCTACATTTTGTGCACTTCAAACTCTTCAATCACATGAGGCATGGGAGAAGGATGAATGTGTCGAACGTGCTATACCACTTTCTTTTAATCATGGCAGTTGAGACCCAAAAAGGTAGGGATAATTATGTTTCCCACCATTGTTTGATCAAATTATTAGTTGAAAAGTCTCTGCATGATGTGTCTAAAATGACTTGGGAAGAATTCATAAATATTGATCAAATTAGACCAGAACATTTGCAACCTATGGCTTTTCCTCAACATCGTAAGACTAGCAGGAGATTGAGCACAGTTGAAGCCACTCCTAGTGCCTCAACTTCTGGAATAGGCCCTGGTGTAAACCCTCTTGTAGTTGAACAAACCATAGAGATTAGTTCTTCTGAGACAAGACATTCAGACAAAGAAAGTTCCTCTTCAGATTCTAATGATGATGTTCCTCTTGGAATCCTAATAAGAACTAGGGGACATAAGAAAGAATTGGAAATAAGGAGGGGAAAAGCTAAAAAGAAAATGGCAGAAAAAGAAGTGTCAAGCTCTAAGAAATGGAAGGCTGACACTATTCTTCCTGCAACCAAAGAAAAACATGAGAGCCCCCCTAAAAAATCAAGACCAACTGAGCCAACCTTTGTATGTCTCTACAGGAAATCCCTAAGCTTAGAGAAACATCATAGAAGGACATAGAAGCTCCAATGGGGTAGGTGAATGTTAAGGAGGACATATTTAAGGAAGCAACAAACATAACATTGGTGGATCTTGCTGACATCGTAGAACAAGTTGAGAATCAAGAGTATGAGGAAAATCAAGAGCTCCTATAGCAAGAGCAAGAACAAGAGGCCCTACAACAAGAAATGGGAGAAAAATCAATACCCCTACAGTCGAAATTGGCTAAACAACCTCAATCCCTACAACTGGGACCATATGAAGAAGTGCTAGGTAAAATGTTGGTAGGAATACATAATCCCCCTAATTTTTTAATGCACATGGTAGCCATGAACTTATGGAAATAGATGCAAAGGAGGGAGGAGGAATGGAAAGAGGAGAAACATAGGCTAAAGAAGGAAATTCAAAAGAGAGATGAAGTGATTGAAGATAAGAATGAAGAAATTGTTGCTTTAAAGAAAAAGGTGGAAAATATAGAAGCCTTAGTACCTTAGATATTAGAATGCAGGACTCCTCCAAGGGTCTATGCTCTACATTTGAAGGAGAAGCATCTTTCTTTTCAGCTAGAAGGGATTGTTTTAGGTTTGAATCCTTCCATTGAGACTCCTCTTTAATTTTTCAATGCTTATTGGATTGCTCCTCCTAAAATGAAGAATTTGTTGTGTGAATTATATTTGCATAATTATGCTGTGACCCAAGATCATGATTGGAATCCACTATTGTATGTTGGGGATGCCCAATTGGGGGCATTTATGTCTTGTGTATAGAATGAAATTAGTTGGGGATGTGAACCATGATTCCCAACCTACAAAAACATAAGAGCGAATCAATAAATTAGATCAAATGCATAGTTAGAAACATGATTCCTCAAGAAATTCATTTAAATTGCAAAAGAGAAAGGAAATGAGATGAACACCAAGAAACTCAAAACAAATCAAATCCTATTCTAATGCAATATAAACTCCTAATCTCTTGAGGGGATTGGTGCCAATTTGATGTGAAAATTGTCCCTTTACCAGCTCCAAGGATGTAATGGTGATTTGGTGATGAAAATTGATCCACTTTGATGAAGAGTGATGAGTGCTCCAAGCTAAAAAGCTGCATAACCTAGCTAATAACTCAATGGTATTGATGAAAATTGATAAAGATTTGAGTATAATAACTTTGCATGAATTATGGATGATAAAATGAGGAATGAGACCTCTTATTTATAGAATTCCAAATTGAAGAGATATCCAAAATGGAGCAATGTGGGATTAAAACCAACAAATGGTAAGATTCCACTTGTCCACATGAGAATGGATGAAGGATGTGCAAGTTTTGAAGAAAGTGTCCATAAATGCATATATTTCAAATTTGAAATTTTTGAAATGACCTGCAAGAGGGAAGGAAGAATGCATTGAATGCCACTTGGCTCAAGGAAAAGGACTTGTCAGGTGGAGTAAATGCCTTGTTGGAAGGACAAAGTCCACTCAAATTTTGAATTCAAATTTGGAGAATATTCCTTCATTATGCCTTTTGATGGAAAATAGAGATTTAATAAATCAATTAAATCTATTTTCATGTGCAAGTGGGAAAAGCAACAGGATGGGACATAAGAGAAGATTAAATTAGTCAAATTTAATTAATTTAATTGAAAGATTAGCTAATGTGACATATTTGACCTGAATTTGTGGATTTATTTAAATCATATATGAGAAAAATATGACTTTAGAGATAGTTAAATAAATATTTTTGATTTATTTAGCTAAGGAGATAAGGTTAGATTAACCTAAATAAATTTTTAATTTATTTAATTTAATAGGATGACTTTAGAGATTTAATCAAATAAAATTGATTATTTAATTAAATAGGGATAATTAGATCAAATAAATTGATTTAATTAACAAGAAAGAATGAATTAATTAGATAAAATGATTTATTTAATAAGGGGAGGAAAATTGATGAATTTAATCAAATAAGGGTATCTGATTAAATGGTTAGATTGAGGGATGATTCAGGATGAACTGGTGTTAGTAGTCGGGTTCAAATGCACAATGTCAATTAGTACTTTTTATGTGTCTACATTTTGCCCCTCTTTGAAGCAATTTTTTTTATTTTAAAACATTCCCCACTACTGCCCCGATGGAAGAAATATGCCGATATATTGCCCCCTCGAGAGATTGGACAAAAATTCTAATTTTTGGGTGATCTCACAAAAAAGAAGGACAAGGTACCTAACAAGTCCAGAAAGGCTCAGGAGGTCCAAAAATGAGGTAAGATACCAAAAAAAATGTGAAACGGCTATCAGATGGACAAAAATGGGATGAGGGGTCCAAAACCCTAGCAAGATGCCGAACGGGGTCAAAAAACCCTAATTTTGAGGCTTAAATAGGCCTTAGGAGGTCACTTGCAATTCGTTTGAACACATTCAACCTTTGAAAATTTTGATATTTTAACTCTGATATCTGACGAGATGGCATAATGATAGCTCCCATTCCATATTTCCAACCAAGTATAGACGTACCAGTGACCTCCCGACATTGGGGCACTGGTAAGTGATCCTGACTTGACCTTTGTTTTTCATTTTTTCATGCTCATTTAATGCATTTAAAACTAGATCATTTGTAGCGGTGCTATATAGCATCGCTCAAATTTCAAACTGGACTACTCGGTCCTCCAAACTGAACCACTATCTCAAGATGGACCGCCATGGTTGAGTTTGGAGTTTGAAAAGATTCCTCAAACTCTGACACCCTCATGAAATGGAGCATTGGACTTTTAAACTGCAATGCCGTGGTGGATTTTAGAATTAGGGTTTGGGGTGATTTCACAAAGTGCACTGCCACAGTGGAGTTTAGAGTTTGAAGATATCGGCGTCACTATTTGGAAATTTCAAACTGTGACGCCTTCATAGTTTTCACCGCTGGGCCAATTTTTTGAACGCTTGGGATGAAATTTCTTGATGATTTTAACACTGTGACTTTTCTTGATGTAGGAGGGATGGAGGGAGCTCTATTGTCATGAGCACAAATCGTGGGAGATATTTAGTTATTTGCGAGATCTGACCGACAGGGAGCAAGATCGACTCCAAGAGATGGGGCTATGGTACATTGCTTATGCAACACCTATGCGGACCCATCTTGGCATGACGTTTATGCTTTTTGAGAGATGGCATAGTGAGACATCGTCCTTTCATCTTTCCACTAGCGATGCCATTGTTACCTTGTAGGATGTGTGGCACATCCTTAGATTATCGATACATGGTCGACGAGTTATTCATGATATGGATGTCGAGCGGGATGCATGCCATGTAGTCCTGGCTAAAGAGTAAATTATTATCTGCGAGGGCCAGATAGAGCTAGAATGCCACAAGAAACTCATGTCACCATTTCTTTTGGTGATTGCAGTGATCATTTCAGGTCTTGTTGCCCCAAATTGATGAGGGCAGTATTTCAGTCATGGCTGGGGTCTTTGCTAGGAGCGGATGGTTTGTGACAAGCCAGTCTATTTTGCATGGGGTCTGGCTCTTCTTGCCTCCCTTTATAGGGATTTACATGAGTATGCATACTTGGATGGCAAGGCACTTGGTGCAAGTGTCACACTTCTTCATGTGTGGGAGTGGGAGCACATCTTTGTTCTTCGGCCACGAGTTGTTGCAATGCTAGTTGGGCCTGATGATCTAGTGGTTTGGAATTACAGGGGCGGTGTGTCTCTTACACACATAGGGAAGCACGAGATCCCTCACTGAAGGAGGGTCATTGACAAGATGACAGTGTTTACATGGTGCTCATACCTTGGTCGGCCCAGATGGGCTGATGATGTACAAGAGTTGTTCTTTTCCTGCCAGGATCGGTTCATGCAAGGGTGAGAGCATACCATGATTGAGTGATATCTTCCCTGATGAGTTCGACGTCAATTCGGGGAGGTCCAGGATAGGCCAGAAAATGATTATGTGGCCATTTTTTCTTGTACAGTATCGCAGGGTGCCTGGGGGAGATACATTCCTACCCACGAGGTAGTGGATAGTTTCAAACAGCTGGTGGTCTAGTCATGGGCATACGATTAGGGAGTTGCAGATCCAGGGATGACATAGGCTTACAGAGATTGGTTCCGACCACCTGTACATTTGACAGTTCCAAGTGCACTCTTCATTCAACAGAGACCAAGGGATAGAGGGGTAGGCCAAGGGAAATGAGGTGGTGGTCCTCCTGTAGGTCAGCTAGTAAAGGATCAGGCAGCATAGGACCAGGCAACTAGAGATCAAGCAGATCAACCCCATGTTGATGTACACATGCAAGACCAAGATCAGGTTACTACACCACCCTGAGATAGAGGTGAGGACCAGCCTCATGTGCAACATCTGCCAGCATAGCCAATAGGTTAGTCAGATGAGTGAGATGCCTTGATATTATACTTGTAGGCCCAGGTTCAAGGTTTGATAGCAGAGAGGGATCAAGCTCGAGCCAAGAGAGATCAGGCCTAGGCTGAGAGAGATTAGGCGATTCTCCAGCGGCAGGCCATAGAGCTATAGGTAGCCACAAATATGGGTCACAGACAGTAGCTGGAGAGTATGGTAGCTTCCTCCTCCCAACCCATAGTGTCACTTCAGTCATACAGGGAGGCTATTTAGGAGGCGGATTATTATTGGATGTGTTATCATGATATTGTACCAAGAGCCTCCCGAGCTCCTGATTTTTCATAGCGGACTAGCCACAGACTTACAGAGGGTCATGGTGACAGAGGTGAGGGTAGCAAGTAGGAGAGTTAGACCTCCTCTTTGATCGAGATATTATTTTTTCTACCCTGTAGGCTCATTTTTGATAGCCCGATGGGCCCTTGTACTCATTGACATATACAGATGTACGATGATCCGATTATTATTTTGTACTATGCTAGTCCCTTGATGATATATATGAGATGATGATTTTGATGTGATATGGCATGTACCATGTTTACTTATATGCATTATGTATG
Source organism: Sequoia sempervirens (assembly GCA_007258455.2). Lineage (NCBI taxonomy): Eukaryota > Viridiplantae > Streptophyta > Pinopsida > Cupressales > Cupressaceae > Sequoia > Sequoia sempervirens. The sequence goes on along the minus strand of VDFB02000017.1, from coordinate 506,905,428 downwards.
TTCCTATTTCTATATGTGATGCAACGATGTTATGGTATCATGATGTATGTGATGGACATAATAAGTATGGATGCATTTCGTTCTGATGATGTATGCATTATGTGATGGTTATGCAACTGACAGATCTATATTATGCCTTATGTGATATGATTTTGTGATGATTATGGATATATATAATGGATATGTGATATGGATCTATTTTATGATGGTACATTTTTCTTTCAGTATCTTTTATGCATTTATGATGGTGCAATCTACATGATGATTTTTGAAATGATTTCTTTTTTGATATCTTTTTCTGTGTGAATGTAATGATCATAATATGTGGTTATGCAATGATGGATGTATGTGATTTTCCATGTATGATATGCACTTATGATGAAATGATATGTTATGCAAAATGTTAAGGAGATGATAATTTATGATGTATATGTGAATGCTTTAATGAAATGTTTTATGTGACATAGATGCTCCTAATGTTTAATTATGAATTGGATGTTTATAATGATATGGGATGATTTATGAATTTTTTATGCAAAATGATTGAGATGCTTAGAATAAAAAATTTATGCATATGATATGATCCATGATGTGATATGCAATGTGTTGACGATTTGTGGATGCAGGATTAATGATGATTATTAACTGTCATAGTACCCTATTAGTGTGAAAATTAAGAAGGAAGAAGAGAGAAGACATTTCAACAAGACAAAAGATGATGATGATGATGATGAATTGTCGTGGAGTTGGGATTTTCAAAGGGCCAATTATCTTATTTTTGATAACACACATAAATATGATGCATCAAGGTATTAAGAACTAGGATGGCATTGTATTTAGTGTGATGGACTTTGACTCGACAATCAAATAGGAATATCCTTGTTCACACCAGACATACGGAAACCTTACTATGATGCACTTCAGGTACTTCAAACATCTCGAACCAAAACATAGAAAGGAAAGCCTTCTTGTGTGGTCAACAACATATCTAAAACACTTTCCATACATACCTAATAAAGCAAGTATTTGCTAAGGTTATATTACAAAGACATCCAACAATAATAGCAGATAAAAAGATAATGATTATTTCCCCATTCCTATCTCTCTAAATCTTTTGATTAGATATCATCAAGAGGTCCTTGGAATGAGCACAATAAGATAAATCAACAAGATAAAGATAAAGTAAATAAACAAACCAATGTTCTTCAATACCGCTAGCCAAGACTAAACTACAGTGATGCCTGATGTTGATGTCCATTGTAGTAAGGATGCATCCTAGGACATGACAATATCAGATGATTTGATATGGGATTGATTGGATGATAGGCTTTTGATACAAAGAGTTGACCAACTTGTTTACGTACTGACCTAGACTTGAGATCTTGACGTTTTGAGTTTTCACTTTTGATCTGCTAGACTTGTTTCCGACTGTTTCACCAAAGGTTGAAGATGACGATTGGTTATTATGAGTGATGTTATTGTGGATGTAAGAAAGATGAGATGGATGGATTTTTTCAAATATTTGGATGTTTTTGGAGTTTTGAGATGTTTTGATGTTGTTTTTGGTATTTTTGAGATTTTCTAAATGTTTTGATTTTTTTATTTTCAAATGTTTTTTTGGGATTTTCTAAGATTTTGACCAAGAGACTAACCTAAGGACCTATTCTAGGGGCCTCGAGGGTTGATCAACAGATTAGCCTTGCCTATGTTATACACGCGAAGACCATGTAGTTCGACTGATGACTTGACTATTTTATAGATGACGATATACATGATGAAATGTCAATTTATTATGACAGACTCTTAAAGGACTAACCTAAGTGTCTCGGGAGATGATCAAAGATCAACCTTGCCTACGTTCAAGGCTCAAAGACTCATTGTTCGACAAGACGACCTTGTTTTTGACTTTTTGACTTTTTTGACTTGTTTTGGGATTTTGATAAGTTTTGAATGTTTTTGGATTTTGTGGTGTTTTGATGTTTTGGATTTTTTGATTTTAGGACTTCAAGAATATACATGAATCTGACCCGATAAGAATGTTCCCCCAGCGTGATGCAATAGACTACTCCAAAAAAGGCAAGACAAACTAACCTTGAGGATGAGTCAAGTAGTACTAGGAGGGATCGTGATACGAACACAGGACCAAGCTTTGGTGCGGATGTGGGTGGATGAGTGATGGATGGAGATTAGAATGTGATGGATGATGGAAACGTAATGGATGGATGATGCAGAACAAGTCATAAAGATCCTAGTGGATGGAAGGTGTTTATTTACACAAGGCGCCTATTTTCAAGGTTTTCACCAAGGTACTTGTCCAAAGTGCCACCGAAGTGGTTTTCACCAAAGGACAATTTTTCTCTTTACTGTTTCTGATTCTTTTTCTGATTATTTTATTTTATTTTATATTTTTTCTTTTTTGAATTTTTTTTGTTGTCACCAAGATGCTTGCTTTCTAGGTTTTTTCCAAAGTAACCATTTTTGTGGATATTTTTTGGTATTTTTATTTTTTTTGGTTCTATACCTTGAAAGATTAGGCATAAAACTTTTTGAGATGGGAGTTGTTCATGGGTTCCTACAGGGGTTCCCCTTTGGGTGTTGACAACTGATATGCCCCTAACTTGTAGCTTGTTGTGATCACAAATGGACCTAACCAATTAGGCTCAAACTTTCCTTTACTATCTGGATTAGGGATGTTCTTTTGAATTTCCTTTAGCACCAATTCTCCAACTTGGAATGTTTTGCTTCTGATTTTCTTGTTGTAACTCTGCTTAAGTTTGTTCTGATAGACTTGCAAATGATTCAATGCTTCTATACGCCGCTCATCCAGTAACTCTGGCTCATTTATTCATGATACTTGGTATTCCTCATCATTGATAAGTTTTTGTAATGATATTCTTAATGAGGGGAGCTCGATCTCCATGGGGAGTATTGCCTTTGATTCGTAGACCAGGGAGAAGGGAGTGGCATTGATGGGTGTACGGATGCTAGTTTGGTATGCCCAGAGGGTGGGATTGAGCTGCAAATGCCAGTCACGACTTGCATCATTGACTATTTTCTTAAGGATCTTTAAAATGGTTTTATTGGTGGCTTCTGCTTGGCCATTTCCCTAGGGATAGTATGGGGTGGAGAAGCGATGTTGTATTTTGAAATTTTCACACAAGTCGTGGACATCTTGATTCTTAAATGGTGTCCCATTATTAGAGATAATAGCTTAGGGAACGCCATATGGACATATGAGATAGTTCAGGATGAATTTTGATATCTGCTTCCCAGTTATATATGTCATGGGTATGGCTTCCACCCATTTGGTAAAGTAATCGGTGGTGGTTATGATGAACTTGTGGCCATTGGATGAGGTGGGAGTGATTTTCCCAATGAGATCAAGCCCCCATTGTGAAAAGGGCCATGTGTGATGATGGGATGGATCTCTTGAGCTGGAGCATGGATGAGGTCCCCATGCTGCTGACATTGTAAGCATCTTCTGACATAGTTGTGTGCCTCTTTCTCCATAGTGGGCCAATAATACCCCATCCTTAGTAGTTTCTTGGCCAAGGTTATTCCACTTGAGTGCAAACCACAAATCCCATTATGCACCTCAGTTAGAGCAGTCAAGGTTTCATTAGTGTTGAGGCATCGTAACAAGGTTCCCTCTATACTTCTATGATATAAGGTATTTCCTAAGATGACAAACCTAGATGCTTTTTGACAAAGGTTCTTTTTAAGCTTGAGGGTAAGTCAGTAGGTAGGACACCTATTCGTAGGTAGGTATAAATGTCATGGTACCAAGGATCATCGAGACCAAGGATTTCACACACAAATTCTAACTTGGGTACCTCGAATGTGGGTACAAGAAGCTGTTCTACCAAGAATTCATGTTTTGGGAAGTTGCAAGGAATATCCAGTAAGGATCCAATCATTGCCATAGCATCTATTGCTCTATTATTGGCTCTAGGAATTTGCTCAAATGTGATATCAATGAATGATTCCTTGAGATTTTCTACCAGCTTCTTATATGGGGTTAGCTTATCATCTTTTGTCTGATATTCATCATTCACTTGGTTTATTATTAGCTGGGAGTCTTTGTAAACTTTGAGGGCCATGATGTGCCATTGCACTACTATTTTGAGACCTATGGTTAAGGCCTCATATTCAACGATGTTGTTAGTGCAGGGAAATGCTAGTTTGTAAGATCTTGGTATACAGTCTCCTTGTGGAGTGATGAAGAAAATGTCGGCTCCTAATCCATGTTGCATGTATGAGCCATCAAAGTAAAGTTTCTAGTGGTCGGCTATGTTGAGATTAAAAATGGATTCATCTGGAAACTCTAAGATGAGTGGATTTTCTTAATAGATTGGGGCTTCTACAATCTAATTTTCTATGACTTGGCCTTTGATTGCTTTCCACTCCACGTACTATATGTCATACTCTGATTGTATCATGACCTATTTGGCCATTCTCCCAATGAGAATTGCTTTTGATAGTAAGTACTTGAGGGGATCAATTTTGGCAATGAGTTTTATTTTGTGTGCTAGCATGTAATGTCTAAATTTTTGGGATGCAAACACAACTGCTAGACATGCTTTTTCAATGAATGAGTAATTTAACTCATGCCCAACCATTGTTCTGATGATATAATATATGGCCCTTTCTGTCCCATTTTCATTGTGTTGAGCTAGGAGAGCTCCAAGGGCTGTTGTTCTTAGGACTAGCATATAGGATCAAAGGTTTTCTAGGGATCGGTGGCATTAGGACTAGCAGTGTAAGTAGATATTCTTTGATCTTATTGAATGCTTCATCACACTTGTTATCCCACTTGTACACTACTCCCTTGTGAAGTAGGTGAGAATATGGATTCTGTTTATCTACCAGTTGTGCGATGAATCTTTGGATGGACTGAAGCCTTCCCTAGAGACCTCTCAATTGTTTCAATGTATTGGGTGCCTCCATCTCAAGGATTTTTTTTACCTTGGCAGGGTCTACCTCTATACCTCTCATTGATACTATATAACCTAGTAGCTTTCCTGATTGTACACCGAAGATGCACTTCTTTGGATTTAATCAGACCTTTTATTCCTCTAGTCTGTCAAAAATGGCACTTAGAGTTACTATGTGATCTTTTCTCTTTCTGGATTTGGCTAGTATGTCATCTACATAATATTCGATAGTCTTGTGGATCATGTCATGGAAAATTAATGTCATAGCTCTTTGGTATGTAGCACTAGCATTTTTCAAGCCGAATGGCATCATATTCTAGCAGTACGTTCCCCATGGACAAGTGAAGGCCGTTTTATGTTGATTTTCTTTAGCAATCATTATCTGGTTGTATCCTGAAAAACCGTCCATCAAAGAGAGCATTTTGTGTCCCATCATCATGTCTACAATCATGTCAATGTTGGGCAACAAGAAATCATCTTTCGAACATTCTTTTTTCAAGTCCCTAAAATCTATGTAGATTCTAATGCCCCCATCAGGTTTTGAGATAGGAACCAGGTTTGACACCCATTCTGGATAATCTATTCGTCGAATGAATCCTACGTCAAGTAATTTCTTTAGTTCTAGTTTGACCAATAAAGCAATCTATGGATGCATTTTCTTGATTTTTTGTCTCACAGGTTTTGCTTTAGGATATACTGCTAGGTGATGTACCACAATTTCTAGATCGAGCCCCAGCATGTCTACATAGCTTCATGCAAAATTAACTTGTTTGTCTCTCAAGAAGGATGCCAGGAGCTCTTGTTCCTTTGATAGTAATGACTCTGCATAGAAGGTGATGTGCGGGGTCTCCTCTATTCCTAGATTTACTGGATTGCACTTTTCTTCTAGGACCACTGATTTTTCCTAGTGGAGAGCTCTGAAAGGAAGATTGAATCCCCCATCCTCAGGCACCTCAGAGAGGTTTTCACCATTGGATGTGTCCTTTCTTTTTACTTTTTTCATGTTGGAGAGTGCCATAGTGTGGTTTTCACTCAAGTACTTAGATATTATTCTTATTTTTTCACTTTTGCGACTAAGGGATTCAATCATTTCCCCATAATATGCATGTGTATCTAGCTCAATGGTGAATCCTTCTTTGTGATCCCCACATGAAATATTATCCTATAGTCCCATGAATTCTAAGAGTGTCTTATCATTTTTGAATGTGTCAAGAATTGGTGGTCCTCATTGGTCATAGTTGATGAGTTGGGGGTAAACTAGGCGGATCTCATGGCTTTGGTTTTCAGACTCATAAGATAGGGTGCTAATCATGTGAAGGGTGGTATCCTCAAAGAGCCTAGGTACATTGGTTATGGGATCATCATCATCATTGCTACTGTAAACATCAATTATATCAAAAGTGAAATTATCTATCATGTGGCCAGTGGACACAGGTAAGCGAAGTTTAGCTGGTGTTGGTTCATGAGAAGTCTTGACTGCTCTAAATGGGGAACTTCATCCACGTATGTTTATACTTGGAGGGGTGCATCTGAGGCCAATATTTTTCATTCACATCTCTGAAATGATAGGTATTATAAGCCCATTTTTATTTTGTCCAAGTCTCTGGTTTCTATCATAACCCATTGCAAGCATCATTTGCAAACCTTTGCTTTTGTCATCCAATGGTAGATTGGTTGTTGGTCTATCATATTGGTATAGGAGATGATATGGATCCTCCTCCATGACTTCTCATCCAAGATCTCCCCAACTTATGAAGTTGGGATATTCTTCAAGGGATGTTTGAGATGTGGAAGCTTCATTGCTTGTGGATGTCCTCGTGATCTGGGAAATTGTGGTAACTCTCCTACCACAAAATCATTTTTGGGAATCGTGTAATTTCCACAGCCATTATCCTGGATGATGAGTTTGATATCGGAGATGGTAGGGATGGAGGGAGTGATGGGTGTCTCTATCGCAAAAGTGGATGCGAGAGTGGTTGGATCAATGTACGGTGTTGATGGGCCTTCATCATTTTTAGGCACTTGAGGAATTTTGTAGTATTTTTCCTCAAGGTTCTTACAATAGGAGAATGGCTCAGGGTCTCCATGGATGGTGACCTCTTGTCCTTCATATGTGAACTTGACACATTGATGGAAATTTGATGCTACTGCTTTCATTGCATGAATCCATGGTCATCCTAGGAGAATGTTATAGGGTAAGTCAAGGTCTAGGACCTAACAAGTGGTTTCCATGATAGCTAGCCCTACTTGAATAGGGATTTTGATTGTGCATTGGGACACTCTTTCCTGATCATCATATGCTCTGATTGTGATACCTTTTCCTTTGTTGATGGAATCCTCTAAGATTTTTAACTGTTTAATGAGCTTGAGGGAACAAATATTCAAGCCTGCACCTCCATCCACCAAGACTCACTTGACTTTTCTTTTCTACATTAGGACTTCTAAGTGCAATGCATGGTTATGAGATGGTTGAAGAGGAAAGTCCTAATCAAAGAATGTAAGGAGGTTTGGGGTGATGATGTTGCTGACCATAGCTTGGAATTGTTCCGCATCAAGATCTGTGGGGATGGTGGATGAAGCCAATGCTTCCTCAAGGATTTTCTTATGGGCAAATGAGATTTTTAACAACTCCATAATGGAGATTTGTGTTGGTGTTCTTTTTGGTTGATCAAGGACATTGTAACCATTGGGAAAAAATCTTAAATTGGGCATGAAAGTTCTATTTGGTTGGGATGATCCTCTGATAGTAACTTTTCCACCTCTTGTGGTGACTCCACAATCGGTATAGGCTCCTTTGATAGTGATTACTACATAGTATTCATCTAGGGAAGCAATGAGATTTTCATATACATGATTTATATTTTTGTAGATGCCTTTTCCCTTATTGGTGTTATTATTCCCTTTATTGTAATGGTTAGGCATTGGATTCATGTATATTTTCAGGTTTTGGTTCCCTGTCAGTTGTTCCACATTTATAATTCTTTGATCAATGAGATCTTGGACTATGTTCTTTAGTATCATGCAGTTGTTCGTAGTGTGCCCTTTGATTTTGTGGAAATCATAGAGTTGATTCTCATTGTACCAAGGAGGTTTAACGTCTGGTTCTTGGTAGTTCTCATAGGTGGGAATCTTGATAAGGTTCTCGTTTGGTAATTTCTTCATGATGACTTCAAGTGGTTCCCCGAGAGTGGTGTACTTTCATTTGGTGAAGTTCTTGTTTTGCTAGGGAGGTCCTCTTTGGTCTTTGACATTATTGATCGCTTGATTATTTGGATGTTGTGTTGTTATGTTTGCTTGATGATGATTTTGGATTTGAGGTGCAGGGTTGTTCTACCGAGGGGCACTGATGACAACTTTGGCATTGACGACACCATCGTTGGTAATATTTTTGTTTCTTGCCCATGTGTGAGGTTTGTCATTGTATTTGGTGGGTGAGAGATTATTCTATTGTTCAGGATATGAAGTTGATCCTCCTGGTTGTGTCATAAGGGCTCGTTCGATGTTGAGCACCTTGGAAACCAACTAGTCGTATGTGGTGATCCCTTGGACCTTGAGATGAAATGCCAAGAGGTCATCGAGTTTGGATATGATGGTGCATACTTTTTGTTCCTTGGGCATGAACCACTTGCTCCGATTGGCCTTGGATCACCATCATTGTAGGAATGAAGCGAATGATTCATTCTTACCTTGTTTTAGAGCTGAGAGTTCTTCTAGACTAACATCCATGGTGATATTGCATGTGTATTTTTTGATGAATGCATCTATAATTTCTTGGAATTTCTTGATGCTTGTGGGTAGGCAAGAGAACCATTCCATACCATGGCCCGCCAAACTCCTAGGAAATAGCTACCTCAGATAGGTATCGTCATATGTGACTTCCATGCAATGAACCTGGAATTCCTTGATGTGATCTTCAGGGTTTCCTGTTCCATGATACTTATCAAATTTGGGGATCTCAAATCCCTTTGGGAATGGTTTCATCACAAGGCTCCTATTGAATGGATAAGGACACAAGTTACTAGTTGTTCTTTTGGTTCACCCTGATTGAAGATCAAGCACTTGTTGTGAGAGCAACCTGATTTATGTTGTCACATTGTTTTGCAGATCAAGAGGTGGGATGTAAGTGTTTTGAGGTGGTTTTCTTGTGGATGTGATGGGTAGATTGGTTGATGTGTTGATTGGTGATATCTGCACATTCTACTAAGCCATGTATTCTTGTACTTGTATAAACAACACTTGGTCTTGTTGTTGTGCTAAGATTGCCTATTGTTGAGCCTATTGTTATGCTTGTTGTTGCACCAACAACGCTTGATGTTGGGCTGCTAATTTGGTTGCTTCTTCTTGCTCTTGGTATTGTTTTATTTCTTGTTGATATGCTTGTAGTTGTGCTACTTTTTTCTATACAAGAAACTGTGCTTGTGCCTGTGCTTGTTCTGCTTGATATTAGGCGTGCACCTGAGCTTGAGTTTGAGCTTGTGCTTGTGCTTGTGCTTGGGCTTGTGCTTATGCAGCTTGAGTGGCTTGTTTTTGTTGTTGCAATAAGGCTTGTGCTTGTGTAGCCTACTACACTTGTTGTGCAATTTGGGCAGCTTGAGCATCTCGTGCCGCTTGAGTAGCTTGTTCGGCAGCTAGTTGCATGGCTTGTTGAGCAGCTAATTGTGTGCCTTTTTAAGAGCTAATTGCATGGATTTTTGCTTTTGTACTTGCAGGAATTCCCTTTGATAAGCAGCTTGCTAAGCTACTTGTAATGCCATGTTGTATTGGCTTGATATATTGTAGCTTGGTGGAGGTAGGGGTGGTGGTGGATTCGGAATGGTGCTCGTTGTGGTGGTGAGAGGCATTGTCGTGTTGGTGATTGAGATTTGATTAGTATATAGTGATATTCATGTGGTTGGTCCTTGATAGACCATGTTTTGAGATGTTAGGGGGTGGTTGATGATGTCGTGATTGCTTGTGTAGTTGTCATCTATTGTTGCGATATTGATGACAATTTTTGAGAGTTTGGCGTGATGTTTTGATTGATTTTTGGGATGTTGGTTTGATTTTGATTGATATTTGGTAAAGGTGGGAGTCCCAAGCCAAGAAGTGATGTGGATGATGATGGAAATGGAAAAAGTGGTGGAAACGTGATGGGTGTGATCTCTTGAGAAAATGAAGTGGTGTCAAAAATGTCCCCAGGTTCGAACATATCACCTTCTCCTTGCGAAGTTATGAGGAGAGAAGTTTGGGGTGTTGTGTGGAAGGATGATGATGATGGATCATTAGGATCATGGAAAGTGAGAGGGGAATATTTATGTAATGTATTTTTGGGTATGTTTTGTTCCAAAATGGTGTTTGCATCCAAATCTTGATTATTAACAAGGGGGTGTATTTGAGTAGCATTAAGAAATGCATTTCCCTTATTAACATTAGGTTGAGTTGGAGCAAAAGATGTGATTTGCAGAATGTTTTGAATGATGCTTTGGGATGGGGGCGTAGGTGAGATGGAGAGTATGTATGAAATTAGAGGCATGACCTCCAAAGGTGGTTCCATTATAGAGCTCACATCAAAATTAGAACGTAATTTGGCCCTTGTTTTGCTAGTTCGAGCATGTATAGTGAATGTTTAAGCCTCATCATGATATTGATGATCTTATGGTTCTTCGAATTTTGAATCATTTCAGTTATTTCTTCATGCGACATCCCAAAGGTAAGATCTTCTTCTTGAACTTCCTCTTGTGATGATGAGTTAGTCAAAGGATTGCTTTACTCGACAGGATTTATTTCGGCGTTTGTTTGGCTTAGGTCACTTGAAGCGGGTGTTTCCTTGTCGGCTTCCATGTTCTTGTATTGAGATCTAGTTTGAATCATAAAACAAGGATCAATTTTCAGGAATATGGGAGATGAATCTCTAATTCTTTGGATTGATCTAATTTTAGGTACAAAGATAAATTTTAGGATATCTTGAGGATCAAAGGGTGATATGATATGATGCAAGAGATGGATGATGTGAATGTTTGATCTTTTGAAGAATTTTTGAGGGAATGCTAGACTTTTAGGACTTTTGGATATGTTGTGGATTTAGATTTTGATTTCTTGGATTGTCCTTGACTTTATTTTTTTGCTTTGATTGAACAAATAGACCCTAAGATGTTGGATAATTATCTAAGGAGAAAATTTTCTCAAAGGATGATAATTTGAATATGTGTAGGGAGAAGGATGCATCTACCCACACCTATCCAAACAAGATGATAATTTAACCAAGCATATGAAGAAGGATGCATCTACATATACCTAGCTAAATAAGATGGTTTGATAATTTTGAATAAGCATATGCAAAAGGATGCATCTACATATACCTATCCAAAGATGATTTGATAAATATTTCAAGGATTTTGTCTCAAGGATTTGATGATTTTGATTTTTACCAAAAAGCCTAGCATGAAGGATAATTTCAAGATTTTTCAAAAGATGATGGTGAGGTGATTTTTGGTTTGATGTTGGAGGATGGATGAAAAAGATTTTGATTTTGATCCTAAGACGTACCTAAAAAGAAACTTTTTTTACTAGACCTCAGTATTGAAGAGTATGCAATGCTTCTATGGACCTCTATAACTAAGAAGTGGTTCAAATTGAGCATACATTTATGTATTGTTCAAAGGAATGAGTCTATAAAACCTTGTGAATTTTTTTCTTATCTTGATATGTTGGTTTTGATTGCACCTCCTATTGTATCTCTTGATGACCTTTCAAGTGTGACTCCTAAATTTTGAACTTTGACTCAAGGACTTTCATTTTGGGATTTTGACTTTCTTGGAAATCATGAGGTTTAACCAAATGTGAGAGTCAATTTTGTTATCTTTGATTAGTGACTTTATTTTACCACAAACACTTCTTTGATTAGGTTTTCTAAACTAGATGTCCAATGTCTTAATTTCTTCGAATCCCACAAAGTATGTTATGTGGAAATTTGATGAATTCAAGGCAAGGGTTACCTATTGTTGATCTTTAGTAGGAAAATTGAGATGTAAGTTCAAGTGTTTAGAAACCTCTAAGGATATGAATCCCAAGGGAAAGCAATAACACATGAATTTAGTCAATTGTATTTTCCTCCTAAAGGGTTTGAAATTTTGATGATGATGTTAAGTGTTTTTTTTCAAATGTTTTCGAACAAGCAAAGCATTTTGTAACCAAGAACAAGTACAATCCTATGGATGTGAAAGACAATATTTGTTGAGTCCCCACTTGGACAAGTCCAGCTATGCTTATCTTTAGCAAATGGTTAGATGCTTGACCCCACTGGCTCCCCTCCATGACACTCACTTCTTGGGGCAGCCAAGCATCAACACCCATGAAACTCCCATGGCATGCTTTCCATTTCTACTAAAGATCATAAAAGTGTGGGGTGGCTTTAGAACGACCATTCTTGCACCAACAAATAGATAGGAATTTTGGCCTTTCTACAACAAGGGTTATAGTTTGGACTTTCCGTTCATGGATATTGACCCATACGGCGAGAGTCCCTTTTCAGATCCATCTCGTTGGAGCCAACCGCGTGATATTGACATTTACTCCAATACCCACATTTATATCCCGACTGGAAATACTCTCAGGTTCAGAGTGTTACCGGTTGAGTCATTCCCTTGGGTGAGTACTTTTTCCCCAAGGAAATCCCTCTAAGATAAACAAAATTGAGTAAAGACAATACCCGTAACTCGATCAATCTTTGTTTGCAACACAAAGATAGAGAATGTATGCAATAATGTTCTACTCACACTCGCACAATGTTTTGTTCAATTTTAAACCCAAATTGAAATGTGGAGGCAATCTTTAATGCAACTTAATTTCACCAAAAAGACTTTTGATTCTCAAGATTATCGTGAAGTGCGAGAGAAGTGCATATGCCTTTTTAGATGAGATTACTTTGCAAAAAAGATTACAAGCATAAAATACACATGTTCATTTTAACCTTTTAAAGCAATTGTGAGTTCTTTTTAAAACACCAAAGGACAAATGAGAGTTGTTTTGTTCAAATTTTTAACCTCAAAACAAACTCTAGTAAATGAGTCCTAATGTTCATTTTAAGCCTTTTGTAACGAAAAAAAATTAAAGTGTTCTTTTTAAAGCCCAAAATGAAATTAGTAGGTCCTAACCAAGAAAGACAACAAATTTTTCCTTAAGAGGAATATGGAGTCCTCCAATAGTGTTAAACAAACACTAAAGTGTTTAAAAACACTTGATATTATGAGGTGAGTTCATCATGCTTCTCCTTTTCTCAATCCTACCTACAAGAAAAATAGTTAGATTTTGCAAAAACAAAGGTAAAAAAAAAGAAAAAAACAAACAAAAGAACCATAATTTGACAAAAATCATGTGTTACAAATAAATTTTCACTTTTTACTCAGTCCCAGTAGTGCAATCCATGATGGCATCGCATTTTGAACTTACCAGCAGTGTTGTATAGCGTCGCTTACCAATCAGCGTCGCTCTGTAGCAAAACTAGTGACCATGAAGGCGTCGTTGTTTTGTCCAATGAGCCAGAATAGTTCAGCGGCATAGTTTAAAATTCAAAAATCCAGGGCAGGAAACCAGAGCTTCGTAGTTTGTAGTTTTCAACGGTGGAATATAGCGATGTTGGAGTTCCAGTAGTGCTGAATAGTGACACTGACAATCCAACGGTAGAGTTTTCCTGTAAACACAAAAAGCACAGAATTTTTGAAAAAAATTTGATTCTGCCCTCCTTCTAGTGCCAAAATGTGAACCATGATTCCCAACCTGCAAAAACACAAGAGCGAATCAATAAATTAGATCAAATGCATAGTTAGAAACATGATTCCTCAAGAAATTCATTTAAATTGCAAAAGAGAAAGGAAATGAGATGAAGAACACTAAGAAACTCAAAACAAATCAAATCCTATTCTAATGCAATATAAACTCCTAATCTCTTGAGGGAATTGGTGCCAATTTGATGTAAAAATTGGCCCTTTCCCAACTCCAAGGATGCAATGGTGATTTGGTGATGAAAATTAATTCACTTTGATGAAGAGTGATGAGTGCTCCAAGCTAAAAACCTACAAAACCTAGCTAAGAACTCAATGGTATTGATGAAAATTGCTAAAGATTTGAGTATAATAACTTTGCATGAATTGTGGATGATAAAATGAGGAATGAGACCTCTTATTTATAGAATTCCAAATTGAAGAGATGTCCAAAATGGAGCAATGTGGGATTAAAAACCAACAAATGGTAAGATTCCACTTGTCCACATGAGAATGGATGAAGGATGTGCAAGTTTTGAAGAAAGTGTCCATAAATGCATATATTTCAAATTTGAAATTGTTGAAATGACATGTAAGAGGGAAGGAAGAATGCATTGCGTGCCACTTGGCTCAAGGCAAAGGACTTGTCAGGTGGAGTAAATGCCTTGTTGGAAGGACAAAGTCCACTCAAATTTTGAATTCAAATTTGGAGAATATTTCTTCATTATGCCTTTTGATGGAAAATAGAGATTTAATAAATCAATTAAATCTATTTTCATGTGCAAGTGGGAAAAGTTGGAGGATGGGGCATAAGAGAAGATTAAATTAATCAAAGTTAATTAATTTAATTGAAAGATTAGCTGATGTGACATATTTGACTTAAATTTGTAGATTTATTTAAATCAAATATGAGAAAAATATGACTTTAGAGATAGTTAAATAAATATTTTTGATTTATTTAGCTAAGGAGATAAGGTTAGATTAAACTAAATAAAGTTTTAATTTATCTAATTTAATAGGATGACTTTAGAGATTTAATCAAATAAAATTGATTATTTAATTAAATAGGGATAATTAGATCAGATAAATTGATTTAATTAACCAGAAAGAATGACTTAATTAGATAAAATGATTCATTTAATTAGGAGAGTAAAATTGATGAATTTAATCAAATAAGGGTATTTGATTAAATGGTTAGATCAAGGGATGATTCAGGATGAACTGGTGTTAGTAGTCGAGATCAGATGCACAATGTCAATTAGTACTTTTTACATGTCTATAGGGGACAACAGCTCAAGGCTTATAGGAAAATGGAATCCAACACTCCCCTATTCATCAGGGTTGAATCTAGAAATCTAGGAGACATTTACAAGGATTGGCACAAAAAAAATTTCAGACCAAGCTATGGCAATAGGATTGTGCCTGAGATAGAAGTAGTTTATAGAGAATATGAGGAGGTGGAAAAAGAAAAAGAGGAATCTATGAAGGGATACCTATCACAAAGGTGGAATAGCGTAACTAATGAGTTATAGAAAGTTGAGCCTCACTCTATATAGAACTATGTTGCAGCACTTAAGAGAATTGATAGATATATATAGATTGGAAGGACAAAGGGACGATTTTGGCTTCCACTAACTTCATAGCCACCTATCCTATTGTGGTTTGTGCCAAATTTCAGGTATTACCAATATGATATAGCTATAAAGAGACAGAGATGGAGCAAATTGGACAGACAACAAGGGTTCTATTGGGACCCTAATTCATGAACAGCAAGCACTGATGTAGGATAGCTGGTAGTTGCAAATTTTAGGGCATTGACTAAGCAGAAGAACAACCCTTCCTCTATTGGGGGACCAACAAAACCTTAGGTTGGGGAGAGTGATGAGTCTAGTTTATGGTTCAACTTTGATAGTTTTACAATCTATTTGTTGTAGTTATCATAGAATTTGATACTTGGATGATGGCATTTTTATGATTTTTGCTCAAAACCATAAACATTGGGTGTAAGCTTGTTTCTGTAAATCTTTAATGACATTGACATGTTATATGGACTATCTATGTTAATTCTACATGTGGATTAATGAATGTTCTTTAAGATAGTTACAAATATGCAATTATTGTGTGTACTAATATTGTCATGTAGATATAATTAGAGGCCACTAAATTGAGGAATATTCTACCAACTAGTCATTCACCATAACGGTCAACAAGGAAATCATTCAAAGGTCAAGGAGGGAAGACTCTAGACTGCGGAAGATTTCTCATGCAAATCAACATTGTAACCACCTTGTAAATGGTCTTAATTGTTGTTGAGAAAATATAGGCATTATTGTTGTGCTAAATCTGTGTTAAGACAAATATGTCTGACCAGATTATGTGCATGTCTAACGGCCTCTCCACTTTCTATGCTTTTCCTAAAGTGGCATCCTACTATTTTGTGAGTTGACCACCTTGCTAGGTGGTTAGTTAGTAGTATAAATAAGGGTCGAATACTCCTTCTCAGGAGGTTGCACAATCTGATGATGTACTCACATTCTTAGTTTTATAGTAACACAGTTATAGTACTCTATTGTACTCATGTTTTCCAATGAATAAAATGGAGTTATAAGTTCATGCATATGAGTTTACAAATTAGTTTTAGGGGATACTCACCCAAGGGGGGCCACTTGGTGAGTACTTTGTCCTTTAGTTTAATTTAGTTTAGTTATTACTTTCTATTTAACAATTAGTTAAGAATTTGGCACTAATTGTTCCTATAGCCACTAGAATTACATTCCATGACTGTTCTTGCAACCAAAGTAGACAAAGTAATTTCTTATTTTTTTGTTCAAATTTATATTTTTGTCATGCATTTCAACTTGGTTTAATTGTTGGTTGATGTTCAATATTTATGTTATTCCTTTCCAAGCAATTTAATTCCAGTACTGTGTCTTTCTTAGTTGTAGGATGTTGAATATGGCTACTTTGGACTCCTAGTGCACATAGTGTGCTGACCCATTTCAAGTTTATGTCCCTGGGTTGACAAGTTAAATGCACCTTCATGATGATTGAAATGGCTATTCAGTTTAGATGTCTAATCTATGAATCACATCTATAAGGGCTTAGTTGTTAAATCATTATAGGAGGACAACAGTGACTTCTAGGATCAAATTCTAAAGGATTTGAATCACTTGAGGTAAATGTAACTTTGGCTTTTTCCATGATTCTCTTGTGTTGTGATCTCATTTTTACCAAAAAATTTGTGTCACCTATGAGAGAGTTATGTTGGGATTTGTGATGTTTGAACTCTCTAGTTGACTCAAATCAAGGTAAAAGGGATGCTTTAAGTCTTTTCAGAGCAATGATGATAATGAGGGGTGAAAAGATGGGTAAAATGGGAAGTGATCTTTGCAAATGTTTTGGAACAACACTTTCATCTTGAGTTTGATTTTTTGATGTTAGGATAAAGGATGTTTATAAACTTGGAAATCTTTAGGGTAGACTTGTAACCTTCAAGATAAACTAGTTCAAATATGATAACTAACTTAACTAAGTGCATGGAAAGGGATACATTTCACATACAAAGTAGCTAAGCTAGAGGTTGGTTTGATAGATGTTTAAGTCAAAAGATGTTGGTGTATTCAAATTTTTTGCAAAGTTTAGTGAAGTGGATGATGGAATTTGATGGAGGCATGGATGAGATGTTTTACCCAATGTTGACTTAGAATGAACCTTTGTTTTCCAAGACCAAGGTAGTGAGAATGATGCTAGACCTCTAAAATGTCCAAATCCTAAAGACCCAATGTCGACTTAGATGAGAGGATGGATGGGAATGTTTAAACCTATTCGGGCCCTCCTAACTCGAGCATAAAAGTTCCTTATCAAGGTGTAACAATTGCGATAAAGAATTAAGGTCCACTTTCTACTAAATTGTGAACTACGATACCTAAGTTTGCAATGACATGATGGAGATTTTCCCCTATGGATTTTGATTGTGCGATGAATCATTTATAGGAGTTCAGTATCTTGGAAAATACTAGGATTTTGACTCCAAAAGAAGGCATACAATTCTGGATTGTTTCTTGAAATGTGTCTGTAAAATTTTTCTACCAACTTGTCCCTATTCTTATGGAGTGTTAAAAGATGCTTCTTGAAAGCTTTTGGACTAAGATGCCTAAGTTTGAAATGACGACCTGTAGACCTTATCTTAGGGATCCTAATTTTTTGTGAGATCATTTACAAACAGTTTAAGTTTATGGAAGAAAAGGAAGATATTTATTGCCACGCAGGTGGTGGTAATGTGGGCCTTCCAGCCTCAACATCAGCTTGTTCCTCTTCTTCGTCTAAAATGGTTGATGTGTTTCTCAACTGAGTGTTTGTTTCTTTTGTTTCAAAAGTGAAGCTTCTCAAACTACTAATAAGATCAGTGTGTTCTCTATTAATGAGTTCAAAGTTTGGTTGAATGATAACACCTGGAAGATCAGGTTGTTCAATGGGAGCAATTGGTCTCCAAATAGTCATGTGGGGTTCATTTGTGTCAAATTTATCTTGCTTAAGTGAATTTATTTTACCAAAAACACTCATCTTGATTACTTTTTCAAACTGAATGTTTATGTCAAGGACATCATAACTTTCACAATGTTTATTTCATGAAAATCATGAGATTAAAGCCATAATTTCCTATGTTTTCTTTGGGAAATATTGATTTGAGACTAATGTCAAGATATTTAGAAATTGCTAAGGATAAATCCTTAGGACAAGCAGTAATATCAAGGCTAACTCAAGAGGTCCATATTTAAACCAAAGTGTTTGAAATTTCTAAGGAAGATAGTGAATGTTTTTTTTTGTATCATTTTGGAACCAAGCAAGGTGTCAAACTTACTCATAATCATGTACAATCCTAGGTTCAAAATGGCTATACTTGTTGAGTCTCCACTTGGATTTTTCCAAACACTAAACAATGTGAATAGTTAGAGATTTGGTGACACTAGCTCCCCCTTTTTCAGCACACACTTCTCGGGACCACCAAATCTCAAAATCCTTAAAATATAGAGATTAAAAATATTTTTCTATTTCTACAATTGAATAGTAAGAATGTGGGGCAGCTTCAGAATGACCATTCTTGCACCAACAAGTATTAAGGATTTTTGGATTCTAAATGTTCAATGGTTTGTAATAAGGGCTTCCAGTTTAGGGGGTACTATGATAAACTCCCTCAAGAGCTCTCCCAACCCTTCGAACAAGGGATTTACGCCTAATAAAGATACTAGGAGAGAGCTATCATGTACCACATCCCATTGATCACAATTTTCATTGCAACCAAAAATTTATATAGCAGTTTGGAAGAGCTTGGCTTTAGCTCATTATCACTTGTGTCATTCCCTTGGGGTGAGTATTTTTTTCCCACTAAGGTAGGCCCTCTAAAGATAAACAATAGCAAGGAAGTACATCCGTAGTTCGATCATCTTCATTCGAATGAACAAAGAGATAACACATGCTATACCTTTTTTCTCACACTCACAAAGGGGTTCAATTTTAATCCAAATTGAAAGATGTAGGTGATTTTGCAAAGTGTTAAGGAATGTTTTTGTTTCTCAAGATCACCAAATGGCACAAGAGAATTGCATACGCATCCACTAACAACGTTGTAAATCACAAAACATAACAAAAAATTGTAAATTTTAACCCCTCAAAGCATTGATAAATTTGTTTTAAGCACCAAATGAAATATGAAGTTGTCTTGTTCAATTTTAAACCCAAAAAAGCACTAATGTGATGAGGGTTCAATTTTAATCCCGTTTGTGCATTCGTTTTAAACCCAATTGAAATTTAGTGTGTGTCCTAAAGAAAAAATTAGAAAGCATAAAAGTTGGGTTATAATTGCCCCAAAGTGTTAAATGTTTGTTACAATCATAGAACTTTAAGATAGAAAAGATTTCTTCACTTGAGCTCCATGTCTTTTAGCCTACAAAACCCTGTTAGTCTAAACACCATAACACAGTAAAAAATGCATCAATGATTAGATAAATCAAGAAAAATTAAGACACATGTTGAAAAATGATCATAAAGTTTCTTACCCTAATGGAGCGTTGTTGAACATGATAGCATCACAATTTGAACTGTGGGCATCACTCTACAACAAAAATAAAGAGCATAATAGCATCACAATTTTCTCCAACGTCACTACACATAGTAGCATCGCATTTTGAAAGTTTTGGGCGTCGTAGTTTAACTCAGGAGCATCATCATTTGGGCTTTTCAATACCTCTATATTAAATCGGTGTTGCTAGATTTAAATCAGCGTTGGTGCATTAATCCAGCATCGATGTCTCAAATTGTGATGGCTTCACTATATGGCAATGCTTTTCAAAGAGCATCATTGTTTGTGGTTTGGGTGTCACTATATCTTGTAAAAAAACCATAAAATAGAATTCAAGCTAAAAAAAGGTTAGATTAACAGTTTTCCCTACTTCTAGCACCAGAATGTGAAACAAGTAAATGTCAGTGTGGGTTGATTACGCTTAATCCATGATGAATTGAAGCACAATTTACCCAAATAAACTTTCATTTACTAAACAAGATCATTCAAATTGGAAAATTAAACTAAGCATTTAATTGAAACTAAAAGTTACAAACTACACAAAAATAGTTAAATTCTTACTCTAACCCATTTGAAACTTATCCTATTTTGGAATTGGTGTTGTGTTGATGTGGAACAATGACCCTTTCCCAATCCTATGATTAGTGAGCTTGTTTCAGTCAATTCTATGGAAGAGAATCGATGAAACCATTTTGATTGATGTATGAAAACCTAGTTTATGCTAAATTTAAACACGATGCAAGCTAAGTTACCATGATTTTATGCTAAATAAACTAATGATGCAATTTCTAAGCTAATCTAAGCTAATTCTAAGTAAAAGATGAAAACCCTAACTTATATAAAAACTAAGATGGATGCATGGAAGTCATTAATGGATTCTCTAAGCTACTATGGAATTAGAAATAAACTAAAAAAAGCTAAAAGTGAATAAAAGATGAGTGTGGGTGCAACTGAGTTCAACAACATGAGTTTGCAATTGAAAGATGGATCCATTTGTCTCCAAATAGTGACCTATTTATAGGAAAGCAAATGAGAAATGGAGGGTTGAGATTGAAAAGGTTAATCAACAGTCAAGAATGGAGGAAAAAAGGAGACATGGATCATGGATTCTCATCAATAGATGAGAATGCATGATGGGATTTAATCAAGCGTTCACAATTGCTTCAAACAAACACACTTTTGACCTGCACACACAGGTTAAAGGTGACTTGTTCAAAAGGTTAAAGGTTAAAACCTGCACAAAAAGCTAAGTGAAAATATCCCTTTTTCAAATGATGGAGGAATAAGAATATTCTTTTGGAATATTCCCATGGGTGAGGATAAAAGGCATTTTGCAAATTAAAAGGTTCCTAATTGTACAAAAAAGGGATAAGGAATATTCCATGGGAATATTCCCTTTTTAGAGGAAAATCAGTTTAATTGCTAACTTTAAAACAAGTTTTAATCATGCAATTAAGGGATTTGGAGGAATAAAGTGATATTTATTAAATTAAATAATAAATGGGGGAGAGAGATGAAATGATATTTAATTAAATAACTTTATTTAATTAAGATGACTTAGGAGATTAGATTAAATATTTTTATTTAATTAATTTAATGAGATGAAATGTTAGTGTGAAAGGGGATGAATTAACCTGATTAAATTAATTAGGCTAATAGATGAAAATGATGCAATTAATTAATTAGCTAGGCTAATTAAATTAATTAAGCAAAAAGAAGATAAATTTCGAGAGGAAACGATGTTAGTAAACCTGTTTTCAGTGTATGATATTGTTTAGGATAGTTTTCAGTGTCTACAGTATGTAAATCATAATAACGCACAGATCTGAGTATCTGGTGTTGTGTTTCCTACAAATCTAGTACGAACATACACTGGATCCCTTCCAATGAGCATGACTCTACTAACTAGAATGTAATCTTGGACCATAGTGAATCAACAAGTCTAAGTAATGGCATTTACACTTACTTTGGCCAGAGATTCTATATATATAATAATTCCACTCCCTATGAGCGGAGTTGTATATTCACGCACCCTTACTCGATTTGGAAACTGTATTGTCCATTAAACTTCTTGGTATATAATCATAACAAATTTTAACACAAAGTGATAACATTCCCATAAAGACTTCATAGAACCTAAGACTTGACATAACCATTAGTTATCCCCATTACATACTTGTAATATCTAGGTTTTAGGAATCTGCCTTAATTTAATATGGATATCTCAATCCTAGGGATTAACTCACCCTATTATCATAAGGTTTATACCCTTGCGAGAATAATTGTTCTCTATTCAACTAGTCTTCCAATACTATAGATATTACTATCATAATATTCTTTACCCTATTTCCCATCATAACAATAATTCAACTTATTACAATCATCATGATCAATCAATTAATGAATTCACAATAATCTAAAATGGTATTATCAATAATCCATTAATAGCTCATTTCCTAATGCTCATGATCAATTCATATCACACGGAATGACTCTAACAACTTTGTGAATAACTTTGCTTGCGAGGAAAACATAATCAGCTTCACAATCTAGCTTCAACTCAATCCAATAATGAAGGAAAACTCACTAAACTCTTACCCTCAAATCACTCAATTATCTGCTCTTTATCTCACAAAATGAACACTCAAACTTGCTCTCACAAAAAAAATAGAGCAACTCAAACTGGCAGCATATAATTCAGCTCAAGATTGAACAATAACAAATGAAGTGCAACTCTCATTTTATAGAGAAATCTGAGAAATCTAATGCTATAGATCTGCTAACTTCTACGCTACATTTTCCTAATATTTTCCACATCTCAAACAAAAAAATAAGATTCCAAATCTCATACTAATTCTTGGCATATCGGTTGGCAAACTGAGCGCCTATTTCCCACTTTGTTGGCAGCAAAACTAATGCATTAAATCAACACATACACAGTCCTTTACATTTTTTGTTTTTTCTTCTATAGCTAAGTCTACAAAGCTTGGAAAACGTGACAGCAATCTGGCAATGCATTTCCTAATCCTTTTTTTCTTCTTGTCGTAGCTTCTAAACTTCCAAATGTTGCACCTAACAATGGCAACACCTCTCAAACAACAACTATGGTATAACTTACAAGTATTTGAGTTATATTATAACTATTCTTTTATAAGCTTTCCATTGCTATCTTATGGCTTTCATATCGGCCCATTACGTGGCCTTTACTTTGAATTACTTCCAATGTTATTTGCTGCGTATATCATGTATGGAAACTATAATATGCGATAGTCACATCAAATATATATATATATATATATATATATATATATATATATATATATATATATATATATATATATATATATTTCATTATTATAATATATACATTAATATATATAACACATAAATACTGATTACAATATACTTAATATGAATAATCATTAATGTATATATATTATATATATACATATATATTACCATCAATATATGTATGTATGTATA
The DNA here is from genome assembly GCA_007258455.2 of Sequoia sempervirens. Lineage (NCBI taxonomy): Eukaryota > Viridiplantae > Streptophyta > Pinopsida > Cupressales > Cupressaceae > Sequoia > Sequoia sempervirens. Next base: position 506,882,194 of record VDFB02000017.1, on the reverse strand, counting down.
TGCTTTAATATATATACATGTATTATCATCATTTTAATATAATGATAAATATATATATATATATACATTTTAAATGCATACATATATATATGATGATCGATCGCACACATATTATATTTCTACGCAAGGGTTTACATAGGCATTTTTGTCTACCTATGCTCATATGTGTGCATTGTCAACTATATATACATGTATACTTAATATACATATTTACGTACCCATTTACATATAAGTATCCACTCATAATCATTCAAATATCATAACTCTTCAAAAAGGTATTTAACATCATGACTCAAATTGACAAGACAATCACAAAGGAATCATAAGTAATAATCCCTAACATACTTATCAATAAAAAAGGATAACAATTTGACTCAACACATATCAACATTGACTCAACAAGGTCACTCTACCCAGTGCAGTATGTGTGTGCAGATATTCAAATGATTATGACCATGGTTCCCATACCAATTCCTTCTCTTGGATGATACTCTCCCTCTCCCACTAGAGGGTTTGATCATTTCCTGCATCCATCTTAGTTCAACATGAACTAAGACAGTCGATAACATGAAAATTATCTTGTGTATTCATCATTTAAGCATTAAAAAGCAATCACATCATATTACATATTCATACATCTCATTTATCCATCAAAATATATTAAAAACAAAAATCATGTGTTATAAGCTTATTCACCCACAAAAGTAATAATATGTGGTAATAACAAGGTTTAAAAACAATGGGATGTAACAGATTTGTTAAGTATGTCTAGGTGTGGATTGCGGGTTAATAATTCTCTCATCCTATCCTAGAGTGGTGTCATGAGATAACATGATTGTGTATTAGAAATTGATCGTCGTATAGGTTCCATCCTCTCTTGTATGTTCATCATGGTGGATTTATCCCACAACTGTTAATTCTTCCATTTTTTCCACCTTCCTTACGCAATGGCGAGGTTGTCTTGTTGCAGTTTTCATTATGTCATTGTGCTTCACATGACACTTGTGTGCATGTTGTTTTGCAAGTGTGACATGTTGTCATTGCATTAATGACATTGTTGTCATTATCTAAAAAAATTGTCTTGTCAAGTTTTGTTCTGAGTATGTTGGCTTGGGGCATTACAACTTATGATAAAAAAAAAAATATATCATTTCAACTTCTCAACCTTTCATTGTATGAAATTGATGCTCTACAATATCCTTTCATGGATGAAAACCCAGCTCTACAATATCCTTTCATGGATGAAAACCCATAGAGGATTGCGAATTTTAGATTGAAACATGTGAGCTGTAGGAGTCAAAGGATGAAAAACCTTTGATTCAAGAGGGCATTCTCATCTAAGAAGTGCAAGGGAGCTTCATGGGTTTTTGCAAATCAACTAGTTTCAGTGTGGTGTTTGTGTGTGGATCCAAATTTATATTTTGTTTCCAATTTGTTATAGGTGTTGATATTATTGTGTGGAGTGTTTTTTGAATTTTATTGCATGTCTCATCATGTTTCCCATGAGTTGGAGTGTTCATCTTTCAAGTGGGGTTTTATTTGGTAGAGTTTGGGTGATATACCTAGAATGTGTAATTATTTTTGTATTAGCTTTTAGAGTTGTTATTCCATATTTGTTATTGCTTTTGTGTGGGAATTTCACTATTCTTTCTAGTATTAGGGATCATTTCTAAGTGATGTATCTTTCTTTGGTTCTTTATAGATAAAGATTAAAATTTAATGTTGAAATATTTAATGTTTGATTCACCCGATTTGTGTAGAAATTATTATTTATGTTCCATATCTCATTTTTCTATTTTTGTTGGATTTTTTATTTTTATAATAGTCCTTATTCATGTAAAATTAGAATATATAATTTGTATAAGTGAGAGGAGTTTCAAGATTTTTGAGTGTATTGGCAATGTTGAGTAGCTTTTATGAAATTTGTGAAAGGTGATTACCATCATTCTCGGATCTAAGAATTCATAATAAAAAAAATAAAAATAGTTGGCTTATTACAGTTGTATTAGAGCCAATATTTTCTTTTTTGTAGGTTATTGGAATGATTAATACTTCTAAGTGATAGGGATATTAGATATAAGAAAAGAGAGTTGACGAAATTGCAACAAGGAGAGAGTAGATGATGAAGGAAAAAAATTAAATAAAATATGGAGGATATCGTCCAAGGGGAAAAATGAATAGCTAACATGTTTGGCCAAATTTTTAGTGGATTCAAATAATTCAAATAAGGATAATGACTATGACAATGGAGCTAGTGCTTTAGGTGAAATAAATAGTGGGAAAGAAAAGGAAAAAAATTGCTACAAAGAGTTTAGGAATCGGATTTGATAATAGACCCCTCAAGCCCAAATTCATGTAGAGGGTAGAATAGATTCCATAAGTAGAAACCTCACTCCAAGATGATATATCAAATGATTATGTTGAGTATAAATAACTTTCACTTCAAATCCAAGAGCTTTTGTCATTGAAAGATTTTATTTCAATGAAGAAAAACAAGGGTTGAGCACATTGTAAGCCCAAGTTACAATCTAAGCCAAAATATTTGGAGCATTCTTTGAGAAAGGTATCTCTCACAAATTTTAATGGGATTGAGAAAAGCACTACTAGAGCATGGCTACAAAAATTAGACACATATTTGGCTCTCAAAATAATGGTAGAAAAGGAAGCTATCAAATTCATTACCCTTCAATTAGAAGAAACTGCTCAAGATTGGTGGTATTGTGGTTTGATTACTCAAAATCATAACCAAATTAGATCATATGATGCATTTTGTAACATATTGATTGAAATTTTTTATAGAAGTGATCTTGAAGAAAATTTCAAAGTGTTGGCTCACTTCAAACAAAAGGATAGTGTGGAGGAATATGTTGCTTATTTTCAAAGGTTATCAGTCATGGTAAATGATATTTTAGAGAGAAGACTCATTATTATTTTCATAGAAGGATTGTTTGAGAATTTTAGGGATCTTGTGAAGGCAATCAACCCTTCTATTTTACAAGAAACCATTAGAAGTCATTTCATCTAGAGATTATTGTACCCAAAAAATTCTTATTCAAAATCTTCATTTTGGACCAAGCAAAAGGAAATTTTAAAAATAATTATTTGGTTGCTCCAACACAAAAACTAGCTCCTCTAATTCTGTCTAGGAATATTGAGGATAATACCAAGAATGAGCTTAGGTTGAAGAAACTTTATTTTTATTGTAGGGAACCATAGACTCCAAGACATTGATTCCTTGACAAAGGGAAAGTAGATTATATAAAAGTTACCTATGACGAAGAATCAAATTCAAATGATTTTGAATAGTTTCACAAGTCTAAAGATCCTCCCCATGAAGAGGAACAATAATTTGGAAATTCAAGATATATTGAGCTCACTCAAAGATAATTTGCAACAAGCACAAAATTAAAAAAAGATATATGCAGATAGGAAGCATACAAAGAGATCATTTGAGGTGGTTGATATGGTATTTTTTAGGTTGCAACCATATCTAGACAATCTTCCATCAAGAAGAGTGGACTAGAAAACCTCATACCAACATTTTATGGACCTTACAAGATAACAAGCAAAGTGGGAAAAAAATTATTTGAGTTGAAGCTTATTGTAGATAACAAAATCCATAATGTCTTCCATGTTTCATGTTTGAAAAAGGAACCTAGTTTTCATATTGATCCTTCAGTTGATTTTCCTCCATTAGAATCTTGATTCCTGAAGTTGTGATTGATACTAGAATTAAGTGTTGAAAAATGAAGGTAAATTATGTAGTAAAAAGTAGCTTAAAATATATAAATCCTATGTAACTATTGATTCAATTTTAGTATTCTTTGTCACAAATCCTTGTGGATGATTAATCTTGAATTAGATCAATTTTAAAGTTGTAGAAAGTAGATAGAAGATTGATAGAAGAAATATAAGATAGAATAGAAATAACACTACATGTACGTGGAGAAACCCTTTCGGGAAAAAACTCCACCAGAATTTGATCTTGCTTGTATTATTTTTATTTGAATAAGTTACAATAACACTGATTCAATTCTCCTTGATATGCTTCCTTTTTCTTCAACTTTTCTTCTTCATGACCTACAATATTTTCTCACACAATTGCTGCAATAATAGACTATATTCTTACTTACAAACTCATAAGAGTTATCCAATATATAATCACAAAGAATCTTGAGAAAATCCACACCTAGAGGTGCCAAGTTGAGTTCACATATGCATGACATAGTCAAACAAGAGTCTCCCTCAAAGTTGGCGCCCAACACTGGAGTGTTAACCTTGTAGTTATCAAAAATATCTCAAACATGATCATCCTCCAAGAAGGCGTCCAAAATAGTTCCCACTTAACTGAGCATTAGAAATATCTTCTCCGTGCATTAGTTGTAACTCAAAGATCCCAATTTGGGAACCCAAAGTGGGCCCAAGTTAATATTTGTTAACTAAAACATATCTATCACCCATTCATGAAAAATAGCATGCATGAATGATCCTCCATCTGTTAACTGAATGTAGCCACCTATTATGTGTCCATGCAACTCAAGTCAACTAAGATTAACTAACATGCAATTGAAGATAACTGAAACTGGACTAAACTAAACTGAACCTCAATCCCTATTTTCTAGGAACTCAACATTCATAAAACAAAATCCCTATTTTGTAGTAACCTTAGATGCATTTCTAAAGTGTATTCAATTCACCAACTAGTTAATTGAATTGAGGTGGATCCCCACCTCCCATGTAGGCACCCATGTGTTCCTATTTTGTAGGAACTATCCGAAGGCGTCCCCACATGCTTCTAACATTTAGAAATAACTACAATTGTCAAATTAAATGTTTATTTCATCCCAAATTAATCTCTTCCTAAGCCTAGTGTCGTGAAACACATTCCAAGGAATTAGGAGATACATGAAATATGATTAGAATGCAATTAAATGGCATCCTATTCCCAACATTCTCCCACTTGACATTATACATTGCAATTAACCAAACTACCTCTTTGGAGGCATGTAAAATTGTCAAGTGTGTTGAACTCACGTTCAAGCAAGGTGTAGGCTCCTCAGTCTTTTCTATCGAAAAAAATCTTTTCTTGCTAGTAACCATTCCAAAACATGTCTCTAGCCATAAGAGAGCTCAAACCTCACCTATTTCTCCAAGTATCCATGCAGACCTGTATCCAACCAATCCATGCCAAACTCCAAATACAACACAACACTATCATGAAGTAAACAAGCAAATGATTAATGTACCCAATACATAAGAGAACTACACAAGATCAATTTCAAATCTCTAATCTTGAAAATAAACATGACATCCATGATCTAATCATCTCCTCCTAGGAGATCACATGCACCATAACATATATAAATCCTGGTCTCAAGAGAACATGTAATATGCCAAACTCTAAACTAGTATCAAGAGTATAACATGACATCATAAAAAATACACTCTCAACCAAGAAACCATATCTCCAATCACCTGAAGATAACCTTACTAATAATGCATCCACGTCACTACCAACAACTCCCATTGAACCGTGGTACCGAGTCACACATGGCATCATGACTACCATACTCTTCATGAAGATCACTCTGTAACATCAAGAAAAGAGTTATCACATACAATATTAAATGAAATAACCAATGCATCCTTACTGTCATCTGAGGATTCCTCTGTAGAAGAATTAGAACTCTCTTTCTTGTTCTTACAATCCTTCTTCACATGTCCTAGTTTCCCACAGTTCCAACAAATTACCTTACTTTTACTAGGGGTTTTAGACTGTCCTTTGGACTTACCCTTTCCTTCCTTGTTTTCCTTAGGATCCTTTTTCTTAGGCCTACCTTTTACAAACAATGCATCTTGGATTTCCTCTTTAGACTTCCTCCTCATCTTCTTAGATAGGAGAGTAGAAATTATATCACCTATCTTTGGATCTGCACCACTACCACTGATAGTGAAAATTAGATTTTCCCAAGATTCTAGTAAAGAACAAAGTAAAAAAGTGCATTTATCTTCATCTTCTAGCTTTACCTCTACAGAAGCTAATTGACTTAGAATCAAATTGAAAGCATTTAAATGATGTGCAACAAAATCACCATCTTTCATCTTTAAGGAATATAACTTTCTTTTCATATACAACTTGTTATTAAGGCTTTTAGTTTGATAAATATCACCTATCCTCTTCCACAATTTGAATTCACTAGTTTCATCTGAAACATTCAAGAGAATAGTATCAATAAGACATAACCTTATGGTTCCTCTTGCCTCTTTATCAAGCTTAGCCCAATCCTCATCTGACATTTTTGCAGGTGTCTTTGTTGCATTACAAACAATTGACCACTGATCTCTTTCTTCAAGAAGATCTTCCATTTTTAGTTTCCACAAGATCCATTGAACCTTTCAATGTCTAAACAAGAATTAGAAGTCATTGCAACAAACTTAATTTCGAAATCAGAAATTGACACAATATTAAAAGCTCCCACTATAGCTAAAAAACCTTCAAACTTTTAAGAGAAAGGCATCCCAAACTCTACCCAACCATATGCTTTGATACCAAATGTTGAAAAATGAAGGTAAATTATGTAGTAAAAAGTAGCTTAAAATACATAAATCCTATGTAACTGTTGATTCAATTTTAGTATTCTTTGTCACAAATCCTTGTGAATGATTAATCTTGAATTAGATCAATTTTAAAGTTGTAGAAAGTAGACAGAAGATTGATAGAAGAAATATAAGACGGAATAGAAAGAACACTACATGTACGTGGAGAAACCCTTTTAGGAAAAAAATCCACTAGAATTTGATCTTGCTTGTATTATTTAACCTTTGAATAAGTTACAATAACACTGATTCAATTCTCCTTGATATGATTCCTTGTTCTTCAACCTTTATTCTTCACAAACTGCAATATTTTCTCACACAACTCTCTCATACAATTGCTGCAATAATAGACTATATTCTTACTTACAAACTCATAAGAGTTATCCAATATATAATCACAAAGCCTCTTGAGAAAATCCATGCCTAGAGGTTCCAAGTTGAGTTCACATATGCATGACATAGTCAAACAAGAGTCTCCCTCAAAGTTGGCACCCAACACTGGAGCGTTAACCTCATAGTTATCAAATATATCTCAAACATGCTCATCCTCCAAGAAGGCATCCAAAATAGGTCCCACTTAACTAAGCATTAGAGATATCTTCTCCATGCATTAGTTGTCACTCAAAGATCCCAACTTGGGCACCCAAAGTGGGCCCAAGTTAATATTTGTTAACTGAAACATATTTTTCACCCATTCATGCAAAACAACATGCATGAATGATCCTCCATCTGTTAATTGAATGTAGCCACCTGTTATATGTCCATGCAACTCAAGTCAACTGAGATTAACTAACATGCAACTGAAGATAACTGAAATTGAATTGAACTAAACTGAATCTGAACTAAACCTCAATCCCTATTTTCTAGGAACTCAACATGCATAAAACAAAATCCCTATTTTTTAGGAACCTTAGATGCATTTCTGAAGTGTACTTAATTCACCAACTAGTTGACTGAACTGAGGTGGATCCCCACCTCCCATGTAGGCGCCTATGTGTTCCTATTTTGTAGGAACTATCCCAAGGCATCCCCACATGCTTCTAACATTTAGAAATAACTACAATTGTCAAATTAAATGTTTATTTCATTCCAAATTAATCTCTTCCTAAGCCTAGTGTTGTGAAACACATTCCAAGGAATTAGGAGATACATAAAATATGATTAGAATGCAATTAAATGGCATCCTATTCCCAACATTAAGAACTTGAGAAATGAGAGCATACTAAAATATCTCATTTATTGAAAGAATCTACCAATAGAATATGCTACTTGGGAGGACCTGAGATTCTAGAACATCCAATTTTGTATTTATTGAGGGCAAGGAATTTTGGGAAGGAGGGAATTGTAATGTCCCATTCCAAATAAAATTCAAATTGAAGGACTTTAGCATTTCCTTTATTTTTTGTGAGCTAATGTAAGTAGTAAAGAAATATAATATTTAATATTTATTTTTGTCTCATTGTAATTCAAAAAAAATAGGACTTGGACCATTAAATATTGAATATTTTATATTTTATCCCAAGAGGGGCATTGGGATTTTCAAGCAACCATTTCTAGATGGTTCTTGATTATTATGACAAGAATCTATGACAGGGTGTAATTGAAAATATGATAATGTAAGTGGCGGGCTATTTTAGAATACAAGAAATGGTGGAAGTTTCAATGCATATTTCAAATTTATATTTCCCTTCAAAAGAGGGAATTTGGATTTTTGGCTGCCCATCTTGGCTTGAGATCTATAAATTCATTGTTAGAGACTTACTGTAAATAGTTTTTCCATTTCAAATTCTCAACTTTTCATTGTATAAACTTTAAGTTCTATAATATCTTTTTGTGGATGAAAAACCACTGAAGATGATAAAATTATGAAATGATTATGCTATCTTTTGAATTTTCTATTATTGAAACAAATATCCTATAGATTTTGAGCATTGGTGTGCATGTGTGAGGGTTCGTGTGCCTGGCATACCTCCAAGTTACAGGTGGGGGAGGCTAAGCCCTCCCCCATAGGGTAAGTATCTGAGTAAGCACTCTTTCATGCCTAGTATTTATTTTCATTTAGTGTAGCCAAGTGTGTCATATTTGGGTTGGGTGCTATTTTGTTTATCTCTTTGCTTTTCTCGAATGTCTTTTATCCTCTACTTGTCTTGTTTAATTTATGTTCTAGTTTAGTGGGGGTTCTTGGTGTTGGAAAACAAGGTATAACTTGCAGCAATATTAACTTATTAAAGTGATTGAAAATCTGAAATTACGTTTACAAGGTTACCATAAAATGATTGATTGGCATTTACACCAATGAAAGAAAATTATGCAATACCACAAATCATCAACACAACTGACACAAGATATACATGGAGAAACCCTTGCAAGAAAAAATTCACACCCAAAGAGATCCAATGTTTGTATTAATCTTCAAATAAGTACATCAATACAACAATACTCTCTATAATCCGGTAGCACTTCATCACACTGACAACCTGCAAAGAACTCATACTTAACCACCATCTCAAGGCTCCAATATATAGAATTTTGTGGGAGAATACCACAAATGGTATCCCAAAACAACAAGAAAAACCACCTAGAAAAACCCACACCCCCCTTAGTGGACAACCCATAAACATGGAATAAAATATTAAATTATCACATGGCCTTCCCATGTGTGCCTAACCCACAACCAATCAAAATTGGTCAAACCCGAGGGCTCCATAACTCTCTAACAACTCCAATGGATACATACATGAACATGCACCAACATGCAAACCTAGGCACCCAACCATGCAAGAGCATGCAAATAACATAGAAGAACATACACACTCAAGTGGTCCCTACCCACAAAGTTGGATGCTCAAGAGGAATATGCCTCCAAAATGCTTTATAACCACCACCATAATGGGTCCACCTCTTTGAATGCAATTACAATTTGTCATAGGAAAATAAATAATAAATATTTTATCCCTCATGTCCCCTAGAACACTTTCCAAAGAATGTGGAGACATATAAATCAACTTAGGATAGCAATTATAATGTCACCTATCCTAGTAGGACCCCTTGTCCTTGATGCTAGTGGAGGTATCAATAATGAAAGCCCTTCATTGGTTGCAAATTCCTTCAAAGATGTGGTTGTAGATAATGTTCTAGTGGTGCCTATAAATGCAAAGTTCTTGATTTATGTCGACCTAAAAGGAAGTGTGGGAAGGTTTGATGGTAGAGAAAAAGGTAAGCAAACATCCATTAATCCTAATGGTCTAAAACTTTTTTCAAATGAGGAAATGAAAAAAGTAATTAATAGCAAAAGAGCTAGACTAAAAGATACAACCATTTTCATGGAGGTGGTGGATGTGAATAACATTCTGGCTAGGAAATTTCTAGATAACTGGTTTGCTAGTGTTTGGGCTAACAAATTTGGTATTCAAATTAGTTTCTGAAGAATGATACAATGAGGGTTATTTATTATCTTTCTAAAAATTCATTTGATGCAAGAAAAAGATATGTCCAAATCTTACTGGAATTTGGGCGGGTGTGTATTTAGGGCTCTATCATGGTCTCCCACAACTATTGTAGATGATATTATAGCTTTCTCCTGCCCACGATGGATTGTGATTAAAAATATCCCACCTAAATTCTTGAATCTTATTCCCCACTTACTTGCTCCAATTGATAATGTAGTGAGAGTGGATGAAGTGAAGGAATCCCTTCCCCATCTTGACTCTCGTGCCCTAGTTTCATTAGTTCCTATAGTCAAGATCCCTAGCATCATTAAATTGGATGACAAGGAAAATTATTTTGTCTATCATTCAAAAATTATGGGAGGCATAAATGCTTGCTACCTTTGTTGTAAAGAGGGACATATTCAGAAAAATTATCCAATTATCTAAAGAAATACTATTAAAGGAAAACCAAAGGAAAATCCTAGTCAAAACTCTAATCCAGAGGCTTTAGTTAAGAGCCTTGAGCCCAACCCTAATGGGGTTCTTGCAGGGGTGCTTCTAAGTCAAACCAGAGCCCCATTTCTAGCCCCTCATTAGGAGGGGAGACCCCTCAATGTCATGCTAATTTGGATAGAAATCTAATGGAAAATATGCTCCAAGACTCTTGGTCTAGGCCTCCCAAAGGTAGCAAGCCTTCACAACTGATGGTTGAGGCTTTCGAAGGGAGAATTACCTAAAGTTTATCACTGCCTGTCTTGACAAAAAATCCATTTGATACCCTTTCTGGGGTTGTCGATGGTGCTAATGATGGATAGGGTATTTTGTAGTTGCATCTCCTATTGAGGCCTTAACACCCTTTTTCCCTCAAAATTCCCCCCCTAGGTTGCTATTATCGAGGATAAGGCAGTAATTCAAAAATTAAATGCACAGTAGCTAGCATTGCAAAATGTTAGAAAAAGAATTAAGGAACAATTTAAATGGAATTATGTGAATAAATCATGTGGACAAGCGACTTCTAAATAACAATTAAAAAAAGAGGGTGGCAAAATAACTTTGGTGAAGAGCACCCAAAATAGTGCAAAAAATGAAGATGTTTTTGATAAGGTAAGCAGCATTTATAGGGTGTTGTACCCTTACACAGAGAGCCACAAGGGCCAATGAAGTTCAAGACTAAAAAACATCAAAAGACTAAGCCAAAAAATAAACACATTAGACCAATAGCAGACAGACAAAAAAATGGACCAACGGAAAACTAACTGGCATTTTCCCAGTTCTTAGATAGGAGATTAACAACATCATCCCCAACCCATTCCTAGCAATCTTCAGCATTCTTCTTGTCCATTTCATCCTTCATAACCACCGACAGGGTGCTGGTAACACAGTGGACCAACTTGATAGTGAAACGGTTCAAGCCACATAATTTTTTGTCTAACTTCTCCATTCTTTCTTGCAATACACGGAGCTCCTCCCCACAATCAAAAATCTTCACAGTATCAGCACACTCCACATCCAATGGGTCTGAGGACTGGGAAGCTAAGTTCTCCTTCTACACTTTGCTAATATCAAAATGGAGTGGGGCCCTCCAACATACTCTTCCTCATCCCCAGGCCCCTACTCGTCCCTATAATCTTTGTTGTTAGAATGATCCTCTTCTAAATCCAAGTCCTTAACTTGCACTTTCTTGTTATTCTTAGCCAGCCTACCAGATCTCTTGATGATGGTATCACCACCAATCACCTTTGTAGTCACGACCACCGTGTCCCCCTTAGAATCCCTAACCACCAAATTTTTACCTTTGCTGTCCCTAGTCAGAGGCTCCATCAAACCCTTCACTTCCTCCTTACCTTTCTTCTTTGGGGTGGTTTTGCAAGTAGTCTTGTCAGGGGTCAACTTGAGCTCACATAGACTAGTCATAGCACTAGTCTAGGCAACACCCACATTCCCCTTAAGCTTCTTAGTAGCGAGTTTAGGCTTATGTGTATCAGCAGAGACTGGATGGGTTTCATTGATGGGGAATTTGGACTCGACCAGGGATATATTGGTCACAGTGGGAGGCTCAATTTTCGCAATACGAAAATCATAAATGGGTTTGGGTGGGCATAACGTAAGATGGAAGTGGTAGAGCCTCAAAATGAGGCCTTGGTGAAGCGGTAGGGGAGGAGTATCATCAGGATTTAGGCTAGCAACCTTAATGCATTTTCTGATAGAACTCTCTAAATCCATTAGAAGGAAGAAAGGAAAGCTTAACAGAATTTTATGCCAGAGGTGGTTTAAAAGAGGGAAATGGTAGAAGTAGTAGGTTTTGTATCTACCTTTCATATTCACATACTTCATAAGGGAGAGGCAGACATGGTTCCAAGGTTGTGGAAGAGCCTCTCTCTCAAACCTCGATTAATTATGAACCAACTTCTCATTCCCCACAAAAAACATGTTCATACTTTCATTATCCTGGGCTTTTGTATGCTTTAGGTGCTTCATACCAGAACATAGAAGCCCTATCACTTGTGCTATCACTTCCTCATTCACCTCAAAGGAAATACTGCCCAAATTCACGCGATGATCTTTCTAAGAGTTAATGAACTACACAAACAAATTAGGGTCATGGCCCACTAGGAACTCCATTAGGGGAGCAAGACCACCTTCAACACATATGTGCCACACCAACGGATCTTTGTGAAATTTTCCAAAATTGTTGGGCTCCATTTGCACCCTATCACCACCCATAATGTCACTCTACACATGAAATAACCAAAAGACCTATGAAAGCAAAAGGTTAGAGAAAATGGTAAGGTAAAAATTCACCTGCACATTTAGGATTTTAAGCCAAATAGAGCAACCTTGGGTAATCAAAGAAATGTATAGATCACATGCTTCAAAATATAATTCCCTAAAAGCAATCTTTGCAAATTCATAAATGAGGATCTCCAAACACTTGTGGCTAGGTAAGCAGGACATGATGGGAATGGAAGGTTTTCCTTCCACATTGTTTTTGCACGGAAACCAAGGCAAGATGGCCATGGGGCCAAATTTAGGAACACCTAAGAAGCCAGTTTTTAGAAGTAGAGACAAAATAGTGAAAAGGATAGAACCAATTAGGAGCTTGATCTCATAATTATTAGTCACATCAATATCAAAATCAAAAAACTTGAAAATACAATGGCTTAGCACAATCCCCAAAAGGATATTACATAAGGTACGGCCTAGCTTGGCCTTAATCACAAAGTACTTTCCATAATTCCTCATGATGTCCCTTTTAAAAATGGACTTCAACTCATTATTCAAAATTTTCTACTTGTAGGCCACCTCATCATTTACACCCATCCACATAGCTCATAAGACAAGCATGTGGACCCCCCATGAAACCCATAAAAGTGCTTGATTAGTTATTATCATGGATCAAGTAAGGGCTTTGCTCCTTCAGGATTAGACCTTGAATACCTGGTGATAGGTTCCCCAAATTACACCAGCACTTAGAGAATTTTTAGTGTGTGCCAAATTTGGCTAAGGCATCAACCACTTGATTTCGCTCTCGATAAATGAGGGTAGCAATCTTTAAATTCAACTTAGACATAAAGAGCCTTATGTATATTAGAATGTATTTAGTACTTCACCCTAGTAATCTGCCAAATTTAGTAGCATCAATAATAGACTTCGAATCACCTTCTATATGAAGGTTCTCAATCCCCATAGAAACAACCAACTGTAAGCCCTTAAGCAATTCTCTAGCTTCCAAAATCATAGAAGAATGGATACCAATCCCCCAGAGTAACCAGCCACATTGCAATCTTTGATAACACCTCTTATACTAGCTCTACCTAAGTTGCCTTTAGCTGCCCCATCAATATTAAGTTTATAACAACAACTTTCTGGAGGCTTCCATAGAGTGTCTCTTCTAGCCAGGGATCTAGAGTTGTCATAGGAGCTTGCATCTAGGTTCTAATGCCAAGCTTTGGCCATAATGATTTCTTCCTCAATCGGACCTTTATCTGGGGTTTTCCCATTGAAGAGAAAAATGTTTTTTGCAATGAGCTGAGAACCAATACCAAAAAACTTCTTCGGACTCATCTCAATGTTCCTAAAAATCCTATTGTTTCTCTCTTTCCATAAGCACCAACAAATAATGGGGGGAACCTAGTTCCAAATTTCACAAGGTAAAGGGTGGACAAAGGGTCCATTCCAGCTCAAGATAAAGGATCTAATATCCTGACACATAGTCCATTAAATTCCCAAATGTTCTATAGCCATCTCCCACACACCAATAGCAAACAGGTAGTGTAACAATAAGTGGTCCACCGATTCTTCATTGCACTAGCATAAAAAAAATTGTTGGGAATCTGGAATCCCCTTTTCCTCAAATTGTCCTAAGTTAGAATCATGTTATGGTAGGCAGTCCACCAAAAGAAGTTAATTTTTGGGATCATGTGTCGATTCCAAACCCTCTTCCAAAGATCAAGGACAACACCTTGGTCTATCAAAATATTGTAAGCCAATTTAACTGAAAGATCTCCCTGCTTATCATGAGTCCAGAAGAACTCATCCCCCATGTTGGTTGAAGGAAGTCGAGTAAGGGTGAGAAACTCCTACAAGGTCATGGAAAGGGGGCTTAGATCAGGGGATAACGGGTAGTAAAGGGCCAAATCATTCCATTTCTGAACACCATGAGGGCCAAGGAGGTAATCACTAATATAAACACCAAAGAATCGTTGTGCCAATCTCATAAGATTTCTAAATTTAGAGAATTCCAAAGGGGTATCAAGTAACCATGGGTCCTCCCAGAATCTTATTTCATTACCATTACCAATCTTCCATTTTATCCCAGTCCTTAGTAGACCCTACAGGCTGCAAATACTCCTCCAGGCCAAGGAACCTAAAGGGTGAACCTCTGAGAGGCAGTCAATCAAAGGTCTATTTTGAAAATACTTAGCATTCATAATCTTGCACCAATCCTTTCTATTCCTCAGATGGTCCCATCCCACTTTGGCCATTAAAGCTTTATTGGTATTAGAGACAATCCTAATCCCAAGCCCACCACAATGTTTAGGTTGACAGACTTTGTCCCATTTAACCAAAGAAAATTTCTTCTTTTCCTTAGTCCCAGACTAGAGGGAATTCCTTTGAATTTTCTCAAACTTCTCAACAATATATCAAAGAATCTTGAAAATGGAGAGGAAGTAGACAGGGATACCTTGAAGAGTAGCAAATGGGAGCTGTAGTTTACCAGCATGGCTAAGGATGGAGTCTTTCCGCCCAGCGATTTTTCTTTGGATCCTTTCAAGGACCAAATTCCAAAAGTCAGGAGTGACTTCCTTGACAGTAAGGGGTAAACCAAGATAAACCGAAGGAAGAGAACCACTCAAACAACCTAGGATAGTAGTCACACAAGCTTGCAAGTTAGGAGTTTTGTTGAAGAAGTAAATCATACTTTTATTATAGTTAATGCATTGACCTAAACAAGTAGCGTAGTTATTGAGACAATTTTTCCATTTCTCAGTTTCAATCACAGAGGATTTCCCAAAAAGAAAAGTATCATCCATAAATTGTTGGATCTTAATAGACCCTTCCAATAGCAGATTAGAAAATTTCCCACTCAAGACATCTGTAATCATGATAAACAAGTAGGGTGAAAGGGGTTCACCCTATCTGATACCTCTCCCGGCAAAGAAAAACCCAAAAGGAGTCCCATTAACTAGAATAGAGTATTTAACTATTGTTACACATTCCATTATGATTTTGATCACAGATTGGTCAAAACCAAACTTAGCTAAGACTTTTGGGACAAAGTCCCAGATCACCTTATCATAGGCTTTTGAAATATCTAATTTAAGGCCATATCAGCATAGTTGCATCTATCCGTGGAATGGGGAAATTCATGGGTGGTTATGGTAGCATTAAAGATGTGACAACCAGGCACAAAACCTTTTTGAGTGGGCTTGATAAGTTTTTCAAGGAGAGGTTTGATGCGGTTCACTAAAATTTTAGAAAGGATTTTATAAAAGGTATTGCACAAACTAATGGGGTGAAAATCAACCATAGACTAAGGATCAACAATCTTTGGAATTAAGGCTATAAAGGTGTGGTTTAGTTGTTTTAGGATCTTACTAGATTTGAAAAATTCACAAGCAGCTAGGACGAGGTCCCCACCAACAATCTCTCAAAAGATCTAAAAGAAGGCCGGTGGAAAACCATTAGGGCCAGGTGCTTTGTAAGCCCCCATACTAAAAGTAGCAAACTTGAAATCCTCAAGAGTGAAAGAACTGAGGATCCCAAGATTATCATTCTAGGAAATGATGGTCGGGAGAGAATCCAATAGTGGACTATCTAGAGCCAAATTAGGAGCCTCAACAGGAGCCGCATAAGCCTTCTAAAAATAATCCACAACCAAGAGACCGATCAAGGAGGGAAAATTGACCACATCCCCCTACACATTATGTAATTTAGTTATCCGATTCATTTTCTTATGTTTAATGGAAGAAAAATGAAAAAAAAGAGGTGTTCCTATCACCTTCTTATAGCCATTGGACCTTGGATTTCTGTTTCCAAAAAATTTCCTCTTTCCTTAGAATTTTTTCCCACTCCCTTCGGCTCTCTTTTTCCTGGTTGCAAGTAGGTAGATTGACATCCCCCTCCTCCATTTTCTTTTGAATAAATTTAAATTTATCCCTAACAACTCTTTTTTTCTAGAAAACATCCCCAAAAATCCTTTTGTTCCAACCTTTCACCATACATTTGATATGTTTAAGTTTTAAAAAGATCCTAAACATGAGGGAACCATGAACAGGAATATTCCACCATTCTATAACTTTTTTCTCAAAATTAGGGTCGAAGTTCCACATTATCTCAAACCAGAAAGGGAACGAACCAATAGTGGACTATTCATTCGAGATCAGTTGTAGAGGATTGTGATTTGACACTGTCCTGGGCAGAGTCCAGAGAGTGGCACTGAGTAGGTAGGTCCAATTACTAGAGAAAATTAATCTATCTAATCTAACTTGAATCAATTCCTCCCCCAAACGCCTGTTGGTCCAAGTAAAAGCTTGGCCCATTAAGTCAATGTCAATCAGGTAGTAGAACTGAGAAAGTTTGTTAGATCAGCCACATTATTAGAATAATCCACCAGACCACCACTTTTCTCTAAGGGATATAAGGGGGAGTTGAAATCCTCAACCACTAACCAACAAGAATCACTATTATTTTTAACCCAGCTAGAAAGAACCTGCCACAAATCATTCCTATCATTTCTCTGGTTGGGAGCATAAACATTGATAAGTGACCAAGAGCTGCTCGGGTAGGCAAAGGAAACACCCACACTACTCTGATAGTAGAATAGTTCAGAGCCACTAAACCTAGAAGGGTTCCAAAGTATAGTGAGACCACCTGATGCCCCATCAGCATCACTATAGGATTAAGTGTCCCTCGGCCATAAATACTTAGCCATATTATCAAAATTAGCTTTTTTCATCTTGGTTTCTTGTAAAAGTAACACATTTATCTTATGTTTTAAAACATAGTTCTTTGGAGCAAGTTGCTTATGAGAGTTGTTTATCCCTCGCACATTCCGTGACTTGACCTTCATTTTTGACCTTTCTTGGAGGACACTTCCAATGTCCTCTATTTACCAATGGCTATCTCATTTGCATTTTCTCTCAACCTCGCTTGTCTCTGGCTAGGTCTTCTAGGCCTGGAGTCACCTACTACATTCACCTTTTTCTTCCTCCCTCTTTTCTTTGGGGCTACCCAGTTATCCTCTTCTATAGCTTTCTCTAGATTCAAATCCTTAGAGCTAAAATTTGTTGCTCCAATAAATCCAATACCCATATCCTCCCAAATTTCACCCTCTTCACCCATAGTCTCATCCCCCCAAGAGTTGGTCTAGACGATAGATCATCTACATCCAAAAACTTATCAATTACCACATTCTCAGTCAAAGAAAGAGTAGCAAGGCTCGAAACTGGATCAACACTAGAAATCTCCATCCCACTAAGAGGATCCCCAAAGATTGGGGGTTCAACCAAAGTTGGCAAGGCAGATTTGGCCAAATCGCCATCCTTTAGAACGTCATTTTCCTGAGGAGGGTTAGCATTAATAGCAGAGTCTCTCAGGTTAGACTCCTGATTAAAGGAATATTTATAGTCAAAGATAAGGTGGTTAGGTTTGGTATACTTCTGATAATAAATGACAACATTTTCATAGCACACAGTTGGACTCAGGTACCGAACTTAGAGCACAGCTTCATAGAGTTAGGAAATGTCTTATTCACACTAATATTCACACAAAAGTGGGCAAACACTAACCTGGACTTGGATCTGGTGATAGAGTCAGAAGTAATGAAATGTCCCAAGGAATCCCCCAATGCTTTTGAAGATGGATTCATCCTAGTATTCCAAGGGCAACCCAAGCATGTGAACCTAGACCGATACCAATTTATTTAGATCCACTGCAAGGTCAAACCCCAGCTTCTAGTAGCATAGAGCCAAATTGTGCTTTCCATATACCCAAGGCCCGAAAGAAAGAACCACAACCAGGTCTTCTAATGTCGTGAAATTAAAAAGGAAGAGACCACCCAACATTGCATGGATGTCCAAACTTCCCTTGAGGCACCATTTAGCAACAACCCATCTTCGAACCATATCTACAGTGAGACAAAAAGAGAGAAAATGACCCACAACTACATTCTCCATGGAGGAGAGAATCCTATCACTAACCGTATTAGAGATAGAAAAAAATATTGCTGAGGCTTTGACTTCCTCCTCAAAAGGAGGTGGAGGATTTGAGCTCAGATTACCATTGGTCAGCACATCCTTCCAACCTTTAGTTTCTAGAAGAATCTCAACCATCGGTACTTCCACACCAAACAAGAGTAGAATCATGGGTGGCACCGAATGACCCACAACCAAAGGACTAGACCCTCTAGGAGTGGCTTTTGAGGCACACGAGTCTGCATGAGACAAGGTGAGGCTTAGGTTAGGGGGTACATAGGGGGACCGTGGGGTACCCCCAAGGTAGAATCCACCATGTGCGTAGGCTATTTGAACACAGACATAAGAGAGGGGAGTGGGAATGTTGTAAAAAATGAAGATGTTAATCTGGCTGGGGGCGTTAAGGTTTCCTCCATGTAGGAAGATCTTGCATCCAATATTTAGGTAATTCATCTTGAAGATTTTTTGGGTAATTTTGGCTCTTTTGGAGATTGTGGTCTGGTAACCGATGCCCCAAAAGGCTATTTTTTAGCTGTGACCTTGACTAGAAACCCTGGTACACCTAGTTCTTCCCTACTAAGTGGAGATTCCTTAGCACCTTCCAACCAAATTAGCACATACATTTCTATGCAATACTCTGAGGCAGAAAAGGGGGAAAAAGATAAAAAAAATGTTGCATGCAAAATCTAAATCAAGTGAATCAAGATTCAAAATCCTCCACACCAAAGGAATCTTTGGAAATTGATGTGGAGGAGGATGGAAACATAAACAATGTGAAAATTAAGGATATAGAAAGGATAAGCATTATGCCCCTAATTATAATGGAAAAACAAAATCTAAATCAAGGGATAACATGTTGTAGTCTGAGACCCTAGGAACCAACAAAATTGAGAATGTCATAGAAAGGAAAACTAAGAAAACTCCTAAGCCTTTCCTTGGACCTGGCAGGCCAAGGAAAAATGGGAAGTCATTATCTATAAGAAAAAGTATTCGAATAGCCAAAAATATGAGGAAAAAAATAAGTGTGGTAATTGAGTCACCTACAACAAAAAGATTAGAAAGTGAGGATAGACTCCCGACAGTGACTATCCAGCCCGAGGAATGCACTGGGGCATGGATGTGTCACTTGATGTTGTATAGCATGGCATTCAAACAAATACTAACAGCCTTTGTATTCCATAATTTTGATTATCCAGCACACGATTCATACAGCGCACGAATAACTATATGTATCTATAGTTATTTGTAAATATTACTAAATATTTTGTAAGGGTTTTTGGACTTAGTATGTTTTAAATTTGATCAACATTATTTAGAAATCATTTGAATTTGATTTTTAATAATAATTGTTTTTTTTCAACATTATTTAGAAATCATTTAAATTTAATTTTTAATAATAAAAAATTCATTATTTTATTTATATATAAAATAAAAGAATATTTTTATGTTTAATAATTTTGAAAATGATTTAAATTATTTGATAGTTTAAATTATTTGAATTGTATTTAGATTTAATTTTTTAATTATTTTATATTTAATATTATTTTTATAATTTTAATTTGAATGTGTATTTGTATTTACAATTAATAATATTATTTTAAAAATGTTAATATTAAATTCATGAAGTTTCCAGAGTCCATGACAATATTGTGAAAGATATCTGGATTAAAACTATGTGCTAATTTTAATCTAGAAATCTTGATGATGGATCATGGAGTAGAAATAGTTGATGCAAAAATTAGCACACAGTTTTAATCCACAAATCTTTCACAATAATGTTAATTTTATTTTTAAATTATTTGTATGTCTATTACAAATTTATATTTTTCTTTAAATATTTTTTTATATTTAACAATTTGAGACTTATGATTTGAATTGACCTTGTATTTAATTTTTAATTATTTTTATATTTAATAAAAAAAATTATAATTTTGATTTGAATTTTGTTTGTATTTATAGCTAATAATATTATTTTAAAAAATATTAATATTGTCTTTAAATTATTTTTATTTGTATGTTTACTACAAATTTATATTCTTCTTTAAATAATTTTTATGTTTGACAACTCTTTTAAAAGAATCTTAAAAATAATTTTTATAATTTTCAATTCAAATTGTATTTAATTTCTATCTCTTTATATAATTTATTTATATGTTGACTAAAATATTACATTCCTAATTGATTATTTAAATGTTTAATAATTTTAGAAAAATAATTTAAATTTAGTCGCATATTACATTCCTAACCAAATTATTTATATGTTTAATAATTTTGGAAAAATAATTTAAATTTAGTCTTTACTAAATTGTTTCCATAAACCTTAAGGTTTTGTGTCATTCAATGATTTACTCTTTATAGTTTTTTCCAAAGAGGTTGTATACTTCCAGGCCAACAAATTTTAAAAAATATAACATAACAATATAGGTGCTTTCCATTAGTTTTTCTTATACTACAAATATTTTTAACAAAATTCTAGAGGAATGGGCATAGTTTCTTCTACCTTTCTTTATATTAATGGTATTTCATTTCCTTTGATTTTTTTCATATCACAAATATTTTCAACAAAATTCTACACAAATGGGCATGATTTCTTCTAACTTTCTTTATATTTTGGGTATTTCTTTGCCTCTAATTTTTATTATACTAAAAATGTTTTCAACAAAATTCTAGAGAAATGGATATACTTTATTTCACCTTTGATTATATTGTGCATACTTCCAACAAAAAGAAACAATTTTTAAGTATCAAGACTTTAGGCCCACATTTCTTCTTAAAAAACTAAAAGAAGTTAAATCATCAAAAGATGAATTTTTATTTTTATTTGGATAAAATGTTCTATTGAGATAGTATGAGGTTAAAGTTATCACTCTCAAGGATTGCTACTTTAAGTTAGAGTAATAGAGATTGGAAAACATTTTCACAATTTAAACAAGGGTTGTAAAGACTAAGTTTACATCAATTAAAAAATTATTAAACATATAAATAATTTAAATAAAGACACAAGCTCCTAAAATAATAATAATAATAATAATTTAAAGAGTAGTGTAAGCACTCAAAAGTAAATTAAAATAGTTTATAGAACCAATTTTATGTCACTTTTAAAAATTATGAAGAGAAGTAATCATTTTATAGTAACATTACAACTATTAATATTATTTTTAAATTATTTGTGAAAGATTTGTGGATTAAAATAATTTTAATGTTAATATTATTAACATTATTGTGAAATATTTTTGGATTAAAACTGTGTGCTAATTTTTACATCAATGTTTCTACTCCATGATCCATCATCAAGATTTTTGGATTAAAATTAGCACATAGTTTTAATCCAAAAATCTTTCACAATATTGTCATGAACTCTGGAAACTTCATGAATTTAATATTAACATTTTTAAAATAATATTATTAATTGTAAATACAAATAATTAAAAAATTAAATCTAGATACAATTCAAATAATTTAAACTATCAAATAATTTAAGTCATTTTCAAAATTATTAAACATAAAAATATTCTTTTATTTTATATATAAATAAAATAATGAAAAAATTATGAAGAATTAAATTTACATGATTTCTAAATAATGTTGAAAAAAAAATTATTAAAAATCAAATCTAAATGATTTCTAAATATTGTTGATCAAATTTAAAACATACCAAGTCCAAAAACCCTTACAAAATACCCTTACAAAATATTTAGTAATATTTGCAAATAACTATTGCTCGTTTTACGAATCGTGTGTTGGATAATCAAAATTATAGAATACGTAGGTTGTCAGTATTTGGCTGTCAATATTTGTTTGAATGGCATGCTATGCAGCATCAAGTGGCACATCCATGCCCCAATGCATTCTTGGGGTTAGATAGCTGCTGCCTAGACTCGCCAAGTGTTTTGAACAATTCAAGGGTGACCAAGATGTCTCCTCCATGAGTGTTGAAAATGAACCTTAATTGTATATCCTAGAATGTCAGGGGGCTTGAGTACCTTGATAGGAAATATATTGTAAGAAGGTTCTCAAACTTGGAGAAACAAAAGGATATTGTCCTTCTACAGGAAACCAAAGCAACCGGTTTTACCTTAGACACAAACATGATATTTTTTTGGAAAGATTCCTCCTCCTATACCACCAAACATGAAAGAAGGAGGGAGGAGAATCTATCCTCATGTCCAGCAAATGGGCTCAATATGTGACCAATCAAGATATCTCTCCCTACAATAGGCGATATGGGTTACCCTAGGAAAAGTTGGCATTAGTTTGGGAATCTTCTCTATCTATGCCCCCATTTTCCATAGAGACAAAACCAAACTCTGGAAATGGCTCATTAATTTACCTGAGGTTCCTTAGATTTTCGGAGGTGACTTCAATATGGTGGAGCACATGGAGGACAAGTTTAGGGGAATAGCTATAACCTACAAAGGTAGTCAAAAATGCTTTTGGAAAAAATTAAAAGCTAAGCTAAACTTAATTGAACCTCTAGAAAAAGGGAAAAAAGACAACAAAGGGATTTGGTTCACCTAGTGTAATGCACAGAAGGGTGGAAGGAGAATATATTGTATACTGGACAGATTTTATGCAAACAAGGATTTCTTTAGTTTCTTGTAAGATGAAGATGGACTCAAAGTCAGGGTACACTCCTTTATCCTATCTGATCACTACCCTATCAAGGCTATGCTTGTAACCAACCATGGCATGCCTAAGAAGAATGTAAGGAAGGAAGGGTTCATCCTGAACTCTCAATTATTGAAAGACAATGATTATAGAGATGTTATCTACTCTCAAGAGAGATAAATAAGTGGATGTTAAAGGATGTAAAATCCATAGATAGATGGAACCAAAATGTGGAAGCTTGGAGGAAGTTATTCCAAACTATTGGAAATAAAAAATCCATTGACAGGAGAAGGGAAGAAAATGAACTCCAAGAATGTTTATTCTTGGTTGAATCTAAAGTGCAAGCATATCCTAAGGATGAGAGATTGTGTGAAGAACTTACTATGGCCAAAAAAAAATCTAAGAAGGATTCAAACTCACAAGATCCAAGGCTTAAAGGTATAGGCTAAGTTAAATTGGCTAAACCATGGTGACAAAGGTTCCAATTTTCTCTTCAAATGCATTAAGGAGAAAATATTTAAAGAGAAAATTGATCAAATATAGGAGGCAGACAAGTTGTTCACCTCCCAAAGGGAAATTCTTAGTTAGTTCCAAGCCTTCTTCAAAAATTTGTTCACTTTAGAAGGAGGGGATGAAGATAACTATAGAGCTCGAGAGTTTATCAAAGGAATTATAACAAAGAAGATAAATGATGTTGATGCCACAAAACTCTTTGCAAGCTTAACTTAAGGAGTAAATCAAGAATACCATTCTATATATGAATAACGATAAATCTCCTAGGATAGATGGATTGATTGTGGAGTTCTACAAAACTTTTGAGGATTGGATTTGTGATGACCTACTCCAAGTTTACCTTGAAGCCTTGGAAAATGGATCTGTGGGGAGATATATTAACAAAGGAATCATCAAGCTTCTACCCAAAGGGGGTGATAAAAATTTGATCAAGAATTGGAGGAAAATAACCCTTTTGAATGTCTTATAAAATTCTAGCCAAGGTTATAGCACTAAGGCTAGTGAATTTCCTCCCAAAATTTATCAATAGCACACAAACAGGCTCCATTAAGGGGAGATATATTCTAGAAAATCTTTTCACAAGTTGGGAGGCCATGGAATGGGCTAGATGTTCCAAGAAAAATTCAGTGATGCTCCTTCTAGACTTTAAAAAATCCTATGATAGAGTGGAATGGTCCTTTATAAG
The DNA here is from genome assembly GCA_007258455.2 of Sequoia sempervirens. Classification (NCBI taxonomy): domain Eukaryota; kingdom Viridiplantae; phylum Streptophyta; class Pinopsida; order Cupressales; family Cupressaceae; genus Sequoia; species Sequoia sempervirens. The sequence continues at coordinate 506,857,667 of VDFB02000017.1, read as the reverse complement.
GACAACCTTTGAACCCTTTGGATTCCCTAATGTTTTCAATAACATGGTCAACATCTTTCTCAAAGATGTTGCTTATGTGGAAGTTCACAATCTACTTTTTTAAGATATTGACCTTGAGAGGTCCATCAGGAAAGGGTGTCCCTTAGCACCTACCCTCTTTTGTATAGCATCAGATGCTCTCCACTATTTACTAAGGGAGAACACTCATTCTCCAAGGATCAAATGCATAACTCTCCCAAATCAAAATGAGTTGATCAATAACCAATTTTTTGATGACACTACCATATTCCTAGAACTAGAGGAAAAGAACATGGAATCATTGATGGAGAAGCTTAACTTGTTTTTCGTAGCATCATGTGAAAAAATTTCTCATGCTAAATCTAGTATTCTTGGGTGGAATGACTCTCCTAAATAAATTAAAAAATATGACTTCCAATGGGTGGTCCAAGAAAAAAGGTAAGGTACTTGGGGATACCTTTTGTTGTCAACCCAAACCTAAAGGAAATGTGGCTTCAGATCAATACAAAAATTGAGAAAAAATTAGAGGGTGGAATAGACAATACCTCTCCCTTACAAATAGGCTACAAGTATGTCAAAAGATCTTATCTTCCTATAGTACCTATTTTGCCTCTATATGGTTTTTTAGCAGTTACCAAGTTAATGAGATCCTTAAAAGAATTAGGAACTTCCTCTGGGTAGATGGTAAGAGCAACAAAAAGAAACACTCAATGAAGTGGGAGTGGTGTTGCATGGTGGGGTTGGACTGAAAGATCTAAGGCTTCATGGTGTTGCTTTGGCAGCAAAGTGGGTGGCCAAAGCCATGGAGGGTAATGAACCATGGAAGGTCTTCATAAGGAAAAACATTAAGCTTGCTACCCCTGAGCATGCTAAGGCCTAGAAGGGATTTCCAATATGTGATATTCTAATAAGTACCCAATGTCTTCAAAAGCCTGTGGAAGGCCTAGGAACTTGTAAAATAAAATGAATTTAAAATAAGTAATGTGGTGATTAAAAATAACTTGAAATGCCAAAATTATAGCTCCATTTGGTGGAGCTTGGAACATAATAATAAACCTTTGACTTTGTTGTAAGGTTTCTCTACTAAAAAATGGAGTCAAATGGGTATTCATATCTTTTAGGATATCCTAACCAATGGTAAAATTAAAAGTTGGGAGAACTTAATGTCTAATTTTCATATCCCTGGTTCTAATTTAAGAACTTACAATATGCTTGTTGAATCCTTCAAAGAAGCAAGGTTCCCCTTGAATACTGATAAGGATCTGAATCTTGAGTGTGCTCTCATCTAGAAGGATGACACTATCTTAAAATATATTAAAGTTAAGACTATTTATAGAGAACTAGTTAGTTCTATTTCTATAACTGATCATGTTAATAAGTGTTGGTGTATCTCTCTTCTGGACATCAAATGGCATAAAATTTTTGGTTATGTTTGGAATAACATAAAAGAGCCTAAAAAGGCATGCTTTAGATGGCTTATTCTTTTACAAAAAGTTCCATATAGAACCAATTTCATTGATGTTGACATCTACAATATTCGTAGAGTTCCAAAATCTATAATGCATATTTTTTTATTGTTTCTATGCTAAAGAAATTTGGAAAATATTTTACAATGACATATTAATTTGGAACGTAGATGAAAAAATTAATTGGAAAGATTTTATGTTTAGCAATAAGAAATTAAGTAGAGATTACTAAATGTTTTTGGATTATTTATCTACTAAAATATTATGGCACATTTGGAGGGCATAAAATGTAGATAAGTTTCAAAGGTGTAGGAGGGTGTTTACTGAGTCTGCTAAAAGACTCACATTTCTCAAAATCATTTTGAAAGCTTCAATCCATATTGAGACCTCCATGTCCAAATTTTGGAGGCTAATTAGGGAAGACAATATGGTGGTTAATAGGGAGGGGTGAGGTGCAGGCATGCCTGTCATCATAATGATGAGGAGGTTGAGACATTTCTTAGGGATTTGAATGAGTTCCAAAGGGCTTTCAATAATGCATCAAGTGGGGGTGAGGAAAGGCCAAGGCAACTTGATCAAGAAATACTTCATGGGAATGTGGAGACAATCTCAGCTATAGATGAGGTCAGGCCTAATGCGCAGTCAACTGGAAGGGAACCCAATGAGGATGAAGGCAACAACAATGAATAATCTTCAGGATCGAATGGACGAGAGAGCAAGAGAATGCGCACACTAAGGGATTTTGAAATCCGCTACTGGAGAGGAGGAATCAAATGAGGATGATGGTGATATGGAGAAAGGTGATGGTTTTAAGGCTTTGCTCTAGGCTGGTCTAGAGCCATGGGTTGTGGAAGATTTAGCAAGGATTAGCTCAACTCCGTTGGTGGTGGCTAGGATTTTAAGGTCTGGAGTTGATGGTTGGGGCTTTAGAGCCTCTGTTGGGGGTGGCTTCAGGTTCAGCTTGGTAAAATATGTTGTAGTGGACTTTGTTTCTATTGTTCTCTTCCCTTTTTTGTTGGATGGAGGAATCTATGGTCTATCATCTTCTAGCCTATGGGGTTCGGTGGAGCTTGTTTTGCTATTGGTGGTTTTCATTCTCTATCATCTCCTAGCTTGTGGGCCTCGGTGTTGGTATGTGGTGACTGATCATGCTATACTGTATAGCCTATGGTATATTGTACACCCTATCCCCTATGCTTGTTGGGGTCCAGGGCCGGGCCGGGCCCCGAGCGGGGGTTCAGGGGTGGCAGCCCCTGAAAAGCAGGGGTTCGGGGGTAGCAGCCCCTGAGAAAAATTTTCTTCCTACTTTTTTGCATTATCACCGAAAAAGGGAAAAATCAATGAAAAAGGAAAAATACGATTTTGTAGAACCCAAGAAATCTGGAAGCTTCTAAGCTTGATAAAAGGGGTTCGGATGGGTATTTTCAGTACGATGAAAAACGCGATTATTCGCAAGATTGTAATAGGTTTTACACTAGATAATAAAAGTATTGGATGGCTGCAGTTTGGTGGATGCAGCTCTGATTGGGTGAACCACGTTAAAATATCTGTGTTATGATTTATTCTTTGTGTGTTTTTTAGTTTCTCTGTTTATTATATAGATCTGCATTTAATTGTTAGATATCTGCCATTTCTAACCCTAACACTCAGTGGAGCTCGAATGTCTGTTGGAGGATTATGAACCCGTGAGGGTTTGTTCTGTTCTTTCTCTTTGGCCCATGTTCCTCTCTAGCTCCATTTTCCTGTTAGGGGGTTTTGTTGTGAGTTTTTTTTCTGTAGGGATGTGTGGAAGTTGTTTTTTCCCTAACTGGGAGAGCTCATCATTTTTTTATCTAAGGGTTTCAATATTTAATCAACTTCTTCTTTGTCCCATTAGCAGAAAAATGGTTGTCTCACTATTTTTCTTCTCTCCTTGTACCCCGAAATGTTTTCTGATTTTTTAGGAGAGGTTCTTTTACTTGGGATTCCTCTGGAATCTCATTGGTTTGTGATCTTCCTTTCATTGGGGTATGTTTTCCTATGTTTATTTCTTCTGACCTGTAGATATCATTGTGGTGAGGGTTTTTTTGTCCTTTGCCTTCTTGGTTCCATGGTGCTGCTCTTTGTGCTTCTTGTTGTGCACCTTTGGGTTACTATAGCCTTTCCTATGGAGGTGGTCCTATATTCTATTGAGGGGGATATGGATTTGGCTGGATGTGACCTTTCTCCAATAGAGGTGGAGCGGGATGCATCTAGTTATGCCTGGAAGTATTGTTGGGGGGCTAATGATGCCCTATTTTGTGGCTGCAAGGGAGTTGATGTTGGCCTACATTCTATCTTATTTTCTTTATCTTCTATAGAGGTGAAGATCTTGAAAATAAATTTGATATTTTTGGTGTTCACTCTCAAGGATAAAGGGTGTAGCAATCACGACGGTATGGTTGAGCTTGGGTTTCTCTCCCATAGAGGTGGAGAGAACAGATGGTTTTTGAAGATCACTGTTGATTCCTTGTACACTTGTGGTGACCTTTCCTATAGAGGTGGAAAGGGTGGTTTGTTGGGCTTTGAAAATTTTGTTGTTGGAGCTTTCTTCTAGATTTATGCTCTTCAAGTTATATTCTTGGGTTCAAGGTCCCTATCAAAACCTATATGTACAAGGTTGTGTATCCTTTACAAAATCCATAGTTTTGGGTTTAAGGTCTTGTTCAAAACCTTGTTTTAGTGGGTTGTTGGTCCCATCAAAACCAATGAGTGCAAGATTCATGTAAAATCTTGGTTCTTTTTTGGGCAGCCCATTGGCTTTTGGCTAGTTGTTGGCTCGTTGTTTCCTTGTTGCGATGTTGGTTGTTTTTTAATCTATCTTTTGGGAATCTTGTTCATCTTGGTGTGGGTTTTGGGTCCCCTTAAAACCTGATGGTTTCAGGTCCATTCAAAACCTATTGTAAATGGTTTCGGGTCCATTCAAAACCTATTTTCCTCTAATAAAAAACAATGAATAATCTCCAATCCTTATCAGCCAATCATATCCTAATTTGTTATATGCTAAAAAAAATTGTACATATGACAAGGAAATTTTATACAACTCAAAGTTTTACTTATCTGATACTTGTAAATTGTATATAATCTCATACTAATTTTATGCTATAAATCATTTGTCCACTAATTTTGTAAAGATTTAGTGCCCTGTTAAGTTATGATGCACTGTTATAACTCAAAAATATAATAGTCTAATATTCTAAAGTTATTAGAACATAGTGATTTGAATCTAACATGACTCATAAATGTAATAATTTAATATACTACTATTAATACAAAAAAATCATAGAGGATTCTGGCTTGTGAACAAAAACTAATGAGTTTCAACAATAATAGGATGAAAAAAATTTGATTCAAGAGGACATTCCCATCCAATGAGTGCAAGGGGGCCTCATAGGTTGTTGCAAATTAGCTAGTTTTAGTGTAGTGTGTTTGTGTACAAGTCCAATTTTGTAGTTTGTTTATAGTGTTTTGTAGGTGTTTCTACTACTATGTGGAGTTTTTTTTAATGTTATTTCATGTATCATCATCTTTTCCACAAGTTGGAGTGTTCATCTTTCAAGTGGGGTTTTGTTTAGTAGAGTTTAAGTGAAATATTCAATGTGTCTGATTGCTTTTTGTATTATTTTTTGGAGCTATTATTCCATATTTTTTGGTTTCTATTGTGTGGGAATTTTATTGGTTTTTACAATATTATAGACCAACTCTAAGTGTTGTATCCTTCTTTGGTGCTTTATGGGTGAAGTTTGGTAATGTAATGTTTAAATCACTCAAAATTTGTGTATAAATTATTGTTTATCTTTCATATCTCATTTTATTGTTTCTATTAGAGTTTTTATTGGTACAATAGTCCTTATTCATGTAAAAATTAAAATTATATGATTTATATAATTGACAAGAGTTTCAAGCATTTTCTACGCATTGGTAGTGGTTACTAGCTAGTTGATTGTGATTTATTTTACAAAAATTTTGAAAGATGATTACTATCATTCTCAAATCTAAAAATTCATAATTTAAAAAATTAGTTGGATTATTACAATGAGACTCACAAGAAAAAATCTAGTATACATGTCAAGTTCGCATCCCATAAAGTTGAATTTGAAAGACAATAATGGTTCTTCTAAATTGAAGTCAAATATGAATAAGTGGGAATAAGGGAAGTCTCAATCAATGATTCTACACAAGGAATCAACGAAGGTGAGGATCAACAACTATCTTTGTAGGAGGAGAAGGAGAATTTGAAGAAACCTCATCATCCTCATCTTTTGAAGATGTAAAGTGCTCCATAAAAACAAACTCCTCAAGAGTACCATAGTCATATGGTATATTGTCTAGATCATCAATAGGTACAAGATAGTCTAAAATAGGATCATCTAGGAATGGTTGTATATTAGGATATCCATATATCTCCCAAGTTTTGGTCCAAATATCACAAGGACTCTCAAGGTGTGCAATGGAGTTCTAAGTGTAAAAATCAACATGTATATTAATCACTCCTATAATATGTTCCTTTTTAGTTATCCAAACAAATTTATTGCAAGGAGTGTTTGGTTGGGGAATAAGACAATACAAATGTGGCAAAATATGGAGCCAACGAAGATGTTTCAATATGTCATCTCTCCATTACTTATAGTTTCCCCTTTTCAAGATGATTAGAGAATGATGAAATGAAAAACCCATAATGAACAATGATAGATCTCCAAATTTAAAAAACAAAAACCCTCAACAATAATTAGAAACTCTCAATTATAATGAATACAAAAAATGATGTCCCCTCCAAAAAAAAGACATAACTTCTCCAAGTGTTATGATACCCAAGTAATTAATCAAAGTGTAATGTTTATAAAAAATAAATAAAGGATACCTAGAGCTAAATCTAGAAAAGTGCATGGATAGTTTTGAAGAGATCCTCAATACCTTTCCAATGTCGCAAAAATCACAAAAAATTGATAAATAGGAAAAGAAGTTATGATCTCAAAGTTTAAAATTGGAGATCTAAATTTAATTAGCAATAAAATGTACCAACAATAAAATTTGATAATGAGACTTGCACCACTAGAAAGTACACAACCAACTTTTTACACCTTTTAGAAATAAAAAAACCAATACTTGCATGAAAATTTATGGCTCTAAAAATATATAATTAGAGCATCAAATGAGGCTTAGTGGCCTCTTGGTGGTAAATAGATGGATAAATTGGCAATGGTGGTGGTTTTTGGTAGCACAAACCAATTTTTTCCACTCCTTGTTAGGCAGAGGTCTTTGGTCACTTGGGTTGAGCATAGTTCATCACTAGTGATAAGATTCACTTCTTGGGAAATGGGAACATGTCACCCTTGATGGAATTCCATGGATTAACCCCCTCCCAACTAGTTGTGTCTAAGAAATTCCACTCAAATATGACCAAGCACAAGAAAAAAGAGACTAATACGATGAAAACACAAAACAAAATTTTAAAAAACAATTTTTAATAAATAAAACTTTATTGATCATCATACCTTATAATTCTAGACCTACACAATAGTAATGCAGACATAATATTTCATAGATATGTAAACTTTACCATTGATGTTGTAAACTATCATCTCTAAAAAATCTATGTGGTGTGGATTCGCATAGAGCATACATATTCCATACAATTGTACAAATTTTTTTTTTTGCTAAAACCTAAAACCCCAAAGAATGGTAAAAAAATTTCATCGAAATATGGAGTGTTTTATATGAAAATAGGGGTTTTGGGGCCTTTAAGACTCAAAGGTTAAGTCCTTTTTGCCCTAAAATGCACCCAAAAAAATCTCATGCCCAAATCACCCTCATATATGAGAAGCGGCTTATAGATTTAGAGATCTAATACCATGTAAGAGCTAATAGTGAGCTCTAATACTCCATAATCACCTACAAAACCAAAGATAACTTTCTAGAAGAGATTAGATCAAGATTATAATTTTCTTGATTATGGATGCAATAGTGTACAATGATCAATAATGGATTGATGATAGAAGATGTTAAATAATGTATAATGAGACCTTGATTGTATAAGCATGGTTGAGAGATAGTACTAGACAAGATCATGACAAGTGTTTTATTCCTATGCAATGAGACAACTAAATATAAGATAAGATAAGATCGCATTACTACTAGAGACTTCTAGCAATATTCCTAAATCCCTAATTAAACTTAACATGTGAACATGTGTGAATGAGGCCTAACTAATGACTGTTTAGATAAGGTGCCTTGTTCACACTACAAAGGGGAAATTGGATAGGTAATGACCCTATTCAAACCAATAAGAAGATTATACCCCAAAATTAAACATCCCTAAAAGACATGCATGAAAAAATCACATACAACAAATTTACACATAAATATACATTTACATTCATTAATCAAATATAAAACAACTATTGATAATGGTGTAGATCCTACCTTACAAAGATTTCCAACAAAAATTGTAGTTTTTTTTAATGCTCCCACCAAACATTCTTGAAGTTACTCTATCTATCCAACCTTATACACACCTCTCTCTCAATCTCTCCAAGTACTTAGGAAAATTTCTCAAAGTGAAAATGTCCTTCCCCAAGTCTAAAGAAGGAAATATATATGAAAATTGATCTCCCCATCTCTGAATGTGGAGGTGACACTTTTCACCTCCACATAAAATATAAAGCCAACCATAATCCTTTTTCCCTTATGGAACCTAGCCTCTTGAGGGATTTTTAAGTGTCTCAACATGGAAGCTTCCTCCTCAAGAGGAGTCTCCATGTTTCTTCACCTATGATGAGTCATCAAAACCTTATCCTCATCTCAACCAACTTAAAACAAACTATAGAATGGGATGGGGTGAAGACACCTCACACATCCTCATCTTAACAACCTAAAAATTTTGTTACATAGTAATTGCCAATTTTTGGAGGTAAAAAGTTAGTTGAAGTTTAGATTACACATTCCACAATTACCATAACTCTTAGTCCTATACTCTAGGACTTTAGAAATGATAGAATAAAATAAAAATTTCAATTTAAGACCACTTCAGAACCCATAGAAATATAAATTCAAAATTAACTCTTAGTTTGAAATTTCATTCATACACTCAACTCACTCAACTCCTAATACATATCAAACATAATAACATTCATCCACATACTATGTCACAATAATTTCACATTATAAAATGACCACTTACACATCATGAAAAGGAAAATTCAATATCACAAAAAATAAATTTCACATCACAACAAACCATATTCCCTCCATATGGACTAGGGTTAGGCTTCATTGGTTAAGAAAATTTAGGGTTTCCACATGACCTCCAAATTTCCTATTGGAAATGGAAATCACATGCACACTCAATTACAATTGTTATTCCATCATAGTGGAAACCATAGCCAAAGCAACATTAAAATAAGATATATTCAAATTTAGACATACAATCAACAATCATATCCATCACATAATTCAAACAACTCATCATGACCATATTAGATACATATCAATTCCATACGAAGATAATTGTCCAAGGTATGAAATCATTAATTCACAATCCGAATGTACCATGAAAATCAAATCATAAATTAAACTACTCATATATAGCATAAGAAAAGGAATAATTTGATTAATTTATCCACTTACATAAACATCATCATAACCATAATCAAATTTAACCCATGCATGTAATATTTACCATGAAACCAAAATCAAATGAAAAAATTAAAGGTCCAAAAACATAATGACAAATCATAACATAATATGTACAAGGTAATATCAAATCAGGTAGCATAAAATTAAGAAAATAGTTAGTCATTGAAGGGTGGGTATCGCAAAAGGACTAATCAGTGGAGAAAAATTTATGAGAAGATTCCAAAAGTAAAAATACCTACAAAAAATTGAGTAACCTAATAAGAACAAAAATATTCAAATGCCAAAATATGAGGTGCACACATCAAGAATGAAGTGTAGATGCCACAAACTAAAGTGTAGATGTTAAACTTGTAAACCATACATAAAGTTAGCACTTAGAAATGAAGATATCGTTTGAGGATACATTGACACTGAAGTTGTTGCAAGGACATCAAGATAATAATGAAGATTCCAAAGTCATGAATTTGGCTAGAAAATAGGAAAAAATAACAAAAAAAGTCTACTTTAACTCACTCTAACATGAAAATTAGTATTTGGATCCATATCCCATTGGGAATGTTAAAAATTGTAGCATAGAAAATTGTATACCTTTACAATTTCACACTATGCTTTGGCCCCTTAATTTATTGGACTTAATTGAGATTTAAAATTTTCAAATTATGCATTCCAAAGCCTAATTTTTATCATTTTTTGAAGGCGAACAAGCATTGAACAAATACATCCAATCATTAAATTATCCCCAACTTTGAGTGTCCTAGAAAATTGGGTGAGGACCTATTTTCCCATGGGAAACTTGGTGCCCCTTTTTAGCTAAGATCCAAATTCAAATATGTAGGTGGTATTTTAACATCCAAAATTCAAATATGAAATGTCGGCTTTTAAATTATAATTTTCAAGAAATTCGATAAATACCTAGTTATTTTATCATTTTTAATCTAACACGCATTCAAGAGAAAATAATATTGTCAAGAGCATTCAAGAGCAACATTATCAATCATTTATAGCAGCAATTCAAGATCCAACATCATGTCAAATTTTATGTGTGTTCATATTGTCTTGTGAAGGTTAACATTGTTGTATGTCTCCAAGAATCCAAGCATTCAAGCATTCAAAAAAAATCTATCAAGAAAGATTCAAATCCTTCAAGAGATGAGTATGATGTCATTCCTAATGAAATACTAGAAATGATGGAATCTTCCCTAGGTTATGAGTACTAAAATTAGGGCTACCCCACATTTTTATGTTTCATTTTGGTGAACTTGACATTTGACATCATAGCTTTCTGATTTGGTAGCCCTTTCAAACCCTAGATCTAGGTTTTTCATCAACGTATTTTGTATTTTTCATTTAGGGTTGCATATTGCATCATAAAAATTATAAAAATCTAAAAAATATTACATTTATATTGCAATATCATAGCTTGCATTGCAATGTGTTCCAATTATTTAGATTAGATTTTTATTTCAAAATTTCATTCAAAAAAGTGTCATTTTGTTCCAAAATTCTAATACATTTGCATTTGCATATCATTGGAAAATTCTAGAAAAAAAGTCATTGTAAAACTTATTGGAAGATAGGAACAACAACCTTAAATATTAGTCTAAACATTCAGATTTTGAATTTTCATAACCCTTTTCAAAGACTTGGTTGCCATTGGGCGACTCAATCCTTGTACAAGTTCTTAAACAACCATTTTCATAATGTTTTGTCTCTTTCTACTTAATTGCATTGTACCTACATATCCCTATTTTGGAATCAGTAACTACATTTTATAAAAAAAATTGCATTTAGTTTATTTAGTGAAAGAAAGTACATTATTTAAGGTCAAATTTTGTATTCAAAATCATCATTTTTTAGGTCTCTACATATTGCAATCAGTCAATTATTACATTTAAGATATGAAAATTGCATTCAAATTTATTCAAAAATATTTAAAATCATTGCATACTTGCATTCTACATCAAATTGGACTACATTAAGAAAATTCTAGAAATTTATTTACTGTTACAGTTGTCTGTAAGTAGAATCAAAATCCTTAAATAGATTAGTCTTCAATCAAACTTCAAACTTTTAGAACCCTTGACCAGGACTCAAATTCCCTTGGGCGACCTTGTCCTGCTTGTCTTGACCAAACAATTTTTTTTCTGAAACCTCTATTGTTGTGGTTCCTATTTGTTTTTTCTTTTTGCTTCCTATTTCTGAGTGTTTGTTCTCCTTATTTAGCAATTTTGTGTTTATTTTGGGTACACTTTTGGTGTTGTGAAACTTCCATGAGTTTCACAACCTAGTGTCCTATTTCCAATTATTCAATGAGACGTAGTTTGAGACTCATGGCATCCCACATTGCTAATACATCTGTTGTGGATCTTGAGTTTGCTAACCCTTTCACACCAAGTGTTTTCAATACTCAACCCATTTTTGATTCCATCCCTAATGCCACAATTCCCATGACCTTACCATCATCCTTGTACAGGTGCTTAAACAACCTTTTTCACACTATATTTCTCTCTTTCTACTTAATTGCATTGTACCTACATATCCCTGTTTTGGAATAAGTAACTACATTTTATAAAACATTTTGTATTTATTTTATTTAGTGAAAGAAAGTGCATTGTCTAAGGTCAAAATTTGCATTCAAAATCATCATTTTTTAGGTCTCTACATATTGCAATTAGTTAATTATTACATTTTAGATATGAAAATTGCATTCAAATTTATTCAAAAATATTTAAAATCATTGCATACTTGCATTCTACATCAAATTGGAATACATTAAGAAAATTATGGAAATTTATTTACTGTTACAATTGTCTACGAGTAGAACTAGAATCCTTAAATAGAGTAGTCTTCAATTAAACTTCAAACCTTTAGAACCCTTGACCAGGACTCAGATGCCCTTGGGTGACCTTTTCTTGCTTGTCTTGACCAAGCAAATTTTTTTGAAACCTCTGTTGTTGTGGTTCCTATTTTTTTGCTTATTGCTTCCTATTTCTAAGTGTTTGTTCTCCTTATTTAGCAATTTGGTGTTGTGAAACTTGCATGAGTTTCACAACCTAGTGTCCTATTGCTAATACTTCAATGAGACTTAGTTCAAGACACATGGCATCCTACACTGCTAATACATCCATTGTGGATCTTGAATTATCTAACCATTTCACACAAATTGTTGTCAATACTCAACCCATTTTGGATTCCATCCCTAATGCCACAATTCCCATGACCTTATCATCAACCACTATCACTGATGTTGAAACCATAGTGGCTCACATCCCCAAAGAGAAAATGCAACAATTATAAAAATCCTTAGAAAAACTTCAAGACTATCTGATCATAGAATATATCATTGGAACAACAGTCTCTGTCATATATAACATGAGGAAAATACTTGATGATTCTCAAGGATTAGAGGTAATTTGTAGTCTAGCCTATGTCATAGGAAATCATGTATACAATGGCTAGTTGTGCTCAATATTTTGGGTATACTCAAAGCCAGGGAGGAAGTAAATTTTATCTCCCTATAATTATAGCCTCTATTTCCACATACACAAACCCAACTGTTACCACAACAATGCAACCAAGCAACACTATAGCTCCAACTTTGGGTATTTCCACTAGGAATCCTTATAGTTTTTTGAACTCAAACATCATATCTCCAAATCTATTACCACTCAAAAACTTACAATATAGTATTCCACCTAACACATACACACTTCCACCACATTCACCCCATTCCCAAAACACAAGCAATGATTTCGTCATAAACCAACTCTTGCAAAATGTGACATCCCTTTAACAACAAATATCAATATTGAACCAAACTCAAAAGGTACAACTATCACAATATGTCAAGAGAAACCCATTGTAATTGGAGATATTAAAATCACAAATGCCACAAAACATAGAGATACCCCACTTTGAGAAATACAATGGTAAAGGAGACCCTAGCAACCATATATCAGCATACACAACCTTATGTAGTGACTTCATTTTTTAAGATAAGCTCTTGGCTAAAATTTTCCCTAGGTCACTAAAGGACATGGCCTTGGAGTGACTTTATTCATTATTGAATAACTCAATTCACTCATTTAATGAGCTTTTTGATGCTTTCCTCAACCATTTCCAAGTGTAAATTGGTCCCAAGATTAATATAACTAATTTAATGCAATGCAAACAAACACAAGGTGAAAAGTCATAGATTTCATTAGCCACTATCAGTTGGTACTATCACAAGTTAATCTAAGTCTTCTTGATGCAAAAATCCAAAGGATGTTTATTGACAGATTAAAAGAAAAAATAAGAGAAAAAGTTGTATTGTAGAAATTCCCTATCCTTTATAAGTCTATGTACGGTGCTTCATGATTATAAAAATTCAATTAATAAGTATGAGGCACCTTCATCTAAACATATTGATAAGTTCAAGCTCGTACATAAAAACAATTACCAATAATTTAAGAAACCAAAAAGAACTTTTTAAAGATAAATCCATCATAAACAAACCATCTCGAAACTCAAGTTGTCATAAGTTCTACCCCTTACCAATTTTGACCTAGGGATAGATAATTTACACCACTACCTGATTCCCCCCATTCAATCATTTTTTAACTTCTGAATAAGAACCTAATTCATTTACCTCCAATAAAACCTATAGACATAACCAAAACCTTACCTCCAAATTACAACCCAAATGCCTTTTTCCAATTTCATTGATACAATGGACATGACATAGAACAATGCATGCATCTTAAACATCAAGTACAAGACCTCATCGATTCTAATCATATCTAGTTGAGCAGTGTTAATGACAAAGGTAATAAATCATTTGCTTCACCTAACCAAAGTTTTCAAATCTTCACCAACCCAATGCCAAATCATTCAACAAACTTTGTTTCAACCACTAATTTTAAGAATGATGTGATAAATGTTGACACAACTAATGATTTACATTGTAATTACAATGATAAAGAGGATGGTCTACAAGATATGGTTGGTCTCATAGATGTTCAACCTCATAAGGGCCAAACCACTTTGTTACTTGGAATTTCTTTCACACATATTGATTCTTCTATACATGCACCTGATGGTCCTCTCTATACTAGACATGTTAATAATACTTAATGATCACATGTGTGTAGAGAATTTAATCACCAAGGAATTCTTGTTTTTGCATCAACTTTATCAAGATTCTTATGAACAATCAAAAGCATGGATAAAACACATAATGGTTTTTCTTTCCCTATGATAGGTTCAATCACTCTTCCATTAAAATTTGGACCAAAATAATTAGATGTGTTATTCTTCATCATCCTGACATCAAACCAATTCTATTTGAATCCAGGTTATCCATGGCTATGCTCCATGAATGTCGTCCCATTGGTTATTCACAAATGCATAAAGTTTCCCTTTGAAAATGAGATATTTACAATGCACCATAGCATATTCAATCCTTTTTCTTCCCATGTGAATTTTTTAGTGGATTCATTTTGGCCTGGACCTATGGATCCTATAAAGCCTCATGAAGATTTATTTTTTAAGTCATATGAAAAGTTCAAAGCAAAGCACATAGTAGAATTATCTCTTAATAATATTCCTGAGACTGATAGATCCATGGTTGTTCCTTCTCCCTAGCCTACATTTGATGAGCCTATGATTGAGCCAAAATCCCTTCCAAATGACCAAGATAAGTACACCGTAGCTCCTCCACCCATCTCCTACAAAAGACTAAGAGATAATAAAATGATTCCTTTTGTGCCTCTAAAGGTAAAACAAGTCTATAGACCAAAAGAGACAGTGGTTTCCCGAACCCTGATGGTTCCTTCAGTTCCTCCCTTAAGGGAAGAAAAGAGACCAATGGTTGATAAACATGCTCTTACACAATCACATCTTGAAAACCATGCAAAAAGAAACTAAAGTTCTAAAGAGTGTAGGCATATATGTCATTCTATTGCCCTCCAATTGGAAGAAAAGAATAAACCAACACCACCCACACCCATGGAAACAACTCAAGAAGAAATCGAACTTGCACCAAAACAAGACATGGAGCTAAAACAAGAAATCAAACAAGAGAATTCAAATACAATAATTATAAAACCTCCTATTGTGATCAATTTGGATGATGATGATGAGATTGCTAAGATTGATGAAGAAGTGCATAATGAGCTGAATTTGTTATTTTCCACTTCTATGAATTTAGATGGGGATGACCATGATGATCCTCCTAATGAGAGTGACCCAACACATTTTGAACCTGGTGATGCTCCTATTATGACACTTTTTTTAGTCCCTTTATCTAGTTATCTGCCTTCCATTTCTGATGAACAAGATCAGGATGCAAACGAATTGCTTTAGGTTGGCTTACATGTGCACTACGTATTTTGTGTGTTTTCCATGTTCTTTGTGTTTTCTTGCACATGATGTAATATCCCATGTTTTGTTTCTTGGTGTTTCTTTATGTTTGTGATTTTTCTTTGGATGGCCCTCATTGCTCTATTGGCATAAGGATACAAAGGAAACAAACCTATCATGGCATTCTTCTATTTGTATATTCATTCTTCTATATGTCGTAAACTTTATCTTTTCCTTTTATCTTGTGTTTTCCTTTTGGGGATGATGCAAGGCATTGAGACATTTAGGTCTCTTCCATGTTGACCCAAAAGTTTATTTGTTTTCTCTCTCTATGTGTCATTCCTCCTTTGTGTTCATTGTTTTATGAGTATCTAGGGAATGATGTCAATTTTGAGCTCTATTATATCACTATATCAAAGACGTATATTGACCTTAGATCCATGGATCCCTTAGTATACCCTTCTTTCATGGCTTTGTATTATGGGGGAAACCCCTTATCATGATGTAGTTTATTTGGAAACATATCATTGGCATAGGGCTTCCCAAATAAGGTCTTATAATCATTTTTTTGCATGGCATTTATCATTTTTGTACTTTAAAGTAATTTCTAATAGCATGGTGTCTAGAAATTTCTTTAAAGTGGGGGCATACATTGGCATTATTTTTTCTTCACTTTGTTCATAGGGGCTGAACTTAGGGATGCATTGACATTGACACTTGGAAAATTTTTGCTTCAATTTGTTCACAAGGGTTGAACTTAGTGGTGCATTGACATTTGACATTTTCTTAGCTTCACTTTGTTCATAGAGATTGAATCTAGTGTAAGCATTGGCATAGCATTTTGATCATTTTGTAGCACTTATCAAGGTTATCAGGAAGTATAACTCTTGGTATGGTTATGGGCACACCCTGTTTACCTAGTGTTTGTTTCTTATTTTGCTACCCATTTTGGGAGCTCACCTAGTGAAAAACAATCCTCACTAGCCTATGTTTCTTCTTCTTTTGTATGGTTGCTAGCATAATATAGCTTGTTAGCCCATACCCTTTTTTCTTTTTCCTTGTATTTACTTTGACATTATATGTTTGTGTATCTTGTCTTCCTACATATCATACATGTGTGTTCCTTTGTTCTTATGTTGGTTTATCATGGGATATTGATCTTGGTGGCTTGATCACCTCCCTTGATCCCTAGTCATCCTATCTCTCGAACATTTGGACAACTGGACCCCTTCGGACATATATTTCTCTACTTTAGTGTGATTATAAGTGTAAGTTCATACTCTCCCTAAAATGGGGGCTAAATTTAGTGTAAAAAAGTGCATACCTTTACAATTTCACTATATTTTGGACCCTTAATTCATTGGACTTAATTGAGCTTCTAATTTTCCAAATTATGCATTCCAACACCCAATTTTTACCATTTCCGAAGGAGGAAAAGAATTGAACAAATGCATTTGATCATTAAATTGTCTCTGAATTTGAGTGTCTTGGAAATTTGGGTGAAGACCCATTCACCGATGGGCGATTGGGTCCCCTTTTTTAACTAGGACCCAAATTCAAATATATTGTTGGCAGTATTTTAACATGCAAAATTCAAATATGAAGTGTCGGATTTTAAAATATATTTTTTTAGGAAATTAGATAAACACCTATAAATACCTAGTTATTTTATCATTTTCAATCTAACACGCATTCAAGAGAAAATATTATTATCAAGAGCATTCAAGAGCAGCATTATCAATCATTTATATCAGCAATTCAAGATCCATCATCATGTCAAAGTTTATGTGTGTTCATATGGAGGCTAACATTGTTGTAGGTCTCCAAGCATCCAAGCATTCAAGCATTCAAAAAAAAATATCAAGCAAGATCCAAATCCTTGAAGAGATGAGTGTGATCCTTCAAGGAAGCCATTGAAGGGTGGTGAGTTGCATCCTTGTGTTCATTCATCATTTCCTTCCTTTCCATTAAGGTTTTATCATTTGCATTGCCATTGTGGAAGTGGGAACACTTACACGAGGTTTGAATGAAGAAATCCCCTATATGGAACAACATTTTCCCTCTTTGTGAACGTGCAGGCTATAGGCTTGAAAAGGATTGAAGAGATCTTGAAACAAAATTCTCCATTGTTTCATTTGTTCTCATCAACTTTTTCAAGACACAAAAACTCAATTATAGAATTTATTGATGACATTCTGACAATGGAACGGGTGGAAAATAGAAGCTTAGATATAGCACCATAGGATTGAAAAAACAATTTTAGGACCCCTATCAAAGACCCAATTTCCCAGGGGAAATCTAGTCCTACTACAACACTCAAATCCAACTTTTGGTGATGGGTGCACATCATTCTGCAACTTCCAGATCCACCTTCAAATTATTGTTTTAGTTTGTTTAATTTTGGGAAATTACATTTAACATATTAGTTCATTTAGTCTAATTAGGTTACACGTTTCAAATCATTCCCAATTCATTCCTAAGACTCAAAAGGATTAGATCCAGGTTTGATTGACTCACCATGGAGGTTGAAAGTCAATTTATGCACCTTGTTGATTTGCATCCTAATGAAATCCTAGAGATGATGGATTGTACCCTAGGTTGTGCATAATAAACTTAGGGCTACCCCAAATTTTTATGTTTCAAAAATGAACATACTAAATTTGAACAAACAAGGTGAGCTAATGCACTAAATACAATAAACTCAATCCAAATTGAAAACACACCTCAATTTAGAGAAAAATGAAAGTATTAAACATATAAATGACACAAAACACAAGATAAACCTTTTATGATTCATAGGATTGCTCCATGATAGTTAGTTGCAATGATATGAAATGATGTTGGTTGCTCAAGTCACTAAAATTTACCAAAATGGGCAACATGTACTTGCTTACTAGAATATAATTATTATTTATCCTTTAGATGAGGTTTCTTAAATAGATCTCCAACCATGAGGATGGAGGGTTGGTATTTTTTTGAGAAATCAATAATGAGGATTAGCTTGAATGGTTGTGCAAGCTCTCCAAATGAGAATTTGAAGAAAGGATAATCTAGAGGCAATATAGGATGGAGATTACCTTTAAATGCATGGAGCTTGAAGATTCAAACCTGTGGAGGTGTAGGAGATATATAAGTGAATGAGAGGATTGAATATTAGAGTCAAGGTTGAATATTTGAATATGTAGAATATCCGCGCATGTGGGAGATTGTTGAAACATGTCTAAAATAGAGGGTGGAAATGCTTTTGGAATTTTAAATGAATGGTGAGGATAAAAAGTCAATTTATTTTATATTTTAGTGGAGGAAAATGATTTAACTATTTAATTTAGAGGAGACTAAATGAGTAGATTAGCTTAATTAATAAAATAGGCATAGCTCATTTGATTAATTAATCAAAATAAAGGTTAGACGAGGCTAATTAAATAAATAAGATTTATTTAATTAACTACTTATGAAAATTTAAATAAATATTATTTAATTAAATGATGAAGGAGGTTATCTTAATTAATTAAATAAATAAGATTTAAATAATTAATCATTAGAGGAAAGATGGCCTAATTAATTAAATTATTTTGTTTAATTAATTAGTGAATATATGATGTGGGATTAATAATATGGATTTAAAGTGTCTACACTAGTAAGCTAATGTAAGGGGTATTTAGTGACAAATAGTTAGGATATTCTTACACAAAGGGTGTGACTAAGTTGTGTGACCTAGTTTGTTCTTTCATTTCTCTTTAATTTTCCTATCAAGATCCCTAGGAATGCCCATATTGGTCTTGTAAAACTAGAATTATAGAAGGGTTTCTTGTTCTTGTTAGTTAGCTCATAATTACTGAAACCTAAAAAATAGGTTCATCAAAATGTGGGTTCACCAATGTAAGTTTACCAAAAAATGAGAGGGGAAAAATGGGGTGTAATGAACCTATCTTTCTTCTATTTCATTAGGAAATGAGATCCCCAAAGGTAGGATTGATTTTCAACATTAGGTGAGTCAACCCTATTGGAGATCTTGAAAATTTCCTTATGACAAGACAAGGTAAAATCTACTTGAACAACACTTTGGGGAGAAAAACTAAAAATAGTAAATGAGCTCAATTATGCAATGTGAAACTTGAATCATCAATTTAAAGCATAAAAAAATTAGAAACAATAGACTTCTGGCAGATCTAAGAGGGATAAGACACCATGCACCTATCACCAAAAGTTGTTGTTGAGTGTCCTGCTAGGACATATTTTCCCTAGGGTGAGTGGGTCCTGCTATAGGGATCAAAAATTTGATTTCATAGTCCTCTAGTCCTAGATTTGCACTCTTGATTCCTCCAAATATCACTGTCAAAAAGTCAGAATTAAATCTTGCAATTAAGATTATGTGGCTTGATAGCTTTGATGACAACTTTGCAAAATTGCACTTTTGATCAATCTTCAATCCTTCTTCACTTCTAAATCTGTACATACAAAGAGAGGGAAAATTTGTTTCTTTGGTGAATGGGGATTTGCCTCGACCAAACCTTGTTTTGGTAATTAAACCTTAAAATGAAATGAATGATGAATGAGCAATGCTATGTTGCAACTCACCAAACCCTTGAATGGAGATCCTTAGAGGACTGAAGTCTAACACATCTCTCCAAGGTCTTGATCTTGCATGAAATGGCTCGATTGGATGTTGATCTTGATGTTGAATTGATGCATGAATGCTTGAAACCTACATCACAATGTTAGCTCCAAAAACATGCATAGATGCAAATAATTTTGACATGATGCTTGCGATCTTGAATGTTGGTGTAGAAGATTGATAAATCTGCTCTTGAATGCTCTTGACAATAATATTTGCTCTAATTTTGCTCCATGCTTGTTCTACCTTTTTTCTAGGATTTGAAATGATAAAAAGACCTTGTATTTATAGGTAATTTTTTATTTTTTTGTCAATTAAACATCAAAGGACAACAATTACAATTTGAAGTTGAATCATAAAAATTCCACCAAAAACATATTAAAATTTGAGATCCTCAACTTAAGGAGGATTTATTCGGCCTTGGGAGAATGGGTCCTAGGACCTAAATCTGAGACATTTAATTTCCAAGGAAATTTAATTAATGTTTGTAAATATTTACTACAAGTTTCCCTTTCGGAAAACAAGAATAATTAGGCTTTTAAATGCATAATTGGGCCAATTAGAGGCTTAATTGATTCCAATTAATTAAGGGACCTAAAAATAGAGTGAAAATGTGAAGGTGTACATTTTTCTACACTACATTTAGTCCCCACTTTAGTGAGAGGATGATCCCTACGCTCAAACTCGCACTAAAGTAGAAAAGTGTCAAGAGGGGTCCAAGTGTACAAATGTTAGTGAGAGAGGATGAAAAAGATCAAGGAGGTTGTGCAAGCCCCTAGGATCAAGATCCCATTGAAAACCAACATAAATACCAAGGAATGCACATAGACAAATGATGTACATTAGCAAGACAAGATACACAAGCATACAATGCCAAAATTGATGAAAAGAGAAAGGGTGGATCAAGGCTCGACTATTTGTCCAATAGGTATGGATCAAGCCTTAGTTGTTTTTCTAAAAAATATTCACAAGTGGAAACCCATTATCCATTATGTAAACAAAATATACTCACACATACTAGTGAAATCCGTTGTCCACTAGGTGAGCCCCAAAAGGCTAATGGGAAAGTCATGCCAAGTCTAAAAGCTCCCATACATCAACCATACCAAAATTTATACCTCCTGATAAATTTGATAAGGCACCACAAAAATGGTCACAAGGCTAGCAAGTTGCATTATGCTAGGCACTCATGAAAAACAAGGCTCCATTGGCAAGAAATTTATGTTATTCTTGGTGGCCATTTTAAATACAATAGGATAGGATAGTGTATAGGAGAAAATTTGCACCCCTTATGCAAATTCCCATTTTACCCTTCCTCACTTTAGAAAACCAAATTCGAAGGCTAAATTCCACACAAGCCCACTACCTTTATTCCACTTGGACCCTATTTTTGTGTCGGCAGAAGTGTAGCTATTGTGGACACTTGCATGGCACACAAATGTGTGTGTGGTGTGCTAACATCCCTAATAGATTCTCGTGTTTGATGCCTGTAGAGGCGTTATACTTCCCATTGGGAGTGATTTGTAATGCCCCTCTTTGACCCACTGACCCAAATATGGTTTTTACTCTCATTTCTCCTTCAAATTTACTCTTCCTTCATGCATTTCATCCTCTAAGCATCCAATCCATCTTCTTCACAAGCTCAAACAATCTTCTAGCATTCACTTCTTGCACTTTCAAGCATTCTAAGTAGCACTTTGCACTCGATAGTAGCAACAACATCACTCCATCAACTTACTAGAGAAAGTGTGGAACAACACCATTGCATCAGGGGATTGAGTCCTCTCATTTTATCCTCCATTATATTGCAAGCTCTTGGTGGAGGTGGTAAGCTTTCTACTCCTCTCCTCTACTATTTGGTTGAGTAGCACATTACTATTTTGTAGTGTGTTCTTTACTTCATTTATTTCTTTATCACATATTTCTCCATCATTGCAAACTTGGTTGTCCATGGATGTGGAAACACCCAAATGGGGGTCTAACTGAGGTAGAGGCCTATACATCCCCAACCAAATTTCCTTCTTTCTTGTGTGTAGGTGGGCGTGCATTTGGAGTTAGCTAGAAAATGAGTTCCTTTGTGAGATCATTATTGTTGTCCTAACTCTGGTATAGTTACTTTATCATATTCATTTGCATTTTTCCTACTTCATAACATTGTTTTGGCCCTTTGAAAGCAATTATCTAGGCTATCAGCTCATTTTGTGGTAGTTCTAATTGTACTTTCAGTCATCTGGTCGTATGGATGCCAAAGCACCTAAGAGACACCAGTGCACCGTGTTGTCATCCCAGAGCTATGCTTCTGTCCTCAGGAAGAGAGCTACCTAAGGTACAATGTGGGACCCAAAAACCTACTCACTTAGCCCCATCTTGAGTCTCAGGTCTATAGAGTGGTTGAAGGACCTCATAATCCTCATCATTCTCATCCCTCATTCCAAAACACTCCTTTAAGTTGAGGTAAGTTAGGGTAGCCTTCCACTCTTGGCTCTATGTGACCTGGAGCCTTAAACGTGGTTGGTCCCTCTCTCTTACATTTTTTGTGAACCCAACATGAACCAATGTCGGTTCATCTGTTGGTGTTGAGGCTTATCCCTTATACTTCGCGATCATTGTATTCCTGAGTGTTATGAAGGTTTATGAGCATCACAACCTAGTCCACAACCTTCAAGTATATTTTTAGAAGTATATGACATCTTTAGATGAAAAGGACAAAGGTCACTATTGGTTTCTCTACAGGCCTTTTCTCTAGTGATGTCGTTCATCTTGCTACGCAAGAATAGTTGTTGAGGGGTGAGATAGGATTCACTGACAAGACTAACCCCATCCCCACTCCTACTACATCTCCCACACCTTCGTCGATAGATGAGCATGAGGCTATTCAAATTCCTTCAGAATATGTCTCCGCCCTTAGAAAAGGGTTAGGTGACCTAGAAGATCATTTGAAAAGAAACCCAAAGATGGCTAGGACCACTTAGGTCATTGGTGAATTAAAGTATATGGTTGGAACAGATCAAACAGGTTTAGAACTCCTAGCTAATCTTACTAGTCTGATAGAAGTGTGTGCTCCTTACAATCACCTTTACATTATACAAGGAGCCACTTTTGAAGACCATGAGCGACAACTAGGGATGTTGATGCCTCTAACCTTGGTGTATATCACCGATGTTGTACCCTTGATCAACATTCCCTCTTCCTCTGAGGAACCCAAAACTATCAAATTAAACAAGGTCCTCTTGGGCTTCAACTTCACCCCTCCTATCACCTCTAACAGTGGAGGTTTTGGTGGGATTGGTGGTGGATTTGGCAACAAAGGTGGTGCTGGTGGAAGCAATTCCAGTGGAGGTCATGGTAGTGGCTTTGGAAGCAGAGGTGGCTCTAGTGGAGGCCATACTGGTGGTGGTGGCTCTAGTAGTGGTTCTAGCGGTGGTCACACCAGTGGTTCTGGTGGTGGCTCCAGTGGCGGCTCTGGAGGAGGTTCCTCTTGCCTTATGTCTTCTAATGACCCTATTTTGAACACTCTTCTTTGGAATATAGGTAAGATGCAGAGCATGTTGGTAAGTCTCTCCCAAGCCTCTGTCCAGCTCATCTTTCAACCCTTCTTCCAACATAGTTCATTTTCAATCACGATTCTGAACACTCCCTTCCCTCAAGGAATGGAGATTCCTAAATTCGAAAAGTATGGCTGAAAGGGGGACCCAAAAATGCACATGTCCACCTTTAATGCCCTATGCACAAATTTCTTCCATCACGATGCATTGATGGAAAAACTATTCCCTCTATCTCTCAAGGATACAACACTTAAATGGTATTGTTCCTTGCTTGATAATTTGATTTTCTCATTTGACCAACTTGTAAACCAATTCCTATGATAGTTACAAGCAAACATCGGGCTGAAGATGACCTTTTCGGATCTCATCCGGTGTAAACAAGGGGATAATGAAAAATCACTGATTTTATAGCACGATTTCAAGTGCTCTTTTCACAAATCTCATATCCCTTTCTTGATTCTGACGTGCAGAAGGTATTCATAGGGAACTTACAAAATCCTTGGCAAGAGAATTTTTCCCTTATGAAGTACCCTTCTTTCATGCATTTGTGTGTAGTCCTATGAGAGTATCAGTAGATAGTAGTTCAGTTCAGGGGTCCTCCTCGTGCTCCTATTTTGATGCAAGTACCTATTGTCAGTACCTCTTAAGAAACCTTACCCTAATTGGTATGATGAAAGTACCTATTGTCAGTACCATCAGGTTAATGGACATGATACCAAATTTTGTATGTGCCTACATCATGAGATATAGGACTGCATCGAGGAGAGTACTATTCGTCTCGATGGGAGCAAACAAAACACAAATAAATCAGTGGTGAAAGCTAATAGTGAATTGCAGATATACAAGGACCCATTTCCATCACACTCTGCTAACATGATTATTGATCCCATTGATTTTATCACTCAACACAAGGCCTATGTTAATATAGTCATGGTCACCTCTACCGCACAACCTATGTTTGGTTCCCTGGATGTGACAATTACTTCATAGGATTTACCCTTGAATAACAAACCCTTTCCCCTTTACATTCTCACTTGCCTCAATGGCAACATTGTGCTAGGAGTCTTAGTCGACCCCATAAGCTAAGTGAATATTATTACAAAGGAGACGTTGTGGCTTAATTCATTACATAGAAAAGAATATGAAGAAACAAAATTGACCATTCGCACACACAATGGTCTTTTTTTCTGAAACCATATGGCTTGATAACTTTGTATGTCCTAGTCGAACCTAGGGTTGTTGACACAATCTTTGATGTCATTCCAAAGTCAGATCTATTTAGGATGAAGATAGGCATACCTTTTCTAGCTTCCATGAATGGAATCACCTATGTTATTCATAAATATCTAAAGTTATCCCATGCAAGTGTCATGCATGTAGTGCATGACACTAGATACCAGCCCCTGGTGTCTTGTGGGGGATATTCATTAGACCATTTTTGGCTCGCCCCAATTGTTCTACTTCCTCCAAGAACAAACCTACTTTACAAAAACTATGTAAAGTACAAGACCAGGGGCAAGGGACATCCAAAATTGGCTCTTCTTATAGCTCAACAACCAGCTGTCTCCTCTTCCTGAAAGGGAAAGGAGAAGCTTGCCTCCTCTCTGGTTGATTCATCTGCTCCCCTTTCTTGGGAAGAGTACTGGATAAGTAAGCTTGGTTTTTACCCATTGAGTCTGATGACCCCCCCTTGGCATAGACCCAAGATCAAGATATAAGATCTCCCTAATGAGCCTCCTGGGACTTGGTATTATTTGTATGGCAAAAAGAAAGGTTCCTAAAGGGAATTTAATCCACAGCCTCCTACCACTCCTACTCCCAAAGTAGCAAGCAGGAAGAGGCATGCTGTCAAGGCTCTTGAGCTAACTCCCCATATTGTTCCTCAACCTACTCCTCTCACTCTCGTTTAGTAGTTTGTTCCTCCACTGGAAATGACTATAGTGGACACTCCCATGGCTGAGCAAGAGCCCTCCATTCCTTCATAGCCCCTGGCCTCTAGTTCAAAGAGTCGTAGAAACTGCCTTGTGCATGAACTCAAGCATCAATAAAAGGATCTCTTGGCTGACCAAGCCTACTTGCAGAGGAAAGAAGAGGAGATGACTTCCCCTACTTCGGGGCCTCCTACATCATCCTCCTCTCTCTTCCCTTCTACTTTCATTCAATCTAGCTCAGCATCACTTTTGACTTCCGCTGTGAGTACAAATGTGCCTAACCCTAAAAGGTGAAGGTGTTCATCACTCCTTCGGTGGAGCCACCTTTTTTGATGTTCATTCTAGATGTCTTGCCTTTCCCAAAACCTATAGATATGATGAACACTTCGGTGGTGTCTACTGCAATTTTCTCTGCCTTCTCTTCCTCTGCACATCTTACCTCGTCTATGGAGATCTCGCATCCCCCAATGAAGCAAAAAGTGGAGGATAGATCTTCCATCAATGGGGAATGTAAGAGGCCCCACCTTCTTTGCAAGGTGGTCCTGTGCTGACCTATTTTGTCCTAGTGAAGAAACCTGTCATAGCTTCCCCTAAGTTTGTCACCGCTCCTAAATCACTCAGTGAGCTTAGTGATGAATCTTAGGCACAACCTTCTCTATTTTTTGAAGTTAAACATGGCACTCCTGTAAAATGTATGTTTAACTCTGTGGATTAAGTTTCGGCCTTGTCAATGATCTTCGCGAAGTTGATGACCTTAGCTCCATAAGAGTTGAGTGGAGAAGACCTTGAGGGGCCTTCTTCCTTAGCCCTTGTTGCGAGAGGGTCTAAAGCTCCTCCCCTTAACATCACACCACTACAAGCTTGTCCTCCTTCCCCCTATGATGATCTAGAGTGGGAAGAAAATGACCTTTTGGTCAATCAGTGTTAGGGGAGGCTCCTTCTTTATCTTTAGATTAGATGTGTGTGTGTATCATGATGTGTTCCCTCGTGATCATGCTATATGTGCCTCGATGACCCTCATCACCCTTGTTGGTGCTTGGATACAGGCATGGTTTTTGTGTCGTAAACCTTCCTCTATTTGTATAATCATTCTTCCATGTTTGTGATTAATTATCAATAAATTGGGGACAATGAAAATCATTGGGGGCATTTAGGCTTCCCTTCCATGTTGACCCAACTTTTTATTTTTACTTTGTATTCTTGTGCATTCTTCACATGGTCTGATATAGTAGGGGGTTGATGATAGTTCATTTTATATACCATTACTATACTTATATATATTTATGAGTAGTTCTGACCCTGAAATATCAGGCTACCCTTGTGCCCTTTGCTTGTTTTTTTCTTTTCTCTTTCGCTTTTCCTTTGTCTTTCTCTCTTATTTGCTTGAGTTGTCTCTTTCATGTGTGACAACACCACTTCTTTAACATCTTGATTTTTAGAAAATGCATTCTTTTCCAATGAATCTTTTCTTGGAAATCTTTACAAAAATTCCATTTTTGAAAAAAGCATTCAAAACTAGGAATCCTTTTGAAAGAACTTGAGAATCTTCCTCCAAGGTGGAAGCAGCCCTAATCTTCCCCTCACATGGGGGCATATTCTTCATTTCAAATTCCTTGATAAAGGATTCCATGATGACGAATCGTTTCAAGAAAGAAACATCTCTTTCATACTTTCAAACAACACATCCCTTGAGTGGACCCCTTCTTCACGTCGGGTTCACAAGGGACCCCTTTGAAAGTTTTCCAACTTGTTGATGGTCTACATGACTATCCGATTACTTGCCTGTGTGGCTGCTTTATGACATGTTCTAATTGTGGGTAAACATGTTGCTTTGCAGGTGTGCTTGTGAAGCCGCTTCCTGACTCTATGGAGTCCACCTTCCATTGGTTTCCTCCATGTGAGAGATCTTGGAGGATACCTCCCCAAAAATCTATGGGCCTGTAGGGTGCTTCCTTTGAGCTTCCTCCATGTGAGAGATCTTGGAGGTTGCTCCCTACAGGTCTATAGGTTTGTAGGGCACTTTCTTTGGGTTTCCTTCATGTGAGAGATCTTGGGGGATGCCTCCTTATAGGTCTATGGGTCTATAAGGCACTTTTATAGGTTTCTTGCATGTGAGAGATCTTGGAGGATACCTTCCTTGCAAGTCTATGACTTTGTAAGGAACTTTCTTGACTCCCTTCATGTGAGAGATCTTGGGGGATGCCTCCTTATAGGTCTGCGGGTTTGTAAGGCACTTTTATAGGTTTCTTTCATGTGAGAGATCTTGGACAATACCTTCCTTGTAGGTTTGTAGGTCTGTAAGGAACTTTCTTGGCTTTCTTCATGTGAGAGATCTTTGGGTTTGCCTCGTTGTGGGTTTTTGGATCTCTAAGGCACTTTTCTAGGTTTCCTTCATGCAAGATATCTTGGAGGATACGTTCCTTGTAGGTCTACGGGCTTGTGAGGTACTTACTTTTTGGGGCTTCCTTCATGTGAGAGATCTTGGTGGTTGCCTCTTTGCAGGTCTACTGGCTTGTAAGATGCTTCCATTCTTTAGCTTCATAGTTCTACGGGGCTATGGAGTCCTTCTCTTATCTTGTACTCTTGAGTTCACCAAATCACGGTCTACTTCCTCGATAGTTCAGGTACACATTTCTAACCCTACTACCTTTATGATCTACTTTACCGAAGCACTCATTAGTATTCATGCTTGCTAGAGTGGGGGAAAAATGTATAGGACCAAATTTTCACCCCTTATTCAAATTCCCCTTTTACCCTTCCTCACTTTAGAAAACCAAATTCGAAGGCTAAATTCCACACAAGCCCACTACCTTCATTCCACTTGGTGCCTTTTTTGTGTGTCAGAAAAAGTGTAACTGTTGTGGACACTCACACAATGTGTAGACATTTGCATGACACACTAACGTCCCTGATAGATTCCCACATTTGAAGCCTAAAAAAGCATTATACTTCCCATTGGGAGTGATTTGTAACACCCCTCTTCAATCCACCAACCCAAATATGGTCGTTACTCTTGTTTCTCCTTCAAATTCACTCTTCCTTCATGCATTTCATCCTCAAAGTGTCTAATCCATCTTCTTCACAAGCTCAAACAATCTTCTAGCATTCACTTATTGCACTTTCAAGCATTCTAAACAGCACTTTGCACTTGATAGTAGCAACAAAATCACTCCATCAACATAGTAGAGAAAGTGTGGAACAACACCATTGCATCAGGGCTTGAGTCATCTCATTTGTTAGGGTTAGAGATGGAAGATATCTAACAATTAAATGCAGATTTAAATAATAAATAGAGAAACTAAAACATACACAGAATAAATCATAACACAGAGGATTTAACGTGGTTCACCCAATCTAGGCTACATCCACCAAACCGCAGCCATCCAATCCTTTTATTATCCAGTGCAAAACCTATTACAATCTCGCGAATAATCGCATTTTTCTTCATACTGTAACCCCCATCCCAACCCCTTTTAACAAGCTTTTAGAAGCTTCCAGAATTAGGGTTTTACAATGTCGGTTTTCTTTCTTTTTCAGAGATTT
>VDFB02000017.1:506804949-506825251 GCA_007258455.2 Sequoia sempervirens | reverse complement strand
ACAACATCATCAAACTTCAATGTATTTGAACCAGAAACAGAATTGCTAACAGCCATTACCAAGCTATTCCAGCTTTCAGGCAAAGAACACAGAATCAAAAGAGCCCTAACTTCTTCATCAAAGTTTACCTTTAGAGAGGTTAATTGACTGGTGACCGTATTAAACTCATTCAAATGATCAGTAACTGACCCACCTTCTACTATTTTCATATTAAATAAACGCTTCATAAGAAATACCTTATTCGAAGCGGAAGGCTTTTCATATAACTTCGCTAGGGTTTGCATCAACTCTTCAGTTGTCTTTGCTGCTGTAATATTAAATGCCACCGATTGTGCCAGGCATAGACGAATACTGCCAAGAGCCTTTCTATCCAAGATCCCCCAGTCCTCATCTGACATTATTGCAGGTTTCTTGGCTTTCCCTTCCAATGGCCGCCATAAATCCTTCTGATAGAGATAGTCCTCCATCTGCATCTTCCATAACTGATAGTTCTGCCCATTAAACTTCTCAACCTTCTTACCCTTGTCTGCCATTGCTCCCACTCAGCAGTGGGGCTCCCACTCAGCAGAGTGAGATCTTCCCTACAGACAATAATTGAAACTTCTTCGCTCGACACCCACTTGTTAGGGTTAGAGATGGTAGATATCTAACAATTAAATGCAGATTTAAATAATAAATAGAGAAACTAAAACATACATAGAATAAATCATAACACAGAGGATTTAACGTGGTTCACCCAATCTGGGCTACATCCACCAAACCGCAGCCATCCAATACTTTTATTATCCAGTGCAAAACCTATTACAATCTCGCGAATAATCGCATTTTTTTCATACTGTAACCCCCATCCCAACCCCTTTTAACAAGCTTTTAGAAGCTTCCAGAATTAGGGTTTTACAATGTCAGTTTTCTTTCTTTTTCGGAGATTTTTCCTTTTTCGCTGACGATGCAAAAAAAACGGCAAAAAAATTTTCTCGGGGGCTGTCGCCCCCAAACCCCCGCTCAGGGCCCAGCCCGGCCCTGGACCCTGGCGAGGGCGGGGGGCAGGCTGTACAGTATACCATGGGCTATACAGTATAGCATGATCAGTCGCCACATACCAACATCATTTTCTCCTCCATTAGCTTGCAAGCTCTTGGTGGAGGTGGTAAGCTTTCTACTCCTCTCCTCTACTATTTGGTTGAGTAGCACATTATTGTTTTGTAGTGTTTTAGTGTCCTTTACTTCATTTCTTCCTTTATCACATATTTCTCCATCATTCCAAACTTGGTTGTCCATGGAGGTAGAAACACAAAAATAGGGGTCTAACTGAGGCAAACCCCTAAACAGCCCCAACCAAATTACCCTCTTTCTTGTTTATAGGTGGACGTGCATTTGTAGTTAGCTGGCAAATAAGTTCCTTTGTGAGATCATTCTTGTCATCCTAACTCTGGTATATTTACTTTATCACATTCGTTTGCATTTTTCCTACTTCATAGCATTGTTTTGTCCCTTTCAAAGAAATTAGTTAGGTTGTTAGCTCATTTTTTGGTAGTTCTGACTGTACTTTCAATCCTCTGGTCATACGGATGCAAGCACACCTAAGAGACACCAGCATGCCACGCTTTTTTCCTCCAGTGGAGAGCTACCTAAGGTATAGCATGGGACCCAAAAACCTACTTTCCTAGCCCCATCTTGAGTCTCGGGTCTGAAAATTGGTTGAAGCACCTCATAGTCCTCATCATTCTCATCCCTCATTCCAAAACACTCCTTTAAGTTGAGGTAAGTTAGGGCAGCCTTCCACTCTTGGTTCTCCGTGACCTGGAGCCTTGAACATGGTTGGTGCCCCTCTCTTACAGATAGTCAAAGTGGGTTTTCTTAGTTCATGAAAGGTCTCACCTTAGGGATGTTGGAAAATGTGTCTCAATCTTACTAGCATGAAACTCCTAAAAGAGAAAAGTCAATGAGACCCTCTGAATGTTTTACCGACTAGCAGCAGTGTTCTAAATCTTGGAAATTCTCAAGTCATCAAGACATTGTTTTTGTCTCGGCAAGACATTTCGATCACTGTGAGTTTTCCTACCTCTCTTCACCCGGGGAGATCTCATGCTGATGGTTTGGTTTCTATTGGACATCGGGGAGACTCTTGGCAATGAGTGGAGCCGGGGAGAGATGTGAACTTTTAGAATGACTCATCCCGAATATGTATGTCTCACTAACGCTTATTCACAAGGATGTCTTCGGGGAAACTCTTGGCTAGCAGATTTGCATTTAGTAAGAACTCTTGCCAATGGATGTGGTTTCACTGATAGGCTGGTGTTTTCACTATGATCTCTTGCCGATGACTGTTGGTCTCGCCAATAGATGTATTGACATCGGTAAGACTTAAGGGCACTATATGACTCATAGCAAATGCGATAGTCTTGCCGATGAGTCTGATGTGGACTTCGGTGAGAGGTCTCATCGATCTTGCTAATAGCAATAGTTTGGGCGATGGTCTTGGATATCAGTATGACTCTTTCAGCTCGTTATGACCTCTTGCCAATAGTTGTAAGTTATTCTGATAGCGTCAGTGGAGCATTGTAGCATCGGGGAGACATGGCTAGTGTCTCACCGACATGCAATTCTTCTTGAACAACTTTTGACCATCTGAAGATCCTATGTGTTATGTGTTCAACCAATCAGAGGAAGCTAAAGGTGAACCATTGGAAGTTAGACTATTGTGGTTGTTCCTGTGAGGAAGATCAACAAATCATGAACGACATGGATATACTCTAAAATCAAAGATGGTGTTCAGTTAGATGAATAGTTCGATGGATGATCAATTTGTGTGAATTCAATTCAGAGAGCATTGTAACTAGGATGTTCTGTACAAGGTTGATCATTGAATTTTCTGTTGTAAATTGACATCAGAAAGTTAAGTCTAAACTCTATATGTAATTTTGTTTACTATAATACAAAGAGCCTTTTCTTGGCATGGTGGATTTTTCTCTCGTAAAGGTTTTCCCACGTAAATCTAGTGTTCATCTATGTATGTTAATTTCTTTGTTTCAGTTATTTCTTTCATGAGTATCTTAATTGGACTATAATTTAAAATTTAGAGTCACCTCTGCATTCTTCCCTGAGGTTTTGACGTTAGGAGAGTTTTTTCCACACCTAAGCTTTCCTTACAAGTGGTATCAGAGCCTAGCCAGTTGTGTTATCCTTGTGGGTATGTTGGGATTTTTGTGTCAATTTTATTTCAGTGGGAGTCTTGTAGAAGTCTGGTAATTCAAATTACAAATTAAGATGGCAAGCACGTCAGGAAAGATTGAAATTGAGAAATTCAATGGCAGTAATTTTGAGTTGTGGAAACTCAAAATGGAAGATCTGTTAGTTAATTGTGATCTATGGCTTGTTGTGTCTGGAATGAATCCTAGAGGCATGAAGCAAGAGGATTGGGACCTTGCAAATAGAAAATCAAAGGGGTTGATAAGACTCTATTTAGTAGATTTTGTTCTTTTGAATGTTCATGAAGAAAATATTGTATCTTCCTTGTAGAAAAGACTGGCAGCTATTTATTAGGGCAAGTCCTTGGTGAATAAATTGTTCTTGAGGAAGAAGTTGTACACTTTGAAAATGCAAGAGGGAGGGTCTGTTGCTGATCATTTGAATGCTCTCAACATGCTGATTGCACAGTTAGAATTTGTGGGTGTGAAGATTGATGAAGAAAATTGATGTATGTTGTTATTATGTTCTTTTCTAGATTCTTGGGATCACCTAGTGATGGCTATTGGGAGTACGACATCCACTTTTAAGATGGAAGATGTTGTTGCTTCTTTGTTATCAGAAGAGATGAGAAGGAAATCTTCTGAGATGACGAAGGAGGCTCTTGTTGTTAGAGGCAGATCGAAAGAAAAAGGCAAGAAGAAGGACAAGAAGTCCAAATCAAAATCAAAAGGGAGATCAAAGTCTCCTGGCAAGAAGTCCAAGGTGAAATGTTGGAATTGTGGGCAACCTGGTCATTTCTGAAAGGATTGCGATGAGGAGAAAAAGAAGAAGAAGAAGAATTCTTTCAACAATGATTCTTCTTAGAGTCATGTAGACGCTTTCATTGCAGCCTTGGCTACACAGGCATCAGATGATGTCTGGCTGATTGATTTTGGAGCATCTTTCCACATGACATCTCATAGAGATTGGTTCACTAAGTATGAAAAATATGATGGTGGAAGGGTGTATTTGGCAAGCAATTCATCTTTGGAAATAGTTGGCCGTGGAAGAGTCAGAATTCAATTCCCTGATGGAAGAGTGAAGGGAATCAATGATGTAATGCATATACCAGGTCTGGCTCAAAATTTACTTTTTGTTAGTAAGCTAAATGATATTGGAGTGCAAGTCACATTCTCTAGAAATGGTTGCAAGATGACTAGAGGCTCTATGGTGCTAGCAAGGAGTGCTCGTATTGGTACCTTGTATAAGCTGGATGCACATGTTGTGCAATGCAATAGTGTCTCTATAAAGTCACAAAAAGCTACTCATGGAGAAAAAAATGTAAAAGTTCTTGATAGTGTAAACTCTATCGAAGTTAAACTTCTAGCAGAAAAGACTATGCTCTGGCATCATAGGCTTGGCCATATTGGAGAAAAAGGTTTAAAAACCTTGAAGCATAAAAACCTAGTTGAAGGGCTTGATGATTGTAACCTTGAATTAAAATTTTGTGAACATTGTATATATGGTAAACAACACCATGTTTCATTTTACTCCAGTCCTCACAAATCTTTTGGTTTACTTGATTACATTTATTCTGATGTTTTTGGTCTAGTAAATGTTTCTTCTCTGTCTAAATCAAGATATTATGTATCATTCATTGATGATTATTCAAGAAGACCATTTGCTTATTTTTTGAAAAGTAAATTAGAAGTGTTCAGTCATTTTAAGGAATTTAAAAACCTTGTAGAAAATCAGACTAGAAGAAAAATAAAATGTTTAAGGACTGATAATGATGGTGAGTTTTGTTCTGATGATTTCGAGAGGTACTGTAAAGATCATGGGATTAAAATACATAAAACTACACCTTACACTCCATAGCAAAATGCAGTTGTAGAAAGGTTTAACAGGACAGTGATGGAAAGAGCACAAAGTATGCTGAGCAATGTTGGCTTGGAGGAGAAGTTTTGGGCTGAGGCAGTTGCTACAACATGTTACTTGATAAATTGTTCTCCTAATTCTGCTCTTGTTGAGAAAACACCTTTGGAAGCATGGTCTAGAAAGAAGCCCTCTCTGAGACACATCTGAGTCTTTGGCTATGAGGCATATGCACATGTGCCAAATGAGAAAATATCTAAATTTGAAAACAAGGATGTCAAATGTATTTTTATTGGTTATAGTGCTGGCATAAAAGGATACAAGCTTTGGAATCCTGATACGGAGAAGGTTCTATACAACAGAAGTGTTATCTTTCATGAGTTGAAGCCTTCTACCTTGGATCTATAGTCAGAGACAAAATCAGAAAACAAAAAGGATGTAGTTGAAATTCCTCCAACACTAGATAAAGAGGAATTCAAAATTCAAAATGTACCTGAAACTAAGGAGAGATCAAGTAGTTCTTAGAGTTTTGAAGAAGAAGAACAACCTCAGCCTCAACAAGTGAGGAGGTCAACTCATGAAAGAAAGCAACCTGATAGGTATGGGTTTTCTTTGATAGATTCTACTTGTTCCTATGCTTTAATTTCTAGCACTGATGAGCCTAGGACTGTGAAAGAGGCATTTAGAATGTCTGATTCAAACTCTTGGTTAGAATCCATGAATGAAGAAATGGCATCATTAGAAAAGAATGATACTTGGAGTTTGGTGCCCTTGCCTAAAGGCAGAAAAGTTGTTGGCTAGAAATAGGTATTTAAAAAGAAAATAGGTCTGGATGGTAGTGTGGAAAAGTATAAGGCGAGGTTGGTTGTGAAGGGTTATTCCCAAGTAGAGGGAATTGATTATGGAGAAATTTTTTCTCCTATAGGTAAGCTTACATCTATCAGATTCCTTTTGTCACTTGCAGTAGCGTATGACTTAGAGGTTGAACAGATGGATGTGAAGACATCATTCCTTCATGGTGACCTTGAAGAAGAAATTTATATGTCACAACCTGAGCACTTTGTGGAGAAAGATAAAGAAAAACTAGTTTGCAAGTTGAAAAAATCTCTGTATGGATTAAAGCAGTCTCCTAGAATGTGGTACCATAAGTTTGACACTTTTATTTTGTCATTGGGATTTGTAAGATCAAAATCCGATCATTGTGTGTATTACAAAGCTGAAAGTGATCAAGTTCTTATTATTGCTCTCTATGTTGATGATATGTTGTTCATAGGCAATAGTAAGTTCATGATTTTTGATCTAAAATCTCAGTTATCTAGAAAGTTAAAAATCAAATATCTTGGTGCAGCAAGGTATATTCTGGGAATGGAAATAACCAGGGATAAGAATAGTAGAAAACTTTGGCTCAGTCAGAATAAGTATATTAAGACTGTTCTAGAGATATTTTGTATGACTGATTGCAAGCAGCTAGTTGTTCTAGATTTGCAGGGAACTAAGCTATTTGTTGAAGACTGTCCAAAATCTCCTACTGAGATGGAGGACATGACCAGTGTTCCTTATGCTAGTGTGGTTGG
This sequence comes from Sequoia sempervirens, assembly GCA_007258455.2. NCBI lineage: Eukaryota > Viridiplantae > Streptophyta > Pinopsida > Cupressales > Cupressaceae > Sequoia > Sequoia sempervirens. The sequence continues at coordinate 506,818,634 of VDFB02000017.1, read as the reverse complement.
AAGTCTAATTTATGCAATGGTCTGTACAAGGCTAGACATTGCCCAAGCAGTGGGAGTACTTAGTCAGTTTATGGCTAATCCTAGTAGAACACATTGGGATACTATGAAAAGAGTATTTAGATATTTGAAGGGAACTTTTGAATATACATTGTGTTACCATGGAAACTTGGTTGAATCACAGAGGACTCTTAGCATTCGAGGTTATGTGGATTCTAATTGGGCAGGGGACATTGACAGCAGAAGATCTACCAGTGGATATATTTTCATGATGAATGGTGGTGCAGTGAGTTGGATGAGTAAGCGGCAGGTTATAGTCACTTTGTCCACTACAAAGGCAGAATACATGGCAGCAACACATGCCTATAAAGAAGAAATTTGGTTAAAACTTTTTTGTTCTAACATTGGTTTTGATGCAGGACAAATAACAATTTACTATGACAGTCAGAGTGCTATTTGTTTGGCAAAGAATCCTACTTTCCATGCCAGGACAAAACATATTGATGTGCAGTATCATTTTGTATGAGATATGGTGGAGGATGGAAAGGTCTCTTTAGAAAAAGTGGATACTCTAGAGAATGTTGCAAATGTATTGATGAAGCCTGTGAGCACAGACAAGTTCGGGTGGTGTGCCAGTTTGATGGGCCTCAGTGCCCATGAATTTCAATAGTCTTGTTGTGCTCTAGATGTGTCAGTAAGATCTTCGTCAAGTGGGAGAATATTGGAAAATGTATCTCAATCTTACTGGCATGAAAAACCTGAAAGAGAAAAGTCAGTGAGACCCTCTGAATGTCTTACTAACTAGCAGCAGTGTTCTAAATCTTGGAAATGCTCAAATCATTGAGACATTGTTTCTGTCTTGCCAACAAGATTTATCGGCAATACATTTTGATCGTTGTGAGTTTTCCTACCTCTCTTCACCTGAGAAGATATCTTGCTGATGGTTTGGTTTCTATTGGACATCGAGGAGACTCTTGGCGATGAGTGGAGTTGAGGAGAGATGTGAACTTTTGGAATGACTCATCCCGATAGTGTATGTCTCATCGACGGTTATTCACAAGGATGTCTTCAAGGAAACTCTTGGCTAGTAGATTTTCATTCGATAAGAACTCTTGTTGATGGATGTGGTTTCACTGATAGGCTAGTGTTTTCGCTATGATCTCTTATCGATGACTGTTGGTCTTGCCAACAGGTGTATTGACATCGGTAAGACTTAAGGGCTCTATATGACTCATAGCAAATGCGATAGTCTTGTCGATGAGTCTGTTGTGAACTTCAGTGAGAGGTCTCACCGATCTTGCCAATAGAAATAGTCTGGGTGATGGTCTTGGATATCGGTATGACTCTTGCAGCTCGTTATGACCTCTTGTCGATAGTTGTAAGTTATGTTGATAGTGTTAGTGGAGCATTGTAGCATCGGGGAGACATGGCTAGTGTCTCACTGACATGTGATTCTGCTTGAAAATTTTTTGACCGTCTGAAGATCCTATGTGATATGTGTTCAACCAATTAGAGGAAGCTAAAGGTGAACCATTGGCGGTTAGACTATTGTAGTTGTTCCTATGAGGAAGATCAACAGATCATGAATGACATGGATATACTCTGAAATTGAAGATGATGTTTAGTTAGATGGATAATTCGATGGATGATTAGTGTGTGTGAATTCAATTCAGAGAGCATTGTAAGTGGGATGTTCTATACAAGGTTGATCATTGAATATGCTGCTATAAATTGACATCAAAAAGTAAAGTTTGAACTCTATATGTAATTTTGTTTACTATAATACAAAGAGGCTTTTCTTGGTGTGGTGGGTTTTTCTCCCATAAGGGTTTTCCCACGTAAATCTGGTGTTCATCTGTGTATGTTAATTTCTCTGTTTCAGTTATTTCTTTCATGAGTATCTTAATTGGACTGTAATTGAAATTTTAAAGTCACCTCTGCATTCTTCCCTAAGGTTTTGACATTAGGAGAGTTTTTTCTGCACCTAAGCTTTCCTTACAAGGGAACATCTTGCTTGAAGTCACCAAGAGAAGACTAGTTAAGGATAAAATATTCACAACTTAGGGAATGCAATTCATAGCATCACCACTAAGAGGAATGCCATATGCCAAGATAGGTCACATTCTTGAAGAACATCAAATCCAATATTACCAACAAGAAGACACATCACATGAAGTAAGAAGACCACACTTTGAAGCAAACAATGAATGGGGATGTGTATGCTCCCACTTTAAAGAAAATGCTAAACACCATGCTGTGATAAATTACTTTAAAGTAGAATATGATAAATTCCAATACATGAAATCTTTATTCAAAAAACCCTATGTAAAACTTATGTTTCTAAAATAGAGCTATGTCATGAAAAGAAGGTTTCCCCCCATATGCAATCCTAAGATAACACATAAGGGATCCATGGATTTAGGGTCAACGTTATATCTTTGCTATAGTGATATAATCAAGCTTGGAACCGTCATCATTCCCCAAATGACTCATGGAACAATGAGCACAAAAGAAGAATGAAACATAGAGAGTGAAAAAAAAGAAACGCTTTTGGGTCAACATGGAAGAGACCTAAATTTCTTGATGCCTTGTGTCATCCCCAAAAGGAAAACATAAGACAAAAGAAAAGATAAAGGTTTGTGACATATAGAAGAAAGTAGATACAAATAGAAGAGTGTCACAATAGGCTCGCTTCCTTTGTATCCTTGCACCAACAAAGTGAAAAGGGTCATCCAACGTAGGCTCACAAATGGATGGGTGCATGAAGCTGGGTTACACTTTTGTGGCCAACTTCAAAATTTTTTTGAAAATGCCATAACGCAAGTACGTTATAACGTGTTCGTGTTATAGCATTTTAAAAGCAAAAAAAAAAGTGAAATCCATTCATTTCTCTTCTCTGTTTTTTTGCTTTGCCCGCGGCTAAAAACTCTCATTTTCACGCTTGCATTCTAGGAGGCATTCTACAAAATTCATCAACAATAGTTTCTTTTCATTTGCAAAGATGGCACCGTGGCGATTAAGAGGTGCAGGAGGTAAGTATTGTTTGCTATTTTTTTTAATTTCTTAGTTTCAAGTTGATTTTGTTTGTTTTAGGTTAGATTTTATTTTATTTTTTTAATTTGTAGGAGATGCAAATAATCCTTAAAATCCTTAAAATCGTCAACAAGAAGAACAAGAAAATCCTCCTCAACAAAATCAACCTCCCCCACCAATCACTCAACACCCTCCTGGCACCCAACAAAATTTGAGTGAAATTGAAAACAACAAAAAACAAATTGAGGATCTTATCAGTAGGTTGAGTGATCCAAATGCTTCAATTGCAGAAAGAATGACACTAGAAAATTCAATGAAAGAGATGTTAAAAAATGTAGATTCACTAACCCAACAAATAATGGGATGGCAAGATAGGAGGCAGGAAGCTAGGGCATATTATGCAGATAAACTATCATATAAACAAGTAAAAGATTTAAAAATTACTAAAGGTGATTTGTGCTCTTTATTCACTGACCTTAGAACAAATCAAAATCTTAGCCTCAATGTGAAGAGGTTTCATATTCATTGGTGCCACCACCAAGAGATTAGGAATCTTTTTTATGATAGGTGGTACTTGGTCTTTGATTACCCACTATGCAACAATTGTGAAGTCCCCCAATATTTTCTTAGGTAACTATACAATGAGTTTGTATTGAACCAAATCCCAAATTATTTTTATATGAAGGAGTTATAGGGGAGAGGTGGAGGGTCGGCTCAGGATAGGCCTGGTGCACAGCCGAATCCTATGTGGCAAGGGAGATGACCTCTCACTAGGCCACCTCGTGAGCACATTGTTATACATGTCATCACAAAGGAGAATGTCGACGTAGAGACATTGTAGGTGATCAACACTTTGAACCAAAGTGTCATCCATCATACTAGCCCTATTGTACAGTGCCATCCAGGGGATTCTTCGGGTGGTGGCCTTCAAACCCATGTGTGTCAATCTTGTGGGGCGACTTATTCATATGACCCCACCGACACTCAGGAGGCTACTACGCAAGATTTGTATGCTACTACACAAGATCCATATGCTGCTACGAGGATGGAGAGGATGGATGAAATTTGGCATCATGTATATGGAATTGATAGTCGGGTAAAAGTCAGCATGTTCATTGAATTTAATTTATTAAATTTTGATTCTAAAATGCATGACTAACTAATTTAGTTTTATTATTTTAATAAAATTGCAAGGTCATAGTGTTGAGACTGGATACACCGGTCCTCCACCTACTTATTTCTGCAGTACACCTATCAGTGGGGTATATAACTATTAAACAATTATAAATATATTACATGTTAATAGCATTGTTTTACGAAAGGTATTTTAATACATGCGATTTTGGATGTTGAACAGGCTAATATTGGTGGTTTCAAGCAAACACCTCCTAGTGCTAGTGGATTCACTCAAACGTACATGGAGGTAATAGAATAAAGAGAACTTAACTAATGAATTCTACATAATAGATTTGTGTAGTTTATATTCATATTTTTGGTTACATTGCATTACACATCATTCAAAATCAAAGTATTACTTCAAATTCCATAACTAATAAATAGATGTTGATAGATGACAAAATTTCAACTATACAATATAGTTGGTTAGAAATTCAACATAAGTAGCATGATGCAATTACTTCACATGGAGGCATGTGCTTGCAAAGGTGCACTAGCACGACAAACTATGGATGCTTGGAAAAAATCTATGAAACCATAATAGTAAGAAATAGCATACACAAGGTAGTTAGTGATGCAGAGCATCATACGAAAACACTCAATCATCAAGGTACATCTAGTGCAGAGCATCCAACAAACACCATCAACATCATTTCTTCAAGGGATTTCAATCCCAAATAGAATTAGGAGAAGATAAAATATAATTTCATTAGAAATCTACTTTTCATTCAACCAAAATCCACTCAAATTCTCTTAGGCATTCGATAGGCCATCATTCATCATTCCACTAATCAGTATTCCAATCGACTCATTCAAAGAAAAAACCATATTAAAGAAAACTTTGAATTAATCAATTAGATTCATATCATTCTCAACCACCATAAAAACAACATAAACCTGATTATTGACACTTGAACAATTCATCCTTTCATTTATTCACCAAGGAAACAAATCAACTAAACCATACCTCACTATTATCAGTCCATTATCAAGCATTGTATTCACCATATTTTCACTTCAGTAGTCTATTTACAGGTTAAAAACTCATGCTACAATAGAATCTTGATTATCATCTTGTGGTTAATCACCAATTTGCTCAAAAGGCTTCATAATACTCACCCATCCAACCATGAAAGTCACCAAACATGTCTTATACACCTTAACCAAATTTAGTAACATCAATCATATCATTAGTTTTATAGTAACCAAGCACTCAATATCATCCTTTCCACTATTTAAACAAACATCTGTGTTTTGATCAGACAATTTCATATTCCTCTAGTAGGTATGTCAACCATTGAATGGGGTAGTTACATTCCTATCTCAAAGCTTATTAAAAAACTCAATGCACATTTAGAAACACTTTCTAGCACATCACAACATATCAAAGTTCTTAGACATTTGACATAAAGAAAATCATCAGATTTCAAACTGTCCTCTGAAGAAAGGCTAGTAGATTAGGCATGTTTTACAAAGGAGACCCCTTCAAAACCATTCCAAATCACTCAAAACCTTAAAACAGTCTTCAAGCATGTCTTATAACTCAATATTTCACCATTTATAGGGATTGAAAACCATGAAAATGTTCTGATCCAATAAGCCCTTGTTTATACGGTGTAAAAGCACAAATCAAGGAGGGTTTTGTGAAAAATACTCTTGCAAACCTCTATTTCTATGGCCACCACCTGGAACATGATTTTTTATGTCTTCCAAGACCTTCTACATCATTTCCAAACCTCTGCACACTTTATTTATTCATGCATGACCCATGACTGTAGCATCACTTTGTGTAGGAAAATCCTTTATTTTCCAGTGTAGCAGCAACTCCGCCATGGTATTCTTGCTTTTCCCTACACTTACAATCATCAAAACATGCAAAAAATCCTAACATTAACCTAATCCACCAATTTACTTGACCTACATTGGTGGAGAAGTGAAGAAAAACCCTATTGGACTCTCAAACTTACTTCTAAAAGGACTCTATCAGGCACTGAAAACTGCCTCTTATTCTTTTGTTTCCTAAAACTAACCAAGTCCAACTCTTGAAATTGGAAACTAACTCCTCTTTACATGTATTCACACTATGATTTAACTTTGGGTGTTCCTAAATTACCAACACAAGAAAACAAAACAATCTAGAGTAATGTTGCAAACTCAAAGACAGGGAATTTTTATTTCAAAATCTAATTACAAGAACACAAACTTTTGCTTTTTCTTTCCTTTACATTGCCTCTAAAGATATTTCCTTTTCCATAATTTTCTTTCCATCAGTTGAAACTACCCCTTTTAACCATTAATATGCCTAATTTCCTTGTTTTTGTCAATTTAACAATATTACATTATTGTATTGTTTGCATTTTCCCACTTTGACCACCTAGAACTTACCCATAACCTCAAATACATTCAAATAAGACCTCATATGACCTTGAACATGCTTTACATCATTTTTCCATGACCTTTTGTGATTGACTAAATACAAATTTGAACACTCATCCCTTTTGCAAAATTGAAAAGTATTTGATGACCTAGGTGCTCTTGCACCAACATTTGACCCAATTGAATCAGGAGAAGATCAAATTGAATAAGCAGCTAAAATTTCTCTCTTTTCATCAAAAATCACATTGTTTCATTTGCAAACCAGAAGGCAACAACAAGCCAACTCATTTCAATAATTCTTCTTATCATCCTCAAGCTTCAAACATCTTATTTATCAACAAAAATGACTGATATGTGCACAAGAAACCTAATTAGAGTCACTAAACAATCCACTCTTTCATCATTCACCAAGGCACCCTTCCACTCAATTTTCTTTATCTAGGAAAAATAACTAGAAACCAATTTTTCATGTTACAACCTATATCCATCAAATCCTAACACACCTTTGTCATCATCAATTTATATGAATTCAAAGCAAAAACCTGATAAAGAGCTTTGAATCTTTCAATTCCTTAAACAACTCACCAAATTTTCACTTTTACCAACTAGTTCCTTAAGACCAAGATACTACAATCAACCATTAACACCTCAATCATTTCATCTGACTTCCAAGACATTACTCACATCATGTTTATTGACTAAGCTTATTCTATGCACAAATCAAGCCCTACAAAGGAGGGTTTATTGCATAATGTACTTACAAACCTTAAATACTCCTGCCACCACCACAAACACCATGGAAATAGCCTGCATAAGCTTTAGAAATGATGTAGAGTGGCAGGGAAGGAAAACTCACAATCACAAATGGCAAAGTCACTCCACTGAATGCTTCTCTCAAATACTCTCATGAGTCCTAAACTCCACTATTCTTTAAGAGATCAACCCCACACATGTAATGTTCACAACTCAAACCACTCGCAAAGCTTGAAAAAATTTGTATCATGTCTCATTAAGTCAAAACAAGGTTTAACAACCCTCTAGCATTTAGGTTTCAACAAACACCCATCATTATGGTGACTTAGACCTCACTCTCTCTTAAGGCTTGCAGCCCTTGCCCGATAGGACAATCAGAATAAAAAACACAAGGAAGACTATTAAGACACAAAACCTATGGATTCATACCTCTAATATGGACCCCTACAAGGTTCCAAAACCCTCCTCTTGACTGTCAAAACATCACTCACAATGGCCCTTTCTACTGCTGCTCCAAAAGGCCTAATTCACAGACCTACACCTAGGTCTTGACTATCTAGGCTCTCCCCTTCATCCCAAAGCCAAAATTAAGACTCCTATAGGTTCTCCACACCTGTTTCCACCATTCCTAAGTGCCTCTTAAATAGATTCTTCAAAATCAAGAAAAAACTCTATTTTTTTGCTTGTCAATTATGCTTGTCACATAGAGATGTCAAGCCAAAATTCATGCACAACTTCCAACAATGAGCCTGTGATTCTCCAAAACATTGATGAATTGATAGTACATCCTTATATCTTCAATCCCACTGAGATTTAGCAATTTTACAATGTGGGAATGGAAGAAATATACATTTTTCACCCAAAACCTTGATTTTAAGGGTTTTCAGACCACTTGATAGAGAAATTGGAATATCTCCCTTGATACTCAATGAAATATCACCACTCCAATTCCAAAGGAAAGCTTATTCAATTACCTATCCAACCATTATAGGCTTGGAGCATGAAAGTGAACATACAGTCTGTACCAAGTACAGGATCAGCAAATTCTTCACAAAAATAAAGGAAAAACAAAAAACTTCTTATTGAAACTTCGTCAAAACATCAACATCAACCTTGCCTCAACCAAGAGAGGCATATTTTAAGTCTTACAAACTCCCTCAAACTTCTTGCAACTGTCTTTTGAAAAGAGAGACATTGGAAAACAACTAATCTCATGCTTTCACTTCTAATTGCCTAGTTAAGGCAATGTGAGCAACTTCTACCAACTCGACCACAAAGAGCCTTCCAAAAATTTTCAAAGGCATTTAAAACCTTGTCAAAAAGTAAGGTGACTCCCCTCAAGTGTCTAGATACAGCAAGGCATCCTTTTTCCTTATTTTTCCAAGATACACTAGACTTACAAAGGAGGATGGAGACCTTGTTGTACAAAGACGTTGGTCACCAAGACCAAAAACTCCTCCAAAAACCTAGAAGACCTACTACAAAGCATTGAAATGGTCCATAAGACCTTATTCCATCCATAAACCAAGAAAAAAAAAATGACAAATTATTCTAGGTCCCTTAGACCCATGGATGCTCTTGCACCATACTCCCAAGCAAGAAAAAGATCTCAAGTCCTCTTTGAGATCAGGTCTTCTACAGTAGTTCCATGTTTAATATCATTTTCTGACATCCATGTTGCATCCTCTTCTGGTAGACCTTGCCATTTGACCAGGTATTCCTTGTAAACCTTCCTTCTAGTCTTCTTTGTCTCCTTGGTGCACAGGATGCATTCAAGAGTCATAGGTTGGCGGGGGGTAGTTCCTTCACCCAATCTTTTTCCTCCATTATTTTTGTACCTTCTCCATCACCTACATTCACAAAAGCTTTGAAAGGATACAAGTCAGAAATGTTGAAGATAGGAGAGATTGCCACCCCAAGAGGTAGCTCTATTTCATAAGCATTTCGGCCAAACTTGTGAACCACCTTGCAAGGTCCTATCTTCTTCATCATGAGTTTGGTATACTTTCCTTTTGGAAGTCTCTCCTTCTTCAAGTGTGCCATCGCCAAGTTTCCAACCTTGAATTGGACATTCCTCTTCTTTAAATATGCCTTTTCCTTATATTTCTCAACATTCTTTTGAAGGCTTTCCTTCAGTTGCTATTGAATATCCTTGATTGTAACAGCAAAGTCCTCACCTTGAGCACTTCTCTTAGCAACTGCTTGTAGATCTCTTAGTTCATAGACCCCTCTAGGGTGCATGCCATAGACTACTTCAAAAGGGCTTCTACCAATGCTCCTATTCATGGAGTCATTATATGCAAATTCATCCTGAGGTAAAATCAGATCCCAAGCTTGTCCATTCTCCTTGGTAAGGCATCTTAAGAGGTTTCCCAATGATCTATTCACCACTTCAATTTGTCCATCTATTTGTGGATGGTATGCTAAACTAAAGGACAAATTTTTGCCTTGAGTTTCTTCCACGAGGTCCTCTAAAAGTGACCAATGAATTTATAATCCCTGTCAGAAACAATGCTTAAAGGCAGTCCATGTATCCTAACAACCTCCTTAAAGAAGAGACCTACTATATGAGATGCATCATTGGTGCATTTTCAAGGAAGAAAATGTGCCATCTTACTAAATCTATCAACTACCACAAAGATACTATCAAAACCTCTTTGGGTTCTATGCAACCCCAAGACAAAGTCCATACTTACACACTCTTAAGGCCTATTGGAAATGGGAAGTGGCTAATAGAGTCTTGCATTTGATGAAGTTCCCTTTTCCCTTTGACATATTGTGTAGCCTTCCACATACCTTCTCACATCCACCTGCAACTTTGGCCAATAATAAAATCTCCTAACTTGTTCCAAGGTCTTTTCAAGGCCAAAGTGACCTCAAAGACTCCCACTATGTTTCTCCTTTATTATATTCTCCATCATTGAGCATTTACGCACACACAATTGGCTTCCTTTGAAGAGAAAACCATTCTACAGTAAAAATTCAGAGAATTCACCATGAAAAGAATTTAAATGTTGCTCACAAACATTGTATACCTCCTTGAAATCTGAATCTTCATGATACATATCCTTCAATGCTTCAACCCCCATGCTTTGGAGTTGGATCTCTTGCACTACAAGTGCCCTTCTACTGAGAGAATTTTCCACCTTATTTGCTTGGCCCTTCTTATGCTTTATTGTGAAAGTATAGGCTTACAAAGACCACCCGCTTCATGTACCTATGACTGAGTTTGTCATGTGCATTCAAAAAACTCAAGGCATGATTATCATTAAAAACAACAAATTTTTTAGGTAACAAGTAGTGCCTCCACTTTTTGAGGGCTTGGAACATAGCATACAATTCCAAATCATAGGAAGAATACTTCCTCTTTGCTTCATTCAACCTCTCACTGTAAAATGCAACCGGTCTACCTTCTTGGCTCAAAATAGCCCTTATAGCTTGATTGCTAGCATCACACTCAATGGTAAAATCTTTATGAAAATCAGGGAGCACAAGTATAGGTTTTTGTGCTACTCTCATTTTCAGATATTCAAACCCTTTATTAGCCTCATTGGTCCAAGAAAACTTACCTTTGTTACCTCCTTTAATGGTGTCCAAGATTGGTGCACAAATTTGGCTAAAGTTCTTGATGAACTCTCTATAAAAGCTTGCAAATCCATGGAAGCTTCTCACATCTCCCATGGATTTTGGTGTTGGAAAAGTAATAATAGCATCCACCTTTGAAGGATCCATCTTCAAACTGCCCTTGGAGATGACAAAACCAAGGTAGAATAGTTCTTCCTTCATGAATTCACACTTTTCCATGTTGATCAACAACTTCTCCTCTTGTAACCTCCTTAGTACCATGTCAAGGTGCTTCAAATGTCCTTCTTTAGACCTACTAAACACAAGGATGTCATCTAAATAAACTACAACAAACTTTCCAATGAAAGGTCTCAATACCTCATTCATAAGGCGCATAAATGTACTAGGGGCATTTGATAACCCAAAGGGCATCACCAACCACTCATAGAGCTCTTCATTAGTCTTAAAATTTGTCTTCCATTCATCCCCCTCTATGATCCTTATCTGATGGTACCCGCTCTTTAGATAAATCTTGGAAAATTAAGATGCTCCTAATAGACAATCCATGAGGTCCTCCATTCTTGGCATCAAGAACCTATATCTGATTGTGATCCTATTAATGGCTCTTGAATTAGTGCAAAGCCTCCAATTCCCATCCTTCCTTGGTGCTAGGACATTAGGAACAACACATGGGATCAAACTCTTCCTCACTAGCCCTTTATCCATCAACTCTGACACTTGTCTTGCAATCTCCTCATTTTGAGTAGGTGTCATCTTGTATGTAGCCTTATTGGGCAATTTATCCCCTGGAATCAGATCAATATGGTGGCTTATATCCCTAATTGGAGGTAGGGAACTAGGTAATTCATTCACCGTTATGTCCTTGTACCTTTCCAACAAATCTTGGACTTCCTTTGGTGCATCTTCCTTCTTCTTTGTGGGAAAATCTGCTTCACTTTTTGGCTTCATAATCAGGAAGAATCCTCTTCTCCTCCTTCCTTCAAGGTCTTCATGAACTCCTTCTGCCGTATTCCAGGCATTTTGCCTTGTCTTTGGAGGTGAAGGTGTATTCCATCCATTTGGTGCCTTCTTCTCCCCATCATGCTTGGTATTCCTATCAAACTGTGAGGGCCTACAAAAAACATATAGTTTAATCCTTGTACTCAAAATTTTGTTCATTATATCTCATACATTATAAGTCATGACGTGGATTGCTATTGTAACTTTTTTGTGATTAAATAATTTGTTGTTTTATTTTTAGATGTTGGTTGTAGAAACACCTCCAAATGTTACAAGGGAAATGGATATCAATGTTTCATCCACTATACAATCCTCCATGGCTCTGATAGAGGAGGTATGAGGAAAATTACTAAATTTTAATTCACATTCATTATTATAGATGTTAGTTCTAGTGAAAAATCAAACCATTATTGATTTGTAGTTTAATTCTTATTTGGATGGTTTATATAGGGCTTGAGGATGCCTGAGCATCGACATGCAAATATTTACATCATGGAGAGTGATCATGAGATGGTCGTAAGTGATTATTTTGTTAAATATATCATTTCTTATAATGTAATTTCTATATATATTAATGTCTTTACTTCTTATTGTAACAGTTAAAACTTCACTAGGAGCTAAATTGTAGGAGCAGTAGGAGCACTCCTCGAGCACAGCAAAAATTAGTGACATACTTTTCACCATTGGATCGCCAAACAAAGGGAAAGAATTTATTTCCAGAGCATGGAGAGAAATGAATTTTGATTCCAGAGCCCTTTGTTGTATGCCTAGACATGGCAATTTTGTACATATCTTGTATTGGATATATTTGACATTGTATACCTATATGGCTCTTTTGTAACTATATTTTATACTTATATCAACATATATTGATGTATTTGTACATGGCTATTTGGTTAATACAAATCTTTATTATTGATGGTGTCCATATTTTCTCTTTTTGACAATGTCAAAAGCATGGCTGCATACAGATTAGGAAAAAGACTTTTCCTTTTAGATTAGCAATGCATGGAAGTTTCAAAAAGTATCCTTGATATTACAAAAAGATATGTGTTTATACCATAGCAAAAAAAATCTTCTGGGAAAAAAATCGGCAAACCAAAAGTATAATATTTTTGAAAAAATGAGTCAGTCCCAAAAAATCAGAAAAAATCAGATTTAAAAAAAGGTAAAAAAAAGTAGAACAAAGAGATAAAACTTTTTAAAAAATTAAAGGTATTTCATAGCATAGAGATATAGAAAATAAAATAAAGAGTTTAACTAATAAATTGTAAAAAATAGATTTTTGTAGTTTATATTCATGTTGTTGATTACATTGCATTGCACATATTTCAATCTCAAAGAATTGCTTTAGATTGCATAACTAATAACTAGATGCTGATAGATGACAAAATTTCAATTACAATATAGTTTTTACAAATTCAACCTAAGCAGTTATGCAATTACGTCACATTGCATAACTAATAACTAGGAGTAGCTCCCAATTGCATTTTCTTTTCATGGCATTCTATGAGACCACATTTCTTTGAGGCATTTTTTCAAACAATTCACTTCTTTGTCTATACTACCACATTTTTGATACATGTCTACTAAAGAATTTTGTCAAATATTTCACTGCCTTGTTGCTATGGCTGAAATCCTAAAACAAGTGCTTTTGAACAAGCTATGGATGCTTGGAAAAAATCTATCAAAAGCATAATAGTAAGCAATATCATAGAAAAGGCAGTGAACTCTTTGAAAAAATGCCTCAAAGAAATGAGGTCTCA
>VDFB02000017.1:506790284-506804849 GCA_007258455.2 Sequoia sempervirens | reverse complement strand
TAGGAAGTGCCCACTTAGAAAATTAGTAAAAAATCAAATATTCATTAAAAAGTTATCAGAAAAATTGTGCATCAACTAGATGTTAGCGAACTTTTGATTGTAGCAATTTAAAAATAAAAAAATAAAAAAAATTCACCGTGCTCAGGTTGTACAAGAGTTGCTATGTTACGTTTTTCTAACAAAAAAATCACTAATTTATGTACATCCTTCTTTTCAACCCCTTAATCTCAACCATTTTCAAAATAAATTAGTAGTTTAGAAAGTAGACTCGGAGCACTTCGATCCTTGTTTTTGTTCCATCTCAAAATTTTGAGTGTAACTATCCTCAATTTCACGTCCAAGGTGAGCATTTCCTGATTTCAGAAGAAGAAAAAAAGTGGCCACTTAAGCCCCCTTTTTGGGAACCATCTTGGTGCACTTACCCAAACATATAAATACATGCCAAGAAACATTGTATAGGGGATCACATTACACACATGCAATCACAAAGAACATGAAAATAAAATAATTAAAAGAATAGTATGGCACATGTGAGTCAACCTGTAGCAGTTCATCTACATACAAATCTTGTTCATCATATGCTGAAGGTGGAAAACTAACCAAAGGTACAACAATAAATGTCAAACTAGGACAAGGCTATCTAACTCCTTTTCCCCCAAATGTAGGACAAGGATGAGTCAAAATAAAGCATTATATGCTACTCCTTGCAATATAAAAAATAATGATGCATAAAGTTAAATACATGTGGTACTGAGCATATTATAATTCTACAACTATCACATGGAAAGGAGCAACAACTAATGTTATTGATTATAATGAGTAGGAAAATTATCAATTTGATGCATATCCAATGAGATATTCTCACATGTAGTATCTGTCAATTCAGGATGCACTAAGGTTAAAGTTGTCTTACAAGAATCTTTTGTAATAGTGTTGATATTGAGTGAAGTATTTTTTTATGCTTTTTTTATCTTTGAAGGACAATAACCAAGACCACTAGTGGTTTCTTGTGTGTAAGGATCTATAGGGACACAAATACCTTGCTCCCTAGCACCACATCCTTTTCCATTATAGCCAAATTATTTTAAAATCTCATAACCTCTTCCATAAATTTTTTCCATTTCTTTTGGATTTGGTGGTTTGTCATGTTCACATTCATCATATGTGGATGTGTAATTTTTTTTTTCCTCTTCTTTGCTAAAAATTTTCAACTCATGTGCTTTTGATGACTCAGCTTGTGTGGATAGTATGTTTGTTTCTTTCTCTTTTCCTTTTTGTGTGTAATCTTGTATTCTCCCATGAATGTAGGTGTAAAATCCAAGGAACCCCACACATAATCCAATAGCTTTATAACTTCAATATTCTTCTCATTTTCTTCCTCTTGCATGGGTTCTATTTTTTAAGTTGGTATCAATTTTTTCAAAGGACTTACCTTGTTTGTCTCAGTGTGCAAAAAACTTTTTGGTTGAGGTTCATCTTTGATTATGTAAACCTTGTTGTTATAGCCATACTTCACTAGATGATGTAACATTGAAGGCAACACATTCATTGCATGAATCCAAGGTCTACCTAGGAAAATATTATATGAGATTTCATTAGGCATAACATGAATAGGGGTTTGTAATGTAACCTTTCCAACTATCACAAGTAATGTTACCACACTAGGAGGCTACTTTCCCAAATTATCAAACCCATGGATAGACAAGGAATCGGGTTCAATTTTAGTCTTATCCACTCCAATCTTATCCAAAAAATTTACACCACACACATTAAGGGCCAAACCATTGTCAATGAGATTTCTTTTTATTCCATTTCTATTAATAATAACCAATATCATCAAGGCCTCATTTTTTGTTTGCACTTCTAATGGAGGTAATTCATCTTGATGAAAGGTAATGTGCAAGTTGACCGAGTTCATACCTTGAATTTGGGTTGCTACATCATTTGTTTACACACTAGGAGGGATAAAAACTTGTTGTAAGACATTTTGAAGCATGCTATGATAATTAGGTGATGATTGAATCAAATCTTATAAGGATATCTTAGCAGGAGTGTTTTTAAGATGTTCCACAAGATCATACTACTTTCCATTGTGCAAAGGAAAGTGAGGAGCACTGGGAAAAATTGGTTGAGGCAATGGTAATGAAGTAGTTATTTCTTATGGTTTCCTATTGTTCCTTTTATTATATGTATGAGCAACAATATTATAACTTGGTTGATGTGAAGCATTATTACTAGTAAGTTGCCTTGCAAAATTTAAGATATGCCCTAGAGGTTGTGGTTGGTGTTGTGGTGGTCCTATGATAATAAGTGGATTAGGATATGACTTAGGAGGTCTAATAATTAGAGGACTCTTAGGAGGTCCAATGATTAAAGGACTCTCGGGAGGTATAATAATCAAGGAAGATCTAATGTTCAGAACCTCAATAGACTTATCCTTATTTTGATGATCTTCTAGTGAAGGGGAGTCTAATGTCACCTCATCATATTCATCTAAGGAAGCCACATTAATATTGTTCAAAGGGAATGTATCAATACTATCATCCTCTTGCACCATGATATCTTCCCTAGCAGGAGAGTTTTTAGGAGAGGAGAAAACTAGATTTTCATGGCATTCAATGGTTGGATCTTCTAAAATAACTTCATCACAAGTAGGTGAGATATCAAGAGTGGAAAAACTATTATTTTCTTTCTTATCAATGATTGCATCCTCTTGTTGAACACTATCTTCCCAAGCGGGAGAAGCATTGGGATAGGGGGCAACAAGATTCTCATGACTCTCAATGGTTGGATCTTTTAACACCAAGAGACCTTCGTCACAAGTAAGAGAGGTGTTGGGAGAAGAATGACTAGGATTATCATGATTGTCAATGTGTGTGTCCTCTTGTATCAAATCATTCTCACAAATTTGAGATATAGACAAAGTGATATTAGTGGATGTGTCAATGGTCTCACCCTTGTATCCAACAATTTCTTCCCAAGTAGGAGAGGTAGGGGAAGAGAAAAAAATAGGATTCTCATGTCTCTCAATGATGGATTCCTCTAACACCAAAATATCTTCTTCACAAATAGGAGAGATATTGGGAGAAGAACAAACTTGATTATCATGATTGTCCAAGATTGTTTTCTCTTTCACTAAGTTAGTTTCACACACAGGAGAGGGATC
This sequence comes from Sequoia sempervirens, assembly GCA_007258455.2. Lineage (NCBI taxonomy): Eukaryota > Viridiplantae > Streptophyta > Pinopsida > Cupressales > Cupressaceae > Sequoia > Sequoia sempervirens. The sequence goes on along the minus strand of VDFB02000017.1, from coordinate 506,801,683 downwards.
AATGAAAAATAAGAAAAGAGGGGAAAGGACTTCGTATTCATATGCTTGTGTAGTAACAAAAAAAGTAACCTTTTTCCTTTACTTGGTTTGGAATAATTAACATTAAAACTGAATTAATGGTGTCTTGGAGTAGTGTTGTGATGTGTTGTACACATTCACATCATTCTAAGACCTTTATTTGATTGAAACATGCTTTAATTGGTTCTTTGCAAAGGTGTTGTAAAGTGTTGTAACACACTTTCACACTTTTCTAGGATATATTTACTTAATTAAGCTTAATGGGCCCCTTCTTAATAAATTATATTCAAAATTGTACCTTATTAGGTGTTGCGAAGTGTTGTAAAGCACTTTCACATTTATCTGGGGTGGTATTAATTAATTATTGTTAATTGGAGTTAATTAACCCCTTTAATTCAAATTTAAACCTTGTTTATGACACCTCCTGAAGATCTATCCTAACACCCATAATTAAAATAATATAACATTTAAGTGGGAAAGAAATAGGTCCTTGAAAATAGTGCCAGGCTCCATTCACCCTAGGTGGCAAATGGGTCCTCCCTTAATACGACCCCCCTTTATCAATTGATCTAAAATGGGTTTTTAATGTATTTTCCATCCCCTAAGGTTAGGTCCTAGAAAATAGAGCTAGGACCCATTCGCCCTAGGTGACGAATGGGTCCTTCCTTAATGAGGACCCCCTTTTCAAATTTAATTCTGATGAGAATTTAATAAAGTTTACTTTCAGATCTGGTGTCAGCCTTAATTGTTTGAATTTTGGGGTTAATCTCCTAATTTAGTATAAATAAGGGGTTAATTCACATAGTTTCATCCTAGACTTTCAAGCACTCATGCATTATAGCAAATAGGAGTTCACAAGAGGATTTCAAGAGCATTCATAAAGTATTTTAAGGCATATTTCAAGAGTTTATTGCAGCAATTCAAGATCAATTAATCATGACAAAGGTTTAATGCATTCATGTATGTTGTTGAGATAAGAAAGTGGATGTAGCATTGAAAATATACTTACAAGCATTGTTCACAACATATTCAAGGATTCAATATCTACATTCTTCATGGCCATTACATGCTAGATTGTAGATTTGTTTCACAAGGCATCATCCAAGGTGATATCAATTGCACATTTCATGTTTCATGCTTCAATTACATTATTTCATCATTTGGTTTAATTACCTACAAGGGGTTTGACCAAGGTAAACCCCCATTCACTAAAAAAAAATAGGTTTTTCTTCCCTTGAATGTGTAATTACAGATTTACAAGTTGAAGATCAAGTGGAGCAAGTTTGGAGCAAAATTGTCAAAGTTGTCAAAGTTGCAAAAGTTGTCATCTAAAGTGAAAAATCAAAGATTCAAGGCTACAAAATTATCTACAAATTTCTAGAAGCTGATAACTGGGATTTTGAGAGTAAAAAAATCAAGGAACAGAACCCTGATCTTAGTTTTAGAAACCCTAATAAGGACCCATTCGGCACTAAAGGCGAATGAGTCCTCTATAGCCTAAAAACAAGTTTTTGACAAGGTACATAGCTTTTTATGCTCTAAAAACTTCCCTCATAGTTGCTATAATAGTTAGGTATCATTTTTTATTTTTATTTGCATCTTATCATATACATAATTGAGTGTTTTAGTAAGGAAAATATTTAGTGGTTTATCATCTTGTTCACTCATGGTGGTAAACCCTGCCTCTTTTCTAACTAAACATTTTGGTGAACTTGACTTATTGAGCATTGCAATTTTTTGATTTTTGAAGTCTCTTTTGAATCCTAGGTTAGATCTTGCATTCATTTGCATTTATATTTATTTGAATTAAGATATCTTTTAGAGTTACCTGTTTTGCATTAAATATTGCATCTCATCTAGGGTTTAGACTTACATTTTCTAAATCTAAAAAATACAAAAAGAAAATTAGTCATTTTTCATCTCATTTAGATATCATACAATTACATTTAAAAATAAAATCAAAATTTCATTTCAATTTAGACCTTGCATTTCATCTTTTCATTGCATATTTACATTGCATTTTTAGAAAATTTGAAATTGAATTTCACTGTCTCAAACCTGGAACTGAAAGATATCATTGAAAGCTTGAAAATCATTTAAAAATAGTTTAAAAATACCTAACCACAACCCATCCACCCCTATTGGTGAATGAGTCCTTGATCAGGTCCTGTCTATACCTTTTGGCAACTGAAAAATATCAAAATTCACTCTAAAATCTACATAAACATCTCAGAAATATCTAACCAAGACCCATTCCCCCTTACTGGCGAATGAGTCCCTGTTAGCTACTAATCTACATTTTTTGGACATTAAAATTTTATTTGCTAGCTTATGTTTGGTGATGTTACTTTCTTGTTTTGGTTTCTTGATTTGTTGTTTCATTAAATTCATTACATTTAGCTTAAATTGCTTCATTTCAATGCATTGTTAAAAAATAAAAATTTCATTCAAACATTTCATTTTCAGCTCATTGCATTGTGTAATTAGTAATTTTCATTGCTTAGAAACTGAAAATTGCATTTCATTCTAGGTTATTGCATTTCCCTTTTTCTATTTTAGGGTTTGCATACTAGGGTTGTAAAACTTGTATGAGCTTTACAACTTGGTGTCCTATTCGCAATACTATTATAAGATGTAGTTTGAGGCTCATGTCATCCCATGATATCTCTTTCATCATGGATATTGAGTTTTATGACTCTCTTTTTGATAGTGTTGAGAATCAACCCTTCATGGCTCATAGTTTGCATACTTCATTACCCATGACTTCACCTCCTACAACCAATGTCCTTAACGTTACCAACACCATCCCCACCATTACCACTTCCACTCAAGCTTTGGGTTCTACTCAAAGTCAAGGTGGAATTCCAATCCTTTCCTCCATGATAGCAATGTACATCCCTACATACACTAGTACACAACCTACAACAACATTCCAACCTACAACAACCTTTCAACCTACAACAAACATTCAACCAACCACAACATTTACACCCACTAGCACTATGTACACTTCCATAGGTATTCTCGTAGGAATTCCTTCCACCTTTATGCCTTCAAATACAATAATTCTTCAACAATCCAACTCCACCAACTTGAAATTTAAAAACCCTCCACATACATACACTACACCACCTTATTCCCCTCAACCTTACAACCAAAATGACCCTCTCATTAACTCACTTTTGCAAACCATGACATCCCATCAACAACAAGTGGCAACATTAGAACAGAACAATAATGGTCAACCTTTGCAATACATCAAGTCCACCTTGTTTTCCCTCGACATATTGCAGGGGTGAGAATTAGTTTAGTTGGCTTAAAAATCACTGTCAAAAGACTAGGAAGGGTTCTTGTCCTAGCACAACTCCTCTTTCCTCTATCGCTGCCTCAAAACCCTAGGGTTTTAGGAGGGCTTGTAGCCATGAGCCTATTTGGTCTCTTAACTCGGATTCTTGAGTTATCTCACCCTTCACCTCGGTGGACACTAGAAACTCCAAAAGGAACTCTAACTCAACTCTCAGGCGTTGCACATGACTGAAGTTGATTTCATGGAATTGTATGACTTTTCAAACCTTTTCTTGAACATACATTGAACTGTCCTCATCCTCCAACCACCAGTTGAAATGTTAAAGACTCAAGCCTCCTGTCAGACCCTTAAAAAGGTCCCTACATTCTTTATATACCACGCACTGAAAAGATCTCATCACCCCTACGTTGGGACTATGCAAAGACAATGTCTTTTCCTAACCGGGCATTGATTGCTCACCTAGGAATTAGTCTCTTTGCATGTCGTCTAATCTTTTGTAGTTTCCTACTTCTATTTTATGTACAACAGTGGATTCTAGCTTCATTTCCAATGAACTCATGCTTGAGTACAGTGGTAATGCTGCTAAAACTCCATTATCCTATCTTTTACTAGTCAGAATTAATACTTAAAGAAAAACACAGTAAATACAAACTCTGCAACAAATATGATACAGTTCCTGCACTAATACAAAGCTTTAAAGCAACCTCAATACATGCTGAATGTTTCAAGATTACGAATCAATACATTATCTTACAAAAAGAAATAAGAAAACAGAGAAAATTAGAATTTTCAAGTAGAAAACTAATATTTTTCTTATTCTCAAGAAAATTTCCACTGTAAAAAACATTCAACCACTCAAAAATGGTTGAGAGCTTTCTTTTCCATCACAAGGAAACCATTAGGTTTTCAATTTCGGGCTCAAAAGTAACCAAAAGATGTGTGTTCGAAAACACACTGTGTTTTGCAACTTAATCAAAACCTTAGGAATCAATAACACAGCAATTCCCAACTTATTCAAATTTAAACCTAAGCTTCACAAAAAGGTCCTTATACACAATATAAATGGTGCTAAAGACCATTCCTAACAAAACAAAATGATTTAAAACAACACCTCAAAATTTGTGCTTGTACTCTGGCAAGTGCTCCTGCACCATTCTCCCCCTCTCAACACAAAAACTAAGAACTGGAAAGAGGGATCATTTTTAGGTCAATTCCAAGCTTCTTGAATTGATCTTCTTGCACCCACATAGCCTCAGAGTCAGGCTTGCTCTTCAACTTGATAAGGTGCTCCATATAGACCTTATTCCTTGTTGACTTTTTCACCCTAGACTCCAAGATCTGCTCTGCCTCAAGCTGCTCTTGATTAGGTAGGGGTAAATTTTTGATGTCCTTGAAGACCTCATGACTGTTCTGAACCTCATCACTAACTGTGCCCTTATATATGATCAAATCAGCAACGTTGAACACCAGAGATATGCCCAAATCTGATGGTAACTCCACCTTGTAAGAATTCTTGCCATACTTGTCCAACACTTTGCATGGTCCTATTCTCTTCATTTGCAACTTGGTGGAAATCCCCTTCTACAATCTAGATTTGTTGAGGTGAACCATCACATAATCACCCACTTGAAACTGCACATCTCTCCTTGACTCATCAACTTTGTCTTTCAGCTTTTGTGTTGCTGCTGTAATTGTCTTCTTAACCTGCTCATGAATCTCCTTCATGGTCTGAATAAAATATTCTGCATGTCCACTCCTATTCTCCATTGTTCCAAGGTCTCTAAGCTCACAAATTCCTCTTGGGTACATCCCATACACAACTTCAAATGGACTTTTTCTTGTAGTCCTATTCACACTATCATTATATGCATATTCAGCTTGGGAAATCACCATATCCCAGGTCTATCCATATTCCTTTGTCAAGCACCTCAATAGGTTACCTAACACTCTGTTAACCACCTCGGTTTGACCATTGGTCTGAGGATGGTATGCTGATCCAAATGAAAAATTTGTTCCCAATCTGCTCCATAGTGTTTTCTAAAAATGGCTCATGAATTTCACATCCCTGTCAGAAACAATACTCAATGGCAATCCATGGATTCTTACAACTTCCCTGAAAAATAGATGGGCAATATATCTTGCATCATGTGTAGTCTTGCAAGGAATAAAGTGACTCATCTTGCTAAATCTGTCCACAACTACAAAAACACTGTCAAAACCAGTTTTAGTCTTGGGAAGACCCACCACAAAATCCATGCTCACACACTCCCATGGTCTATTAGGAATATGCAAAGGCTGATACAACCCAACATTGCTAGCTCCCCCTTTGGCTCTCATGCAAACAACACACTGTTCTACATACTTCCTAACATCCCTTGCTAACTTAGGCCAGTAATAAAACCTTTGTACCAGCTCTAAAGTTTTATTGATTCCAAAGTGTCCACTAAGACTGCCATTGTGTTTCTCTTGGATCAAATTTTCTCTCATTGATCCTCTTGGAACACATAACAAATTTCCCTTGAATAACAATCCATTTTTTAGTGTATACTCAGCATATTGACTGTGAAAGTGATTTGCAAAATCTGAACATACCTTGTAGGCTTCTGAGAAATCTTCATCCTCACCATAGAGATCTTTCAAACTTTCCAACCCGATGCTTTTCAGCTGTATCTCTTGGACTGTCAACATCCTCCTGCTTAATGCATCTGCCACTTTGTTTTGTTGTCCCTTCTTGTGCTTGATGGTAAATGTAAAAGCTTGAATGTAGTCCATCCATTTCAAGTGTTTATTGCTTAACTTCTCCTAGGTGTTGATATAACTGAGTGCTTGGTTATCCGTGAAGACCACAAACTCTTTGGGCAATAAATAATGCCTCCACTTCCTAAGGGACTGCACTAAAGCATAAAGTTCTAGATCATAGGTGGAGTATTTTTGCTTGGCTTCATTGAGTTTTTCACTAAAGAATGCTACAAGTCTACCTTCTTGACTAAGGACTCCTCCTACTGCTACTCCACTTGCATCACACTCAACTGTGAATAACTTATCAAAACTAGGCAACAAAATTATAGGTTGGGTTGCTACCTCTTGTTTCAGCTTTTCAAACCCTTTATCAGCCTCTAGTGTCCACTTAAACTTTGTTTTCTAACCACCCTTGATTTTATCTAACACTGGTGCACATATACCACTAAAATTCCTTATAAACTTCCTATAAAACTGAGCCAAACCATGAAAACTTCTTACCTCAGTTGCCGTGGTTGGTGTAGGCCAGTTTAGGATGGCTTCTACCTTACTTGGATCCATCTTCAGCATTCCTTGGGATACCACAAAGCCTAGATACACAAGGTCTTGTTTGAAGAAATCACATTTCTCAAGGTTGATTGCCAACTGTTCTTCTTGCAACCTTTTGAGTACCATCTCTACATGCTTCAAATGTTCTTCTGCTGTCTTACTAAAAATCAGTATGTCATCCAAGTAGACTGCCACAAAAATCCCTGTGAAATCCTTAAGCACCTCATTCATTAGTCTCATGAATGTGCTAGGGGCATTTGAGAGGCCAAATGGAATCACTTTTCACTCATATAAACCATCATTTATCTTAAAAGTTGTCTTCCACTCATCACCTTCCTTAATTCTGATTTGGTGATACCCACTCTTAAGATCTAGCTTGGTGTAGAATTTTGCACCTCCAAGGTAATCCATTAAATCTTCAATTCTAGGTATTGGGAATCTATACCTAATTGTGATCATATTAATTGCTCTAGAATCAGTACAAAGTCTCCATTTACCTCCTTTTTTTGTTGCCAAAACAACTGGGACTGCACATGGGCTGATGCTCTTTTGAATAAGACCTTGATTCAACAATTCTTCCACTTGTCTTGCCACCTCTTGGTTCTGCTCAGGGGTAAGCTTGTATGCTGCTTTGTTAGGCAATGAAGCTCTAGGTATGAATTCAATTTGATGACTTATTGCTCTCTTGGGTGGTAGAGTTGATGGTGTTCCATCACTCACTATGCTCTTGTATTTGTCAAGCAATTTTTGGACTGCTGCTGGTAACACTATCCTTTCAGCCTTTTCCTCTTCTTTGGGTTGCATCATGATCACATACCCTTCATTCCCTTGGTGTAGATTCTTGATGAACTCCTTGCCACTGCTCAACATGATATTAGGAACCTTGGACTGCCCTTCATCATCCTCAATCAATGATTACAGTTTGAAGGTTTTCCCATCCTTCTTGAATTCTATGGTATTCTCCTTTCCATGATATATATCACCTCTGTCATATTGCCATGGCCTTCCAAGAAGAAGATGGCATGCATCCATGGGCAGTACATCACAGATCAGCTTGTCTTTGTAGCCTCCTATTGAAAATTCCACTGTAACCTGCTCATTCACTAAGACACTCTGCCCTTTGTTCAACCATGTGACTTTATAGGGATTGGCATGAGGTACCTTCTACAATTTTAACTTATTTACTACCTCCTTAGAGATTATATTGTCTGTAGAACCAGAATCTACAATAACCTTGCATACCTTTCCCAATATCTTGCACCTTGCTCTAAACAAAGCTCTCCTTTGCTTGGGTTCTTCCTTGACTGGTTGCCTGATCAAAACCCTATTGAACTTCAGATTTTCACCTACTTCTGACTCTATATGACTGATCTCAGGTGTCTTTACACTCATGGTGTCCTCTTGTGCATAAGCTACTCTTTTCTCATTGCTAGATGAAGCTTTCTTCGGGCACCTATAAGCTGGATGGCCTAGTTGATTACAGTGATAGCACTTCATGGTGGTAAAGTATGAGTTACTTCTACCTGATCCTCTTCCTCTGTTTGAACCCCCTTGAGGTCCTCTTCCTCTATTAAATCCTCCTCTTGATGATGTTTCACCTCCATGCTTAGTAAGCTTTGATTCACCTTGGCTTCTTTGGTCACCACCTCTTCCTTGGTAACATCCACACTTTCCTCTTTGATCTCTGCCTCTTCCTCTACCCTTAGAGGACTGATCATGCTTCCTTTTATAACTTTCTTCAGTCTTAATAGCTAGCTGATAACATTGGTGGACTGTCTTGGGGCTGAGCAAAGCCATCTCTTCCTGTATATTCCACTTCAAACCATTGAGGTACCTAGCCACTTTTAGGCTCTCGTCTTCCGCCACATTTCATCTCAAGTATAGCTTCTGGAACTCTTCAGTGTAGGTGTTGACATCTTGATCTTTTTGTCTTAAACTCTGCCTCTTCTTGTGGAGTTGGATCTCATAGTCATCTGGCATATAGGCTTCTTTCACTTTAGCAACCATTCCTTTCCAGGTTGATATAGGCTGCTTACCTTCTTTCTCCCTTTCAGTCTGGACAAATTTCCACCAAGTTAATGTTGTTCCTCGCAACCTTGATTTTGCAACCTTCACCTTTTGTGCTTCTGTAACTCCATCACATTCGAAGTGATTCTCCATTTCATCTATCCAGTCCAAGACCAGATCAGGATCCATCTTTCCATGGAATAGTGGTACACCCTCAAGTCCTTTTCCACTCAGGGCTTTTAATGCCTTCAAGAAAGGCTCCTCCTGGACAAAAGGGTCAGGTTAAGGGACTTTGTCTTCCTCTACAACCTCTTCTTCTTTTGGCACTTTGCCTTCCAATTTCGCCTTGTTCAATGCTTCTTCAACCTGATCTATTCTTTCCTTTAGAGATTTTTTATCCTCTTCTTGCTCTTCAACCATCTTGGTTAACTATGCATTTGTCACCATCTTGGGTGGTTCACTTGATTCAACTTCCTCTGACATATAAGCTATTTTCCCAAATCTTTCACTGCTCTGATACCAATCTGATAGAACCAGCGTTGATTGAGAAAACACAATCTCAATGCTTGATTCTTTGTCTTAAGAACTCCTTAAGGTGCTAGTTCATTCACCCTACAACCTATAGGTTCTCTATTTTTGAGGCACCCCCGATTTACTTTAGCAACCCTGCTATCATTGCAAATTTGCTACTACCAAGCATTACTTGATGCTCTTTCTCCACATGCACCAACTATCCCTTATTCCTCTAAAGACCAGACAATCTTCTATTCTACCCAACCTTGTTGCAGGGGTGAGAATTAGTTTAGTTGGCTTAAAAATCACCGTCAAAAGACTAGGAGGGGTTCTTGTCCTAGCACAACTCCTCTTACTCTATCGCTACCTCAAAACCCTAGGGTTTTAGGAGGGCTTGTAGCCATGAGCCTATTTGGTCTCTTAACTTAGGTTCTTGAGTTATCTCACCCTTCACCTCGGTGGACACCAGAAACTCCAGAAGGCACTCTGACTCAACTCTCAGGCGTTGCACAGGATTGAAGCTGATTTCATGGAATTGTATGACTTTTCAAACCTTTTCTTGAACATACATTGAACTATCCTCATCCTACAACCACCGATTGAAATGTTAAAGACTCAAGCCTCCTATCAGACCCTTCAAAATTTCCCTGCATTCTTTATATACCACACACTGAAAAGATCTCATCACCCCTGTGTTGGGACTATGCAAAGACAATGTCTTTTCCTAACCGGGCATTGATTGCTCACCTAGGAATTAGTCTCTTTGCATGCTGTCTAATCTTTTGTAGTTTCCTACTTCTATTTTATGTACAGCAGTGGAGTCTAGCTTCATTTCCAATGAACTCATGCTTGAGTACAATGGTAATGCTGCTAAAACTCCATTATCCTATCTTTTACCAATCAGAATTAATACTTAAAGAAAAACACAGTAAATACAAACACTGCAACGAATATGATATAGTTCCTATGCTAATACAAAGCTTTAAAGCAACCTCAATACATGCTGAATGTTTCAAGATTACGAATCAATACATTATCTTGCAAAAAGAAATAAGAAAACAGAGAAAACTAGAATTTTCACGCAAAAAACTAATTTTTTTCTTATTCTCAAGAAAACTGCCACCCTAAAAAACATTCAACCACCTCAAAAATGGTCGAGAGCTTTCTTTTCCATCACAAGGAAACCATTAGGTTTTCAATTTCGGGCTCAAAAGTAACCAAAAGATGTGTGTTCGAAAACAAACTGTGTTTTGCAACTTAATCAAAACCTTAGGAATCAATAACACAACGATTCCCAACTTATTCAAATTTAAACCTAAGCTTCACAAAAAGGTCCTTAGACACAATATAAATGGTGCTAAAGACCATTCCTAACAAAACAAAATGATTTAAAACAACACCTCAAAATTTGTGCTTGTACTTTGGTAGGTGCTCCTGCACCACATAACCACTCCTTTGTTTTGATCCTTATCTTTTAGTTGTATATAATTTGCTGACAGTGCATACCTATGCATAATTCATGTATATCGAACCAGTTGTATCCAATGTTTGTAACTATAATAGGGTCCAACATACTTCATCAATTTAGTAACTTTGTTGTAACAGAACTTTATGTCGTCCATGCAAAATAGGCCCAAACCATGTAATGATGATGGTGCTATGTGATATATCCTCTCATTGACACAAAAATCGATGTTTATTGGAGGATTTTCCTTGGGTACCCATTGTTTCCGTAGATGTTTGTACCTCAAGGGTACCTTGATGTCGCCTATGCTCTTATCATCATAAGAACATGGCCCCCCTTTAGCAAGAAAAAATTCCATGCGTTTACGAAATTTTCTTCTAATCTTTTGACCTCTAGTTGATCTCCCTCTTTTATAAATACTACATGTCAGCCTTTCCTCTTCTCTTCCTAAATTTCCCTTGCTCAAGGAAGACAAACCTGACAAATACCTATTTGGTGGTACCTACACTCGTAAGGATGTTGGATAAAGTTCTTTCATGGTGATGTGATCCCAAGGTGACATTATGATTAATCTATCATTTCATCGCTAGAATTTCATAGCTTATAAGGTAATCAAGTCTTGATAGATTGCAAGCTATTGTTACTACCGTCCAAATGTGTCCATCACAAATCAAATCTACTTAATGTTTTAACTCCCAAACTTTGTAACAAGTGTTAAATGTGACTATGGTCCACTAGTTATACAACCAAGGCCTCAAATGTATTTTGTAACTGTAATAAAAGGACTTTTGCTCTTCATTC
>VDFB02000017.1:506749608-506781722 GCA_007258455.2 Sequoia sempervirens | reverse complement strand
ATGAGCTTCCACCATCACGTGGTTGGCCTTGTTAAGTAGAGAATATTAAACTATACTCAAAACAAAGAGAAGCTCAATAAGGTAATGCACTTTTCAATATAAGAAATGCATCATTTGAAGCATCAAACCCATATGCAGTCTGTATGTATGATCAGTCGTCAGTCTCCGCAATGGTACATTTCCACGAATATATATATATATATATATTTTAAATTTTGCTTCTTCGTCGTAATTTCGATGATAACCACCGATGAATCAATAGAAAGGCTTGACAAAGTTTCTATAGCTACGATGATGATTTCGGCGTAACTCACTACCCATTTTGTCACCCTTCCAATGATATTTCGGTGTTCCTACCACACTACTACTTACCCATTTCATCGCACTTTCGACAAACTTTTGGTGTTCTTCGGACGCTACTCCTTGCTAATTTCATTGCAAAGTCGACAAACTTTTGGTGTTGTTCTGACGCTACTACTTGCCTTTTTCGTTGCACATTCGATGAAATTTTGGTGTTCTTTCGATGCTACTACTTTAGTATTTCGTCGCTCTTTGGATGAACATCCTCTATTGTTTCCACACTACTGCTTGCCCATTTCGTCGAACCAACGACGAACTTCTGGTGTAATTCGTTGGTAGATAAACAAAGTTTTTGTCGATATTCTGACAAAATCCCAGGGTATTTCATGATGCCGTCGACCGATGATTCTTCGTTGTTATTTCGACATTTAAATTGTCATCAGCCTTGCGATGAAAAAATGATGGAAAGATTTTTTCCATTTCGTCACTCTTCCGACAGAGATTTGTCGAATGACTGGCGAACGCCTGTCAGAAAATGGTGTCAAATCTAGTAGTGTGGGTATTCCTATTTCAATAACAAACAGTTTGTTCTATCAACCCAGTTGAATACATTTGTGTGAATTAATAGGAACTGGTGAAATTTTATTCTTAGGTCAAGGTTCAGAATACATAGAAGCATGTAGTTTTTCATTTCCAGTGATACCCAGGAGAGAGCTTGTTAAGTAAATGCAAGAATAAATGCAGAGAAGAGGTGGGTTGAGCATTAGAGGAAAAGAAATACAGTTTTCTTCATAAATATACAAATACCATGTCATTATTTTGTTTCAGGGGTCCAAAATGCCACCAGTTGTTTTGGGCCGAGCCTATAGGAATAGAACCAAACAAATGAAGTTGCAGTTTTGAATCTCAAGTACCCACGATTGGGGTTTCTAATAAACACACTGATTTTCACTATTTTCAACCATCTGTGATACCCATATTTGGGTTCGCTTTCAAAATGAAAAGAAGCAACTATAGTAATAACCCATGTGAATTCTTGTATAAAATAGCAAATGACATAAAATGCAAAATTTTCTATGCTGTTCCGAGCTTCAAAATGAAAGAGATGCAACTCTCATTCGATTTTCACAATACCCACGAAAAGAGATAGCAATAAAATACAAAAATGCAAGTTTCCTGTGTTGGGTTGAGCATCAGAAGAAAGAAAATGCGGTTCTATTCAAATTTCCATTATACCCACAAGCGGATTTATCTTTAGAAAGCCATAATGATGAATTTTTTGTTCTGGGTCGAACCCAAAATCTTTAAAACATGTTTTCTATAATATACATCTGGTGCAGACTGAAAATGGCCAGAAATTCATGAGTAAAGAGGAGATTCTTTAAGTCTCTGAGAAGCATAATATCTGGTAAAGATGGTTTACCAACCAATGGTGTGGAGAGTGCATATAGCCACGACCAAGAGTTCTAGATGGAGTCCAGAAGATAAGATTTCGAGCCTTTAGAGGACGGCCCAGCTCTCAATGTGGGTCGAGTTCACATAGACATAAATGTAATCACAGGAAAAGCAAGACAAAGGCATTAGAAATTGTGTTCATCGGGGCCTCAAGGTCAGAATAAGCAGATATGAAACCATCGAAGCTAGCTTACCTTATGCACAGTAGAAGAAAGCAAGAAAAACACAAGGCGAGCTCTCTCATAGAGCCTTCAATGGAACCCAAGTTCGAGCCCATGACGGACCAAGCAGGCCGAAGTCAGAGGAAGTGCAAAGAGAGGTTAGAAAGAAGCATGACAGGCTGTAGCCTTAGGGTCTTTTGATATTCTAGAATGAAGTGAAAAAAGCTATGATACAGCAAAACAAAGCTTACCCACTGGAGGTTCAATTATCAGAAAAGTTTAGTGAAGATTCTGAAGGCACACAAGCTCGAGTTCAACTCAATCATGGCGGAAGCATGTCAACTGGCAGAGCTTTTTTCTTTCAAGCTGGAGAGTGCGAAATGAAGTGATCATTAGGGTTTGACTTCATTTTCTATCAAAACCCTAATTCGACCTTATGATGATTTGGAATATTCAGTCAGAACACATGGAGAAATATAAATGACTTTGGCTTTGCATCATATTTTAATCTAAGTCTAAATGTTGATATTTGAAAGGGGGCTGAGTTTCTTTTGTTAGGTCGAAAGTTAAGTCTTTAACACTTATTCTTTTCCTTGGTGGATTATGAATAATTGAATAAGGATTATGGTTGTTTTATGAGAAAATAATAAGGGTGAATAGTGAATGCTTTATGATCTAGAAGTGATTATTTTTATCACTTAAGGTTTGCTTTCTCATTGAAAGGTTAATAATCCATTTAGGGTTCTTTATTTCTTTTGATTGATTTTAGAGAAATCAATGAGAGTTTTGATGAGAAGAAGATAATTATGTAATATATTTTATGATTTTGTGAGAAAATCAAATTATTGTAATGGAGAGATAAGAAGCTTTTCTTTTTTGCAAAGATTTTTAATCTTTAATTGCAAAAAATAGACAAATTGTGCAAATCTACAATCTTGTAAAGCAGAATCGTAAACAATATCCTATAAATTGTTTTATGATTTCTTGCTATTTTTAGCAGATTTTTGTTGACTTTTCCTCTTGGTCGGATTTAACACCTATCTTGGAGAGATAAGGTGTTTTTTGAGCTTTTAAAGCAAATTGAGCCTATTTTAGAGGCTTGACAATGTGATCATAAAAGCATTGTGTTTTTTTCTACTTTTATGTAGTTTTTGAGACAGTTTGAAGCCTTTTTCCTTTTGCTTTTTTCTGAGCTCAGATTAGGGTTTCTTGAGAGATATTCCTTTCAAAAGACTTAGTCTTTTTAGCACTCCTTCAGAGTTCAGATCAGGGTTCCTACTCATATGCATTATTGAGCTTATGAACACATTTTGTACTCAGTTTCAGATTATGGCATTCTCCTTTAGTTGAATAAAAAAAAACAACATTCCTACTTCTCATTTTTGTGTCCATTTGTAGTTTCAGTTTTATTTTATCTTGTGATTTCTATTTACAGAGTCCTTGTTTTTTCCTTAAACTATAATTCTTAATGCAAAAAGTTCAAAATACAGGTTGCATGTTGTGCTTCAAGTTAGGCCTTCATGCAAATTATTCATGTATCAATTGTTCATGACAAGTTGTGAAATATTGTATTTTTCTAAAAACTGTCTGTGAGGAAGAGATCAGAATCATCATTGAATCATTATCAGGTTTTGAAAGTCGTCTATCAGTAATAGGTTTTAGTTTTCAGTCACCTTTTTATCCCTTTCCTCAGAAGTTATTTAGAATAGGAGTTATCATTTGGAGAACCAGCTCACTCTGGAGATTCCCCCTTCGCTCAGATCACCCACATCTGAAGGAGGTTTCCATGTTTTGGTAGATTGTTGAATATTGCATTCAGCAGGGTGCAAATCTATTGACAACAATTTTTTGCATGCTCGGTGGGACATTGAAAGCTACTTTCAGAGAATTTTTAATATTTCAATTTGCTATTTGGTGTATGTAGCAGATTTTTCAGCCTTCTGGAGGCTATCACAATATACCTGGCGACTCTGGTTCTATTTTCTGCATGTTAGTACAATCTGCGCATGAGAAACATTCAAACAAGATCAAGTTCTATTCCCTTCAAGTATCGAGAGTTTTCCCCATCACGAAGAAGAGGCAGGATAGCAAGGAGGCTTTTTGAAGCACCCACAAGGTCAAAGTCAACACCTCCATTTTTTAGTTCCTTAGTGTTATCACCAGGAGTTACAACCCCGATTTCACAAGTACCACCGATGGAACCACCGAGGTAGCATCTATTCACACCCTTCAATGGTGGTACCCCATTAAATATACTTCAGCACGATGATATTCCAGCTGTAGCCCTTAGAGGTCTATTGTACTTCACCGAAGAAGATTACACTACACCTATTGAGCACATCCATGAGGTGGCCACGCTATGCTCGGTGCATAATATCACGTAGGAGAACGTCGCTTTAAGGATGTTATCTGAGTTATTAAAAGGTAAGGCATTAGATTGGTTCAGAGGCCTCGCAGCCAACTCAATTGCAATGTGGGATGCGTTAGGTGATGGCTTATACCAACATTTTGCTGATAAATCTGACAATTTATCCTTATTAAAGCAGCTCAGCACCATTCAAGGGGCGCCAAATGAGCACTTGGCAGATTTTAATTATAGATTTTAGAGGACCTGGGACAGGATCCTGGCAACGGTAAAGCCCTTGCCAGCACATGCATTTATGTTTTATTTAAAAGCTTTAAACAATAAGATTGTTGTTATGACTCAGTCTATGGGTGGTCTAATGCTTCCTAATGCTTGTAATATTGTCATTAACGCTGAAAATTTCCTCATTCAAGTTGGAGACATAGCTCCTAGGCCTCCTATGCCCTTGTTTCTAGAAATATAGCCACCGATTCCTGCTGCTATACCTCCTTTGGTTATTGTCCCGCCTATTCCAATGATAGGATATCATAGTACAGCCCAAGAAGTTGCCGCCCCAACCCAAAAATTAGAGATGTAAGAGCTTAAAACCATATTAAAGACCTTCAGAAATGATCTTGTGACTATTAAAAAGCACGTGGGCCAAGAACACAAGCCTTATCAAGCCCTTTATCAGCAAAACTAGCAAAATAGACCCGCTTTTCAAAATGACTATGAAGCCCAACGGAGAAATTTTTACCCTAGGCAATTCAAGCCATACAACCTGAACGCTGCTAGTTTGTCAAAGGAACTTGTGCCAAAAAATAATGTTGTCAAGGATTGCGATTGGTTTTATCTGTGCAATCAGCCCCATAGCCAATCAATGTACGCCAATGGAATGAGGAATCAAGCTTTAATGGTTTAGAATAGCTATGCTATTCTAGAAAATGTTGCAGATTAAAATCAAGAACAACAAGATAACATAGAAGTCACCTTACCCAACTGGTAGAGCTCCAATTTATGTGGCCTGAATGTCCAAGACCAGCAAAATTCTCCTATTTCAGCTAATACCAGATCTAAAAAGTGAGCTATGGATCTAGGACAGCAAGCTAGAAGTTCATAATAGTAGCCTTCGGTCAGTAAGTAGCCTATTTTATCAGAAGTTAATGTTGCCATGCAGCCTAAAATGAATATTTTAAAAAGGGAGCAGGAGATACCTAGCAAGGATCAACTAAAAATGCACATTTAGCCTTTTCAGAGGCAAAATGAAGTTGCTATCACAAAAAATCAGAAGAAGGTAAAATCTTCGTCATTCAATATAGTTGAGCATCTCAAAAAAAACTACTGTTAGCATGTCAATATTAGATGCCCTACAGCTTCTAGGGCAGAAAGGTTTATTGTAGAATGCTTTGGATGAGTTGTCTATTTCTGACAACGCAAATCAAGGAGTTGCAAAAGTTGTGTTGGCTAACGATTTGGAGGATAAAAGTGGGCTAAAAACAAAAGAGGTAAAACCCCCTCCATTTTATTTAAGTCTAATCATAGGTGATAAGATCATTCATAACTATATGGTTGATTCTGGCGCTAGTAGTTCAGTCATGCCTAAGAGTTTAGCTAATAAATTAGGTCTTGTTTATGAGCCTAATCCTCAGAAAGGTGTAGTGCAATTAGATGGGTCTGCTGTTAAGACTGCTGGTATTATCAAAAATTTAGCCCTTACCTTGCACACATCCCCAAGTTTCACTATTCATCAGGATATTCATGTCATAGACTTACCGCCGCACTTTGCCATTTGTCTATCAAGGGATTTTACAACCAAATTGGGTGGGTTTTTTGTCTTCTGATTGGTCTCATCTATTTTTTATGGTACGAAAGTGACCATAAAGTTCGAGCCTGTTGCCAAAGACTATAATGAACCATACTCGCCCAATCCTATAAACGCTAACCTCTATGCCACCTCTGCGACAGAGGAGCAAACTATGATCTCAAACTGTAGCACCCACGTAGACTACATCAATCTAGATGAATGGGCAGCTGAAGACCACGAGCTTGATCTGTTCCAGAACGTAGATGAGGTAGGATTAGGAGTCTACATGATCTGAGAGCCAGCTTGTGATATGCCTAATCTTTGTAAAGAGGATGAACCATCTGTAGGAAATGATAATGAGCTTTGGAAGCTTTATTTTGATTATTTGAGGAGTAGTGTTGGTGCTGGGGGTGGAGCTATGTTGATATCACCCAAAGGAGATAAGTATTTTTTAGCTTGCAGATTTTCTTTTAGTTGTTCAAATAATATAGTTGAGTACGAAGCGTTGGTGCATGGCCTTGAGTGGGCCCGCAAACGAGGTATTAAATGCTTGTAGGTTTATGGTGATTTTGAGTTGATTGTTAATCAAGTCAGAAATTTAAATGCTGCTAAGAATGATTTGCATAAGAAATACAAGCATCGTGTATGGGATTTAATGGAAGATTTTAATGCTTTTAACATCATGGCGATTCCTCATAATCAAAATAAGCATGCTGACAGGCTCGCTGTCACAGGAGCTCAATTTGACATTCCCAAGGAAATTCATAAGGTAGAAGCACGTCAATATGTGAAAATAGTGGTCAAACCTTCTGTACCTGACAATAACATGAGCTAGCAGGTTTTTGATAGCAATGAACAAATCATGAATTTTCTGATTGCTAAAGCTGAGTTCGCGGATGGAAATCAGCAAAAATGGCAGCAGCAGTATGAGGACCAAATTGTGCAATTAAAGACCAATAAGCTGCCAAAAGGTTTGGTGACCTTGGAATCTATGTTTAACTCAGATGATCAAGTACAAAAGGACAAATGTAGCTTCACTGTTAAAGAAGAACATTATGCAGCCATCGAAATTTTAAAAGGCAAGCTTCTCAAGCTGGGCAAGGTATGTAGTCAAGATGAACAACAAGCCTTTATTCTATTGTGTCAAAAATTTAGTGATTTTTTTGCTTGGGAGTACAAGGATTTGAGAGGTTTTAACATCAAACTAGCCCAACATACCATCGAGCCTGAGCCCGATGCAAAGCCAGTAAAGCAGAAGCAAAGACCGCTTAATCTGAAGTTAGAACACCTTATGAAGGCTGAACTGAATAAACTAGTTGAAAGCAGTATTATTTTTCCTATCAAACACACCTCTTTGGTGTCAAATTTAGTGCCAGTTAGGAAGAAAAGTGGGGAAATCAGATTATGTATTGATTTTTGAGATTTGAATAAAGCATCATTGAAAGACCATTACGCACCCCCTTCCATGGATCAGATTTTACAAGTGGTTTATGGTTCTGATAGATTTTCCTTGTTAGATGGTTACTCAGGTTACAACCAGATTCTAGTTAAGCAAGAGGATCAGTTTAAAACAACGTTTACAACCAAGTGGGGCATGATGGCCTACAAGAAAATGCCTTTCAGCTTATCAAATGCTAGAGCAACTTTTTAGCGTGCTATGGATATGGCCTTTCACGGCCTTATGAACAAGTTTGTTCTGGTATATTTAGATGATATTACTATTTTTTCTAGAAATGCTAATGAACACTTGCATCATTTGGAACAGATTTTTTAGAGGTACAGAGAGTTCGGAGTGTCTCTCAATCCAAAGAAGTGTATATTTTCAGTACACGAATGCAAACTGCTTGGACACATTGTCTCAAAGCAAGGTATTTCAATTGATCCTGAAAGAGTTTCCACAATTCTTGAATTGCCATTACCAGCCCACAAGAAAGGCTTGCAAAGATTTATTGGAAAGATAACTTTTGTGAGGAGGTTCATACCAAATATCGTAGCCTTGCTGCAACCTCTCACTTCTATGCTGAAAAAATATGCCATTCAGTTGGACCAAGGAAGGCAGGAGGAGCTTCGAGTAGATCAAGGAAGCACTTGCAGCCGCTCCTACTCTCATTAATCCAAACTTTGACAACTATTTTATTTTGTATGCTTTTGGAGGAGTGGATACTGTTTCAGCTATGTTATACCAGCCAAATGATGAAGGCTTGGAGCAGCCTATTGCATTTTTTAGCCAAGTTTTGCACGATTACGAGGTAAAATACTCTTTTGTTGAGAAGCATGTCTTTGTTGTTGTAAGAAGTTTAAAGAATTTTAGACACATGCTGTCAAATAACAAGATTCATTTATTAGTGGCTCATTCAATTGTTAAAGATTTTTTTCTTAACAAGGATATTAATGATAAGTGTGCTAGTTGGATCACCAAAGTAATGGACTTCGATGTCGATATAAAATTAACCAAGCTCGTTAGAGGCAAGGGTTTGTATGAACAGATTGTTGGAAATGAGGACAACAACTCAAATTATGGGAAAAAGGGGATGTTAGTGGCTCCAATTATGAAGTAACCTATATGAGGCACCCACAACAGTACAGCCTACTATTAATCATGCATTGAAACAATCAATCAGTGAAGAAGAGATGAGCTGAAGGAGAAATAACAATATCATGATCATCATGTTCTATTTTTTATGCTAACATTCTTTGTTTCCTTGTGCACGTATAGGTAAATTCATGAAGTTGAACATTATTTGAAGACCAAGCATGTGGAGAAAAATGGGCTCCCACAAGGCTAGAGCTCGACATCCTGCCCTATTCATTAAACGGGCTGATTTTAAAAATACATCATCATATTCATCAAGTGAAATGAAATATAGCTGAAGGCAGAAAAAAGATTCATCCATCGAGTTACTAAACCAACTGTGCATTCATAACGATCAGGTTATTCTTTCTGAAGGCTACAGGTGAACAGTGAGTCTAGTTCACTCAATTAATTCAGGTCAGTACATTTATATCAAGCATTGCTAAATAATTCATATTTTGTGTTACTTTTTGATCATAATCATATATGTCATGCAAGTTCTAGTTCATCAATTCATTCTTTTTCATAGTCAAGGATAGTGAACAGGCATACAATATGCCTTAATCAAGAGTTTTGTCTTGGTTCTCATCGTGAAAGAGTGCAGATTTTTAAAGAATAGTTTAATAAGTGAAACATAAAAATGCATGAAGAGTACCATGTTGCTCAAGTGTACAAGAGACGAACAGTGCTTTCAAGTTTTTTAAATGAATCACCAGTTTCAGTTGACTGATAAGTGGATAAAAAATTAAGAATCACAAGATAAAATGATAACAGTTTATGAGGTATTATCTATATAAGGAAACATGTGAGCTTGCATTGAAAGCAATGTGCAAGAGCAAATAGCTCATTCTGGCTGGAAGAATGTTTCAAGTAGAACCATGTATCAGTGTCTAACTGAAGACAACAATCAAAGTATGATGTACATTCAAAATTGTTTTCAGTGAATTACAAGAGTCAAGAAAATTAGGCATGAACAGATTTGATAAAGGTTCAAATACACAAGTGTCATTTCCAGAGTAAGCAAGTTCATGAAAGCATGAGAGTTCAAATAGGGCATGTTAATGATGCCTGAAGTAAACAGAAGTCATAAGAGGAATCTTTTGAATGCAGATGTGTACAATGTTGCAATGTTTCAATCTAAATCCCTACGAAGTAGAGGGAAAAAGTTGTGTTAAGGTTGAGGGAAATCAAAAAGACACTGTCGTGTGTACAGAATATAAGTATGAGAACAGTATACATTAAGAGGTCCTTCTCTTCATAATGAACAACCACTGAATCATGCTGGAGGTAAGAAATTCAAATGCTTTAGAAGCCTAGTTTTACATGATTAATTGAAATGCATAAATTGGAGAGAGGTCAAAATCAGTTTTAATAACAAATGCCAATTATGTTTTTGTGCAACTGAAAGTGCAAAAGAGACTATGGTGATTGAGCTAAGTTGCATGAGAATATTAAAGATAACAGGTGTGTTTCAGATCATCATTTGAGTCTTCTTTCAAACACAGAGTATCAAAATAAGACACCACTCGCAATGGATCGAGTCATAAAATAAATACAAGTATTCAAAATTTTCACCATTTTCAATCATACATGTGGGTATTCCTATTTCAATAACAAACAGTTTGTTCTATCAACCCAGCTGAATACATTTGTGTGAATTAATAGGTACTGGTGAAATTTTATTCTTGGGTCAAGGTTCAGAATACATAGAAGCATGTAGTTTTTCATTTCCAATGATACCCAGGAGAAGGCCTGTGAAGTAAATGGCAAGAATAAATGAAGAGAAGAGGTGGGTCGAGCATCAGAGGAAAATAAATACAATTTTCTTTAGAAATATACAAATACCATGTCATTATTTTATTTTAGGGGTCCAAAATGCCACCAGTTGTTTTGGGTTGAGCCTATAGGAATAGAACCAAACAAATGAAGTTGTAGTTTTGAATCTCAAGTACCCACGATTGGGGTTTCTAATAACCACACTGATTTTCACTATTTTCAACAATCTATGATACCCATATTTGGGTTCGCTTTCAAAATGTAAAAGAAGCAACTATAGTAATAACCCATGTGAAGTCTTGTATAAAATAGCAAATGACATAAAATGTGAAATTTTTTGTGATGTTCCGAGCTTCAAAATGAAAGAGATGCAGCTCTCATTTGATTTTCACAATAACCATGAAAAGAGATAGCAAGAAAATACAAAAATGCAAGTTTCCTATGTTGGGTCGAGCATCAGAAGAAAGAAAATATAGTTCTATTCAAATTTCCATGATACCTACAAGCAGATTTATCTTCAGAAAGACATAATGATAATTTTTTTGCTCTGGGTTGAACCTAAAATCTTTAAAACATGTTTTCTATGATATACATCTAGTGTGGCCTGAAAATGGCCAGAAATTCATGAGTAAAGAGGAGATTCTTTAAGTCTCTGAGAAGCAAAATATCTAGTAAAGATGGCTTACCAACCAATGGTGTGGAGAGTGCATATAGCCATAGCCAAGAGTTCTAGATGGAGTCCAAAAGACAAGATTTTGAGCCTTTAGAGGACGGCCCAGCTCTCAATGTGGGTCGAGTTCACAGAGACATAAATGTAAGCACAGGAAAAGCAAGACAAAGGCATTAGAAATTGTGTTCACCATGGCCTCAAGGTTAGAATAAGAAAAAAAGAAACCATCGAAGCTAGCTTACCTTATGCACAGTAGAAGAAAGCAAACAAAACACAATGCGAGCTCTCTCATAGAGCCTTCAATGGAACCCGAGTTTGAGCCCATGATGGACCAAGTAGGCCGAATTCGAAGGAATTGCAAAGAGAGGTCAGAGAGAAGCATGACAGGCCATGGCCTTAGGGTCTTTTGATATTATAGAATGAAGTGAAAAGAGCTATGATACTGCAAAACAAAGCTTACCCACTGGAGGTTCAATTATCAGAAGAGTGTAGTGAAGATTCTCAAGGCACACGAGGTCGAGTTCAACTCAATCATGGTGGCGGCATGTCAACTGGCAGAGCTCTTTTCTTTCAAGCTGGAGAGTGCGAAATGAAGTGATCATTAGGGTTTGACTTTGTTTTTGATCAAAACCCTAATTCGACCTTATGATGATCTGAAATTGGTCAGAACACATGGAGAAATCTGAATGACTTTGGCTTTGCATCATATTTTAATCTAAGTCTGAATGTTGAGATTTTAAAGGGGGCCGAGTTTCTTTTGTTAGGTCGAAGGTTAAGTCTTTAATACTTATTATTTTCCTTAGTGGATTATGAATACTTGAATAAGGATTATGGTTGTTGTTTTATGAGAAAATAATAAGGGTGAATAGTGAATGCTTTATGATCTAGAAGTGATTATTTTTATCACTTAGGGTTTGCTTTCTCATTGAAAGGTTAATGATCCATTTAGGGTTCTTTGTTTCTTTTGATTGATTTTAGAGAAATTAATGAGAGTTTTGATGAGAAGAAGATAATTTGTAATATATTTTATGATTTTGTGAGAAAATCAAATTATTGTAATGGAGAGACAAGAAGCTTTTCTTTTTTGCAGAGATTTTTAATCTTTAATTGCAAAAAATAGACAAATTGTGCAAATCTACAATCTTGTAAAGAAGAATCGTACACAATATCCTATAAATTGTTTTATGATTTCTTGCTATTTTTAGCAATTTTTTGTTGACTTTTCCTCTTGGTCAGATTTAAGACCTATCTTGGAGAGATAAGGTGTTTTTTAAGCTTTTAAAGAAAATTCATCCTATTTTTAGAGGCTTGACAGTGTGGTCATAAAAGCATTGTGCTTTTTCTACTTTTATGCAATTTTTGAGACAGTTTGAAGCCTTTTTCCTTGAGCTTTTTTCTGAGCTCGGATTAGGGTTTCTTGAGAGTTATTCCTTTCAAAAGACTTAGTATTTTTAGCTCTCCTTTAGAGTTCAGATCAGGGTTCCTGCTCATATGCATTATTGAGCTTGTGAACACATTTTGTACTCAATTTCAGATTATGGCATTCTCCTTTAGTTGAATAAAAAAAACCAACATTCCTACTTCTCATTTATGTTTCCATTTGCAGTTTCAGTTAGATTTTATCTTGTGATTTTTTTACAGAGTCCTTATTTTGTCCTTAAGCTGTAATTCTTAATGTAGAAAGTTCAGAATACAGGTTGCATGTTGTGCTTCAAGTTAGGCCATCATGCAAATTATTCATGTATCAATTGTTCATGAGAAGTTGTGAAATATTGTGTTTTTCTAAAAATTGTTTGTGAGGAAGAGATCAGAATCATCATTGAATCATTATCAGGTTTTGAAAGTCATCTGTTAGTAATAGGTTTTAGTTTTTAGTCACCTTTTTATCCCTTTCCTCAGAAGTTATTTAGAATAGGATTTATCATTCGGAGAACCAGCTCACTCTAGAGATTCCTCCTTTGCTCATATCACCCACATCTGAAGAAGGTTTCCATGTTTCAGTAGTTTGCTGAATATTGCATTCAACAAGGTGCAAATCTATTGACAACAATTTTTGGCACACCTGGTGGGACATTGAAAGCTACTTTTAGAGAATTTTTAATATTTTAGTTTATTGTTTGGTGTATGCAACAGATTTTCTAGCCTTTTGGAGGCTATCACAAGATACCCGACAACTCCAGTTCTATTTTCTGCATGCTAGTGCAGCCTGCGCATGAGAAACATTCAAACAAGATCAAGTTCTTTGCTCTTCAAGTATCGAGAGCTACCCCCATCATGAAGAAGAGGCAAGACAACAAGGAGGATTTTTGAAGCACCCATGAGGTCAAAGTCAACACCTCCATTTTTTAGTTCCTTGGTGTTATCGCTAGGAGTTCCAACCGTGATTTCACAATTACGACCGATGGCAGTACCGAGGCAACATCCATTCGCGCCCTTGAATGGTGGTACCCCATTAGATATACTTCAACACAATGATATTCCAGTTGTAGCCCTTAGAGGTCTGTCGTACTTCACTAGAGAAGATTACACTACACCTATTGAGCACATAGGTTATGTGGCCACGCTATGCTCAGTGCACAATATCATGCAAGAGAACGTCGCTTTAAGGCTATTAGCTACGTCGTTGAAAGGAAAGGCATTAGAGTGGTTCAGAGGCCTCACAACCAACTTGATTGCAATGTGAGATGCGTTAGGTAATGGATTATACCAACATTTTGCTGATAAATCTGACAATTTATCCTTATTAGAGTAGCTCAGCACCATTCAAAGGGTGCCACACGAGCACTTGGTAGATTTCAATTACAGATTTTAGAGGACCTGGGACAGGATCCCAACAATGGTAAAGCCCTTGCCAGCACATGCATTTCTATTTTATTTAAAAGCTTTAAATAGTAAGATTGTTGTTATGACTTAGTCTATGGGTGGTCTAATGCTTCCTAGCACTTATAATATTGCCATTTACGCTGAAAATTGCCTCATTCAAGCTGGAGACATAGCTCCTAGGCCTCCTATGCCCTTGTTTTTAGAAATACAGCCATCGATTCTTGCTACTATACCTCCTTTGGTTGTTGTCCTGCCTATTCCAATGATAGGATATCATAGTACATCCCAAGAAGTTGCTTTCCCAACCCCAAACCCAGAGATGCAAGAGCTTAAAAGCATATTGAAGACCTTCAGAAATGATCTTGTGACTATTAAAAAGTACGTGGGCCAAGAACACAAGCCTTATCAAGCCCCTTATCAGCAAAACCAACAAAATAGACCCGCTTTTCTAAATGACTATCAAGCCCAATGGAGAATTTTTAACCTTAGGCCATTCAAGCCATACAACCTGAATGAAGCCAGTTCGTCAAAGGAACTTGTGCTGAAAAATAATGTTGCCAAGGATTGTGATTGGTGTTATCCGTGCAATCAGCCCCATAGCCAATCAACGTGCACCAATGGAATGAGGAATCAAGCTTTAATGGTTCAGAATAGCTATACTGTTCCAAAAAATGTTGCAAATCATAATCAAGAACAACAAGATAATGTAGAAGTTGCCTTACCAAACTAGCAGAGCTCCGAATTCTATGGCATGAATGGCCAAGACTAGCAAAATTCTCCTATTTCAGCTAATACCAGATCTAAAAAATGAGCTATGGATCCAGGACAACAAGCTGGAAGTTCACAGTAGCAGCCATTGGTTAGTCAGCAGCCTATTTTATCAAAAGTTAACACTGCCACATAGCCTAAAATGCATATTTTGCAAAGGGGGCAGGAGATACCCAGCAAGGATCAACTAAAAATGTACATTCAACCTTTTAAGAGGCAAAATGAAGCTGCTGTCACAAAAAACCAGTAGAAGGTAAATTCTTCATCATTCAATATAGTTGAGCATCTCAAGAAAACTACTTTTAGCATGTCAATATTAGATGCCCTATAGCTTCCAGGGCAGAAAGGTTTACTGTAGAATGCTTTGGCTGAGTTGTCTATTTCTGACAATGCAAATAGAGGAGTTGCAAAAGTTGTGCTAGCTAACGATCTAGAGGATAAAAGTGGGTAGAGAACAAAAGAGGTAAAACCCCCTCCATTTTATTTAAGTTTGATCATAGGTGATAAGATCGTTCATAACTGTATGGTTGATTCTAGCACCAGTAGTTCAGTCATGCCTAAGAGTTTAGCTGATAAATTAGGTCTTGTTTATGAGCCTAATCCTTAGAAAGGCATAGTGCAATTAGATAGGTCTGCTGTTAAGACTATTGGTATTATAAAAAAATTTAGCCCTTACCTTGCATGCATCCCCAAGTTTCGCTATTCATCAGGATATTCATGTCATAGACTTACCGCCACACTTTGCCATTTGTCTATCAAGGGATTTTACAACCAAATTGGGTGGGTTTTGTCTTCTGATTGTTGGAGATGAATGGGCAACCGAAGATCATGAGCTTGATCCATTCCAGAACACAAATGAGGTAGGATTAGGAGTCTGCATGATCCGAGAGCCAGATTGCGATATGCCTAATCTTTGTAAAGAGGATGAACCATCTGCAGGAAAGGATAATGAGCTTTGGAAGCTTTATTTCGATGGTTTGAAGAGCAGTTTTGGTACCGGGGGTGGAGCTATATTGATATCACCTGAAGGAGATAAATATTTTTCAGCTTGCAGATTTGCTTTCAGCTATTCAAATAATATAGTTGAGTACGAAGCATTGGTGCATGGCCTTGAGTGGGCCCACAAACGAGGTATGAAATGCTTGCACATTTATGGTGATTTCAAGTTGATTGTTAATCAGGTCAGAAATTTAAATGCTGCTAAGAATGATTTGCTTAAGAAATACAAGCATCGCGTATAGGATTTAATGGAAGATTTTAATGCTTTTAACATCATAGCGATTCCTCAAATCAAAATAAACATGCTGATAGGCTCGCTACCATAGGAGCCCAGTTTAACATTCCCAAGGAAATTCATAAGGTAGAAGCACATCAATACATGAAAATAGTGGTCAGACCTTCTATACCTGACAATAACGTGAGCTGGCAGGTTTTTGAAAGTGATGAACAAATCATGAATTTTCTGATTGCTGAAGCTGAGTTCGCGGATGGAAATCAACAAAAATGGCAGTAGCAATATGAGGACCAGATTGTGCAATTAAAGACCAATAAGCTGCCAAAAGGTTTGGTGACCTTGGAATCTATGTTTAACTCATATGATCAAGTATAAAAGGACAAATGCAGCTTGATTGTTAAAGAAGAACATTATGCAGCCATCAAAATTTTTAAAGGCAAGCTTCTCCAGCTGGGCAAGGTGTATGTAGTCAAGACGAACAATAGGCCTTTATTCTATTGTGTCTGAAATTTAGTGATGTTTTTGCTTGGGAGTATAAGGATTTGAGGGTTTTAACCCTGAACTAGCCCAACATACCATCGAGCTTGAACCCGATGCAAAGCCAGTAAGGCAGAAGCAACAACCACTTAATCCCAAGTTAGAACACCTTGTGAAGGCTGAACTGGATAAACTAGTTGAAAGAGGTATTATTTTTCCTATCAAACACACCTCTTGGGTGTCAAATTTAGTGCCAGTTAGGAGGAAAAGTGGGGAAATTAGATTATGTCTTGATTTTCGAGATCTGAATAAAGCATCATTGAAAGACCATTACCCACTCTCTTCCATGGAGCATATTTTACAAGTGATTTATGGTTCTGATAGATTTTCCTTGTTAGATGGTTACTCAGGTTACAACCAAATTCTGGTTAACAAGAGGATCAGTTCAAAACAGCGTTTACAACCAAGTGGGGCATGATGGCCTACAAGAAAATACGTTTCAGCTTATCAAATGTTGGAGCAACTTTTCAGCGTGCTATGGATATGGCCTTTCATGGCCTTATGAACAAGTTTGTTCTGGTATATTTAGATGATATTACTATTTTTTCCAGAAATTCTAATGAACACTTGGATCATTTGGAACATATTTTTCAGAGGTGCAGAGAGTTCGGAGTGTCTCTTAATCCAAAGAAGTGTATATTTTTCAGTACATAAAGGCAAACTGCTTGGACACATTGTCTCAAAGCAAGGTATTTAAATTGATCCTGAAAGAGTTTCCACAATTCTTGAATTACCTTTACCAGCCCACAAGAAAGGCTTGCAAAGATTTCTTGGAAGGATAAATTTCATGAGGAGGTTCATACCAAATATGGCAGCCTTGCTGCAGCCTCTCACTTCTATGTTGAAAAAGATTATGCCATTCAGTTGGACCAAGGAAGGCAGGAGGAGCTTTGAGCAGATCAAGGAAGCACTCGCAGCCGCTCCTACTCTCATTAATCCAAACTTTGACAACTATTTTATTCTGTATGCTTTTGGAGGAGTGGATACTGTTTCAGCTATGTTATGCCAGCCAAATGATGAAGGTTTGGAGCAGCCTATTACATTTTTTAGCCAAGTTTTGCACGATTACGAGGTAAAATTCTCTTTTGTTGAGAAGCATGTCTTTGTTGTTGTAAGAAGTTTGAAGAAGTTTAGACACATGTTTTCCAACAGCAAGATTCATTTATTAGTGGCTCATTCGACTATTAAAGATTTTTTGCTTAACAAGGATATTAATGATAAACGTGCTGGTTGGATCACCAAAGTAATGGAGTTCGATGTCGATATAAAATTAACCAAGCTCGTTAGAAGCAAGGGTTTGTGTGAACAAATTGCTAGAAATGAGGATAGCAGCTCAAATAAGGCTGCAAATATAGAAGCAGTGTTAAATAATGATGTTCCAAGTGTTGTTCAAGCACCTCCTGTTACTTGGTTACAACAGATGATGCATTATCTACAAACTGGTGAGTGCCCCGAAGGCTTCGATAGAGCAAAGCGAAGGTATTATAGATTACAAGCCATCCCTTATGCAATCATTGATGACATTCTTTATAGGAGAGATTTCCAGGGTATCTTGTTACATTGTATTCAACCTGATCAAGTTGACAAGTTGTTAGCAGAATTTCATGATGGACCTTCAGGAGGTCACTTTGCTACCAGAACAATAGCTCTGAAAGTTATGCGAGCTGATTATTACTGGCCAGATCTATTTAAAGATGCTATTGCATGGGTCAGAAAGTGTGAGAAATGTGCTTTATTTGCTGGTAAACAGAGGCTTGCACTGTTGCCCCTACATCCGATTCAGGTAGAAAATCCCTTTGCTAAGTGGGGCTTGGATTTTATTGGCCCTATCAATCCACCTTCAAGTGCAGGTCATAAGTGGATTCTTACTGCCATAAATTATTTTACAAAGTGGACCGAGGCCATTTTCTTAAAGGAAGCAAATGAGACTTCAGTGCTTAATTTCTATCAGGATCTCATATCGAGACTTGGTGTTCCAAATTCAATCATTTCAGATAATGGTTTAGCTTTCATAGGATTGAAGATTTCAGATTGGTCTGTCAAAAATAATATTTATTTGAATACGTCCTCAAATTATTATTTGCAGGGCAATGGCTAGGTCGAATCCACAAATAAGAATCTAATTCGGATAATCAAGAAGACTGTTGAAGATAATCAAAGGACATGGCACGAAAAGTTGAAGCTAGCCCTTTGGGCTGATAGAATAACTCCTAAAAGAGCCACTGGTTGTTTGCCTTTCATTCTAACTTATGGTAGAGAGGCTAAGTTGCCTATTTCAATTGAGTTACCAACCTTGAGTTATGTTAAGGAACTGGAGTTGCTAAATGAGCAGCCTCTTGAGGTGAGGTTTGCACAGTTGGTCAAGCTCAAAGAAACCAAGAAGGAAGCTCTAAGATACCTGGAAATACATCAAGCTCAAATGAAGAATGCTTTTGATAAGAGGGTGAGGCCTCATGATTTCATTGTTGGAGATCTAGTTTTCAAGTGGAATGAATTTAAGAGCAGACCTGAACAACATTCCAAGTTCGATGCAATGTGGGACAGGCCTTATGTGATCACGAAATCCAAGGAACATAACACATTCCAACTTTCAAAGATGACTGGCGAGGTGCTGTCTATCCCAATTAATGGGATCCACCTCAAGCACTGCCTTTGAGATAAGTTATCTCATAGTTAAATAGAGTACTTTGCAAATAAGTGTGTTTCACACATTTACTTTCAGTATTTTTTCTTTCCCTAAGCGCTGTTGCACATTGTTTTGTTGGCCATCAGGGCCTGTTAGTTTGCTTTCAGTTCAGTTTTGTTTTTCTTGTTGCTATTTGAAGTGTTGCTATTCAAGTTTTTGAGTTGTCAAGAAGGGGCATAATTGACTTTGTGCCCAATGAATTGTTTAAAGGCCACTGATCTATGCTTAGCAGGCAAGCATATAGTGGAAATTGCCAAAATGTTACCAATTTTTTGCCTCAACTCAATTGATGGAGCTGGCTAAACGTTATTACATCATGAGGTGAAATTACATATTAAGTTTAAGTGTTGTTGCATTCTTTTATCATCATGCATTAAGTAAAAGTTATACATTTTAAGGAAGAAATAGAGTTTTCAGAATGCCATTCAGAGATACAAAATTGAGCAAATGTGCAAAATATAATTTCAGATGCTTTCTTTTATTTCATGAAAAGACTCATATTTTATAAGGCTTCATTTGATTTCAACAATCAAAATGATATTACAAAATTTACATTTAAATGCATTTTCTTTTCAAATGAAAAGAAAGAATTGAAATCAAATATCCACACAAGCCGTGGATGTAACTATCACAGTGCGTAACTAATAGCACACTATACTACTGAAGATGTGGAGAAGAAATTACATAAGAAAATGACATAATCATCATTGCCTCATTATCGACATTTGATGTTGAATGTTGCACCTTTGTCTTCTTGTATTCCGTCGACTTGTAAGAGGAAAAAGGGGATGTCAGTGGCTCCGATTATGAAGTAACCTATATGAGGCACCCACAATAGTATAGCCTACTATTAATCATGCATTGAAACAATCAATCAGTGAAGAAGAGATGAGCTGAAGGAGAAATAACAATATCATGATCATCATGTTCTATTTTTTATGCTAACATTGTTTGTTTCCTTGTGCAGGTATAGGTAAATTCATGAAGCTGAACATTATTTGAAGACCAAGCATGTGGAGAAAAATGGGCTCCCACAAGGGTAGAGCTCGACATGCTGCCCTATTCATTAAACATGCTGATTTTAAAAATACATCATCATATTCATCAAGTGAAATGAAATACAACTAAAGGAGTAAACATATTCATCCATCGAGTTACTAAACCAACTGTGCATTCATAACAATCAAGTTATTCTTTCTGAAGGCTACAGGTGAACAATGAGTCTAGTTCACTCAATTAATTCAGCTGAGTACATTTATATCAAGCATTGCT
Organism: Sequoia sempervirens; assembly: GCA_007258455.2. NCBI lineage: Eukaryota > Viridiplantae > Streptophyta > Pinopsida > Cupressales > Cupressaceae > Sequoia > Sequoia sempervirens. The sequence continues at coordinate 506,761,320 of VDFB02000017.1, read as the reverse complement.
GAATAATTCGTATTATGTGTTACTTGTTGGTCATAATCATATATTACATGCAAGTTCCAGTTCATCAATTCATTCTTTTTCACAGTCAAGGATAGTGAACAGGCATACATTATGCTTTAATCAAGACTTTTTTTTGGTTCTCATTGTGAAAGAGAGCAGATTTTTAAAGAACAATTTAATAAGTGAAACATAAAAATGCATGAAGAGTACCATGTTGCTCAAGTGTACAAGAGACGAATAGTGCTTTCAAGTTTTTTAAATGAATCACCAGTTTCAGTTGACTGATAAGCAGACACAAAATTAAAAATCACAAGATAAAATGATAACAGTTTCTGAGCTATTATCTATATAAGGAAACATGTGAGCTTGCATTGAAAGCAATGTGCAGGAGCAAACAACTCATTCCGACTGGAAGAATGTTTCAAGTAGAACCATGTATCAGTGTCTAACTGAAGACAACAATCAAAGTATGATGTGCATTCAAAATTGTTTTCAGTGAATTACAAGAGTCAAGCAAATTAGGCACGAACATATTTGATAAAGGTTCAGATACACAAGTGATTTTTCCGGAGTAAGCAAGTTCATGAAAGCATGAGAGTTCAAACAGGGCATGTTAATGATGCTTGAAGTAAACAAAAGTTATAAGAGGAATATTTTGAATGCAAATGTGTACAGTGTTGCAATGTTTCAATCTAAATCCATACGAAGTACAAGGAAAAAGTTGTGTTAAGGTTGAGGGAAATCAAAAAGACACTGCTGTGCGTACAGAATATAAGTATGAGAACAGTATACATTAAGACGTCCTTCTCTTCATAATGAACAACCACTGAATCATGCTGGAGGTAAGAAATTCAAACGATTTAGAAGCCTAGTTTTACATGATTAATTGAAATGCAAAAATTGGAGAGAGATCAAAATCAGTTTTAATAACAAATGCCAATTATGTTTTTTTACAACAGAAAGTGCAAAAGAGACTATGTCGATTGAGCTAAGTTGCATGAGAATATTAAAGATAACAGGTGTGTTTCAGATCATCATTTGAGTCTTCTTTCAAAGACAGATATCAAAATAAGACACCACTTGCAATGGATCGATTCATAAACTAAATACAACAAGTATTCATAATTTTCACCATTTTCAATCATACATGTGGGTATTCCTATTTCAATAACAAACAGTTTGTTCTATCAACGCAGCTGAATACATTTGTGTGAATTAATAGGTACTGGTGAAATTTTATTCTTGGGTCAAGGTTCAGAATACATAGAAGCATGTAGTTTTTCATTTCCAGTGATACCTAGGAGAGGGCCTGTTAAGTAAATGGCAAGAATAAATGAAGAGAAGAGGTGGGTCGAGCATCACAAGAAAAGAAATACAGTTTTCTTCATAAATATACAAATACCATATCATTATTTTGTTTCAGGCGTCCGAAATTCCACCACTTGTTTTGGGTCGAGCCTATAGGAATAGAACCAAACAAATGAAGTTGCAGTTTTGAATCTCAAGTACCCACAATTGGGGTTTCTAATAAACACACTGATTTTCACTATTTTCAACCATTTGTGATACCCATATTTGGGTTTGCTTTCAAAATGCAGAAGAATCAACTACAGTAATAACCCATGTGAAGTCTTGTATAAAATAGCAAATGACATAAAATGCAAAAAAAATTGTGTTGTTCTGAGCTTCAAAATGAAAGAGATGGAGCTCTCATTCGATTTTCACAATACCCATGAAAAGAGATAGTAAGAAAATACAAAAATGCAAGTTTCATGTGTTGGGTTGAGCATCAGAAGAAAGAAAATATAGTTCTATTCAAATTTCCATGATACCCACAAGTGGATTTATCTTTAGAAAGACATAATGATGAATTTTTTGTTCTAGGTCGAACCCATAATCTTTAAAACATGTTTTCTATAATATACATCTGGTGCAGCCTGAAAATGGCCAAAAAATCATGAGTAAAGAGGAGATTCTTTAAGTCTTTGAGAAGCAGAATATTTGGTAAAGATGGATTACCAGCCAATGGTGTGGAGAGTGCATATAGTCGCGGCTAAGAGTTCCAGATGGAGTCCAGAAGACAAGATTTCAAACCTTTAGAGGACGGCCTAGCTCTCAATGTGGATCGAGTTCATAGAGACATAAATGTAAGCACAAACAAAGGCACTAGAAATTGTGTTCACCGCGGCCTCAAGGTCAGAATAAGCAGAAATGAAACCATCAAAGCTAGATTACCTTATGCATAGTAGAAGAAAAAAAAAAACACAAGGTGAGCTCTCTCATAGAGCCTTCAATGGAACCCGAGTTCGAGTCTATGATGGACCAAGCAGGCCGAAGTCAGAGGAAGTGAAAAGAGAGGTCAGAAAGAAGCATGACAAGCTACAACCTTAGGGTCTTTTGATATTCCAGAATGAAGTGAAAAAAGCTATGATACTGCAAAACAAAGCTTACCCACTGGAGGTTCAATTATCAGAAGAGTGTAGTGAAGATTCTCAAGGCACACAAGGTCGAGTTCAAATCAATCATGGTGGCGGCATGTCAACTGGCAGAGCTCTTTTCTTTCAAGCTAGAGAGTGAGAAATGAAGTGATCATTAGGGTTTGACTTCGTCTTTGATCAAAACCCTAATTCGACCTTATGATGATCTAGAATATTCAGTCAGAACACATGGAGAAATCCGAATGACTTTGGCTTTGCATCATATTTTAATCTAAGTCTGAATGTTGATATTTGAAAGGGGGCCGAGTTTCTTTTGTTAGGTCAAAGGTTAAGTCTTTAAGACTTATTCTTTTCCTTAGTGGATTATGAATACTTGAATAAGGATTATGGTTGTTTTATGAGAAAATAATAAGGGTGAATAGTGAATGCTTTATGATCTAGAAGTGATTATTTTTATCACTTAGGGTTTTCTTTCTCATTGAAAGGTTAATGATCCATTTAGGGTTCTTTGTTTCTTTTGATTGATTTTAGAGAAATCAATGAGAGTTTTGATGAGAAGAAGTTAATTATGTAATATATTTTATGATTTTGTGAGAAAATCAAATTATTGTAATGGAGAGATAAGAAGCTTTTCTTTTTTGCAAAGATTTTTAATCTTTAATTGCAAAAAATAGACAAATTGTGCAAATCTGCAATCTTGTAAAGAAAAATCGTAAACAATATCCTATAAATTGTTTTATGATTTCTTGCTATTTTTAGCATATTTTTGTTGACTTTTCCTCTTGGTCAGATTTAAGACCGATCTTGGAGAGATAAGGTGTTTTTTGAGCTTTTAAAGAAAATTGAGCCTATTTTTAGAGGCTTGACAATGTGATCATAAAAGCATTGTGCTTTTTTCTACTTTTATGCAGTTTTTGAGATAGTTTGAAGCTTTTTCCTTGAGATTTTTTCTGAGCTCGGATTAGGGTTTCTTGAGAGTTATTCCTTTCAAAAGACTTAGTCTTTTTAGCTCTCCTTTGGAGTTCAGATCAGGGTTCCTGCTCATATGCATTGTTGAGCTTGTGAACACATTTTGTACTCAGTTTCAAATTATGGCAATCTCCTTTAGTTGAATAAAAAAATAGCATTCCTACTTCTCATTTTTTTGTCCATTTGCAGTTTCAGTTTTATTTTATCTTGTGATTTCTGTTTACAGAGTCCTTGTTTTGTCCTTAAACTGTAATTCTTAATGTAGAAAGTTCATAATATAGGTTGCATGTTGTGCTTCAAGTCAGGACTTCATGCAAATTATTCATGTATCAACTGTTCATGAGAAGTTGTGAAATATTGTGTTTTTCTAAAAATTGTTTGTGAGGAAGAGATCAGAATCATCATTGAATCATTATCAGGTTTTGAAAGTCATCTGTTAGTAATAGGTTTTAGTTTTTAGTCACATTTTTATCCCTTTCCTCAGAAGTTATTTAGAATAGGATTTATCATTCAGAGAACTAGCTCACTCTGGAGATTCCTCCTTCGCTCAGATCCCCCACATCTAAAGGAGGTTTCTATGTTTCGGTAGATTGTTGAATATTGCATTCAGCAGGGTGCAAATCTATTGACAACAATACCAACTACCCCTGATCCTTAGGTCATGTCTCACAATCCATATACCGTTTCCATACAAAACCTAGCATATCATCGAATACACGACGCCAATAGGAAAGTTGTCTAGGAAATGCATAATGCAAAAAATCTCCATAACGATAAGAATATGGATCCCCAATAGTACAATCCAATGTACCATCAGGCCAAGTAACTGAGATGTGCTCCGAGACCCATATAAGTAGAAGAGAGACATCAATAGAAATAGATTTCCCACCACGATATGCAACCTCATGCATATCTCTGTATAGGTGGGAAAGGAGACATGGACCCCATGTGTATCTATTCTCATGCTCAAACATAGATACTCAATACACACACCCAAACCAACAAGAAACTAGCATCCCTACCTATCAGGAATGATGAGCCCCATAACCAAACCACAGAGAACAAGTGAAATAGGATCAACACTACCCAAAAAATATGATAAGTCTATCTATGTCTACCAAACCTCCAGATGTCTCACTCCAAGAACACGACACATAGTGTGGGTACCTCATCAAACATAATATGTAACAAGCTCTCCATGAATGGGTATGTGGAGGATCCTCCACACATCCTAGATAGGGTAAGGATGACCTCCATAGTAGGTAAATGGAAGAATGAGGTCTTTGAATGCCCCCTCTCCATGAGAACAGTCATCATTGTGCTATGATATCTAATGGTGGGCATGTAGCAAATGTGTTGCAACCCAACAACATCTAAAATATCTCACTCTAGAACATTGAAACTAGTGATCAAATCAAATAGATCACGTGGTCATGGCTCCCTCGACTAGAGCTAATTAAGAACCACCTATAACCATTCAACCCACGATGTTAAAGATTTGTTAAGAAAACACAAAATGAACCTATGATGAAAAAAAAGTTGACTTCGGATTCCAAAAAAGTAAAAAGAAAAATATTTTTGTCAAAAATGATAATTTTTTTAGTAAAAGCTATAAAAATATGCAAAAGCAAGAAATTTTTTAGCAAAAGCAATAGGAATTTTTAAATGTGAAAAAATTCAAAAGCGAAAAAAGAATTCCAAAAGTGCAAATTTACAACAAGTGTGCACAAAACAAAGGAAAAAATACAAAAGCAAAAAAATCAAGTGAAGGCAAAAACATAAGTGCAAATTTAGCTCAAAAGAAAAATTTTATAGCAAGTGCACAAAGACATATCAAATGCAGCCTATTTACAAAAGAAAAATTGAAAAAACTAATGCAAAAGCAAGAAAAACACAAAATTTGCACATTATCCTACTTGGTCTTCATGCATTAATTACACAAACATGAAAAGATGAAAACAAAAAAATGAAAGGGTACATACTGGGGAATTGATGCCTGCAGGTTGTCTAAACCGCATTCGTGCAATGTGGGGCTCCTCGAATCCTCACCATAGCTCCTCAACAATTGACAAAACAAGAAAACCAAAGGAAATAATTATTTATAGGCTCAAAGTGTAAATGAGGTAATTTGAACCCTAATTACCCATTTTCAACCACCAAAACCCCTCATTTTTACTTAGGAAACCTTCCTAGGTTAAAATTATGATCTCCCAGAAACATACGAACTATCAACAAAAGACCTATAGGCTTAATTTTTTTACCTCTATACATCTAAACTGAAATGAAATAGTGTCGTAAGCTTAACCTCAAAATTGATATTTTTGGCCAACCTCTCGAGGGGTAGCCTTTAGTCCTACCATCATTCCACTAACCATTGAGGCACAGTGGGGCATATAAAATTTTTAATATCTTGATCTTAACATGGAAATATTTGAAACAAAGAAATACTTTTTATTAAAGAGGGGGAAAATGTAGACATGTAAAATTGACCTAAAACTTATCACACACCTTAAATGACATTTTTTGCATCATCAACATTACCATCATCGAATATCATTGAATTTATGATGTAGGGGCATCCTCTGATGCACCATTATTGCAAGTTATTGTCATATTTCTAACCTTTGTGTATTGATTTGGTTAGAGTCAATAAATTCATTTAAGACCATTTTGAGTCATTTGGATTCATTGTATGATGTTCTATGAGGTTTTGGAGTCATATTGTAAAAAGTTGCAAAAGTTGCTAAAAGTTGTCAAAATGTTGTTAAGAAAGTTGTAATTGTTGTCACTAGAGTAAAAAAAAGTTTTTTGGTTGGTTTTTCTAGTTGGAAATGATTTTGAAATGATAAATTTTTCTTGTAACATTGATCCCAAGGGTTGGAGAGAAGTTTTTAATGAGAAACCAATTCATTTTGCACATTCTTTATTGCATTTTCTATGAATAGTGACTATAATTCATGTGGTATGGACTGGTATGGATATGTATGGTCTTGAAACCACTTGGAGAAGTTGAAGGATGGTCTTAGCTTTCAAATTCTTTTTTTTTTTGAGAAATTTTCGTCAAGTTTGGGCGAGATATTCCATTTTTGGTGATTGTAGGTCAAAACCCTGCCTAGGCTTTCCAAAAAGCAAAATTTAATCATGGGTAAAGCTTCCACCATCTAAAACCCATGAAAATTTGTGGAAATATTTTCCCCATGCCCAACCACATTCCTACAAAGTCACAACCCATAGTTTTCAAATGTGAAGGAGATATGTTTGATAGAAAATTCAAATTTATAGTGAAATTGTCCTAAAGAACCCTAGTTCTTGGTTGTTTTGAATGATATATACATTATTTATCAATGGAGGGGTGTAGAACCATAGTAGAATGTTGTTAAGGGCCTGAATAAGTCTAATAATCCATATGAAAAGCATTCTTCCCTTTTTTTGAAGTCATTTCCTAGAAGGCACCTAGGGGCAGCAATACTTGATTTACACAAATCATTGCATTGACCACTTGGTTGGGTCATGAATGCTTAGAAGCCCCATAAAAGTTGTTACAATAGGTCTAGACAAGTCAAATACATCATGTTAGATTTTTTCCCTTTGTTTTGTTCCATTAGGCTTTAGGGTAAGTTTCCAAGAATGTACAAAGGTGCAAGTTTGCATTGAGGCCTAGTTTTGTATGTTTCATGGTGTTAGACACTTGATTGGAGATATGTATGCTTGGAAACCTTTAGAGTATGTTGATATTGGTGAAATAAAAAACAATTTTCCCACATTACATGTTGTCCTTAGAGGTTTAGTTCTATTTGGATGCTTCCCCCATGTTTTAGGCTTGGGAACACAAAACCTAGAGTGAACAAATATGCATATTAATAGTCTTGGTGTTGAAATCTTGTTTGAAAGTGTTTGGGATTTTGTTTTGAGTCCTTCCACTCTGCATCATTTGGTATCAGAGCCCAAATATTTTGGTAAGGGAATTTTTGGAAGTTTGTGTATTTTTTTTTATAGGTTGAAGTGAAGAACCTAGATGCCAAAAGACTAGGTAGTGAGGAAGAGGAAAGAAGACCTAGGTGAGGTATCAAGAAGACAAGTTGAAAAGAAGGATAAGATCAAGAAACATATTAAGCTTGTATTACAACAGTGTGTTGAGGAAGCATATTAATAAAATATTTGGCATTGGCTAATGAGAAAGAAGGTGAAGTGGTCGATAAAGGAAATTACTGAAAGAAGAAAGAGGCAACAATTGAGAAGAAAGATAAAAAAATTAATCAAGATGATGGAAGAGCCAAAGCTATCCAAGGAAGAGGAAAAGGATGAAGGAAATGAGTCCATTGAGACACAAAATGTTATTTCTAACAATATTTGTGAGTATGTGTTTACAGGTGCAAAAAGATGAAGTGGTTGAAGTAATGAACCAGTAGAATGATATGTTGATCGAGGAAATACAAATGATTGAACAAGAAGCAAACAAACAAATTCAAAAGAAGATAATTAACGATATTTTGTAGCAAAATATAAAGAGGCAACAAAATCATGGGGGGAAGAAAATCCAAATTGTGAATCTTTCAACTAAACAAGGAATTGGTGGAAGCAATCTTTTTTCAACTCTGATTTATGATTAGAAAAAGTGGAAGAAACATTTGAGCAAGAGCATCAAGTTTTTCTCTCTAGGGAGTATGATGCAAAGGCATCCTATGATGCACCATTATTGTAAATTATTTTTATGTTGTAAAACTTTGTTTTTTTGTTTTTTTGGTGTCAAAAAATTCATTTAAGACCATTTGGAGTCATCTGGAGTCATTCTATGATGTTCTATGAGGTTTTGGAGTCATATTGTAAAAAGTTGCAAAAGTTGCTAAAAGTTGTCAAAATGTTGTCAAAAAAGTTGTAATTGTTTTCATTAGAGTTAAAAAAAGTTTTTGGGTCATTTTTTTCAGTTTCAAATAATTTTTAAATGATAAATTTGTCTTGTAACACTGACCTAAGGGTTGGGGAGAAGTTTTGAATGAGAAACCAATTCATTTTGCACATTCTTTATTGTATTATTTGTGAACAGTGACTGTAATTCACGTGGTATGGACTAGTATGGATAGATACAGTCTTGAAACCACTTGGAGAAGTTGAAGGATGGTCTTAGCTTTCAAATTATTTTTGTTTGAGGTATTTTCATTAAGTTTTGGGAAAGATATTGCATTTTTGGTGATTGCAGGTCAAAACCCTACCTAGGGTTTCCAAAAAGAAAAATTTAATCATGGGAAAACTTTCCACCATCCAAAACCCATGAAAATTTGTGGGAAACTCTGCCCCATTCCCAACCACATTCCTTAAAATTGAAAAACCATAGTTCACATGTGTGAAAGAGATATGTTTGATAGAAAATTTAGATTTGCAGTGAAATTGTCCTAAAGAACCCTAGTTCTTGGTTGTTTTGAATGATCTATGAATTGTTTATGAGTAGAGGGGTGTTGAACCATAATGTAATTTTGTTAAGGGCCTACATAAGTCTGAGAATCCATATTACAAGCATTCTTCCCTTTGTTTGAAGTCATTTCCTAGAAGGAACCTAGGGACAACAATACTTGATTTGCACAAATAATTGTATTGACCACTTGGTTGGGTCATAAATTCTTAGAAACCCCATAAAATGTGTTGAAATAGGTCTACACAAGTCAAATATATCATTTTATATTATTTCCCTTTGTTGTTTTCCTTTGTTGTGTGCCATTAGGCTTTAGGGAAAGTTGCCAAGAATGTACAAAGGTGCAGGTTTGCATTGTTTGCATTGAGGCCTAGTTTGTATGTTTCATGGTGTCAGACACTTGATTGGAGATATGTACACTTGGAAACCTTTAGAGTATGTTGAAAATGGTCTAAACAATCCAATTTTCCCACACATCATTCTTTCCTCAAAGGTTGAGTGTTATTTGGATGTTGCCCACATGTTTTAGGCTTGGGAACACATTGCCTAGAGTGAACAAATGTGCATATTAGCAGCCTTGGTGTTGAAATATTTTTTTTTTTTTTAAAAGAAGGGGTAAAAATTTTATTCAATCAGAACCAAAGTACAAAGCAAAGGCCAAAGGCCCAGCAAAAAGAACATCACAAGTCCAACCGACAATCACCACTACCTATTCATGTCCTCCACTAATAACCTCTCCAGGGTCTCAAGATAATTAGAAGAGAGCTCTTCCTTTCCACTGATATCCCAACCATCCACATTCTCAGAGGCCCACTTTGCAAGACAATCAGCTGCTTTGTTCCACTCTCTAGGGATATGACAAAAGGAGACAGAGTCCAAGGAGCTGCAAAGACTCAAAATCTGTCTACCCACCGAAGCCAATTGCCAACTAACATCATCCAACCTTTGGTTGTTCAACAAATCCACAACAATCTGAGAATCCGACTCACAAATGATCTTCCTCCAGCCTAAAGAGCAACCAAGTTCAACAGCAATCTTAATAGCAAGGGCCTCCATCAAATTATTAGAATGCTTCCCTTTGTAACTAGAGAAGACAAAAACCACCTCACCATCATTACCCCTACCAATACCCCCCACACCAGCATGACCAGGATTCCCACGAGAAGAACCATCAGTATTAATCTTTAGGACCCCCACCGGGGGAGGCATCCACTTCCCATCACGACAAACTCGTTTCCGAACCTGACGGGGCCTTCTACCAGCAAAGCAACCCTGGCTGCTCTCCCCCAAGCTCAAATTCCGCACAATATCAAGATCACCAGGATCAAGATTTTCAGACATGTCACACTTAGCCGAAATAGTCTCCTGAATCCTGCTAATTATCTTCTTCCACAATTGAAGATTTCCAAGATTGGAACCACAAAAAACTCTACGGTTCCTCTCCAACCAAAGGTTCCAAAGAATGAAAATAGGCCCAATAGACCAGGCCACCTGAAGGAAAGGAGTCTTTGCTGGTGGTCTACCCAAACTTTCCCAAAAGTCAATCAAGGAGGTGGCATGAATACACCCATGATGCCAAGCTTCCCACCATCTGTGCCATAACTCTCTAGCGTAAGGGCAAAGAAAGAACAAGTGGGAGGTACACTCCTCACTGTGAGAACAAAGAAGGCAAATAGAGGGTCCCTGAAAGCCACGTTTGCGAAGATTTTCCCAAGTGAGGCACTTCCTCTGAGCAACCAACCATAAGAAAAAATTGCATTTGGGCCAAGAGAAGTTGTCCAAACCTTCTTCCACCAGTGCACCTCAGCAGGACCAAATAAGTTCCTGTCAAGCATAGCATAGCCTTGGGCAACAGTAAATTTACCTTTTGGACTAGGATTCCAAGCCAGAACATCCCTCCCATCCAGGGAGCTGCAAAGCCTAGCCTCCAAAACTCTAGAAAGAACAACACGATCCTCATCATAACCACCCACGGGCCACTCCTATGGGTCCTTCCAACAAGCCACCACTGCCTGCCCAATACGCTTGACAGTTTTAAAATGCTCCACCTTAATCCACCCGGCCTCAGAAAAAATATGGCAAAGAGGCTGAAGCTGAGGAAAACTAGAAAGAATGGGAGGGTGGCCATCCCAAGAGTCCTGCCAAAACAAAACATCAGAGCCTCTATTACAGATCCAAAAGAGGCCCTCCTTAATCAGCTGAGCACCCTTCTTAAGGGTATCCCAAATACAAGAACCTTTACCCAGCAAAGGAAGGCGTGGCACATCGAGGCAATCAGCACCAGGTAGATACTTGTGGGTTAGAATCTTAGCCCAATCCTGATCTTGATTGTTACACCACCTCCAGTATAGCTTGGCAGCCAAGGCAGTGACAGCAAGAGCCATAGACCTAAGACCAAGGCCCCCAGCATGCTTCGGCCTGCAAACAGACTCCCACTTGACCAAGCTCCATTTTGAGGAAAGAAGGTTGCCAGACCAGAGAAATTGCCGAGACAAAGCATCAAATTCCTGCACAAAGGTGGATGGGGGAACTTGCACACAGCACCTATAAATGGGGAGAGACTGCACTACAGTCTTAAGAAGAATCACTCTCCCAGCAGAAGATAGCCATCTGTAAGTCCAATGGCTCACCCTACTTCGAAATTTATCCAAAATTCCCTACCAATAATCTCTTCGCTGTCCTCCCAAAGCCAAAGGGATCCCTAGGTACATCAAGGGAAGAGAACCGATCTGAAACCTAAGGATCCTAGCAATCCTGCTCTGAATAAGCCGAGGAGTATTAAAAAAGTAAATGGAAGATTTATCATCATTAATACACTGACCAGACGCCATCAGATAGATGTCTAAGGCACGCCTAAAGTTCACCGCCTCACTAATTCTAGCCAAGCCCATTAGCCCA
>VDFB02000017.1:506591421-506749508 GCA_007258455.2 Sequoia sempervirens | reverse complement strand
AATATTTTATTTTTTTTTTTAAAAAGAAGGGGTAAAAATTTTATTCAATCAGAACCAAAGTACAAAGCAGGGACCAAAGGCCCAGCAAAAAGAACACCACAAGGCCAACCGGCAATCACCACTACCTATTCATGTCCTCCACTAATAACCTCTCCAGGGTCTCAAGATAATTAGAAGAGAGCTCTTCCTTTCCACTGATATCCCAACCATCCACATTCTCAGAGGCCCACTTTGCAAGACAATCAGCTGCTTTGTTCCACTCTCTAGGGATATGACAAAAGGAGACAGAGTCCAAGGAGCTGCACAGACTCAAAATCTGTCTACCCACCGAAGCCAATTGCCAACTAACATCATCCAACCTTTGGTTGTTCAACAAATCCACAACAATCTGAGAATCCGACTCACAAATGATCTTCCTCCAGCCTAAAGAGCAACCACGTTCAACAGCAATCTTAATAGCAAGGGCCTCCATCAAATTATTAGAATGCTTCCCTTTGTAACTAGAGAAGACAAAAACCACCTCACCATCATTACCCCTACCAATACCCCCCACACCAGCATGACCAGGATTCCCACGAGAAGAACCATCAGTATTAATCTTTAGGACCCCCACCGGGGGAGGCATCCACTTCCCATCACGACAAACTCATTTCCGAACCTGACGGGGCCTTCTACCAGCAAAGCAACCCTGGCTGCTCTCCCCCAAGCTCAAATTCCGCACAATATCAAGATCACCAGGATCAAGATTTTCAGACATGTCACACTTAGCCGAAATAGTCTCTTGAATCCTGCTAATTATCTTCTTCCACAATTGAAGATTTCCAAGATTGGAACCACAAAAAACTCTACGGTTCCTCTCCAACCAAAGGTTCCAAAGAATGAAAATAGGCCCAATAGACCAGGGCACCTGAAGGAAAGGAGTCTTTGTTGGTGGTCTACCCAAACTTTCCCAAAAGTCAATCAAGGAGGTGGCATGAATACACCCATGATGCCAAGCTTCCCACCATCTATGCCATAACTCTCTAGCGTAAGGGCAAAGAAAGAACACGTGGGAGGTACACTCCTCACTATGAGAACAAAGAAGGCAAATAGAGGGTCCCTGAAAGCCACGTTTGCGAAGATTTTCCCAAGTGAGGCACTTCCTCTGAGCAACCAACCATAAGAAAAAATTGCATTTGGGCCAAGAGAAGTTGTCCCAAACCTTCTTCCACCAGTGCACCTCAACAGGACCAAATAAGTTCCTGTCAAGCATAGCATAGCCATGGGCAACAGTAAATTTACCTTTTGGACTAGGATTCCAAGCCAGAACATCCCTCCCATCAAGGGAGCTGCAAAGCCTAGCCTCCAAAACTCTAGAAAGAACAACACGATCCTCATCAGAACCACCCATGGGCCACTCCTGTGGGTCCTTCCAACAAGCCACCACTGCCTGCCCAATACGCTTGACAGTTTTAAAATGCTCCACCTTAATCCACCCGGCCTCAGAAAAAATATGGCAAAGAGGCTGAAGCTGAGGAAAACTAGAAAGAATGGGAGGGTGGCCATCCCAAGAGTCCTGCCAAAACAAAACATCAGAGCCTCTATTACAGATCCAAAAGAGGCCCTCCTTAATCAGCTGAGCACCCTTCTTAAGGGTATCCCAAATACAAGAACCTTTACCCAGCAAAGGAAGGCGTGGCACATCGAGGCAATCAGCACCAGGCATATACTTGTGGGTTAGAATCTTAGCCCAATCCTGATCTTGATTGTTACACCACCTCCAGTATAGCTTGGCAGCCAAGGCAGTGACAGCAAGAGCCATAGACCTAAGACCAAGGCCCCCAGCATGCTTCGGCCTGCAAACAGACTCCCACTTGACCAAGCTCCATTTTGAGGAAAGAAGGTTGCCAGACCAGAGAAATTGCCGAGACAAAGCATCAAATTCCTGCACAAAGGTGGATGGGGGAACTTGCACACAGCACCTATAAATGGGGAGAGACTGCACTACAGTCTTAAGAAGAATCACTCTCCCAGCAGAAGATAGCCATCTGTAAGTCCAATGGCTCACCCTACTTCGAAATTTATCCAAAATTCCCTACCAATAATCTCTTCGCTGTCCTCCCAAAGCCAAAGGGATCCCTAGGTACATCAAGGGAAGAGAACCGATCTGAAACCTAAGGATCCTAGCAATCCTGCTCTGAATAAGCCGAGGAGTATTAAAAAAGTAAATGGAAGATTTATCATCATTAATACACTGACCAGACGCCATCAGATAGATGTCTAAGGCACGCCTAAAGTTCACCGCCTCACTAATTCTAGCCAAGCCCATTAGCCCAGTATCATCCACAAACTGGAGATGAGAGCAGGGAGGGAGAAGGTTGTTCCAGCTCCAACCATGGATAAGACCCTGTCTCACCTGAGATTTAATAAATCTTCCAAGACCCTCTGCCATGATAATGAATAAGTAGGGGGATAAAGGATCCCCTTGTCGGAGTCCCCGAGAAGCACTGAACAAATTTGAAGGTTCGCCATTAATGAGAACAGAGAATGAGGCAGAGGTCACACAACTCAGAACCCAGTTCACCCATTCCTCAGCAAAGCCAAAAGCCAGGAGAGTTTTCTGTAAGAACTCCCAGCTCACCCGATCATAAGCTTTAGACATATCAAGCTTAATAAACATAGCCTTCTCCTTAGAGTTAGCCATAGAATGGATAGCTTCCATGGCTATCACAACACCATCCAGAATTTGTCTCCCTTCAACAAAACCACCCTGCTCAGCCGAGATCAAAGAACTAAGGAGTGGTTTGAGTCTCTCAGCAATCAGTTTGGTGATGATCTTGTATACAATGTTACATAACGCAATAGGCCTGAATTGAGCTAACCAGTCAGCTCCTTCCAACTTAGGTATGAGGGCCAAGAAGGTAGAATTCATAGACTTGAGCATTTGTTTGTTCCTAAGTGATTCCTGAACCACCTCCAGGAGATCAAGCTTTATAATTTCCCAGAACTCTTGAAAAAACTCAATCGGAAACCCATCCGGACTAGGGGCCTTACCTTTTTTCATGTTAAAAACCACTTTCTCCAACTCAGGTAACAAGATAGGACATAAGAGAGTCCCATTCATCTCAGCAGAGACTAGGTGGGGAATACAATCCATGATGGCCTGCTCCTCAGCCCCAGCAACAAGATTCTCCTTAGCAAAGAGGTTTGAAAAATAATTGACTGCCTCCCTGGAAATATCGGCATAGGCCGAGAGTTGAACCCCATCCTGAGAAACAAGAGAGGAGATAGAATTTCCATGTCTTCGAGCCTTTACTGAATTATGGAAGAATGCAGTGTTCCTATCCCCCTCCTGAAGCCAATCAATACGAGATTTCTGCTTCCAGAAGATCTCTTCCCGGAGTTCCCACTCTTCTAAACTCTTAAGGGCCAAGGACTCAGCCATACTAAGGGCAGAGGTCAACCCTTGATCCCGAATCTGACGAGTGATAGAATCCAACTTGGACTGGGCATCCAACTTCTGAGCTTGAAGGTTCCCAAAATGTTGTTTATTCCATCTCTTGAGCTTGAACTTCACATGTTGGAGCCTCTTACTAAAAGTAAACATGGCTGTCCCATGGGAAGGCATCCCCTCCTGCCACCAATCCCACATAAGATCATGCAACGACTGATCTCTTAACCACATCAACTGAAATTTGAAAGAGGGATTCTTGGTGACACCATAGACAGTGACTGAGAGCTTGATAGGCCAATGATCCGAGCCCCTCCAATCAAGAATTTCTGAACTGGTAATCAACCTACTATTCAACCAATAGCAGGAGACAAGAAATCTATCAAGCCTCTCTGAGATAGCCTCATCACCACATCTCCTATTATTCCATGTAAAGACACCATTGGTTGGCTTCACATCAATGAGGTTCAAGGACCCAATCATATCCCTAAGTAAATTTGCAGAAGGGTCCAGCCTGGCTAAACCACCCCGTTTTTCATCCAATCCAGTAACAGCATTAAAATCCCCAGCCATAATCCATGGAAGAAATGGGTCCAAGGCACGGATGAATTGAATGTGGGCCCAGAGATTAGACTTACCTGATAGATCAGTTGGAGCATAAATATTGGATAAAAGACATCTCTCTCCAGTCGCGAAGCAGGAGGCAACCAGAGAAATGGAAGACCGGCTAGACATCCACCATAAGGGGGAGACTTTCCTAGGGTTCCAGAAGCAAGCCACCCCCCCTGCATTATTCAGAGCACCCACCCCCTGCCAATTGCCTTGGGGCCAGATACGCGAAGAACAATTCGCCAAACCATCAACAGTAAGCTTGGTTTCCTGAATGAAAACCACATCAGGTGACTGCAATTCAATTAATCTACGAACAGCCTTTTGTCTAGGGATGTTGTTCAACCCCCTTACATTCCAAGATAAAACAATCATTTATGAGGGTGGGAAAAATGGGAATCAATGGGTTTCACAGACCCAGGCTCGACCAAAGTATCACCCATCAGCTTAACCTTCTCTTGATCAGTTTTCCTTCCACTCTTTGACGGTTTATCAAGAGGCCCCTTCTTAAAGGCTTTCTGATGTAAACCTAAAACCAGAGGAGCTTTGTTACCCTTTACGGAATCAGAGGCCCCCTTAGGAGTAGTGGGATCATGGGCCACTACTACCGGGCCCTTCGGAATCTGTGGCCCTTGGAGAACCCCGAAAACCTGAGCTTGAGAAGGCAGATCCATTGCCATCTGATCTACTTGGTGGACCTCTGATGATAAAATCTGATCCTCTTTCCTTGCATTCTCATCCGAAACTTCATGCAACTCCTTGGCCCCAGAAGAGAGCTCAGCAGGAATACCTTCCTCCTGGACTAGATCATCAAGAATATCAAACTTGTTAAAAGTACCTTCATTCTGTCTATCTAGCCAAGTTCGCTTCTTGCCCTTGCCTCTGTTACGGGACTTTACTGGAATAAAACCCTCATTATCCACGGATTCATTAGACATCGGATCCTTTCCCTTGTCCCCCCTAGGAGGCCCAGAGGCAGCCAAGGGGGGGGGGGTTTAAATCTAGGGCATTTGCGGTGTAAATGATCATATTCATGACAAATTCTGCATCTAAAAGGTAGGGTCTCATAATCCAGCTGTTGGATCCAAGAAGAGGAACCCAAGTGGATTTCCATAGAGTCTGGTAACAGATTATTCAAATCAACTTCAACGCAAATGCGAGCAAAAGAAATTACCTTACGATCCTGAGTTTGTGACGCAGATCCCACAGGTATTCCGAGCAGAAGAGAGATCGAGTGGAGAATATCCTCCCTCCAGAATTCCAATGGAAGCCTTGGCAAACAGACCCACACAGGAACTCGCGAGGGGATCTCTTCAGCAGAGTTGAAGCCCACGTGCCAAGGCTTGATGAATAGCCCAACCTGGTTAAAGAAATAAGGGCCACCTTCAAAAGCCCTATTCCTATCCGACATGCTTGAAAAGATAACCAAAAAGTAGTTATTAGCTGCCAAAATGATCTCCATGTCACCTTCAGGGTTCCAAACCTGACGTGCCCAGGAATCCAACACGGGTAGAGATAGACGAAGGCCCAAAAATTTGCAAATTAGTGCATGATTACACCAATAATCAACATCTTCAGAAACTTGTTCAGGTTGAATGACCAAAATCGGACGATCCTCAGATCTCTCCAGACATCCATTTACTTTTTTAATTCGTAACCTCCCTTGTGAAGAAGAAATGCCATCCCCAGATTGGGATTTACCCAGCTGATCCGTAACACCTGCATGCAACGAAGAAGATGGCTCCACCCTCTCCAAACCCCCATGAGAAGCCTGAGACAAGGAAAAACCCCGATTCTCCATCTGGTGTTGAAATATTATTTGAAAGTGTTTGGGATGTTTTTTTGAGTCCTTCCACTCTGCATCAATTTCACATCAAAAGCATCAAAAGTGGAAAAAACCCTAATTTCCTCTATTAATTGAATAGTAATACATTATTTAATAAAGGCCTAAAACCCTAATTTCTTTTGTTAATTGAATAACAATACATTATTTAATTAATTCACATTTTCACCATTTTTGACCAATTAAATAAATTTCATTTATTTAATAAAGTCCTAATCTAACTTTATTCCTCCTGATTAATTAAATAATGAAAATCATTTAATTATGTCACTAATTCACTTTATTCCCCTAATTCAATTAAATTATTAAAACAGAATAATTTAATTATGTCACTTTACCCCAGATTTGAATAATCGAATTTAATTATTCAAAACATCATCAAAAATCAAATCAAACAAATACAACTTTGTTTACAAAAGTCAAACTTTATTTGCACGTTCAACTCCAAAATAAATAATTAATTATCCTCACCCACTTTCATGATTGATTTAATTACAAACCACTGATTGCTCATTTTGATTGCTTGACCAATCCATCTATTTCCTGATAGATCAATCTATTCTCCAATCCCATAGATTATTCAATCTATTTCTTCAATCCCACTAAAAACTCAAAATGATTTCTTCAATCACACTAATTACGTAATAAAAATAAACAGATTATGCCCATCTAAATCCTCTCAAAATATTTCAACCATCGATCAAGATATTCTACAACACAATCTTGACCATTCATTTGAAACAAAAAATCTATATAATAACCATATTTCTTCTAAAAAATGATAAGAGAATCAACCTACTTTACACAACGAAGTAATTCCAAGATCTTAATTGACATTGTACAAAGCTTTAGCACATGTCTTCAATCAACACACGCATGTTCTTCAAGATTTTTCATGCACAATGGAGGCTTCGCATTGATATGAACAACCCAAAATCTTTGCAAACACACTTTGAAACAAGATGGGTAACAATTTAGTTTAGTGAATTCATTTTTTCTTGTTTTGTTTCATTTAATTTTCTTGAATTCACTATTCTTATTTTTTCATTTTATGAGTAATGGGCATAAATCATAGCTTTTGTTTGGATTAGATTAGTTTTTATTCACTCATTTGTCTTGTTTGCATCTTCTCGATTTCCCCCAAGTACACACAGGCCATTAGGGTTTTTAGTGCTTCACAAGGGGTAAGACAAGGGGATCCACTTTCCCCTTTTTTGTTCATCATTATGGTTGAAGCATTAAGCAGAGCAATAATAGAAAGGTATACCCAGGGTCTTTGGTAGGGTATTAAAATTCCACACACAAATATTTCAGTCACTCATTCTCTCTTTGTTGATGATACTCTTTTGTTTGGTAGAGAAACTATCTCATAAGCTACTCAGATAAAGTCAATCTTAGATAAGTATTATTTAGTCTCAGGAAAAAAGATAAATGCAAAAAATTCTAAGATTTATGCTTTTAATACAAAGCCAACAATCAGAAGGAAAATTGTTAAAATCTTAGGATTTTAGCTAGTTGATTTTCCATGTACTTATTTAGGCATTCCATTTTTTATGGGAACAAAAAAGATCTCTTATTGGTCAAATATTATAGAGAGAATAAAGGTAAGAATTTTAGCTTGGAAATCTAGATGGTTATCTCTATCTGGTTGGATAATGTTGATAAAATATGTTCTTTTAGCAATTCCAAACTATTTTTTAGTAGTTCTTCATGCCCCAAAATCAGTTGTTAATCAGATTGAGAATTTTATCAAAAAAATTCTATGGAAGGGTAACATGAATAATGAGAAAAGGTACCTTTAATCTCCCTAGATAGCATGTTGACTAATAAATTCAAAGGTGGAGAAGGTATACATAATATCTCAAAAAGGAATATGGATTTTGGGGGGAAGTTGATGTGGCAATTGTTTTCTAAACCAAATTCAAAATGGTGTAAGTTAATGTAAAGTATTTAGACAATCAAAATCTGGCTAGAAATCTCACTATCTCTAATCCTCCAGAGGGATCAACTATGTGGAATTTTATTATTTTATTTAGGAAACTCATCACTTCTTACATTTCATGAGAAGTGCATAAAGGAGAAGAAGTTGACTTTTGGAATGACTCATGGAATAGTTATCTCCCTTTGAAGGAAATACAAGAATTACAATAAGCCATGCCAATTTTATCTCAGATATGGGGCAAAAAATTAATAGATTATGTCCATAAAATAGATGAAGTAATTGGTAGAGTTGTATGGAAATATTTCATTATGCCTTCAATAACAGATGCTCAAAAATAGTTGTTACAAGGCGTTTTATCCAAAAGACTAGTAATTATATCAAGAAAGCCAGACCAAATAATATGGAAACCATCTAAGGATGGATGTTATTCAATCAAATAGGGGTATTAGGAATTACTCAATAAAGAATCTCAAATGCAATCCCAACAACCATATTCTTTCTATTGGAATAGCATGGTCTTACCAAAATTGGGAAGCTTTGCATGGTTAGTATTAAGAAAAAGGGTGGTGACAAGTGATAGGATAGTTAAAATAGGCTTTGTTGAGCCTTTTAAATGTGTATTATGTGGTGAAGTCTTGGAGGATGTAGATCACTTGTTTTTACAATGTTCTTATGCCCAACTTTGTTGATTGTTCATTCTACAAAAGTTAAACTTTCATACACCTTTGCCACACTCAGTTTGCAATATCTTTTCAACATGGCCAATGTAATATAAATCCTAACTCTTCTCATGTATTTTTTGTATCATTCTTGCTATAGTTTTGTGGTCTATATGGTGGGAAAGGAACAAGCAGATTTTTAGGAAAGTTACTTCATATGTGCATACAGCTCAACTCACAATTGAAAGATCAATCACAAAAGAAATTAATGCATATGTATAGAATCATAAGGGTTTCAATTCTTTAGTTACATCTTGGGATGATGGCATTCTAAAAAAATGGAAAGGCATTGGTCTACCATTCAAAGGTAGTCTACATCAACCTAGCAAACCAAGTGTGGATAGGAATTTAGTTAGGTGGCAACCTCCTATTCTAGGCTATTTTAAATTAAATTTTAATGGAGCACCAAGAAGGAATCTAGGTGTTTTGGGTGCAAGGATATGTATTCAAGATTGGGGTGGGGTGTTAAAGGTAGCTAAATCAATTGCCCTTGATATAGGAGTATCCATGGAAAATTGGCAATCCTATATCAAGTAGAATTTTCAATTTTTGTTGAGCAATTTTGCAATTTTGTGGTGAGTAAATTTTGGTTTGGAATTCAAGTTGAAGGTGCTAAATGATAAATATTTGAATCATTAAATTTGACAAATTAATTTCCCTTTGCACATTGTCAAGTTGACTTGTGGGAAAAACAATGAAAAGGCAGTTTTTAAATATTTAAATTAAAAATATTTGAAAGGTAATTTGGGGTGTTGGGATTTTAATGTGGAGATTTAAAACACCATTTAATGATCCCTAAAAATTAGGGACTGGGAAGTGGTCTCCAGGACTTGTTTTGATTTTTCTAGTTTTTCAGGAGTCAAAAAGGAGAGAAAAAAATTTGAAAAAGACTCCTATCTTTAGTGGGCTACTGGAAGTTGGTTTTAATTGTTTTTATTTGTTTTTTTTTGAGAAATTTCATGTGCAGCAGTAGCATGGGTCGAGCCATATTTAATAGGCCCAAAAAAAACATGTAAAACTAATTTCTTGATAGGAGTAAAACAAACAAAAAAAACCCATTCTAAAGAGAAAAAGGAAGAATTTTGGGGAAGGTAGAGTGAAGGAGGGTAGATTTATCTGGAGGATTTTTTTGTGATGTTATTTTGTAGGTTGGACTAATAAACAATATACCATGGAGATTTCAAAATGACAAGGATGAAGATTTAGAAGTTGCGCGTGTTGTTTTGGTGCTAGGAGATAAAATCTTGTTGCAATAGCTCGTATAACTGAGCATATGAATGTATTTGAAGGTATTTACTTGCATATTTGATGCCTGTAAGAAGCTTAGTTTTTGAGTATCAGTCCACTTATGACTGAAATCCCTTTGTAATTAGATTTATTTTAATGGTAAAAATCAATGGTTTCATATGTAAGAAGTTTTATGTATGTTAGCTTGTAATTTCTCTATTCTAGTTGAGTATTTGTTGTAAGAATTTGGAGAGTATTTTTTGAATTTAAATTCCTCTCTATATTAGTGCTATCAGAGTAGCAAGATCTTGAGTGTGTAATAGATCACCGAAGAGAGGCAGTTACACTAGGATTGAGCCTGTGGGTATTGGAGAAAATGGATGGGAGAGGAGCCCATCATGGTAGAGGCAGAGGAAGAGGAAGAATGGACAAATTTTTCCATGATGGTGATTTCAGAGCTTTGAGAAGGCAAGTGGAAACACTTCAAGAAGAGATAAGAAGAGGGTTTGCACAAAGAAGGGAACTTGA
Organism: Sequoia sempervirens; assembly: GCA_007258455.2. NCBI lineage: Eukaryota > Viridiplantae > Streptophyta > Pinopsida > Cupressales > Cupressaceae > Sequoia > Sequoia sempervirens. Next base: position 506,739,210 of record VDFB02000017.1, on the reverse strand, counting down.
TAGTGATTAAGAATAAGCTTCACATAATGCTAGCTTGAACATTGAACAAAGAGAGGAAATTGCAACAGTTGCAAATGACCCATTGTTGAGGGGGCTTTGACAAAAATGGGAAAGAGATCAAAAATTGATGTCCCTACCTTCAATGGAAGCTTGAATCTAGAGGAACTGATAGACTAGATAAATGAAATGGAGGAGTATTTTGAGTTTGAAGAAGTTGAAGGCCCAAATAGAGTAAGATTTTCCAAGACAAGATTGAAGGGACGTGCTTCAATATGGTGGATAGAAATTCAATTAGAAAGAGGTAGAAAAGGGAAGGAAAAAATCACAAGGTGGGATAGAATGGTAGAGAAAATGAAAAGGAAATTTATACCAGTAGATTATGAGTTAGACTTATTGAAGAAAATGCAAGGGTTGAAGCAAGGAACAAAAATGATGAAAGAATATACAGAGGATTTTCATAGGAGCTTGATTAGAACAGGACATGTTGAAGCAAATAAGGAGAAGGTTACAATGTACATTAATGGTTTGAGACCAAGCATACAAGAGGAGATGATATTGCTAATAGTTATAACTATAGAAGATGCATACCAAGTTGCCTTGAAAATTGAGGAAAGAATGAATAAAAGGTATGATAGTAAGCAAAGAAGAAGAGGTCGTGAAGAGGAGATTGAAGGAAGATCATATGGGGCAGATAATAATAAGAAAAATCAGAAAAAAGAAGACCGAGGAAACAACAAAAATTAGAGGTATGATGGTTCATATGGTCCTAGGGATCAAGATTTAAGAGGTAGAGGAAGATCAGGTAGAGGTTTTGGAAGAGAAACCTTTCGAGGAACTTGTTTTAAGTGAGGAGAAGGTCATAGGGCATATGATTGTCCTTGTGAAGAGGAAAGACCAAGAAGGAGGACTGAAAATTAGGATAGAGTAGCAAATTTGAATAGAGAAGATGCAAGGTCATCACATTTCGAAGAAGCAGAAGATGGTGAAACTTTAATGACTAGGAGAATACTGTTGAATGAAGATGATAAGTTAATTCAAAGAAAATTTTTGTTTCAAACAAGATGTAAGTGCAAGAACAAGGTATGTAATGCCATTATAGATGGAGGTAGCACAAACAATCTTGTTTCTGAAGAGATGGTGAGAAAATTGTAGCTAGAGAGAAGAAGGCATCCACATCCATATAGGATAGCATGGCTCTAGGATGATAGGAAAGTATTGATTAGAAAAAAAAGCTTGGGAAAAAATAATATAGGAGGTTGTAGAGATGAAATTTTATGTGATATTATTCCTATGAATGTGTGTCATATTTTTTTGGAAGGCCTTGGAAAATTGACAAGAAGGCAATGCATGATGGTTATGCCAACACATACACATTGATGAAGGATGGAGTGAAACACAAATTGAATCCATTGAAAGAAGAGATGGGTAAGGTTTGAAGCAATGATAGGTCTTGCTTGGTTGATGAAATTAGACTTTTAGATGTTATGAATCGTGAATATGTTAGCTTTGTTGACACTAACCATGAAGAAGATGAGAAAGGTGAATTGTTGACTCAGATCAGAAGAAGAGATCTTAAGTGGAAAGAAGCTACCTACAAAGGGTAAGGTAAATTATGATTGTATTGTTTCCCTTGATGAGAAAGAGAGTGAAGGAGTAGATGAGTTTGTTGCAGAAAAAATTTCTTTTGATAAATTTGAATTGGAAGAGCTGAGTGTGAAGGTTAATGAAGAGTTTTCTAAAGCATACTTGTTTGAGAGCAATTGAAGTGAATTTATTTTTATTAGTTTTCATGTTTCCTTGTCATATAATGATGAAATTAATTCTTTTAATGATAGTACTAATGATTTTTTGAGTGAAGGAAAACAAGTTGCAACAATATCATGCCTTTCAGAAGTCATTGAAATAGAGGAATTTCATGAAGGAGACATATTGGAAGGAGGTGGAAAAGGTGGAACAACAAATTAGGCAAACAAATACATTTGTTTTGATAAGGAGAAGGTATAATTTTAATTTTAATTTTTTATTTTGGTGAAGTATATTGGTGGGACAGTATATTTGATGCTTTGAAATACATGATGGGTAGTAGAAGAAGGATGAAGCATGGTAATGTTGTAAGTTTGCACAAAGTGGTGCATAGAAATATATCATTGGAAAAGGAAATGAGGTGGATCCAAGATATACATAAGGTCTACAAATATTTCTGAATGCAAATCATGAAACATTTCTTTCTACCATGGGTGTCTGATGCAGGAACATCCATGGAAAATTGGCAATCCTATATCAAGTAGAATTTTCAATTTTTGTTGAGTGATTTTGCAAGTTTGTGGTGAGTAAATTCTGGTTTGGAATTCAAGTTGAAGGTTCTAAATGATATATATTTGAATCATTAAACTTGAAAAATTAATTTCCCTTTGCACATTGTCAAGTTGACTTGTGGGAGAAAAAAGCAATGAAAAAGCATTTTTTAAATATTTAAATTAAAAATATAAAAATTTGAAAGGAAATTTGGGGTGTTGGGATTTTAATGTGGAGATTTAAAACACCATTTAATGGTCCCTAAAAATTAGGGACTGGGAAGTGGGCTCTAGGACTTGCTTTAATTTTTCTAATTTTTCAGGAGTCGAAAGGAGAGAAAAAAAAACTAAAAAAGACTCTTATCTTTAGTGGGCTGCTGGAAGTGGGTTTTAATTGTTTTAATTTGTTTTTTTTTGGAGCAATTTGGTGTACAGCAGCAGCATGGGTCGGCCCATATTGAATAGGCCCAAAAAAAAACATGTAAAATTAATTTCATGCCAGGAGGAGTAAAACATTAAAAAACCCATTCTTCAGCATGAAAGTTTGAAGAGAAACAAGAAGAATTTTGGGGAAGGAAAAGTGAAGGAGGGTAGATTTCTCTGGAGGATTTTTTTGTGATGTTATTTTGTAGGTTGGACTGATAAAAAAAAATCCCATAGAGATTTTAGAATAACAAGGATGAAGATTTAGAAGTTGCACGTGTTGTTTTAGTGTTAGGAGATGAAATGTTGTTGCAAAAGCTCATATAGCTGAGCATATGAATGTATTTGAAGGTATTTACTTACATATTTGATTCCTATAAGAATCTTAATTGTTAGATATCAGTCCATTGATGATTGAAATCCCTTTGTAATCAAATTTCTTTTAATGATAAAAATCAATGGTTTCATGTGCAAGAAGTTTTATGTAAGTTGGTTTGTAATTTCTCTATTCCAGTTGAGTATTTGTTGTGAGAATTTGGAGATTGTTTTCTGAATTTAAATTCCTCTCCACATTAGCTCTTCCAACTAGAATAAATAATGTGGTAGAATCCATGACAGTTTTACATGGTTTGTGACTTGCTTTGTAGCTAGGTATAACAAAAATTCATGTGGAAGGTGATTCATTATTGATCATCAATTCTTGTAAGCAAAGATTTGGTCACAATTGGAATTTGAAAAACATTTTTGTAAAATTTCTAGGGATTTTTGGATACCTAAATCAATCTTATCAAATCTCTCACATATATCGTGAAGGGAATAAGTTGGAAGATCATCTTGTGAATATGGGATGTGAAAAGAAAGAGGTTACTATATCAGAGGATAAGGCTCCAATTGAAACTTTTCTAACTCTAGCTGAGATAGTAAAAAATGAAATTGTGCATTCATTTAATTCATTAAGAAATGCCTTAGAAAGTTGAATAAGGTTGAGCATCAAACTTTCAAAGATCGGAGGTCAATTTTTTGGTTTTCACTGAAGAGGACACAAAAATCAGGCATCGGGTTTGGAGTTTCAGAGATCGGACCTCAGGCTTACCATTCATTGATTACCAGAAAAAAAGAGTTAGTTAAATTCCACTAAGTCTGATTTGGTTTCATACTTTGGTCTGATTTCTTACTTATTGCAAAGAAGATCGGACTTTGGGCTTTATGGTTGTGGCTTGTGATGATTAAGCGGTGTAAATGGTATGAGGGATTCCCAATCCTCAACCCCTTGAAAAGGGAAGTAGTAAGAAGGTTTCATGAGTTGGTGATGAGGCTTGCACTCTACATGAAAATGGGAGCTGATAAGGAGGATGGGTTAACCTTGACCACCTACAAGATTGGACTTCAGGCTTTGTGGTTGTGGCTTGCGATGAGTAAGTAGTGTCAAGGGTATAAGGGATCCTCGATCCCCAACCTCCAAAAAAGGGAAGTAGTAAGAAGGTTTTGCGAGTTAGTGATGAGGCTTGTGGTCTACATGAAGATGGAAACTGGTAAGGAGGATGCACAAACCCTAACCACCGACAAGGTGAATGAAAAGCTAGTGTTTTCGGGTTTTGTTGTTTGTTCATGCTTCATAAGTTCTAACATGCATTTCATGGAAGCAGTATGAAGGAAATGAGACTCCCAACTCCCGATAAGTCTAATGGCATGATGGGCTTCTCAGATCAGACTTTCGGAGATCAAGCACTTTTGTAATTACTTAGGCCCTCTTGGGCACTTTTTTAATTACTATTATTATTAATATAGTAAATAGGCTATTGGCCTTTTGCTTTAAAAAAAAAATTATGAAAATTATTTAATTGTGAGGATGGAGGAATTAATATTTTTAATTAAATAATTGGAAATTATTTAATCAAGAGAGATTATTAGCATGAAAATGATGAATTAATCAAATAACCTTAATTATCCAATTAATAGAGCAATATAATGAATTTAATTAAATAATTAGACATTATTTAATTAAATGGAGGAATAAGGTGATAATGAGGAAAAAGATGTTAATTAGTGAAATCAGTATGTGTGATATATCCAAGACAATTTTAGGTGTCTACAAAAGGATTGTAGACTACTTTAAAAGGAAGGATGAAAATGAGTATTTTAGAGAGCTTGCAAGAATTAAACAACATGAATCAATGGAATCATATGTTACAGATTTTTTGTGTATTGTAGTAATGGTAATTGATATTATTGAAAATTGAATCACTTTCTTTTTATTGAATATTTGGTTGAACCTCTCAATAGTATTTTAAATATTTTTACTATAATTCCCCACCATGAAACCCTAGAGAATGTCGCACACACAACAGAAGCGAACAAATTTTTTTCCTAAAAGTGTAATTAAACAAGGTGAACTACACTAAACACATAAATTCTCTAAGGTACGCAACAATTCTTACATTCTAAACCCATTTTATACAAATGTAAACTAAACATAGCATATAATTATTACTCTTGAAACAAAGATCATACATCCAATAACATTAAACTCATCTCATAAGATATACAATAAATTAAGATTGATTCAAAAATTACATTCATTCAATATAACAGTTACAAGGCCCATTTCTAAAATGAGATAGATCCTACAACAATATTAAAATTACAAGATTCCTCCTCAAATACAAATGAGTAGTACATATACAAATATCCAACTGATACAAAGAGCATAAAAGATGGAATATATCAACAAGTACACTCAATCTCTCTAATCTGGAAGATCCCACCATCACAAACATGAACTGGGGACCCAATGGTGTAAAGTGCACGTTCCACCCAACCAAGTGGTACCTGAAGCCCCACCTCCCGTGTTAGGAGATAGTAAAGGACTTCCTAGGCAATAACCTACAACCTCTAGACATAGGCAATAGACAAAACTAAACTACACAAGTACAATACTTAACATGAAGGTTACATTACTTCCAGAGTATAAAGATCAAGTACATCAATTGTACAACACAAACTATCTGACTATTGTCATAGGAGTAGTGTCACACATAATTTTCTATGGGTTACCCTGGCATAACCTTCCTAGGCTACCAGATCCCCGTCCTAGGTTACCCTAGTTTCCTCTATTGGCTGCCAGACCCCCATACAAACTATGCTTCTCATCTCACCTCAAGCCTAAACAAGTGCTTCAGCCATGAGAGGGGCATTCATTATCTTTATTATTGTGAGATTTTCCCATTCCCTTAATTATTTTAAGTTATCACTTGATTAAACCCTTAGTGAGTTACCTTGGTGCCCCTTTGTGTGTTGGACCCCCACAGAGAGCCACTCTCCTACTAACAACACAAGGATCTAATCCACAAACCATGGGTTGACAAGGTGCACAAAACCGATAACATTTATCAATCATGAGGCAAGACACAACACATCTCGTTCGTAGTAACCGGGTGTCAAACAAAATTACATCCTCGTGCACTACCCAAGGTAAATCAAAGCTTGAACCAAAACACATAACAAATCCCTCATAAAGTAACCTCATCTAGAAGACTTACAAACACAATTAACCCGAATTTCCCAACTAACGTGAATAGAAGAAATTACAACTTAAAAGCAATTCAAGCAAATAAATAAACTACCTTTAGGATTTCCTAAATCCAATAAAACAATAATACATTGCTTGAATTAAATCAACTTAATATATTTCATTTACAAACAATAAGAAATTAAATCCAATTATCTAATTCAATTAGAACTCTATTACATTAAAATAAAAATCTACTTCCTTTTAAAATCATTTTATTTTAAAATACCTACTTTGTATTTAAAGCATTTAAAAAAAACAATATAACTATTTATATATATATATATATATATATATATATATATATATATATATATGTAGCACCCCTCCATTTTTCTCTTTGATCGAATAGTGTTTTTCTCCTTTATGTTGTGTTTTCTGCTAGTACTTTGACTTTGGTACTTGGTTACTATTTGATCGCTATCTATAACACGATATCATGATGTATTTTGATGTGATGGTATTTGATTCCGATGTTATCATTATGGCATGCTTTAGATTAGCATTGTGAATATTTGAATTAATATTGTAATAATGCTTTTGATTTAAGTATTGATGTTAGATTCGTCAGTTTTGTAACACTGTATTGGTGAAGGGGACAAGATTGTACCACTCACTTGCGAGTGCTCTGTGATTATGTGATTTCCTCTTCACAGTGTGTTTTATTATGATATATATGCATGGTCGATATATGCTTTGTTTTTAGATTTATAGGTACAGGACATCGACTCCACTTGGTTTCACAGGTTTGAGCATGTCCATTGCCAATGGTATTCGATTGGGAGATAGTAGCTAGGTTTTTTATGCCAAGTCATCACCCTGGTCATAGTGTGACGTCGAGTTTTAGTCAGGTTAAGTTGCTTTAATGTTATTCAATTTCACCATTGTTATTATTTAATGTCAAGTTAAAAAGGTAAATAAATGGCATTAAATATTTAAGTTGTTTACTAAATTAATCTAGTTTATTATATTGAAGAGGTTAATTAATTAATTAATTAATTAATTTAATTAATAAAATAATTTAATCCTGGATTATATTTATTTTATTGAATTAATTAAATTAATTAAATTGAATTAAGTTATTTCTTTTAGAATTGATAGATATTTTGTTTGAAAATTAAAAAAAGGTTTTAATTTGCATTTTTGAAAAATTTGAATGCAAAAATGAAGTTTGAAGATATTTTCTGTTTTTTTGAAAAATTTATGTTGGTGGTTGAAAAAGAGATATTTTTGATGGAGTTGAGGCTTTAACCATGGAAGTGAAGAAAAAAAAAAAAGGAAGAAGAGGGATTTTGGTTGTGGGTTTTGGATTTTAATGGTGGAGAAGCTTTGTTGATTTGTTGGGAAGGAGCTGGATTCTCTAAAAGAATCATTGCACCATTTGGCATCTTCTCAAGCTTTTGGAAACCGGGTTCATGTTATTTAAATTAATTTTGATTTTAAAAAAATAAAATTCATAGCTTTGATATGTTGTTTGCAAAATCATTGTTTGGGAAACTTTGAAATGGATTAAGATGAAAAACCCATGTGAAATCTTGCATCATATTTTGGAAACCTCTGTATTTAAACTGTTTTTCTCAAAAAAAAAAAAACGGTTTGGCTGTAAATGATCATTTTAGAAATTATTTGCTCAACTAATTTTATAAACTTCTTAAAATCTGGATATAAATATATATATTTGTTTATATAAATTTTAATTGGGATTACGCTGTTCAAAATAAAAATATAAAAAATGTAAATATATACTTTTTTTACCCATGTCATAATGGTAGATTTAAAATCTGCAGGGGTTTTCAAAGATTTAAAATAATAATAATAATAATAAAAAATCGAACGGTGTGGGGGGGAGGTTCACTAGGGGCTCACCCCATCGCCACCCCCATGGGAGGTGCTATGGGTGAGTCACGCCCAACCTACCCCACATGGCTGGGCCCATATATATGGGTTCGACTGTGTTTAAACACAATCCCACCCACTATTGGGGTGTGACTGTGTTTAAACATAGTCAACCCATATGGGGGTTTGGCTGTGGGTAAACACAGCCACCCGACCTCAAAACTTCGGCACACCTTCCAAGAAATTTGTGCCCTAACTTTTAATTAATTTTCATTTTTGAAAGAAAAACTATATATATTTAATATTTAATATTATATTTATATAATATTAAAATATTAATATATATAAATAATAAAATATATATTTTATATTTTATATTATATTTATATAATATTAAAATATTAATATATATATAAATAATAATATATATATAATATATATATGTATATATATAATATGAGGATATATATTAAATGTATATATATGTGTATATTATTATATATAATTTTATAGCTTGGTATATAAAGTTTAATATATATATATATTAAATTGTTGATTTAAATAATGGCATGTTTTAAATGTAATTGGAGAAATTTTAAAATAATAGATGAATTAATTGATTTTAAAATGATATGTTTTGGAAAAGAAGAAATTGTTTTAAAATAATATGCTAATAGATGATTTGAAAGTAGTATGTTTTGAATTGAAGAAGTAAATGGTTATTTTATTAATATTTAAAAGCAATTAAGGAATTGAAATGTATAATTTAAATTCCCTTCTTTGTCAAAAAAAAAAAAAAACATTAGCAAATTAGTTCTATTAAGGCAATAAACTACTGAATTTTATTAAGGGGAGTGGATTTAGGAAATCCAAAGGTAGATTTGATTCCTATTTAAATTGCTCTTTTAAATGTAAATTTCTTCCGTTTTCACTTTGGGGAAAAATGTTTAGTAAGGGTTAATAAGTCTTCCAGATGGGGTTTTTAATTATTTGGGGTTGTCATATAATTATGTTGGTCAACCTGATTTGAGTCCCTTGGGTAGTGTATGGTGCATTGTTAGTATTTTACCCGATTTCCACAAACGAGGATAGTTTGTGCCTCCTTAAATTAGGAGTGGTTTATGTGTTTTGTTGCCTCCAGTGTTTCAAGTGAGTTTTCTTTATATGTTCCTCCTTGAGTTGGAGTGATTGTTTATCTTGTTTGTATGCACTTTGGCACGGTTGGTGATTAGTTTTTTTTGGTGTATTTTCAAGTAGAAGAGTGGTTTCTGTTACATGCCAGATCCCAAAGAGGTAAACTGGGTAACCTTCGGGAGATGGTTTAATCAAGTGATAACTAAATCAATGTACTTAGAAGTTTGGGTAGTATTTCAAACTAATCAAGCTAATTTAGCCTCACTCATAGACACAAGTGTTTGTACAGGCTTGGATTGAGTGGGAAGGCCTGGAATGGCAAGGTCATCTATCTTGTCTTTACGAGAGGTATTTGATTCCGCATGAGTGAGTATGGGGGTCGGGATTCGCTTGAGGCCACCAGGATATCCCATAATGGGGGTCGGAGCCTGTGAGGATTCCCAGAGGATATCCCATTTCAAGGTGTGTGATGACACCCTTTCTTCGGAAACTATTGATATTTGGTTTTATGTGTATGGTCTTCTTAGCATACCTGATCTATTTTATTTCTAGAAGCAATATGACTTATGTCAATGATGTTAGAGTTGTACTTGTGTTATTCTTATGGTTATATGGTTCACGTGATTGGTTTTGTCAGTGTGAGTTAGCCTGTGTCTAGATGTTGATGGTCTTGTATAGGATTCCTTTTTACTATCTCCTAGCACAGGGGGTGGGCCTTCAGGTACCACATGGTTGGGTGGAACATGCACCTTACTCCATTGGGTTTTCTTCTTATTCATGTGGACGAGATTTCCAGTTAGAGAGATCGTGGGTTCCAGTTACTTTTTAGGTTTCATTCATTTCAGTTGAATCTTGTAATTTATCACCCCTCATTTGTTATCAAGGTGGAAGATGTGATATGTAACCATGCTTATTAGATTTACCTCATTCGGGGAATGAGAGTTGTAATCTTATTGTTAGATTATCGTTATTTGAAATCATGTGGTATCTCTTATTCTTTTATGTAATTTACTATGTATGGAATGTATGTGTTCTAAATTTGTTAAGTAATGAAATGTTATGGTTTCAATTCATGTTTCTTGTTTGGGTTTTTTTTAAAATAATATCGGTCTTGTAACCTTAGAGGTTGTTGGCATTCAGTAGTGAACTTGCATGTTAATTGTTCTTAAAAATTAAAAATAAAAAAAATTGTGCGTTTGAGTAGTTATTTGCAACTTCCTCTAGGGTTGTGTGGTAGGGCGTTACACATGGTATCAAAGCACAGGTTCATACACTGGATACTCTAGGTACATTTGTATCCACTATGTTGTCCCTATGTATTGTTAGTGGAATTGTTAAGTGATCACGTGTTCATGGCTTTTACTTTAGCATGATGTACTCTGTGGAAAAGAGTAGCATGAAAGAAACCTGATAAAAGGTTATGGTTGGAAAGTTTTGATATGTATCCCATGGGTTATGGATTTGGATATTCCTATGGGATTTTGTATGTAGTTGTACCCCTATAAATGTAAGAAACCAGTAACTCTATTTTGTTTGAGTGTTGTGAATACCCCATACTTGCTTTGTGTATCCATGTAATGATGATACTTGGTACCCATCCTTGAAAAAAAAGTTGCATTTTGATGTGGGATTTACCATACTAAAATGTGTGTGTTTGCATGTTTGTTACCTGATTGAGGGCCAACCCATGTGTGGTTGAAACTTATATATAAGAGTAACCAAAAGTGGTTCTTTTTCTTTTGGTTCTCTAGACCCTCAATCTGTGAAGGGATAGTGGCAACCACAAGTTCCTTGGGTGGAGTGTGTAGCGTACACATATTGCATTGCAGAGCATCTTAGCTCAACCAATCCCGAGGAATCGTACCCACTACTTTCCCTTATGATGGATCAGGATACTTGATCCATAAGTGTTAACCTAATCCCCACATATTTGAGTATAGCAGCATAGGTTTGTTTGTGTATGCCTAGCCGTCCTTAGAGGCATTGATCTGGCATAGCGAGTAAACCTCGTATGTATGAGAGGTGAAGCTCGGTAGCCCCATAGTGATACTATCGTTTTGCATTATATATTTAGTGTATCTGCACATGCTCCGACATGATGTGATAGATATGATGTCACATCGCACTAATGTTCTGACATAGTGTTGGTGATATTGTTGTATTTGCACGTATTTCAATATGATGCAGTACGATGCCACACCCCACTCATGTTCTGACATAGTGATGGTGATGATGTCATGTTACACGATGCCACATTCCTAGACATGTGAAGGCGCAGTATGAGATTGTCTTTGTTAGTCTACTTGTGCGATGAGCCTTATGGGGCCTCGAACACTTGTAGAGGGATCCTCATGGTTGCCTTGACCATGTTGGTCAAGTAGCATGTGCATAGATCCTAGCCATGTATACCTATAGCTTCAGTAAGTTCCTATGTGTGTCTTCTCCACGAGGTATCACGAGGTGGGGTGTGATCTACGTGTGCCTATTTCCACGGACCCTCAGATACACTACCATGTGGCATATGACCAGTACATGCCTTCTTTGGCTGGCGTATGACCAGGTAGAGTGACGACATTTTTTTAGTCGTGGATACACTTTGGGCCATGTGGTTGGTGTGCTCACTCTGCACCACATGAGGGATATTATCATTCTATCCAGACATTGTTTCCTCTTTCCTCGTTTGGTGGCTATTAATCAGTCACATAGTGTTGTACACTGCAACTTTAAAGATTGTGAACTTTCTTTATGGTTATTGATATTTTTTTTTAGCTGATTGTGAAGGCTAACACTTTGTTATATTTGATTGTGAAGGTTTAGACACAACTTGTGATCTTATTTACTTATAACCCTAGGGGTTATACATTTGGATTAGTGTTTATGTGCATTTATTGCCTCATTGTTGAAATTGAACTTTAATTTTTCTCTTCTTTACGAACTTGGTGGCTAAGCTAGTTATCATTGTTGTTTTCAATGTTAGCTATGTGTTGTATTGTGATTCCTCTGCAAGGACGTATGAGGCGGACTTGGTGAGTGTGTACGAGGAAGTAGACGCAAGAAATGTTGATGATGGGGGTATGTGAGGCTGTTATGCAGCTAGGACCCACTACTCACCTATGTGTGGTGATTATCTCTTGGAGGCTAATCACCTTATACAACAAGAGATAGGTCATGGTGGTCGTGTTTGGATGGTCTCACCTTATGTGTGGCCTAACATCATCAAGCCACTGTTGTGATGTATGTATTTTTTTTTTTTGTGATGGACTTTGGTTCTTGGTTCCTAGATCCTTCTATCATGGATGGTATGCTGCTTTCTGGTGTCCAGATGGACCCTTGTGTAGCCTTGTGATGATTCTCGGTGATGTGTAATGGTGCATATGGGTATTATGTATGTTAATACATGGTTATGTATTTTTTTTTGGAGACTTGGTTGGTAATTGCTCCACCATGTTGTCTTGTTTGGATTGATAGTGTACTTGTCTGGGTTGCATTTGGCTCGGGTTGTTTTTATGTTGAGGTATGGAGTGGTTTAGTTTTGGAACCCTTGGTTATGCATGATTGTATGGAGTTTGCACTAGGGGTAGTTGCAGGCTTCCAAGAGTAAGCTTAACCCTAGAGGGGGAGGATGTGGCACCCCTCCATTTTTCTCTTTTGATTGAACAGTGTTTTTCTCCTTTATGTTGAGTTTTTGCTAGTACTTTGACTTTGGTACTTGGTTACTATTTGATCGCTATCTATAACATGATGTGATGATGTATTTTGATGTGATGGTATTTGATTTTGATGTTATCATTATGGCATGCTTTAGATTAGCATTGTGAATATCTGAATTAATATTGTAATAATTCTTTTGATTTAAGTAGTGATGTTAGATTTGTCAGTTTTGTAACACTGTATTGGTGAAGGGGACATGATTGCACCACTCGCTTGTGAGTGCTATGTGATTCTGTGATTTCCTCTTCACGGTGTGTTTTATTATGATATATATGCATGTTTGATATATACTTTGTTTGTAGGTTTACAGGTACAGGACATCGACTCCCCCTAGTTTCACAGGTTTGAGCATGTCCATTGCCAATGGTATTCAATTGGGAGATAGTAGCTAGGTTTTTCATGCCAAGTCATCACCCTGGTCATAGTGTGTCGTCGGGTTTTAGTTGGGTTAAGTTGCTTTAATGTTATTCAATTTCACCTTTGTTATTATTTAATGTCAAGTTAAAAAGGTAAATAAATGGCATTAAATATTTAAGTTGTTTATTAAATTAATTTGGTTTATTATATTGAAAAGGTTATTTAATTAATTAATTAATTTAATTTAATTAATAAAATAATTTAATCCTCGATTATATTTATTTTATTGAATTAATTAAGTTAATTAAATTGAATTAAGTTTTTTTTTTTTAGAATTGATAGATATTTTGTTTGAAAATTAAAAAAAGGTTTTAATTTGCATTTTTGAAAATTTTGAATGCAAAAATGAAGTTTGAAGATATTTTCTGTTTTTTTGAAAAATTTATGTTGGTGGTTGAAAAAGAGATATTTTTGATGGAGTTAAGGCTTTAACCATGGAAGTGAAGAAAAAAAAAAAAAAAAAAAGGAAGAAGAGGGATTTTGGTTGTGGGTTTTGGATTTTAATGGTGAAGAAGCTTTGTTGATTTGCTGGGAAGGAGCTAGAATCTTTGAAAGAATCATTGCACCATTTGGCATCTTCTCAAGCTTTTGGAAACCAGGTTCAAGTTATTTAAATTAATTTTGATTTAAAAAAAAAAATTCATAGCTTTGATATGTTGTTTGCAAAATCATTGTTTAGGAAAATCTGAAATGGATTAAGATGAAAAACCCATGTGAAATCTTGCATCATATTTTGGAAACCTCTATATTCAAACTGTTTTTCTCAAAAAAACTTTGGGTTTGGCTGTAAATGATCATTTTAGAAATTATTTTCTCAACTAATTTTATAAACTTCTTAAAATCTAGATATAAATATATATATTTTAATTGGGATTATGTTGTTCAATATATATATATTACCCCTATCATAATGGCGGATTTAAAATCCGTAGGGGTTTTCAAAGATTTATAATAATAATAATAATAAATCGAACGGTGTGGGGGGGAGAGTTTCACTGGGGGCTCACCCCATCGCCACCCCCATGAGAGGTGTTCTGGGGGAGTCACACCCAGCACACCCCACATGACTGCGCCCATACATATGGGTTCAGCTGTGTTTAAACACAGTTGTGCCCACTGTTGGGGGTGCGACTGTGCGTAAACACAGCTGCCTGACCTCAAAACTTTGGCGTGCCTTCCGAGAAATCTGTTCCCTAACTTTTAATCAATTTTCCTTTTTTAAAAAAAATAAAAAATATATATATTTAATATTTAATATTATATTTATATAATATTAAAATATTAATATATAAATAATAAAATATATATTTTATATTTTATATTATATTTATATAATATTAAAATATTAGTATATATAAATAATAAAATATATCATATATATATAAGTATATATATAATATGAGGATATATATTATATGTATATATATGTGTATATTATTATATATAATTTTATAGCTTGGTATATAAAGTTTAATATAAATATTTAATATATATATTAAATTGTCGATTTAAATAATGGCATGTTTTAAATGTAATTGGAGAAATTTTAAAATAATATGATAATAGTCGAATTATTGCTCTTATTTTAAAATAATATTTATTACTAGAACAAATATTTGATTTTAAAATAATAGATTAATTAATTGATTTTAAAATGATATGTGTTGGAAAAGAAGAAATTGTTTTAAAATAATATGCTAATAGATGATTTGAAAGTAATATGTTTTGAATTGAAGAAGTAAATGGTTATTTTATTAATATTTAAAAGTAATTAAGGAATTGAAATGTATAATTTAAATTCCCTTCTTTGTCAAAAAAAAAGAAAAGAAAAAAACATTAGCAAATTAGTTCTATTGAGTCAATAAACTACTGAATTTTATTAAGGGAAGTGGATTTAGGAAATCCAAAGGTAGATTTGATTCCTGTTTAAATTTCTCTTTTAAATGTAAATTTCTTCCATTTTCACTTTGGGGAAAAATGTTTAGTAAGGGTTAATAAGTCTTCTAGATGGGGTTTTTAATTATTTGGGGTTGTCGTATTATGTTGGTCAACCTGTTTTGAGTCCCTTGGATAGTGTATGGTGCGTTGTCAGTATTTTACCCAGTTTCCATGAACGGGGATGGTTTGTCCCTCCTTGAGTTAGGAGTGGTTTATGTGTTTTGTTGCCTCCAGTGTTTTGAGTGAGTTTGCTTTATTTGTTCCTCCTTGAGTTGGAGTGATTGTTTATCTTTTTGTATGCACTTTGACACCCTTGGTGATTGGTTTTGTTTGGTATGTTGTCAAGTAGAAGAGTGGCTTCTGTTAGGCGCCAGATCCCAAAGAGGTAAACTGGGTAACCTTCGAGAGGTGGTTTAATCAAGTGATAACTAAATCAATGTACTTAAAAGTTTGGGTAGTATTTCAAACTAATCAAGCTAATTTAGCCTCACTCATAGACACAAGTGCTTGTATAGGCTTGGAATGAGTGGGAAGGCCTGGAATGGCAAGGTCATCTATCTTGTCTTTACGAGAGGTATTTTATTCCGCATGAGTGAGTATGGGGGTCAGGATTTGGTTGAGGCCACCAAGATATCCCATAATGGGGGCAAGATCTTGTGAGGATTCCCAGAGGATATCCCATGTCGAGCTGTGTGATGATGCCCTTTCTTCGGCAACTGTTGGTATTTGGTTTTATGTGTATGGTCTTCTTAGCATACTTGATCTGTTTTATTTCTGGAAGCAATGTGACTTATGTCAGCTATGTTAGAGTTGTACTTGTGTTATTCTTATGGTTGTATGGTTCATGTGATTGGTTGTGTCAGTGTGAGTTAGCCTGTGTCTAGAGGTTGATGGTCTTGTATAGGATTCCTTGTTACTATCTCCTAGCACGGGGGGTTGGGCCTTCGGGTACCACATGGTTAGGTGGAACATGCACCTTACTTTGTTGGGTTTTCTTCTTGTTCATGTGGACAAGATTTCTAGTTGGAGAGCTCGTGGGTTCTAGTTACTTTTCAAGTTTCATTCATTTTAGTTGAATCTTGTAATTTATTACCCCTCATTTGTTATCAAGGTGGAAGATGTGATATGTAACCATGCTTATTAGATTTACCTCATTCGGGGAATGAGAGTTGTAATCTTATTGTTAGATTATCGTTGTTTTAAATCATGTGGTATCTCTTATTCTTTGAAGTAATCTATCATGTATGGAATGTATGTGTTATGAATTTGTTAAGTAATGAAATGTTATGGTTTCAATTCATGTTGCTTGTTTGGGTTTTTTTCTAAATAATCTTTGTCTCATAACCTTAGAGGTTGTTGGCATTGAGTAGTCAGCTTGCATGTTAATTGTTCTTAAAAAAAAAAAATTGTGCGTTTGAGTATTTATTTGCAACTTCCTCTAGGGTTGCATGGCGGGGCATTACAATATATGTATAAATACATATAATTATATATATAATTAAATATATTATTTAATCATTTACAAATAAATCATTTTTACCAACATCATAATATATATATTTATTTATTTATATTTTATGATGCTGGTAAAAATGATTTATTTGTAAATGATTAAATAATATATTTAAATATATTTATTTAAATAGTTATAGTTATATATAATTATATATATATAATATATATAATATATAATATATAATAAATATATAATACATATATATATTTTATATTAAAAAAAATAAATCATATTAATAATACCGAAATCACAGTAATCTCCAGGGGCGGACGAAATGGATAGAGAGCCATTTAAATGGCTAGTAAGGGAGCCGCCTACGCAGCCAACCCCCATTAGTGGGGTCACTGTTGTGGAAGGCAATGTTGGGTGTTGCCTCCACAACAACACCTCCCTATGGGGCAGTTGTGGGGGTAGCCCCCTCCAACACCTCCATAAACTTGAATTTTTTTTATAAAATTTCCCCTGTACTTTATCAAATTCATCATACAACATTTTGAATCTAACAATTTTTTTTAATAAAAACTATCTACAAACAATTTCATAACAAAGATGCATATATTTACAAATATATGCATATGTATGTATATATATATGTATGTATGTATGTATATATATATATGTATGTATAAAAAATAAATCTGAATGCTTGCTTGAGAAGAGAAAATTTTAAGAAAATGTTTTCTATAGGAGAATATTTCCAATTTCTCCAGAGGAATTCACTTTACACCATTTAACAAGAGGATTTTAATTTCCTCAATTTTACCAGAGGATTACAATTTAATCTTACAAAGGTTTCTAAATCCTCTATTTTTTTCTCTTCGAATTTTCTATTGTTTAAAACCAATTTCCCTACAGAAGCTTTCAACAATTTTCTACACAAAAGATTTCAACATTTTTCTACACAGAAGCTTTCAATAAATTTTCTATAGAAGTTTCTAAAAATTCATGACAATTTTCCAAACAACCTTTCAATTTTAAAAATCAAAGCTTCTACAAACATTAACAAATCCTCTTGTACAGACAATCTTTCCAAATTACAAAATAAATAAAACAATAAAAGAACTTGTTTTCTAGAAGCTTGAAGAAATGAAATTTGAAGTAGAGCCTCGCTTCAGAATTCAATTTCCAAATCCTTTTCCAAATTCACCACTTCCAAAAAGATGCAAATAATATAGAGTCCCCAAAATCTTCTTGAGAACCTCCTCTAATTTTCAACAACCAATTTCTAAAAAAATCCCTTTCCTCATTCTCATGAAGTAACTTCTTACCTCTTCTAGTTAATGCCAATTATTCTCTTCAAGAAATCATTCTCAACAAAAATCCCTTAATTAATTTTCTCTAACACTTGTCAAAAATAAAATATCTTTTCCAACAACTCAAATATTTCCTCAAAGTATTTACAAGACATTTTTGCATTTCAATATTCAAATCCACATTTTTAATTTCTAAATAAATTTAATCAATTAATTTATTTTCTTTATAAAATAAATTTAATCACAAGGATTAAATTACTTTACCAAATAAATTAAATTAAATTAATTAAATCAAATAAAAGCTTCTAACATTATTAATCTAAATAAATTAAATATTCACTTAAAACATTTTAATCATTAATTTTCCCACAAAGCAAACCTTGCAAGATAAATAAACAACAAGGAAAACGTGGACAACCTAACAACAAGACATACTGAACATGGACTAATGACACACTATGACTAGGATTGTGGCTTGACAAGGAAACCCTGTTACTATCTCCCAATCAACAATACCATTGGGCAATGGACACGCTCATACCTGTGAAGCCAAGTGGAGTTGATGTCATGTACCTACAATCCTTCAATCAGACAAATGTCATACATGTATATAGATCATGACAATCACACAGTGAAGAGAAAATTGTGAAATCACAGGGCGCTTGCAAGAGAGTGATGTAATCTTGTTCCCTTCACCAATACAATCACATCAAAACTAATAAAATTAAAGCATCGGCTAATCCACAGATGAGCATATATCAATATCAACTCAAATAAACAACTATGTTAATTAGAAAGCATGTCATAAACAATAATATCCATTTAGTGTATCATCACATCAAAATATAAAACCATCATCGCTCTAATGTTAGTGATCAAATAACAACATAGTATCATGGTCTATCAAAGTAAAAATATTGTCTAAAAGCATAAACAAATCAGAGGGGTGTTCCATTTACCATTTACTTTAAAAATTATACATCACTCCAAAGCACCCACCTTTGAGAAACACAAAGGAAATTTCTAGAAGACAAGATCATATACACTACTATAGAAGTCTATGACTTAAATAACAACAAAGAAGTTAGATGAAGATAAAAGAATACTCATAAGGAAGAAAATATTATAAGGATCCATGGGTATTGGGTCATAGATGCATTGGAAATGGTAAAGTGCATTACATTGAGGTAATATTTGATGAATATTCATATCTTGTAGAACCTAAACCTCAAATATCTATAAAAGATCATGAATTTTAAAATACAAGAGGATGAAGGCACAAATACAGGCACACTTTCAGCTTTTTCAGAAGCACCTATATATCATCATTTTAGAGTTCAAGGATTGTTATGTGGACAATGAATTATAGTTCTTATTGATAGTTGGGCTACCCACAATTTAATTCATGAAAGCTTGGTGGTTAAGACAGCACTAAAAGTGGAGGGCTTGGAAAGCTTCAAAGTTATTCTAAGTGGAGCACTAATGGTTTCCTAGAGGATGAAACCATTGAGAAACTAATGCAGTTCTAGTGTTCAATGGTTTCATCCTCTAGGAATTTTTTTATAGACCTACCAATTTATGGAGACAAAATTTAAATATGAATGGAAAGATGTATTGCTTAGAGGCATATCAAATAGATTACCAAATATGGTCAAAACTAAAAAAATGAAGTTGATTTTTTTGCAAAGGTTGTGATACCTACAAATTCATCCATGAGTAAGAAATATAAATATGATTGTTGATATTTATAATATTTTTGACAAATATGGTGTGTTCGGTGATTTTCCCCTAGGACTGTCACTTAATAGAGGATTCAATACATCATAGATTTGGAGTCAATATCTAATACTATCATAACTACTGCTTACTAAAACCCAAGAATATATATAAGGAGATTGAAAAGGCCATAAGGGAACTTTTGAAGATGAGACATATTAATCCTAGTACTAGTTCATTTGCATCATTAGTGTTTCTTGTAAAGAAGAAGGATTGTACCATGCATATGCATGTTGATTATAGAGCTTTCAACAAGAAGACCATAACAATAGGTACCCTACTCCTAGGATTGATGAGCTAATTGATGGGTTGCATGGAGATATATATTTTTACAAGATTGATTCAAGAGATAATGCTACCATTTGATTTGAACAAGGGGTAAGGATGTGCAAAAAATAACATTTAGGTGTCACTTTGGGTACTTTAAGTTCTTTTCCATGCCCTTTATCTTAAAAAATACCCCAACTACTTTTTATTCATCCATGAACCACACATGAACAATAATTAAAATAAATTGTTTTGGTTTTCTTCAATGACATTTTGATTTATAGTAAGACATAGGAAAATATTAAAAATCATTTGGATATGTTTTTGGGAATATTGGAGGAACAATATATTTTTGTAAAGGAATCCAAATGTGAGTTTGGAGTGATAGATATCCTATATTTGGTCCATTTTGTTAGTACAAAAGGAGTTTAAGAAGATGAACAAAAAATCCAAGCTATCTTGGATTGGCCGCCACCTATCATATTGACATAGTTGAGGGTATTATTTGGCATTTTTAGCTACTATAGAAGATTTTTTAATGGGTTTTCATAACTTTTATTACTTCTAACTCATATGAAAAAAATGATCATTTATATGGACATAATAATCACAAGTAGCTTCCAATAAGCTTAAGGAGGTAATTATTTCATGTCTTATAAATGCTATTGTATATTTCTCATTTCCATTTGTCTAAGTAAAATATGATGATTTAGGGGAAGGTATTAGAGTTTAATTAACTAAAAAGAGTCATCCTATAGAATTTAAAAGAAGGAAACTGAGAGTATCAGAAAAAGGATTCTCTGATTTAGACTATATCTAGCTTGTGAAAGATTTATGGTGAAGATAGATCATAACAATTTAAAATTATTTCTTATCCAAAGAGATTTGAATGATAGAAAATAGAAGTGGTTAAGTAAGCTTCAAAATTATGATTTTTAAGTAGAGTATATCTGTAGATAGGGAAAAATCAGATTTAATGTTTAATGAAAACAATAAACTAATTAGATCTATCAAGCACAATAGAGTACGAACTAATACGAAAATCTCAATAAACAGCACAAATGCAAACCGATCTCCACGCTAACTCGATTTATCTCCATTGCTCTTCTCCACCTGCATGAGAATGCAAGATTTTGAAGGGTTGACAATGGAGGAATGTTGAGTGCTCATTCCTATAGCATAACGACTTGACGATGACAATGAAAAATAGAAAGAATGATATATAAAGACAGAAGACTGATTTTGACAGAGTCTGGGTGCTAGATGAATCAACCTCCTAAATAGATTGCGAGAGGCCGTATTTATAGAGCCGTGACGTTGACGAAGATAAGATTTGACAAGATTCGACAAGGATTTGATTTTTGACAAAAGAGGATATACAACGAGATGAGATAAGATGTCAAAAAAGATGGAAAGATTTCATTTCCTGTTTTAAGGAAATAAATGTCAAAAAAGACGAGAAGGATAATTGATGAATTATCTAATTAAATAAATTAATTAGATGCACAGGAGTTTAGTTTTGGAAAGAAAGTGAGTAGATCTTTTAAGGATTTTATTAATTCAATAAATTTTGGATTTATTTAATTAACATTGAATTTATGATTTCATTAATTAAATAATATAAATTATTTAATTAATATTAGAAGAATGAAATAAATGATTTAATTAATTAAATAATATAAATTATTTAATTAACATTAGCGAAATGGATGGATCATGAATATGAATTTAATTAAATAAATAAAATTTATTTAATTAAATAGATGATGACATGGGTACCTAGGGCAGAGCGTGCTACAAGATGCCTAAATGATGAAATGCCGAGACAGGTGTTGCAAGAGGACAATTTTTGGTGTCTACATTTTGCCCCTCTTTGAGATGATGTTCAAGATGATGCGATTTGTGTCGAGTAACATCATTTCAAAGAAACTAAGGTATGGATAGAGGAAAATGATATCAGAATATGATGATGATGGAACGATGATGCCCCCTCGAGAGGATAGGTGGGTTGGACAAACATGGGTAGGCTCTCAAAATGAAAAGGGACGGGTCAAGAACCAAAGATGAAGTAATGGATGATACATTATGCTGCAATGAGAGATGAGCAACCATGATGTTTGATATAGCACTAGACATTATGCACCAAGATATAAGGACCAAGGTGACGATGTGTCTCATGCCCCAGCGTAATACAACCTTGTCTAGACGTATGAGGAAGTAGACTTAGAGCACTAAAATCCTAATGCACAAAAGGTATTATGTGACCTTAGATGCAAAGGATAATGCAAAAAGATATTCCAACACACACAAGATATGAATATTAGCTAGAATGATATGGATTTGATACAAATGCAAGATAAAATAACACACACAAGCAAGCAAGCAAGCATGCACAAATGATACAAAAACAAACAAGGTATTGCCCTTGTCGAGTTGTAAACCGTTGATTGATGGATTGGTCGATGATGATAGTGTCTAATGATGATAGTGTTGTCATTGTGGGGAAAGACATATCCCTAGATCAACACAAGGATGATTAATAATTGACTGATTGACTTCAATTTGGTTTACGACAAGATTAGGATCAAGACCAAAGGATGTGATTGTATAATTTGACAAGAGTGATCGACTTGATTGGTATGGATTAAGGATTGACTTGCATTTGGATTATTGCTTGGATTTTTGTTGGCTATTTTATTTTTTTGGATTTTTGAAATGTTTTGATTTTTTTGGATTTTTGAAATGTTTTGATTTTTTTGACCTTTTGACTTTTGGATAGGAGGGACTTAAGTGTCTAGTTGCATGAAAGGTGATAGTCCCACTAGGGGTGGATGTCATTGCATGGACCATGTCAAATGCCATTATGCTCATAGATTTTGGTAAGGGATGACATGAAAGGGAGGTGGAGTAGGTAGATGGTGGATTATGATGTGGATAATGGAGGACAATAATGGATTATGATGTAGATTATGTGAGGAATATGATAGGGATTATATGGGACTTATGCAAAAGATGAATGGGGAGGCTTAGCCAAAAGCATGGACCATAGGAAGATGATGGTGGAGATATGTAGGGTAATGAGTGAAGGATGAGTAGAAGGAGTTATGTGGATTTGTTGTGAGATGGAAGGGAACCATGACCAATGGTTGCACACACTATGATAAACATTGAAGCTTTTGATGTGGATGGGGTGTAGGAAGCAATGAAGATGCTTGCTTAGGAGATGAATGATTTAGTGATTTAGGTGCCCACACAGACTTATCATTTTTATGACTGTTATTTTGCTTGTGGGTGTTAGGAATTGGAGATTTTTGAATGCAATGTGTATTTTTGATGGAAGGGGCTGGTTGGGATTTTTGTGATGTGGACGCCTCGTTTGACTTGGTTTCTTTTTTCTTAGGTACCCAAACCATTTGATTTTTGGCCTTTACTTTTGGAGGTATGAGCTTATATAGCCTTTTAGATGTACTTGGCTTTGACTTTTTGCAATTGTATGCTAAGGCATTAGGACCATTAGAATTTTTGACTTTATGTGTAGAGGCATCCAAATTTTTATTTTGGAATCCCTTAGGTTTGGTGGAATGAGTGGAAGCTTTCTGTTTAGACAATGTTTGCATTGATTGGTCATGATTAAGATGTTTAGAGGATTTATGGATAAATGGATAAGAGGATTGAATGGTAGGGATATTAGGTGTTGGGAGTAATGGTGGTAGAGTGGATGGTGGAAGGTGTGTGGTCACATGCTTTTGGCATTTGTAGGATGAGGGTGGTGGAATTGAAACATATGTTTTAGGCATATGATAGGTTTTATGATGGAAAGTGGACTTAGGATGCATGGAGGAAATACCAACATCTTGAGATTGGTGTCCTTGAGGTGTATTTCCAAGGCCATAAGAGCATGGAGGGACTTTGACATGGATGGGCTCCAAAATATCTTGTTCATGAAGGCCTAAACCTTTACCTTGGTGGTTCATATTTTGGAGTGTGCAATGGACAATAGGACTAGGTGTAGGTGAAACACTAGACATGATTTCCTTATTGGATGGAGAGGATAATGGTTGTTGTTGTTTGAAAGAGGAACATTCATGAATTAGGGTAGAAAGACCAATAGGGTATGATGGAGGACTTGTAATGGGGTCGATAGTGGGTGACATGGGATCATTGGGATCTTGATTAGCATTGTGTTCACTTAGATCCAAGGTATTTGTTTGATCTTCTATGTGTGCTTGGGAGGCACTTGTCTCATCAAGGGAAGTGAATGTTGATGGATCATGAATAGCACTAAGTGGAGGTGAATTTGGAATATCTTTCTCATAGATTGGTATAAGATCAAGTTGATCTTGGATAGGCTCTTCATCATTATGGATATCATCTTGATCATAAAAATGATATAGATTATGGATGGGTTGGACGAAAATGATTTGATCTTGATTAGTACTAGGACTTGATGTTTCCACATGCTTGGGATTAGGCTCTTGATATAACTCTTGGGTTGCTTGAATGGAAGTGGAAGGGGACTTCTCATGGAGAGACTTGACATGTTCTTGATGGTCAATGACATAGGAGCATGAAAGAGGGTGACTTGGACTTATGAAGGGAGACTCTTGAAGTGGCTCAAGGGGTTGCGGATGACATGGTTGACTTGAAGGACTTGGCATGATGTTTGAGGAATCTTTTGTATGTTCAAGTATATGTGTTGAATGACATGGAGACAATTGATTCCTTGCTTGTATCCCTTGGGTCACATCCTTTATAGGTGGATTGGTGGATTTAGATAATGCCATCAATTTATTTTTTAAATATCTAAATGTAGGGAATTGATTTGATGGAGGATTAAATGATGGTGGGGGTAATGAAGATTTTGATTGGTTAGAAATTAAAGAGGCCAATGAATTAGGACTTAGACATGGTGGCTTATGGATAGGAATTTGATTGGATAGTGGTAAGGGTGTATGAACTAGATTGGTGTTCCCCTTGTCAAAGGTGACATTAAGACTTAAAGGCTCTTGATTTTGTTGCCAAGGTGGACTTGGGAAGCTATGTTCTTGTTGTGATATGGGTGGATATGTTGATGTGGAATTGACATGGTAGGTAAATGGGTTTGGTTGGCATGATGATGAAGGTGACACATAGGATTGTGGTTGAATTTCTTGAGGTTGGAATGGTGTTTGGACTTGTGATATGATTTGTTGTTGTGATGATGATGGAGGGGTTGAATAGGATAATGACTATTGAAAGTTTGATTGATGTGGATAAGGGTTGACATTAGAAGAGTTGTGATAGGTTGATGAAGGGGAAACTTGATATGTGGATGGATGAGGCTGATATGATGATATAGGTGACACATAGGGTTGATGTGAAATTTGTTGATGTAGTGATTGGACTTGATAATGTGCTTGTTGGACTTGACCATTGGCCATGAGGTATTGGATTTGTGCTATGAATTGTTGCATTTGACGTGATTGGTTTTTTTGAAGTTGTTGGATCATGTCATGGACTCTTTGAATGATTTGTTGTTTTAAAGGTGATTGGCTTGTTTGAGCTTCATGAAGCATGTGAATAAGCTCTAGTGTTATGTCTTCAAATGTTGTCATGGTGTAAAATGATGTTGATTGGACTGAAGAGATGATGATGATGATTAGGATATGATGTGGAATGACAAGATTGGATGACCTAGATGATGTGGCAAGTGTTTATTGGAAGTTTGACTTGGGAACTATCAAACACAATATTTCACATGTAAATGCATGAACACACACACCAAACACAATGAAATTTTTTTCTTTGAAGATTAAATGTTATGATTAAGCAATCACTTGAATACACAACAACAAGCCCTATGACTAGTCAAGTGGGGTATGGCCAATTAGGTCTCACGCTAGTTTGCACAAGGTTGACTAAGGGATGATTTGAAAGAAAAATCTTCCCAATAAGCCAGGAGAAAGGGGTAACCCACCCTTCACCTTCACTTCCCAAAGGTATAAAGTTCTTTGGGGCTTAGCTCAGAGTGACAAGATTTCAACTCCCAAACGAGCGTGTCTTTGGATTCACACTCTATTGAGGTCGTCCCTTGGAGGGGTGTGTGCTCCAAGCAGGCCTCCTACAAAGGATATGACAAAAGCAAACCAAGTGAGGTGTTTTGGAGGACACACACAGTTGACTCATACTCGCAAAGATTAATTTCCCTTAGAAATGAAATGAAATGTGTGTAAATAGTTCAAACACTTTTTCTTTTTAACCCCAAATCGAGATGTGTAGGAAGACAGTGGTGAATTTTAGACCCGATTTTCAATATGTGATTGGAGACAATATTCGTTTTAAGAGCCCAAATCCAAATGTGTTTGCAAACAATGATTGATTTTATGCCCTAAATTGAAATGTGTGACAAGCAATGATTAATGAGAAATGAAATATTAGAATGTATGCACCTGATTATTCGCTTTCCAATTTGATGTGTGTGACTGATGCCAACACTTTTCTAGCTCTGTACGATTCACCGACAAGTCGCCAAGACAAGAAGAAAAGACATGCATGCAAACAAAAGTGAGATTAGATCGAAAAACATGCAATCTATTAAAAATCTAACTAAATTAAAAATTAGAAGTTGAAACTAAACTAAAAAAGTTAAAAGATCTAAGTTAAGTTAGAAATTAGAAAATTCACTAAATTAAAAATTAGATTGTAAACTAAATTAGAATTAAAATCTAATCTAAATTAGAAATTTAAAATCTAATTTAAAAACTAAAATTAGAAACTAAAAAGTCTAATTTAAAAACTAAAACTTAAAGTTCAATTTTAAAAATTAGAAACTAAAAATTAAAAAATCTAATTTAAAAACTTAAAAGCTAAAAATCTAATTTTTAAAAAAATAAGAAACTAAAAATAAATAAAAAATCTAATTTAAAAGCTTAAAAAGCTAAAAAAATCTAATTTTTTAAAATTAGAAACTAACTAGATTACATTCTATCAAAATTTACAAAATAAACATTGCTCTATGAAAACTTACCTTAATTTAAAATAAAGACTGATTATTAAGAGGGCACATATAAAGAAAAAATCTTTGTTTTTTTTTGTTATAAAATCCTAAAACTAAAAAGCTACAATGAGAAATAAGAAAAAGCTGAGATTACTATTAAAATGGAACTAGCGAATCTTTGCATAGAAAGTAAGAAGAGTTTGTGAAAGACAGCGCTTTATATCCCCTCGCAATCTGGCATTAATGTAAGGTATGAGACAAAGTGCCACGCATTTCACAGATTTCAACTCAATAGCCTGCTAGTGTGTATCCTTCGCACATTTGGAGCTTTCAAGAATCCAGAAACACAAAACAAGAATAAATAAAAGAACTCCCCTAGCGTGTGGACATAGAACAGAGGTCAGACGAGTAGCTCAAGGGCGCAACTGCTATTGCAAACCAGAAAGCGACAATGATCAGAAATAACAATGGTGATAAAAACTACAGGGGTTCTTTGTTAGAGACACCAATGATGGCGGTCACATGGATATGTTGACAGCAGCAAGATACGTGGAATTTTGTGGTAATGGTCGATCTCATCTGCAGTCCATAGGTGATGCAAAGATTGCCTCAAATCTTATGTCAATGGTTTTGGTTCATGGCGAACATCACTTTCTCAAACTAGGCCTAGAAATACAAGTACGGTGTACAAGGATACAAAGGGAGCATCGAGGTCATTTGATAGTGGTAGATCCTTTGATGGGATTCGCTTGTTGGAATGAAACAAGTCATTTACACATGGATTTTGTAAGAACCCATAGAAGAAGAAGTATGAGAAAAGGATACTATAGCTGCTTGGATGAGAACCCAGAACAAGAAGGTCAATCGGGCAATAAAATCAAGATACTCACAATCCCCGAAAATGAATGCATGTCGATATTTCTTAATGCAATCTACGAAAAATATTCGAGATTTCTAACAACCATTAGAAGCCGCCCTTAACAAGATCATGCAAATGAATACAAATGCACAGTCGTAATATCATGCAAAGAAAATAGATTTATGCCAACAATACTCATGATTAGTATTTAAATCGGAAAATTGAAGGCTTCGATAGTCATCCTTGCATTTAGATAACGTTAACATCGGGTTCACCAATGTAGATAGGGAAAAATCAGATTTAATGTTTAATGAAAACAATAAACTAATTAGATCTATCAAGCATAATAGAGTACGAACTAATACGAAAATCTCAATAAACAACACAAATGCAAACCGATCTTCGTGCTAACTCGATTTATCTCCATTGCTCTTCTCCACCTGCATGAGAATGCGAGATTTTGAAGGGTTGACAATGGAGGAATGTTGAGTGCTCATTCCTACAGCATAACGACTTGACGATGACAATGACAAATAGAAAGAATGATATATAAAGACAAAAGACAGATTTTGACAGAGTCTGGGTGCTAGACGAATCAACCTCCTAAATAGATTGCGAGAGGCCGTATTTATAGAGCCGTGACGCTGACAAAGATAAGATTTGACAAGATTTGACAAGGATTTGATTTTTGACAAAAGAGGATATACAACGAGTGAGATAAGATGTCAAAAAAGATGGAAAGATTTCATTTCCTGTTTTAAGGAAATAAATCTCGAAAAAGACGAGAAAGATAATTGATGAATTATCTAATTAAATAAATTAATTAGATGCACACAAGTTTAGTTTTGGAAAGAAAGCAAGAAGATCTTTTTAGGATTTTATTAATTAACATTGAATTTATGATTTCATTAATTAAATAATATAAATTATTTAATTAATATTAAAAGAATGAAAGAAATGATTTAATTAATTAAATAATATAAATTATTTAATTAACATTAGCGAAGTGGATGGATCATGAATATGAATTTAATTAAATAAATAAAATTTATTTAATTAAATAGATGATGACATGGGTACCTAGGGCAGAGCGTGCTACAAGATGCCTAAATGATGAAATACCGAGACAGGTGTTGGAAGAGGACAATTTTGGGTGTCTACAATATCAAAGAAAAAAAATATAATTATTGGTGCTTTTTTAGAATGCCTATTCTATGTTCTTTTTCTACTACTTATATCAATTGGAAGGTCTCTATTATGGTGCAATATGTTGAGAATACATTTTCTACTAACCTTATTGATGAGAAAGTGAAGGATGCTAGATTCACAATAGTAGATGAGCTCATTCTTTGTAAGAACAAAGGTTTCTTAGTTCTCGAGTCTAAAATTAAGGAGAAAGTCTTGGGAGCCAATAATCATACATCACTAGCAAGGCATCTAAGATACTATAAAAAATACAGGAAATTTAGAGAAATATTTTCATAGAAATTTTTGAAGAAAGATGTCCTCAAACATATAATATAATGCATAACTTGTCAACATAACAAAGGATAACATGCTTTCCATCGTGTTTATGACAAGAACTTCTTATTCTAAATAAGAAATGAGAGAGTATATCTATGGATTTCATAACTAGTCTCCCTAAGGTATATGGGGATATTGCGTTTATATTGTGGATAGGTTAACTAAGTATGCCCATTTATTTATCATTTCTTTAGAATTTAAAGTTTTTCAAGTGAAATTTTTTTTTTTGAAGAAGTGTTTAGGATGCATAAATTTCCTAATAATATTGTTAGTGATATAGATAATGTATTCCTCAATTATTTTTGGTAGGAATTATTTCACTTGATAGGTATAGTGCTCACTCCTAGCATAAGCTACCGCCCCTAAACATATGGGCAAACAACAAGTGGGTTGAGTGGTATTTAAGGAATTATATTTCAATTCAACAATCAACGTGGATTAAGTGGTTATATTTGGGAGAATATTGTTACAACACTTTCTATCATATGTCTTTTGGTATGTCTCCAATTAAATCATTATTTGAGTATGATGCATTAATATTTATTGATTTAGTGATCACAAATAACATAATACCAATAGATAGTGATTTTGTTAAGAAAATTAAAGACATCTAAGGTCACTCATATATCACCTACAACAAGATTAGAATCATCATAATTTTTATGTAGATCAAAATCGCATAGAGAGATTATTTAAGGTGGGAGACATATTTTTTAAGGATTACATTTATATAGAAAACCATCCATTAAAATAAGTGGAGTTGAAAATCTCAAACCACAATTTTATGGGTCTTACAAGTCCTCGAGGATTGTTAATATATTTTCTTGTGAGTTGGAGATACCAAAAAATATTAAAATCCATAATATTCTATATGTGGCATGCCTCAAAAGGGAACTTGAAAAACATGTTTCACCTTTAGTGGATTTACAACTTGGATGATGAGGGAAATATCATATTGATACTTGATGTAGTTACTGATACCAAGGTGGAATTTTTGAGAAATAAAAGTATTACAAAGTAGTTGGTTCATTGGAAGGATCTACTTATAGAAGATACTACATGGGAAGGATTAGAAATATTGGAGCATCCAAATTTACATTGCTTGAGGACAAGAAATTTTGGGAAGGGAAGAATTGTAATGAAACCTTTCTAAATATTTCAATTTGAGGTTTTAATACTCATTCCAACACTTCTTATGGGATAATGTGAATTTTTTAGGAAAGTAAATTTATTTAAAATTAATTTTTTGGACCTAAATTAAATATTATTTCTCATTTTTAATAAAGGGACCAAGTAATTAATAAAATATTAATATTACATATTTTTCTAAGGAGAAAAATAAGAATTCATGTAGATGGGATAATATAAATCCCAAATCATTTGGCATCTTCTTTCATGACAATTTCTTTGGGAAGGTTATGACAAAAAAATGGCAACTCATAAGTGAGGATCTATAATTGGTAATTTTGGTAAATAAGGGGAATTTATGAGTTAGAAACTAATGAGGAGTTATAAGAAGTTATTTCAAGAAGAGAATCCCCATTATGAAATATTTTATGAGATTTTTAAGTGGGTGTAAGAAAATCATCGTTGACTAGCTAAATATATTTGGGTATAAGAGGAGGTTATGATAAAACTTTTAATGGGTCTAACATGGAGGACAATATTGAAATATTGTATTATTTTTTAATTTTTTGAAATATTGGGACATTGGGGTTTATGCCCCAAATTCTATATTAATCACATAACTTCTTCAATTAATATCTTTTTCCAATTTATTATTTTCTTTATAGCTTGAGCAATTATGTTCGACTACAAAAATTGAGAATGAAATCTCTTGGATTCTTAGAAATCATAGGACAAAAATTATTTGGTTTCTTAAAATAAATATCACTTAAAGGTTGTATTTACACTACATTTTTAAAATATTTTTAACATATATTTCAACATTTGTAATTGCAGATTTGTAAAGAAGGGAGCTTCTAGATACAAAGTTCATTTCTAAATTTTATATTTAGATTTATTTCTATAATTTTCTAACTTATTCCAATATCTTTTTATACATTTCAAGAATATAAATTAGCTCCAATATTTGTGTGAAGCTCTATCTCATGTATGTAAATATTGATTAATTTTCTAACTTAGTTTGTGTGAAATCAACACTATAAATTTTAATGTTTTGACATAAAATTTATTTGGAGATTATTTTAGAAGTTCTAGAATATATTTTATATTCAAATTTGTTGAGGATATTTCATATATGAACATATTTATATAAAATTAATGTTTGAGGCATAACAAGACCATACACAACTAACCTTTAGGCCACACAAGTGAAATAAATCCACTTTTGATCTTCAAGGTTTCTTGAAGGTATGATAAGAGAGAATACATGGTTCAAGTCATGAAAACACAACAAATAAGAAAAAAATAAGAAAAAATATTTGTGACTATCGAGATCATCATGTGATGTGAGAGGAGAGAATACATAATTATATTTGTATATACAAGACAAATAATATGAACACAAGAGTAATTCCCTTATAAAATAAAGTGTGAGGTTAATTTTATTAGGAAATAATCTTGGACAAAACAACTCTACAAGAATACATTAGTAATTTGAAATTATGGGCTTGAACAATTATTCTTGTAGGAAAATAGAGTTGAATCAATAGAGAAAATAACCAAGATATTAAATGAACAAATAAAAAATATAGCTAGCTAAAATTAAAAATAAAATGTAAAACAACATAGACATTGAAACATAAAGAACAAATGTTGAAAATGCGACAAAAATATTGCAAACTAGGTCAAAAAAATCTAAATAGAACAACAAAATAAGAAAATATATATATGTAAGTATATGACATAAATACTAATAATTAGGATGCTATGTTGAAGTAAGCAGGGTTAATATAAAAAGATCGATGCTAAATTATTACATGTAGATGGTAAAATTAAGATGTAGATATTGTGAACTAGAGAGTAGATGCCTAAATAACTATGACAACAAAAAAGTAGTAAGAAGACACAATTATACACATAGAATTATAAAATTACAAACAAGTAGGTCAACAAGAAAGAAAACATTCAACCAAATTAATCAATTACCTAGGAAAAATCAAGAGCTAAATAAACAAGAAGATACAACCAACTTAAAATGGAATTAAAAATGAGATTGAAACACACTAAAACTTGCAAAATAGAGAGTTAGGATTGATATGTAATTCTAGTGATTGTTATAATAGATGGGATCTACAAGGAATGAGGTTAGAAGGCTTGGAATTTGTTAGAAAATATAGATGTTGTAATGTGTTATGTAGATTCCAAAGTTCAAGCATAAATGCCATGGATTAGCGGGTAGAAACTAAAAGCTATATAGGAAACGATAGGCTCAAATAGTAAAACAAAAACCATATAAATAGATTTATTTGAGGGTTTATAAAATAAATTATCAAACCCATCTTATTACATAGGTTGAATAAACCAAGGTTAGAAAGTAAACTTAAAAACCCTAGTTAGAAAAGAAGGAAAAGATCAACTAAATAGCAACAAAACCCTTACAAAGTGTGGCATGCTGATGCGGGAGCGTCCATGGGGTTGGGAAATATTGCATCACCAAAATCTTTAGAACTTTTGTTGCCAAATTTTGGTTTTCTTGCAGGCATGTGGTAAATTTTTCATTTGCCCTCTTCCAACAATTTATTTGAAGTCATTTTGGCAAGGTGATAGAGGGAGTTGAAATTGAAAATTTGAAAGTTTTAAATTATTAATATTTTTAAAAAAATTTGGGAGCCAAGAACCTACACCTAGGTATGAATTTTTTAATTTGTACTTATTTGTAACTCCCAAGAATTTGAAATTATTGACCATTAGTGCTGGAATCTTCTTGGTGCAAGTGTTTGATGTAGTGGAGGTTTAGGAATAGGATAATGGATGTCAATTTAGGAAAACATTTGAAAATTGTTAGGAAAGAACAATAAAGAGGCCATTTGCATTAATTACCAAGCCTAAAATGGAAGAAGAGAGTTTTGATTGCATTTTTTTGAAGGAGAATATTGGGGGTCATGACTGTGAGACCCAGTTTCAGTAAAAATGGCATAACTTTCTCATAGGATAATGAAATTGAAAAATTCAAACTGATTGGAAAGGAGACACACAAAACCCATGTTTGCATTTTAAAATATTCATGATAATTAGGGAGTAGTGATAGAAAAAAGTGATGGGTTTGTGGAATTGTAGTGATTCTTTCCTGTAGAATTGATTTCAGTTTAGCTTATGGAATGCTGGTAGCATATGTTGTTGTTGTGGCTATTCATTGTATGTAAAAATTAAATTATTCAATTTGAATGAAGAAGATTTGGTTATATTTTTTATTAGAAATTTGTTGCAAATATTTTCAATTTTGAAGATTGTTGATGGTGTTATGGTTTCTTAGATGGGTTGTTTGACAAACCCCCCCATCCTTGACTGCATCACATGCCCATATTTTAACATGTTATAGACACTGTAAGGAAGGGGAAAATCAAAATAAAATGGCAAAGATCATAATAGCAACCACAACTATTTGAAATCTTAGCCTAGAATCCCAATCCAAACAAGAAAGTACAAACAACATGGAAAGCAAATGAAATAAGAAAATTAATATAAACTCCCCATATTGAATTTGATTCTCTTCCTTGCTTCTCCTCCATTCTTCTTAAATTTTCAATTTTTCCCTCAACTTCGAAGATTTTGAATACATATAAGTGACGATGATACAATAGCTAAAACTTTGGAGAAAATGTGGTTGTAAAGCCAAAATGAAGGAGGCAACTCTCTCATAGAAAAGCTTCTCGAGTAGATGAATGAGATTGAAAGTCTAGAAGATGCCAAGATCAATGGTGGAGGTTGCATGCACCATAGAGTAGTGGGCTAGGAATGGCTAAAGATAGATGGTAAAGATTCTTTGAAGACTGAAAGCAATCAACAGTCAAGATTTGAAAGAGAGAGTGAGGGGAAAGTAGTGGAGGAATCAAATAATAGTTTTTAATTCATGGAGAAGCATGTGAGGCAATAAATAATCTTTAGATTATTTATGGAAGAAAGTAGAAAATGGGCACTTAATTAAAATTGAGGAAATGAGAAAGAGACATTAAATAATTAATTTGGATCAATTATTTAATAATAGATAGAAAAGGCTAAGTGAATAACTAAATAATTATAATAATTATTTAACTATAGACGAAAGATGAAGAGTGAATAATTAAATAAATGATGATTTATTTAATTATAGAGAGAAATGTTAGTGGCATAATTAAAAACATATCAATTTATTTAATTAATCAAAGGTAGAATAAAGAAGGGAAGATGAATTAATTAGATACTTAAAATTATTTAATTAATAGAAGAAAATGATTAAAGAAATTTAATTAAATAATTATTTAATTAAACGGGGGAGAAGAGACAATGATGCAGAAAAAATGTTGCTTGCAAACCCAGGATGTTTTTTAGTATCTACATTTTTCCCCTCTTTGACATAATGTGATTTGAGCATTGTGTCAAAGAATATATAAGAAAATCAGGTTCAAATCATGCCCTAGCATGTCCCAATGAAGACGAGATAGACCTATGTCCCCTTGGAGATTTATTCAAGTTTTCAAAAAAAATTGAGAAATTATTTCGAAAATCAATTTTGATGCACTAATAATGAAAGAATTCAGCTTACGGAAAATCAGGATGATTGCAGATGGAAGATATTAGTGCGAAGAAGATGGATGTTAGTATGGAGTTAGTCAAATGAAAAGGGATTGATATTCTTACTTAATAGATGTCAAACATGCACGTTTATCATCATTGGGCAACAAAATTGTAGAAAATACACAATAAACACCATGGTATTAACATAGACCAAGGTGTGCAATGATATCCCTTTGCAAAAATAGACACTTAGCAGATAAGGAATGCCATGATGTGAGACCCACCTTTTCTTTTTTGTACCAAAGGATATATGGTTTATGTCATTTAGTATGTTTTGCATAAACAGTTTCAACTTTGATATTTTGATTCATAGCTCTCTCATACTGATGTTATCTTAGACTTGATTATAGATATTTTGATATAATGTATTCTAGCTCTGTCATGCTGATGCTATCTTAGATTTGGTTATGGATACTTTGATGTCTTGGATTCTAGCTCTAATTTACTAATGTTATCTCATACTTAATACACTTCTACTTATATGTTTTTGATTAGTGATAAATAGGTTTTGTGAGGACCAAAAACCCCATACAAACCGGTTTTGAGGGGACCAAAAACCCAAACAAAAACAAAGAAATTTGTAGAAAGAAATGAACATAGGCAATTAGAAGCCCAACATTAGCAGTCTATCAAAAGAAACACACAACAAAACAAACTACAAAAAATTAGCTTTGAAGGGGCTAAAAACCCATTTATAGCCAAGAATTCACTTGGATCTTAAAACCAATCATTTTAAAGGGACTGCCTAAGTCAGCAAGGCACTAAACATGGTTTGCAGTATCCATTCCACATTAAACCAACAAGGGATACCAAAGCACCCTTCAAGAACAATCTTTTCTCCCAAACTCCCTACCTGAATAAGAGAGCAATTGAGCATAGCAACACACTAGGAAGCATCATCCACCAAGCAACACCCACCCACCTGATCTGCCATCTCAAACTCCACCTCGATAGGAGAGAACTCCCCTTTATAGGAGAGGATGAAATGAGACACCTTCCCATTGAAGCCACAACACTCCAACTTGCACAAAATCCACCTCAATAAGAGCTCACAAGAGAGGAGAGTATCTTTTGCCATCCCTACTACCACCAACTCCACCTCCATAGGAGCGAGCTCCTCCTGAATAGCAGCGGTCTTCACCTCAAAAGAAGACACAAACTATAAAACATGGAAAAAGATGATGACAGTAGGAAGGAAATCCATAACATCCTTAGGCACCACAGGTAGCAAGTGCAAGACCAAATAGGAAAAAATTTGCACAGCCAATAGGAATAGGAGAGCATCCACTTGAGCATTAAAGTTGAAACCCAATTGGGGCTCCTCAGCAATAACATTGAAAGCCAACCTCCTCAGGAAAGAGGCCCAAAAGATAAATTAGAGACAACATGGCCACAAATAACACAACAACAAAAGGAAACACAGGCCAAAGGACCACCAAGAGCAGAGGCCCAGACCTAGCATGAGCAAGAACAACCAAGCCCCAAGAGGAAAGGGGGCCCCAATTAGGACAAAATCAAGGATTAGGATGAAATCAAGGAGAAAACACCAAGCTACCCCAACACACTAGTTAGAGCTAGAGATAGGCCAGAACTCCACAAAACCAACCAAAGGTAGACACCACCAAACCACTGGAGTGGGATAGAAACCCAAAACACTCTAGGAACTAAAACCCCCAAAAGAAAACCACCAAAAAATCAATGGGGAGAAGGGAAAGAAAATAAAGAAAAAACAAGAAGTAGACCAAGCCCACATGAGGAGTCTCCAAGCCCTCCTACTACGCCGAATAGGAGCAAAAATAAGCCCAATCTGCAACTTAACTTCCTTAGAAAAACCAACACCCCACACCCACTGCAAGGAAAACCACCAGAACAAAAGCCAGAAAGGAAAACACAGCCAGACCAAGAGAGAGAGAGAGAGAGAGAGAAACAAGCTCTTAGAAGGATAAAGAGCCAAACTCCTCAAGAGCCATAAGACAATAAACAAGAAATAACCCAACAACAATGTTGTAGGAACAAAAACCACCAAACCCTAAGGGAAGAAGGGAAGCAAGAAGAAGAGGGAAGAAAAAACCCACAAACAAGCCACTCTAAGTGAGCAAACATAGCCTCTGAGTTTTCCCACAACATAACGCTAGGAAGGGAGATCAATACCCTTGGTATGAACCTAGAACCCGCCATATCAAGAACTTCATCAAGCACCAGGAAGGGGCAAGGAAGATGCCCCCAAACCATGCAAAGCTCACTCCACTGCAAGACCAAATGAGCCAAAGGGAAAAATGCAACTCCCTCAAACACCAAAAGCCCATTGTCCTCGTCAGAATCCTCATCGCCTATGTCTTCTACTCTAGATTTCAAATGGGCACTATTGCACCTATTCCCACTTGCCACTCCACACCACTCCATTTCCTTATTTTTATAGAGGATCGGCTGAGTGGGCCAACCCTTTGATATTCTAGAAATTGTGTTGGCCATATGTCCTGATATCCATACAACACTCGCCTCTCTAGACAAATGTGGCATAATTAGCCAACCAACCCTTTTTACTTCTACTTATATGTTGATCTTTAGCAACATAAGTTTACGATGGCATGCCGTTAATTTAATTAATCTGATGATTCTATTATTATTATCCTATGAGCATATGTAAATGTCATTAAGACAAATTTTTGGATATCGAATGAAGTGCAATTGTGATTTATCTTGTTGAAATTAATTCTATTAATATTATGATAATTGTGCCATGAGGTGAATGACATGATGAGCTGCCAAGTTCAGGAATGTTCCTAAATAGAAATCATGTTGAAAATTTCATTTGTTGGTTTATTATGATGATGAATTAATGTTGCAGTTGAGTGTGCAGGATAGTGACCAGTGGACTTGGGGAAAACACCAAGGGGACTTATGTCATGTTGGGTTATGATGTGTTATTAAGTGTTGTGCTAGTAAATGCTATTATTTTATTGCCCAATGTCTTGGACAATGCAATGGTAGTGGTGAAATTTTGTATGCAATATTTAGAAGAAATTTGATGTGTTTTAATCATGTTTGTGGTATTTTCATGACTCTAGGTCATTAGGTTGGATCTTGGGAGTAACTTTATATGTTTAAAAATTAATTTTGTGGCCTTATGATGCCTTTTTGGAAGCACTTTCTTCTAGTGACGAGTTTCAAAGGATAATGCATTATTTATGAGCTTACTCATATAAAGAGTAAAGATGGTTTAAACACTTGTCACTCCCACTAGAATCCATAAGTAATTTGGTTCTTTAAGTAAATATTTGGGTTGGAAAAAAACAATTTTTCCATTAGTGGGCATACTTGATTTGTAGAGTTTCTTCTTTGGGTTGTTCACTTGATAAAAAATGAAGAGTTTTGGAAGGGAGGGAGATGCTATTTTGAACTGCTAATTTGATTCCATTGCCAATTTGAAGAATTTTATAGGTTGGTACTTCCTTAATTTCCCTCTTGTGCTTAATTTTGGAATAAGTATGAATATTGTGTTGTACAGTTTTGTATGTTGTTATAGGTTGTTAGTTTGCAATGTTGTCCTGTGATTGAATTCACATGTCTAGGTCTATCTTTGTGAGGGGGTTTTAGAGTGGGAGAGATGTCCAAGGTGAGAGTTGTATATTGGGTAAGAGTACCCATGGAAATGGTGTTATGGATGTTTATGTGTGTTGGTGATGAGTATGGTTCTATGTGGTATGGAGGTGAAGGAGGTAGAATGTAGTTTGGAAGTAGAGATATGGTTGCAGGATTGTGGTGAGAAGTAATTGGAGACAATGGTTGCATTTGATTAAAATTTTCTGAGCTCCCCTCTCCTTGTAGATGTCCCCACTCCCCCCTCCATTTTGGATCCATGGTCCAAATGAATTTTGAGTTGTATGTGTAATCTGATGTGAATACTTGTGTTGTAACCTAAGAGTATAGTATTTGTGTGTTATGTTCTTGATGATGGGTCTTATGCTGCTATAAAATGTTATGTCATGTCTAGAAAATGTGAACCTGTGTTTCTGGTCACCCTGGGTTTCCCCATAGCTTGGGGGTGGGTTGTATTCAGCCCTATGGCTGGGAGGTGAGCTCCCACTGGTCATGGAGAAAATATATATTGTTCTTATGTGTAGGAAATTCAACTAAAGTTTTAAATATGTCTAAGAAGGGTTGGTGAACTCCCTTACCTCATTCATATTCATTGTTAAGTTGTAGTTATTTATAGTGTTTCTATTGAAATGGGTGTGTAGAGGGCTCCAAAGAGTTTTATGTTCTATTGATATTGCAAGTGGTTCTCATTTAAAAAAAAATGCAAATCCCTATTGGGCTAGAATGTAAACCTTTTATTGTGAATTTATTTTTTAATAGTAGTATGAGTCCTTCAATAGAATGTGAATGGTTGAATAAGCTCGACCTGCCACACAACATGATCAAACTATGTTAGTGTTAAACAAATAATGCAATCTAGACTTGTTTGCCAAGCTTAGTTTTAGTTAATTCCCTCGTAATAAAAGAATGCATGTCACATTTCATGCATTTCTTTTAGCATTTGTACATAGGAAAAATTCACAAAATATGAGGTGTATCCAAATTCAGAAGTTCATATGTTGCTCATATGTCAATTGAAAATATTATGAAATGAAGTAAACATTAGATTAGGGATTTTATTTGATTGGGTTAAGGTTTCTATTTCTGCATAAAGGGGAAGCTAGTTGGTTGGATCTGTTTGATACATTATAGGGTATAGTATTGATTTTGCATCTCTTCCTTCCCTGCACCTGATCATAAAGAAAATAAAATTTACAAATATTTATAACATAGTATACTACAAAAACAAAAGGGGTTGCATAAACATGTGAATATATGAAAGAACTCTTAGTTACTAGTATAGATTTTTAGCATTATAAGCATGATAAGATAAGCATGAAAGTACATATTAATGTATTCAATAGTAGGAATAAGGAGTTTACTGGTAAATATGTATCTATTTTACTTGCATGTACTTTCCATATTTAAGATATTTTATCTCTATTTGAAAGTCATTGTTGGTTTTTACATAGAATGAAGGGCATATTTTAAACATGGAACTTGAACTTTCCCATGGATAAAGAGATTCCAAATTAGATGATTCTGTGATATACCTTTAGGGAGGATATGTTTAAAAAAAAATCTTCAATAGTAGGAAAACTACCAAACAAGAATGTAAGGGTTTTAGAGCTCCATTTTCAGCCTTAGGCATTATTTGGGATGCACAAAAACATAGTTAAGGAATGATATGAAGTAGAAGTTTAACTAGAGAAATATTCCCATATTCATGTACCTGTACACAAAAGAAACAAAAATAGTGAACTGTGAAAATAAATTATAGATTGAAACAGTTTTTTTTTAAATAGCGTTAAAACAAAATGATAACCTATGATGGTGTCAAAGAAAATAAAACTAAATGAGTGCTTCCCTCAACCCCCTTTAAAACTGATTATCTTCCATTCTCACTATATGGTCTCATGGGGGGCTTGGGATTCTATTTTCATGGATCAAGTGGTCCCATGAAGAAAAAAAATTATGCTACAGGATTAATTGGAATCTTTTCCTAGAAAATAACAGCCCCTACCTTTTAGGACTGCAAATTCTAGCAGGTGAAATTGAGGTGGGGCTAGAAATTTCCCTTACAGCTTAGGAATTTTTTAGGAATTTTTTCTACCACTTTTCTATCACTTAAAATTTTAAATTTCTAAAAAAACCAAAAGAATGAGAGAATTTTTATTTATTTATTAATTTTTATCAAAATACTCCAGTTTGTTCCTTAAATTTTGGAGCTCAAACTTTTAAGCTGAATTGCAAAACTGGATTCATGGGACCACTAGCTTTAAAATATTCCTAAAAACTCTCAGTAGCACCCGTTGAATTTTTTTAGGAAGCCCCCCTCCATGAGACCGTACTATTAGACCTAAGTTTGATATGACTCCCATTTGCAAGAGATCTTGTTTAATTTGTAGTTTCCCTTCCATTGTTGTCATGTTCTTGCATTCAAGGACCTAAAAAAAGACAAATAAAAGAAATGCTAAAGTGAACCATTCTAGTAGAATGTTGCACTAAAAGGAAAGTAAAAAAAGAAGAGAAACTATGGTTATCAAGGCGCAGCCATCAATCCTGCTCTCCTCACCTTTACCCTCAGCCGCCACCCCATCTTCTCCTCTATTTTTCTGCAACATAAACACGCAAAAAAAAGAGTGACAGTAGGGTTGAAGAATTGTCACACTATGTTAGGATTGTCCTTGATATGTGGCACCCAACATAATAGGGCAAGAAATAAAACTTATCAAATTTACCTACTTGTCTTGCAAATAATTAGGCACCTGCACAGATTCAAAATGGACGTGAAGAAAAAATAAAATAAAATTAATAGATGAAGGCAACAGATAGATAGTTAAATAATTAAGTGAATTCAACAATGTTAAATGAATTTCTAATACATCTAACCGTAAACTTTGATAGGGATAAAAAAAATTACCTTAAGCATAAATTTCTAATGGGCTTAAGTCTAAATCTCACTACCTCAATCGTTTGGATTGATATAAAATTACTCACACCTAAATATTGTAATGGTGGGGCATTTAAAATGCAGCCATAGCTGATAAAATAAATTTAAATAAAAAGTTATGTGAGAATCTAAGTTTTTGATTAGGGATTAAATAGGTTTTGATGGGACCTGAAACCCAATACAGAATAGTTTTAATGGGAATCCTCAACCTATCAAAGAAAAGTAGGCTAAAAAAAAGATAAAACACAAAACATCAACAACCCAACAATAGCCTCTAAAAGATAGACATGATAACATAGGTTGCAACAAACAAACAAGCAAGGGCTCAAAACCCTTTTAAAACCTAGTTTTGACCGAGACCAAAAACCCTTAGATACACAAAGGACCTGCCCACATCTGCCAAGCAATAACAAAACAACCACTCATGCATGACACCACTAAGCCAAGAAAGAAAAACTTCTTAAAGGTGTAAACAACAAAAAAACCCCTAAGAAAAAACATCAGCAAGTTCAACAACCCCAACTCAATAGGGGAGATGGATAGCACAAAAAACCATTGGACACAAAGCCACTGCTCAAACCAAGAGGCCAACTTTGAAACCAACTCAATAGGAGGGATCTCCCCTCAATTGGAGAGAATGATATGACCACCAAGTCCACTACCGCCAGAAGACTCTAGCACCCTCAAACTCCACCTCCATAGGAGAAGTTTCCACCTCAATAGGATCAACAACTGAGGAAGCCAAAGATAATCACCTCTCAACTCCACCTCCATAGGAGCTGAATCCACCTCCATAGGATCTGGGAAGAAGACCAGCACAACAATAGAACAAGCAGCCATACCACCCTTTGGAAAACTTGGTAAGAGGCCAACATCTACAAA
Source organism: Sequoia sempervirens (assembly GCA_007258455.2). Taxonomy (NCBI): domain Eukaryota; kingdom Viridiplantae; phylum Streptophyta; class Pinopsida; order Cupressales; family Cupressaceae; genus Sequoia; species Sequoia sempervirens. The sequence goes on along the minus strand of VDFB02000017.1, from coordinate 506,696,565 downwards.
AAACAAGCGTCAAAGGAAAACCACTGAGCCTGAGGGGGCTTAACCCACTGGGACAAAAAGAGAAACTTAGAAAACCACCCAGCCTGTAGTAGAAATGGAGAAGCCAGAGAACCCAAATCATCCATGGACAACTCTAGTAGAAAATACTCTAACAAACCACTCTGCTTTAACACAGAGGCAACAAAGACAAACTCCAACTCCAAGAGTAACTAGGCTTTGGACATAGCACACAGCTGGGCCCGAAGATAACACCATAAGGATAACCCAGCCAGCTACATAAAAACCACAATCTACACACCAAAGAACCAAAATGAGTAGAGAACCAAGCCTAAAAGGGACAAGGGATCCCCCACAAGGACACTAAGAGACAACCAAACCATAAAGGCCCCATGCTACCCCAACACATTGATTAGGGCCAAAGATAGGCCAAATCTCCATAAAGCCAACTCAAAGGAAACTCCACCAATCCACAAAAGGGGAACCAGGAGCACCTACACACCCAAGACAATAAAAAACCACCATAGCACCATTAGAAGGAAATCAAAAATGGGCAAAGGGAAACCCAAAAGGAAGCAGTTAGAAAACAGGTCAGCATAAAAATCCCCCAAGCCATCCCATTACATCGAATAGGACCAAAAATAGGCTAGTCCTCCAACAAAACCACCTCACAGGAACCCCCACAACCACACATCCCTGAAGTCCTCCAAGCAATGTCTGGCCTATTTGGGAGAGAATGTAAGTTAGTTTTAAAATTTAATTATTTGGGAGAGATTGGTGATAATGGGAGGAGGTAATAAATCTTTTAAGTTTGTCCTCAAGTAATCTAATTCTTAGCCTAAAGTGAGAGATTGAAAAGAAAAAAAAAAACATGACCTATATTCCATAATAAATGGGTAAAGTGAGCCCACCAAACTGTAAAAAAAATTATTAATGAAGTTACTAGAATATTAGTAAAATAACATGGTGCTAATATATATTTATTAATATTGCCTTCAATTTTGTAATCTAGCTAGTAAGATATAATGAAATAGTAAATAAGGTAATGATAATTAAATTACTAATGGTGTAATTAATTAATTTTAATAAAATATTATTAAAATTATTTCTTATTAATAATGATGGCGGTATTCAATTTTAGAAGAAAAAAAAGAAAGTTAATATGTTTATGATTTCATTAAAAAAAAAAAATCAATTAAATGTTAACGTGTTCATTGATTTTTAATGATTTCTTTAATGAAAAATAGTAAAATGAATTAATTCCGAGGGGGATATTTTATGAGGAGTATTTTGGTGAAATGTAGTTTAATATATTTAGTATGCATATATTTAGAAACAAAATCTTGGGATTTAGAGCACTATAGGGAATGTGTCTTAAAGTTTAGAATTGCAAAATTATAAAAAAAAATGCAACTTAGTTCTCCCAATTAAGTATATTAGTAAATTGGGAATAAATGTTAAATTTATTTCCATTTAAAGATTTGTGGGTAATTAATATAGAATCTAGTAATTTAAAATAACTAAAAAAAAGAGGAAGTAGTTAGTAGGCTTATTTGAGAAAGAAAATATTTTGAGAATTATTTTGTAGAAAATAAATTATATATCAATGAATAAATATATGCTCATTTATATATATAACATTTATTATTTATTATTTGCTTACCACTTTTTTAATATATGTTTTAAGAGATTATTTATCCAAAAAAATAAATAAATAGAACAAATAAAATAAATAAAATATGTTATTTAATTATGTTTCTAGGAGATAAGATATAACAAAAAGACTAGATTATTTATTAAATTATATATAATAAATACATATGAAATTTAGTATTTGTAAGAAATATGAATTAATAATTTTATATTTAATATTTACAAAAATAAAATATGTGATAAATAATTATAATTTTAGTAATAAGATATTTTGATCAATTAGTTTTAATTTAAATATATTTCAAGATTAAGAGCAAGATATATTTTGTAATTTTATTTTACTATCTATAATGTCACTAAAGTAACTCTATTCTCTTAACATAGGTTGACTCTCATATATACCTCATTATGTATTCACTTTCTTTCGTTATTTCCTCTTTATTTTCTAATACTTCGTAAGGTTCACTAAAACAAAGTGTGGTAGCAAAAAGAAACCCTTCACCCTTATTAACAATTTTACATAAACTAGTATATTCATAGAATGTTTCAGAAACTTAATTAGAACAACAAAATGTTTTATCTTCTTTCTCTTGGTATCCCATTTAGGAACAAAACAAAATTGGGCATGACACATGACTCATACTAAGAACCCAATTGCCCCAATTATTTGTCAAGACAAACCATAGACAACAATCAAAAGAAAAGAGATCATGATCAATCATCACTCCTCTAAATCCTTCTTGGGGCATCCTCAAGGTGGCTAGTAACATGACCAAAGATAAATAAAAAAGATAAGACCAACTAGACCAACAAATTCAACAACCATTTAAATCAGTTGCCAAAATTTATTTGCTGATAGAACTGATGAGGTTGATTGACTGATGGTTTGATGAGATTGACTGATAGATTGACCTCATTGATTAAGCAACAAGGTTGATTGATTGATAAGGTTGAACGATTAACTGATTGTTTGACTAGATAGATCAATTGACAAGGTTAATTGTTTGACCAAATTGATAAGATTGATTGACCATATTGACAATATTGGTTGACCAAATTTATAGGATTGATAGGATTGACAAATTGATAAGATTTGATTGACTAGATTGATAAGATTTGATTGACGAAATTGATAAGATTGATTAACCATTCTTGGTTTCAGGAAAGACATATCCTGTATAAGGAAAATGAAGCAGTTGACAAATGACCAATGTCCTAATTCAGGAAGGACGCATCCTAAATAGGAAAAAATGATAAGACCATGACTTGACAAGTATTGATGATTAGGAAACTGATTGGTTTGGATTGAAGACTAGTTAAATAGCTGATCTATTAATTCGACATTTGGTTTAGATGTTTGATTACTTGTGTCTGAAGTGTTGTTCTAAATAAGAGACAACTTACTATAGGACCAAAGATGACCAAGATAGACCCAAAAAACCCTAAAGGACTGACCTATCACCTCAAGGGCTTAATGAAAGATGGCATTTCCTATGTTACACACACAAAGATGTAGTTTGACTGAATTTTGACCAAAAATGATGCATTATTAAGATTGGAATCATGAATGCTTTGACTCAACAAAGCCCTAAGGGTCTGACCTAGTGCCTTGAGGGCTCATCAAAAGATGGCCTTTCCTATGTAGTAATGCATAGAGACAATGCAGTTTGACTGGACTTGGACTGACACATACTGACTCTAACTCTAACTCTATTTTTGGAATTTTGATGTTTTATGATTTTTTAATTTATTTTTGGATATTTGAAGTTTTCTGACATATTTGGATTTTTGAAGGTTTTATGATTGTTTTGAATTTTTGATGATTTTATGATTTTTTTTGGATTTTTAAGGTTTTAAAAGTTGATACCATGTCTAGGATCCCATAAAGACATAGGTCGAGGAATTTCCCCCAATCAGGTATAGGACCAAGTTATTATGCATGAGGGAATTGATGGATGCCAAGGATGGTCATGAGAAGAGAAGGATGCTAAATGTCAATGATTCTCAGACCATGAGAAGGATGACAAAGCTTTATTATGATAAGTGAAGGATGGGTGGATGGAGCTGAAAAACCAGATAGAATGATGGTAGATGATAGAGAAAAGACTGACTACACATGGTGCCTATTTTTCAGGTTTTCACCATGCTACTTATCCAAAGTGCCACTAAAGTGGTTTTCACTATTGGATGAATTATTTCTCTATAATTTTTATTTTTTATTTTTTTATTTTTTATAATTTTTTGTTGTCGCCAAGATGCTTGTTTTCTAGGTTTTCATCATGGTGATGATTTTTTTTTCTTTTTATTTTTTGACTTTTTGAAAGGGGTCCTCCAGAAGCTAGGTGTAATACATGCAAAGGTGCATTCTATTGATAGGCTTAGGTAATGGTTCACCTTCAGGAGTAGAAAGCTGATAAGCGTTGAATCCATATGTTGTCATTATGACGTAGGGACCTAATGAATTGGGTACATATTTGGATGACCATGTTAGATGAAAGGAGCTAGGGTATGATTACTAATGTGCACATTGCAAGGGTTTTCAAGCTTCACACAAAAAATATTTTAGGAAACCAGTGAGTTATAGTACGTGATGGGGTCATCATTAAAATTCCATCGAAGAACATCACCAAAGGATATGGGGTGATAGGATAGGTGTGTGGATATGGATGGATTTAGTAAAGTGTATGGATTATATGAAAATGGAGACCTTGGATCAACAAGATCTTCTTTTGACATTCTACTTTGATAGATGCCCCCAGTTATTTTTTATGAAGAGACAAAGCTAGAGATCAATTCTTAATCACTTTCATTCTTTTGATAGATTCCCTCGGTTACTTTTTATGAAGAAGCATAATTTTTCTTACTTTCATTCTTGACTTTTATTTTTATCTTTGACTTGTCTAATAGATTTTGATTTTGGCTAAAGTACTTCTCTTAATCTTTCTTTCTTTGCATTCTTTCTTTTTATTTTGGTTCTCCATTTATAAAAGGCACTTTCACTTTTGATTCTTGAGCTATATCCTTGTTATTTTCTTGAGATGGCACTTGTTGATCCATGTCTATGAGGTGGATGAATGTAGGTGAGATGGATGATTCGACTAAAGTGGATGAGATGGATGAGATAGATGAGGTGGTAGGAATGTGTGATTCATAAGAAAGATTGGCAATGCACTCAATGGATTCTTTGGGACTATCCTTTTCAACAGTGTTAATATCAAAGGAAGCTTGCATATCCTTAACAATTTGGAGAGAAGACTTAGTAGAGATAGTAGTAGGGGATGCAAATCCTAACCCAACATGGTTGAAATGGAGGGGTGATGGTTCAGAAGATGGAGTAGAAGGAAAAGAATCATAAGATGGAGGAGGACGATCTTGAACATCCTCCATAGGATCATGAGTGGATATGGTAAATATGGAGGTATCATTAGGATCCCAAAAGGTTTTGATCCAAGCACAACCATCCGTTTGCATATTCTCACAAAGATATGAAGCTGACTTAACATCGTTCTTAAGAGTCTGGATATCCTTAGCAACATTAAAATTTCCACTTGAGGATGAATTCTCAACACAAAATGAACTATCCATACAATACTCTCGACATCCCATGTCATGGATATGGACCTCGGTTTTGGAGGGTGTAGTGAATGGAGTGGATGATTTGACCAAGGAAGATGGATCAATGTAATGTGACGAGGTGGAGGATGAAGCTTCTTGATTAGTAGGCACTTGATATTCAGTAGTCCCTCTCAAATTATTGTAGTATTGGAAGGGATCAGGATCACCTGGTATGGTAATTTTGATGCCATTGTGGGGAAACTTCAAGCATTGGTGGTAAGTGGAAGGTACATCCCTCATGGAATGAATCCATGGGTGACCCAAGAGGAGATTGTAGGGAAAGTCTAGATCCAATACATGGAACAAACCTTCAGATGAGTTCTTAGCATCATCATAAGCCTTGATAACAATTTTCTTAGATCGATCTATGCAAGTCTCAAAGAATACCAATGATGTGACCAATTTTAGGGTACATATGTTCAAACCTTCTCCACATGACTCATCTAATTTTATGTTTATTAATGTAAAATTCAAGGTGTAGGGGATCATTATGATTTAGCTTTTTTGCAAAAATATATTGTTCAAAAAAGGTGACATGGTGAGGTGTAGCTAGGTATCCAACCATGGCCTGAAATTGGTTGACATTTAGGTCAAAGAGTACGAATGTGTCTTGTAAGGCTTTGTCTAGAATGGCCCTATTCTCTAGGGAAATACGAAGCAGTTCAAGAATGGATATCTATATGGGTTTCTTTCCTAGATGATCTAGGAGATTGTATTGGCTTTTCAGTTGTCGATTAGAGGCAGCCACTTGTAGGGTCACCTTGGCTCTGTGAATGGTAATGACATATTTTGAACTTTTAATATTAATGGTAATGGTAGTGACATGATTATCAAGAGCTCAAATGTGAAGAATGGTATAGTCATGAGCAATGTAGGTATAATTAACATTGTTATTATTTCCTGAACTAGAGGCCTTCCCTTTCCCATGGTCTTGCAAGGGAGTTTTTAATACGGTATGATTAGTATTGGTTTTTCCTTTTGAATTATCCTTTGATATATCTCCTTTTTTAATAAGATCTTAAATGAGGTTCTTGAGTGTCTAACATGATAATGTTTTGTGTCCTTTTCCACAATGATATTCACAATATTCATTTTCATTCCACCAATTAGGTTTGACCAATTTTTCAATTCATATGTCTTAATGTATGGAAGTTGAATGATGTTTGACTATAAAATTTTCTTCAAAATTGACTCAATGGGATCCCCCAAGGGTGTGTATGTTCTTTTAGTGTGTGGAAGTCCTTTGCATTGTTGATTATTTTGAACTGTGTTTTATGTTTGATCATGATTGGGTGTTCATTTTTTTGATGTGGATGGACATTTAAGATGAAGGGTGGGATTACCTTGATATAACACTTTAGCATCCTCTACTCCATCATTGGTAATTTTCTTATTTCAGGACCAAAATTTACCTTTGTCACTATAAGGAGCATTGGGAGTCTCTTTGAATATTTTAACTAGTCCTTTTACCACAAGAGCCTTCTCAATAAAGACCCCTTTTTCAATGACATGTTCAAAGGTAGTGCAACATTAAATTTGAAGTTGGATCATTAACTTTGTGTTGAGACTTTATATGAAAATGGTGACCAATTATTTCTTAGGTATGTGGCAAGGACATTTATTAGCCATATTATGCTATCTTTGATCAAATGTTGTAAGTGATTCTCCCTCTTTTTGTTTGGTGATACACAATGTTGCTAGGGTTGTGTCACTTTATATGTTGTAGGAAAAGTGGTTAATGAATCTGTCAGCAAATTCACCCCATGTTCGTATCCTAGGAGGAAGGTGTGAAAACCATTCTAGAGCCATCCTCAAAAGGATTCGAGGAAATAATCTCATCAAATAAGTGGGATCATAAGCAATGTCCATACATGTCATGTTAAATTATCATATATGTTCCACTAGATCCCCTTTCCTTTTAATGTGAGATTGGAAAATGGATTTAATGTTTCTCTTTGTGGTGTTTGAGGTGGATTTTAATTTGACCCAAGGTTCATTTCACTTGTGGGATTGAAGAGGGGATCACTTGAATAATCAATTTCCTTTATTTTCCTTCATGACCTTGTTTAAACCATATAAGACTTGCAACCTGAGGATTGATAAAGAAAAGGTGACAATGCAAGGTGAAATATGAGACTAAGCTATTTTATTTTATTTTATGGATTTTTGAAGATATAATGATGGAAAATAATAATGCACCTAAGACTAAAGGTTTGAGATGCAATGATGATAATGACCCTATGACCAAAGGATATGATATGTAATGAGACCAAATGTGATTATGATTAAGGTTTTGGTATGCAACTAAGATTAAGGTATGCTAAATGAAACTAATGGCTTGCACCTTTAGACTTAAGAAAAAGGTTTCCGACCAACCTATGGTAGTCCAATGTAACAAACCAAATTGCTATGACCTCAAAAGGAAAATATGTTGATAAGATAATTTTTTGACAAGGTGAGCCCAAACTAAGATGTAAGTTTAAGACCCAATGATGATGACAATTGATTGATAGAAAGATAAGGTCCTAGATAATCTAAGCATGTAACAATGTACTGATCATGGACATGGTAGGTTTCCTAATCTAGAATCTGAGAGGTACAAATGAATTATAATTCCCTAATGTTAAGCAAGCAATACAAGGTGGATAATGCAATTTTCCTAAGCCAAATGTAATGAAACCTAAATGAATGTGATGAAATGGACTGCAAGTCTATGATCAAAGAATAAGGTCACTATCAAAATGTGTCTGAGCCTAATATTAGACAAGGAATTTCCCCAAATTTTATGTTTCAGCAATTGTGGCTCACTGTCTAGAAAATGCGATGTATATTTTCATAGTTGCGATGTGTTGTCACTAGAAAATGCATCTCACAGTTTGTTTGTTGCAAATTTGATGTTTTGAAATGGTTTTTGTTTTGAAAATTTTGGAAAGATGATTGTAAACATAGTATACACTTTGAAAATAGATTTTTGACTGTTGACTTGTCAAATCCCTATGCAAATATGTGTATGTTCAAGGGTTATTCACCTCAATTTCCACTAGTATAACACAATCAAAAACACACCAAGCACTTCCTATCCCTAAGGTCAATGGCTAATGGTAGCACTATCAGGCCCACAACTAGGAATCTCCTTTGATGCAAGTGTAGGGACACCTTTTGGGGGTGTATTCACTCTTGTCTTTATGGGAGAGGACAATTAGGGGCCTCCAAGATTGGAAGGATGACCCAATCACCCTCTCCTCAAAACCTACAAGCAAAACAAGTATCTTATACTAAGTCGGGGATTTATTTCTCATCTCAAGGGAGTCTCATGGTGAGTAACTTTGGGGCGTGATGCACATCCCTTGCACTAAAAGTGAAACCAAATAATTTCAATCAAAAGGGTGGCTACTAAGAAGGTGTCTAGTCACAACTCGGGGACTTACCACCTTGCAAGAATTTATCAATCCACTTAAGTCTTTAACTGACCTTACTAGGGTACTATAAGAAAATACCTCACATATGTGTGGGTAGCTTCCCATTTTGAATCCACACTATATGGTGAAGGCTAACTTAAATTTGGGATTGAATTTCATCTTATCATTTTATATAGCGGCTTGAGGGAAAAACAACTTTGGGTTACTAATGAGTTCTCTGATAGGATGTGTCTTCATTGATATGCCCTACGACAAAAGAAAAAAGATATGTAGTGATTTCTCTTACAACCAAGATCACATGAAGCTTGAGGGGAGAGGATATTTTCACCATGCCTACGAGTTCTATAACACAAAATTTGTGCAAGCGCACCAAGAATGAAAGGCATTGATTAATTTTAAACCCCAAATAAAAATGTGCCTAATTAACAAAAGACAAGACAAAATGAAAGTTGTGGTTCATTTTAATCCAAATGAAATGTAAAGATGCAATTTTTTGTCCTTTTTGACCCAATGAGTGAGAATACAAATTTCTTTTTCTTTTTAAGCCAATGAGTGAAAAAATGCAAGATAGTTGTTCTTTTAGACCAATGAGTGTAAATGCAAGATAATTTTTCTTTTTAAACCAATGAGTGAGAATGTAAACTTGTGGTTCTTTTTAATCCAAATGAAGTGTGCTAAAAACCAAAATATTGATATCTTAAATAAAGAAGAATAGAAAACCTGTTGGAGTAAATAAGTCATTATCTGATAATTAATTAATTAGTAATTAATTATTAGAGGTATTTTTACTTTATTCACTTAAGCTAAACTTAGGAGTTACTTTTTAATCTTTAGTTTGATTCTTTTATTAGTTTGGACTAAAGTTAGGAAAATTTGTCTCATTGCATGAGATTATAACACTTGTCTTTATCTTGTGAAATCTGCATGTAGTGTTTTCTTGTGCATTGCTTATATAAGCATGCACATTTATTTGTAATAATCATCTAGGTTATTTGCATCAATAATAATTCTTAGGTTATTGAGCATAATTTTTCTTATTGATCTTCTCTATTGTGATAGGTAATTGCTTGTAAGTGTTTCATGGGAGCTATAGGTTGAATCTTCAATTCTACCATGGTATCAAAGCCCAAATCTATAGCCTCCTATTCACTTTCTAGAGGGATCTAACCTTGAGAAATTTTTTGGTGCATCCTAGAGAAAAATGGCCCTCGCCATCACCTCTAGAGCAACCAAAAACCTAAGGAACACCTGTCATTTTGTCAATTTTGGTGAAGTTAAAAGAAACCAAAAAAAATTAGCAACCCAGAGGTCAACACATAGGAATCCATACAGTAGTACATTTGTATGACCCTGCACACACCCCTAGACCTCCATCGTCAAATGTGTAGGTTTCTCAATTAGGTTTTTTAAAAAAATATTCCTCCAATAAAAAAATACATACTATTTGAAATAAAATTGATTTGAATTTAAAAAAGAAAGAAAAAATAAAAAAAGAAAAATCTTTGAAAAAATAGAAAAGGGCTTTTATTAAACCCTACATAGGCGATACATCGCCTAGCAGGGCTTGTTGGGATAATGGATGCACAATCCTTGAAGCTGTAGTCTTCGATGTAGGACCTTTAAGCCAAGAAAGATAATCAACCACCCAGAAAGTGTTGCAACTAGGCATGCACAATGGAGATTCAATATTGATGAAAAAGATTGATTACAAATGTACAAGATGCCTGATTATATAGGCAAGAGCTAAACCCTAATATGCATGATATGTTGACATGTGTCTTGATCTAACAACATGTGAACCCTAATGGTAACGATCATTAAATGAGGGGATAAGTCTAGAAGGACAACTCATCTTCTAGATGGAATCTTATCTCCTACAAATAAGGAAGGGAATATTATCCCATTTATTAAATGATTTATCTAATAATGCAACCTAGGACTTAATTAATTAAATGCAAGACCTAAGTTAACTTATGCTAGTGTAATAATTGATTAATTACACCAACACCCCCCCATAAGTGCAACTTAGGGAGGAAAATGAAATGATTTATGCAGATATGATGATGGGTCCCGGTTACGAGGCCATGTTAGGTACCCATGTACATGAAGATGCAAAAAATCTCCCACAAATGGAGAAAAGGGGAAAACCCAATGGGAACAAAACCCCTCTCCAAAAGAGAGATGAAAAAGCAAAAAGATGTGAGATAGGATGGGAAGAAAAGGATGGAGGACTCCCAAATTACCCCCCAAGTACGCCATCTATCACATGGATACAATACAATCAATGCCCCCCATAGGAGGAAAAGAGAGAGACTATATAGCCCCCCCCAAAAGATGAGATCACCTGCAAGAAAGGTAAGTGTTTGAAGACAAAAAGAGATCCAATGGCGACAAACAACTTGTCTCCCTTTCGAAAGAAACAAAACCAACTGGAAGTGCAAAGATGCTTCCCATTCCGGATAGGAATTGAAGGAAGGAAGGATGAAGATGGATGTCGATGATGTCTCAGAATGCTGCTCAAGTGTCTCCTTGCCTGATGAAGAACATGCCATAGTCCTAAACAATGAAGAGGGTGACAAATCAGGATGATACAAAAACTGATGCTGAACAATATCCAAGGAAAAAGACATGATGGATGTGATGGAGACTTGATAGCCAACCCTGAATGAAGTGTCCTCAAAACCACTAAAAGAAGTCTGGAACAAATCCAATGGTGGATGCTGAAAAAACCTCAAGTCCTGAATGGAATGACAGGGAAGAAGTCTCGGATATGAAATCGCTGAAGAGTAACCAAGTGCCTCCAAGATGGTCTCGGGATTCCCAATCAAGGTCGAGACAAAGAAATGAGGAGACTCAAAACAAATCTCCAAAGCCAAATCGGAATAGAGGAGTGATATCCCCTCAAGAATGTTCTCCAAACCTGTAGAAGTGGCCAAGGCAATAATACCTGAAACAAAGCCATCATGTGATGTCAAGTCTGAAAAATTGAATGTGTCCTGATCGATGATGATAGTGGAAGCCTCAATCAATGATTTTGGACAAGGAATCACTGAATGTGAATGGATACCAACAATCTCTGATGAAGAAGAAGCACTGAAAGGTACATTATCAACCTCTTCGGAAAGATCAAGGTAATCAACTTCCTGCATAACAATAGCATCATGGGGTACTTGAACTGAAGAATGACATTCTGAATCATGACCATCGGGGAATGGTGGAGTATCTGAATCTCCATAGATCTCCCAAAGCTTAGTCCAAAGAATGTGAGGACAATAACAATGATCAATAATATTCAAAACATCATAATCAACTTGCATATAAATGATCTCCAAGACAGTATATCTGCTGCAGCTCTAAGAAAACTCAAGAATACCTTCACTTGGATGAGGAACTATACCAAATAGATGTGGCAACAAATCAAGTGATTGAAGATGGTGGCAGATCCCATCTTGCCATTGGGAATAGTTACCCTTGTGCAACATAACCAAAGAAGGAGAGAAAAATGCAAGCCCCATAATGAAATTTCTCCACAAAAAACAAATACGCTGACCTTCAACAGCAAATAAAGACTTCCAAATTTGATGGATAACTGAAGTGATGCAACCCGGATCAAAAAATCGTTTCCCAAGCTTCAGGATGTCCAGGTTATTGAACAAATGCACCAAACTGAAAAAAATCACATGCAAGAGTACCTGGAACTGAAACCGATCAAGGGGCTGGACTGAAGAAAAATAGATCTGAATCACCTTCATGATGCCGCTAGAATCACTGAAATCTGATGAACGGTTGAGAAGATATGCAGCTTTGAGTCCAAATTAGGGTTTTGACTTCAATTGGATGTAGAAAATTCTGTGAGAAAAATTTCATAGAACGGATGTCACCACTGGAAAGTACGCAAAATTCCCTTTCCGACGGTATATCGTTTGCAAAAAATCAATACCCTGGGTGAAAGTTATGATCAAACGAAAAAAAGGCCCTAATTGGGCACCTGCAGGCTAATAGGAGCAAAATTTGAGCCCCTCCAGGCTTAGCACTCGGTCTGTGATGTGACCACGGCGGTGTGACTGGAAAAAAAGAGGGGATGCCGAGTGGAGTGGCAGCCGAGCGGCTGTGGGGCGGCGACGGGGCGGCGCCGCTGGCTGAGTGGAACCCTTGGTCAATGATGTGACCAAGCCTTCGGCGGTCGGCGGTAGGATGGTTGCCGGTGGGAGCTACACAGAAGCCGGCGGAAGACTTCAACGATGGGCGGAAGTGATGAAAGTGGGCCGAGATCTGGCCGGTGGGAGAAAGCTCCGGTCCTCGGGCATGGACGGGAGTCGGCGGTAGGGGATAGACACCGGGCCGGTAGGATGTGCCGGCGGTGGAAAAAAGGCCGACGACGTACGCCGGTACCACGGCAATAAATGGCCGACAGTAATTGTATGCCCCTGCACAAAATAAATGTAGCCGACAACCCTTCTGCGGACTATTATTGAAATGGGCCAGAAAAAAACAATAATTTTTGAATATTACCACAAATGGCAATTCAAAAAAAAAAATGCCGACAATATATATTTGATGATTTTTTTTTTTTTATATTGCCAACGGCAAAAAATAAAAGATATATATGCCAAAAGAAATAACCCCGCAGAAAATGAAATGCTGATGGGCAGAAATGCCGATGATTTAAAAAATCAAACCCCTTATATGCCGACGGAAAAAATAAATTATATGGCCGCCCAAAATATTTTCCAGCAAACTATAGAAAAATGATTTTTTGCCAAATAAAAGATATAAATGCCCGATTTTTCTGAAACGAAAAATGGCCTGCTGCTAAAAAAATTTTGCCTCAGAGGACAACTGACTGGGATGATTTTTTGCTACAAATTGTATGGATAGTACGATTGATTTTGCAAACCCTAAAAAAATACCTCTAAAGCTCCCTGGTTGATGTATCCGATTTTGATGAATGGGCAGGCGATCCTAGGGTTTCGATGCCTTCTGAAGACAATGGCAAGCTTGGATCTGACTCAATTTGCTTCATAAATCAGCTTGGTCCCCAGGTGGAAACAAGTAGCCTTCAATGGAAACCTCCAAGCCTGTGGAGAATCTCGCACACCAACTTTCTTGATCGAGGGTTGATGTTTCACTGGATAAGCTCTGATACCATGTTGGGATAATGGATGCACAGTCCTTGAAGCTGCAGTCTTCGATGTAGGACCTTTAAGCCAGGAAAGATAATCAACCACCCAAAAAGTGTTGCAACGAGGCATGCACAATGGAGATTCAATATTGATGAAAAATATTGATTACAAATGTACAAGATGCCTGATTATATAGGCAAGAGCTAAACCCTAATATGCATGATATGTTGACATGTGTCTTGATCTAACAACATGTGAACCCTAATGGTAACGATCATTAAATGAGGGGATAAGTCTAGAAGGACAACTCATCTTCTAGATGGAATCTTATCTCCTACAAATAAGGAAGGGAATATTATCCCATTTATTAAATGATTTATCTAATAATGCAACCTAGGACTTAATTAATTAAATGCAAGACCTAAGTTAACTTATGCTAGTGTAATAATTGATTAATTACACCAACAAGGCTTACGTCGACCCTCGACAGGCCCTTCCAAACCCCCATCAGTGTCACAAAATCCCAGTGGCCCATATTTATTTAGTGGCACACACATCTCTTAGTAATAGTTCAAAAAAAAATTGGTAGCTATCAAAACTCTAGCCCACCATCAAATTGTCGGCGACTTCTAAAATCTTATTAGTGGCATTTTCAAGGAAATTGGTGTGTAAAAAGAGAGATCGACGACATCTATCCTACCACTAGGTGGAAACATCTAGGTGGTCACATCAAAAAAATTTGGGCCTACACAAAGATCAATTGCATTAAAAACTTGGTGGCTCCAATTTCCAGGCGGCTCATAAAAAAATTTGACTGGCAAAAAAACCAAGGAGAGGAATATTCCATCTCTACCAACCTATCCAATGGCCATCAAATTTTTTCGACAAGGGGGGAAATTGTTTTTGGTAATGGCCATATGACCATCAAATTTAATCTCATGAACTTCTGATGTTAGCATGACCTCAATAGCCATATGACCCTATTTTCCCCCTGCTAACCCTAGTTTTCCCTAAAGGAGCACTGTTTTTTTCTTTTTGGCATAGCTTGGGCATAAGAAGTTGAAATCAAGCAAATGATATATCACTGGAAATTTGGTTCCAAGAACTATCCAATGGTGCTATTTTTTTATCATATTTTTCTATTGAGTTGCATTTATTTGTATTTGAAATCAAATCTACATTTATGGCTCCCGAGCTCATAAATCTTTTCCACGATCTCCAATTTTCACGATTCTTGCGGCATTGGAAAGGTATTGAGGAGCTCTACATTACAATTCATGCACTTGTTTCTGTATCTATCCCAAATTGATCATTAGTTTATATTTGGACTGATGGGTGTTATGGAGATTACTTAGATGTTTTCACAGTTGGGAGGGTGCAATTTAGATCTTTGCATTTCATTTCAGTTATACATCATTTAGTCATCTATCGTTGCTTTATCATGATTCTTCCTTGAGTCAATCAGTGACTCTCATATGGTTTCAATAGTAAACAAAATTATTTTTCCTTGATTGTTAGAATTAGGATTCCAATGTTACTCCACAGTGTTCTTCCAATGCTTCTTTGTAGCAAGTTATCTCATTGTAAGGGGGTTTTGTCCCACTGGATTTTCTCCTCTACCTCAGTCATTACATATTTACATGGGCACCTCATCATACCTTTTAGTTGGAACCCATTCTGCATTAATTTAGCTTCCTTTATTTAGTTTTATTCTTTTATTAGTTTGGACTAATGTTAGGACAAGTTGTCTCATTGCATGAGATTGCAAAACTTGTCTCTATCTTGTCAAATCTACATGTAGTGTTTGCTTGTGCATTGCTTATATAAGCATGCACATTCATTTTTAATAATCATCCAGGTTATTTGCATCAATAATATTTCTCAGGTTATTGAGCACAATCTTGCTTGTTGATCTTCTCTATTGTGACAGGTAATTGCTTGTAGGTGTTTCATGAGAGCTATTGATAGGGAATTGCAACTGCAGCATTTGGACTCATAGATGTGGCTCACTATCGATCAAATGTGTCATTCTAGCTTTCAACAATTGTGTTGCAAGAGCCTTCAAATGTGTTTTTGTTTGAATTTTCATCAATTCGCCAATGGATGTGGCTCACTATCTTATGATTGCAGCTCACGAACTTGCAAAACAACACAAATACAAAAATGTATTAATTTTTATGAAATATTCCAGGTTCACATTGGGTTTGAACCAATGTAAGGAAGGGGAAATTGAAATCAAATGGAAAAGATCAAAATAGTAACCACAAATATTTGAAATCTAAGCCTAGAATCCCAATCCAAGCAAGAAAGTACAAACATGGAAAGCAAATGAAATAAAAAAACTAATCTAAACTCCCCATATTGAAGTTGATTCTCTTCCTTGATTCTCCTCCATTATTCTTAAATTTGCAAGGTTTCCTTCAGCTTCAAAGAGTTTGAATACCTTCAAGTGATGATGATACAATAGCAAGAACTTTGGAGAAAATGTGGTTGTAAAGCCAAAATGAAGGAGACAACTCTCTTTTATCGGAAAGATTCTCAAATGGATGGATGAGATTGAAAGTTTAGAAAATTCCAAGATCAATAGTGGAGGTTGCATGCACAATAGATTAGTGAGCTAGGAATAGCTAAGGATAGACGATCAAGATTCTTTGAAGACCGAAAGCAATCAATGGTCAAGATTTAAAAGAGTAAAGGGAAAGTAGTGGAAGAATCAAATAATAATTTTTAATTTATGGAGAAGCATGTGAGGGAATAAATAATCATTTAGATTATTTATTTTGGAAGAAAAGGGAAAATGAGAATTTAATTAAATGATTATTATGCAACCATTTAATTAAAATGGAGGAAATAACAAAGAGACATTAAATAATTAATTTGGATCAATTATTTAATAATAGATAGAAAAGGCTAAGTGAATAGCTAAATAATTAAAATAATTATTTAACTATAGACGAAAGATGAAGAGTGAATAATTAAATAAATCATGATTTATTTAATTATAGAGAGAAATGTTAGTGACGTAATTAAATAAATATCAATTTATTTAATTAATCAAAAGCGGGATAAAGAAGGGAAGATGAATTAATTAAATAATTAATATTATTTAATTAATAGAAGAAAGTGATTAAAGAGAAATAATTATTTAATTATTTAATTAAATGGGAGGAAGAGAGAATGATGTGGAAAAAATGTTGTTCGTAGACCCAAGATGTTTTTCAATGTCTGCAGACACAAACCCACAATTTTACTTTAAATATTAAATTTTAAACTCATATTATACTCAACATGATATACTAATGTGCACACTTGTTGATATTGTATGTGTAACATCATCACATGTGTGCCACCCTAAAGGTGAGAGAAGGGAGAAAACATGATTTAAGTGTGGTGTAATCCATTCCACACACCCTCTGTTGGAGGTTGTCCTTGTTCGAAGCACCGCAAAAAAGAATCACCACTTGAGGTCATTCCCTCTAAGGTTTTCTATATGAAGTGAAAGAGGTCAAGTCTCCAAGACTAGACCTATTATATAATATTAACTAAATCATAAAGAAAAATTCATTAAATTTTTTTTACACGATTTACCTAACTATAATCCCATTTTAAAACCAATAAATTTGATAATGAATTTAATATAAAACATATCAATTACTCTCAAATAATTACATCTACCAATAAATAAGAATTATCGCTATGAAAGAGAAAATCTTATACTTATTAACTATAATTGAAATCACTTTTCTTTTTTTCCTATGATTTGGTATAATTAATCAAATTGAAATTAGAATAGTTTTCAATCATTATTCATATCCTAAGGAATTGAAATTTTCAAGTTCTTTCAGATGTCCTTCTCTAATATCTTTCTAATGAATTACCCATTAAATAGAAAATCATAAATAATTTGGAAATTATTTAACTATTATTAAAATTCAACTGGGTCTAAATTTTATTTCACAATCTAAAGTTGAGCCCACATTAATATATACATTAGGTCTCCTAATATATTGCTTTGCAAGGTGGAATATTTCAATTCCACTTGAGAATATGGATTAACATTCTAAGCTTAATTAATTAAATCCTCTAAGTTATGATTATAAAAGAATAATATAATTTAATTATTTCTTAATAAAGTTATTCTTATTCTAAATTTCCTTTTACTTAGGCATTTAACTAAATTCTTAACTATTCTAACATCGAAATTAAATTAATATGACTTAAAAGAAATATTCGTTAATTTTCTCGTAAATATTACAAAGTTAATCCCTTTAGGTATTACCATAACCCTAATTTATTTCTCTTGATTTTTGAGACTCCTTCCTCTCCTAAATTTTCTTTCAAGGGATTTCTTAAAAACTAGAAAGAAGATGGACAACTCCTTCCAAGAGAGGTAATGGTTGATCTTTTTTTTAATATTTTTTGAATACCCTTGTTATTTATCTCTTAGATTTTGATTTCCTTCAAAACTAGACAAATTTAACTCTAGAATTCCTATGTTTATGTTTTTTTTTTAATAAAAAGAGGGGTAAAAATTATTACATCAAAAAAGCATGAGTACAGAACTCACTATTACCATCCCCTCCAAGAGGGGTCTAGCCAACCCAAGCAACTAAATCAAGTAATACCATACAAAAACAAAGCCAAAGAAAATCCACCCAAACCACAACTTATTGAGGCATATCTTCAACAATGAAACCTTTCAATTATTGAAAACACTTTGAAGGTAAGTGTTCCCAGATATCAACCCTCCAATCTCTCATAAAATCAGAAGCCCATTTAGCCAAACAATCACCCACTCTATTCCACTCTCACAAAATGTGGACAAAATGGACATAATCCAAAGAATTGTTGATCTAGTGAATCTAGCACACCACCAACTCCAATTTCCAATTAGCATCACCAAGCTCCTACCTATTCAAAATATTATTCAAGATCTGAGAATTTGACTCACAAATAATTCTACTCTAGCCCAACGCACATCCATAAGATTATTAGACTAGTGCCCTTGGAAGAGTGAGAAGAAGAATAGGGCATCACTTGAACTATCCCTTCTAACACCTCCAACTCTGGCAGGCCTAGGATTTCACCTAGAGGAACCATCAATGTTGATCTTGAAGACACCAACAAGCGGATGGGACCATCTCCCCTCCCACTGTGTTTTCATTTGTGGTTGTTGAATCCCCCTTGATAGGGTAGGGGCTTGGCCAACCATTGAGATTCCAATTCTAAGCATCAGCTCCACCTCACCATGCTTAGAAGGGGTATCAATCACACATTTAGCTTGGATAGTTTCTTGGATCATTCCCAACATTATTTGGCATAGTTGTTGCACTCGTAGTTACTACTCGTAGAAGATCCTACAGTTTCTTTTCTAGCAATGTCTGCCAAATAATTCAAGAAGGCCCAATATTCCAAGCCACCTAAAGAAAGAAGCTCTTAGTTGGTGGCCTTCCAAAACTTCTCCAAAACTCAACAAGAGAAGATGAATTCAAATGTTCCTACTTTTAAAAATCCCACCAAAGGTGTCAAATGGTTTTCAAGAAAGAGCACCACCACCAATACAATTTAGCATCTAGGGCATGATCTATGAGAGTAGCTTGCCTCAGACCAAGAGCACCCTCCTACTTCGATCTAAAAATAGTTTCCCACTTCACCAAAATCCACTTCATGCACTCAATATTACTTACCCATAGAAATTTTCTAGACAAGGCATCCAACTCCCTCATAAAACTCAAATGATCCAAATGAACCATACACCTATAAATTGGAAGGGCCTACACCACAAATTTTAATAGCAACACTCTACCTACAAAAGAAATCCACTTGAGATTCCAATGATTGAATCTTCCACAAAACTTATCAAGAATGACTTTCTAGGTCCCTCTAGGCAAGGGGCCCACCAATAAGGGAATTTTAAGATAGACAAAGGGAAACTCGCCAATTTGGAATCTGAGGATCTGAGAAATTCTAGACCAAATACTAGGAGGGGTGTTGTAGAAGAAAATAGAATATTTAGCTTCATTAATTCTTTGACCTGATGTTGCAAGATAGATATCCAAGACTCTCTTAATATTAATAGCTTCATTGATTTTGGCTACCCCAAGCAATTTCTTGTCTTCCACAAACTATAAGTTAGATTAGACAGCCAAATTATCATCCCATTTCCAACCATGAATCAACCCCTACATAATATGAGACTTTATAAACCTTTCCAATCCATCAACCCTTAGAATGAATAAATAAGGTGATAAAGGCCCCCCCTGAAAAAGACCTTGTGAAGCTCCAAAAAGACTTAAAGGCTCATTGTTAATCAAAACAGAGTAAGAAGCCAAAGTAATGTAGCTCATTACCCCCTCAACCTAGTTGAAACTAAACCCAAATTCCAAAAGGGATTTCTATAGGACCATTTAACATGGTCATAAGATTTGACCATTCAAATTTAATGAACATAGCCTTTTGCTTAGACTTCTCCATAGAGTGAATGGCCTTAACTACAATAACTACACCATCTAGAATTTTCCTACTAATAACAAAACCACCCTAATCCTCAAAAATGACTCTGCTAAGCCATGGCTTGAGTCTCACAACAATTAACTTAGTAATTATTTTATACACCATGTTGCAAATGGAAATAGGCCTAAACATATTCAAAGAGTTAGCCCCTTCTTTCTTGGGGATGAGCATAAGAAACATGGAGTTCATAGCTCTCAACACCTTTTTTTCTATAACTCTTGATAGAATTCTATAGGAAAACCATCAAGACCTGGGGCTTTCCCTTTTCTTATCTAGAACACCACCTTCTCTACTTCATCCAAATTTATGGGACTAATAAGCATCTCATTCATCTCAGTAGGAACACTAGAAGGAATTTTCAATCTAAAATAAGGACCTCCTCCACTACTATGTTAGGAGAGTCATCCTTAAATAGAGTTGAGAAATATTAGATATCTCAATTAGATATATCTCTAAAGGAAGATAGAAGAACCCCCTATGGAGTCAGAAGCAAAGAGAGCATATTCCCATATCTCCTAGCCTTAACTAAGTTGAAGAAAAAGGTTGTATTTATATCCCTCTCCTCTAGCAATTCAATGCATGACTTCTATTTCCAAAAAAATTCTCACATAGTTCCTATTCCACAAGCTCTTTCACAAATTTAGCCTCTTCTTGAAAAGAACACATGGAAAATCCATGATCTCTAGTTTTCCTAGTGATGCACTCAACTCTTTTTTGGGATATCAATTTATCTAGAAAAATATTTTCATATCTTTACCTATTCCACTTCTTTAACTAATACTTCACATACTAAAGCCTTTTAACGAAGGAATACATAGTCATTCCATTGGAAATCATACCCTAACTCCACCAATCAACCTCAAGATCCTGCAAATAAGGCTCAAGGAGCCACATCAAGTAAAATTTAAAAGAGGGGTTCTTAGACATGCCAAACCTTGTTGCTTAAAGAATGATAGGCTAATGGTCTGATCCCCTCCAGCCTAAAATTTTAGATCTGGTTATTCACTTGCAGCCAATTTAATAACTCAAGACCAGGAACCTATCCAATCTTTTAGAGATAGAATTTTCACCTCACATCCTATTGCTCCAGGTAAAACACCACTCCCTAGCATAATATCAATCAAGTTTAAAGAGATTATATTATCCTTAAACAAAGTAGATGAAGCCTCCAATCTATCAACACCCACTCATTTTTCCTCCATGCAAATAATAGCATTGAATTCACTTGCCATGATGCAAGGAAAAAAAGGATCCAAGGTTCACCCAAAATGGATGTGATCCTAGAGGCAACATTTTCCCTCATAATCAATCAGAGCATACACATTGGTGAAGAGGATAACTTCTCTAGGCTCAATGTTGGAAACAAACAAAGACATCGAATGCCTACTAGAAATCCACCACAAAGGGCTAATTTTATGAGGATCCCACAAGAAAGAAATCCCACTAGCACTACCCTGAGCACCAATGCATTAACATTGACCTCTCCACCATAAATTAGTAGCAATATTCATCATTCCTTCCACTAATGATTTAGATTCTTGAATAAACATAACATTAGGAGAATGCTCTTTGATCAAGTCATGAAGAAACTTTTGTCTAGAGATGCTATTCAAACCTCTCACATTCCATGACAGGACAATCATCTCTAAGGGATAGAGAAGTGGGAATCAATAATCTTAATAGACCCTAATTCCACTAAATTTTCCTCCATTAATTTTAACTTTTCTTGGTACTTCTTGTTGGCCTCCTCTAATGGTTCAATAACTAAGCCCTTAAATCTATAACTTAGAGATTAGATATCTACACCATGTAGTTATCTTGCTCATCATGAAGGTTCATTTCATTATCAACCCAGGGACATGAACTTGAAATGGGTCAGCACTATCTATGCACTAGGAATCAATTGTAGTCATCCTTATCCTATAACTAGAGAGGAAATAGTACTGAAAGTGAAATGTTTGAAAGGAATTAGCATAAGTACTAAGAATAAATCAACAACTAAACTAAACTAAAATGAATGACAAAAATAGAAGTCTCAGCAAATAGACAGGAAGTTACTGTGTCTGCCTTGGCTATAGGAAAAAACACATAACGAAGTTCCAATGGTTGCAAGAACAGACATCTACTAAGACTGTAACTAATTACTGAACATAAAAGTAACTACTGAACTGAATGGATAGAATTCTCACCAAGTGGCCCCCCTTGAATGAGTCTCCCCAAAACTAACTCAGATGCAGCAAATTAAAGTATCATTTTATTCATTGAAAACATTGTTGCATCAAAACAACAACATGATTGTATTCCTTGAAACTGAAGATGAAAGTACAATATCAAAACATCCAACTTCCTAAAGAGGAACATTTAATCATTATTTATAGAAGGAAATCTTCTAACTAACTCTAACTAACTGGGCAGTCAACTCCAACAAACTAGGAGGACTCCATTTATTGAAAGCATGAAAAAGATGAAGGAGGTTATCCATGCACAAGATTTAGTCAAACCAGTCTTGCCTAAATGAGGATCTAGCATAGCAACACCTCCTAAATCTACTCAACTAATAGACATGGTCATTTAAATTTAAGTTATCACTTCCACACAAGTTGGAAGTTTCCAACCATTGACCTCTTCAATGTCCATCTCTTTTGGACTCCTTCAACAACCAAGCAACTGGCATGAACTTCTTCCAACTTGCAAGCTCCATTTATATCTGTATCTTAATCTAAACCTACATAATGACATTAGCATGCGCAAGACAACTATACATCCACAATCACCTTAGAATAACATTCATTCAATCACATGTAAAATTAATATGGATATATCACATAGCAGGTTAATACCATCAAAAGTTATAGGGATAAGTTCATGTCCAAAGTTCATAAGTTTAGGGAAATAACATAGAAAGTATTAGTAACCAGGTGCTAAAACCCCATAGTAACAATAAAAAACATATGATAAATCCTAACAAAAATGATTCATTATTTGGACTCATCACTTTTGACCAATTTTAGAAGTCTTATCCAAGCCTCCATTTTTAATGGATTTTTGTTACATCCCTAACAAGGCCGAAACTTTACCATCTATGCCAAGATCCAAAGAACCCATTTCCAATGGCTACAAATTAGGAATTTTCAATATATTACTAGCACATTCAATACCCTCAGGTTGATCTGCTACATTAAGATCCTCATTCCCTTGATTTGTGTCCATCTGTGAAGCATTGAGAGCACCAAGCAACTTATTTTGACTAAATGCCTCCCTAGGAAATGGATTATCATCACTCATAAGACCTTCCCCATTGAACAACATATCAAGAGCCTCCTCCTACTTATCCAAGTCCTCTAGAGCCTCAAACCTATTGAAGGTCTCCTCGCCCTACCTATTCTTAAAGGTCCTTTTCAACCCTCTGCCCTTGTTGCATGGTTTCAAAAGAACATAACCCTCCTTATCTAGACCACCTTATGCCATAGGGGGTTTCCCTTTGTTTGTCTTGTGCTTCAAACTAGGAGCAATGGTTGAAGCCCCATTGGAAGATAGAATGGCCAAGGAATTTTTTGGGCATTTCCATTGTAAATGAACATACTCATGGAAAACATGACATTGAAAAGGGAGAGCCTCATAATCTAGTTGTTGAATCCATGAGATAAACTTGAAGAATATTTCTAAAGAATCTAGAAGTGGGTTACTTAAATCAATCTCAACACAAATGTGAGCACAAGAGATTACCTTTTTTTTCCAAAGTTTGTTGCGACAAGCCAACTAACTTTCCCAACAAGAGACCAATCATGTGCAAACTATCTTTTGTCCAAAATTCCAATGGGAGCCACGAGAGGCACACCCAAATTGGAACCCTTGAAATAAGTTCCTCAACTAGATTAAAACCTACATTCCAAGGCTTAAAGAACAAAATGGATTCTGGTTATAAAAATAAGGACCCCATTCAAAGGCCTTATTATGATCCACCAAACACAAGAACACCACCATAAATTAGTTGTTAGCCACTAGCTACATAACCTCCATATCACCTTCTAGATTCCAAACCCTTTGATTCCATGATTGCGAGAAAGGAAGAGATACTTGAATGCCCATAAATTTACAAATCAATGCATGATCCAATAGGTAGCTTACATCTTCAGCCACCAATTCTGGTTGTATCACTAATACTAGAAAAACTTTTCTTCTCTCAAGATATCCATTTACTTTAGGTATCTGGGGATCTCCATTCAACACAGGTTCCTCCCCTTGCATGGAACTATTTAAAAAGTGAAACACATTGGAATGCTTAGCCTGAGAATGAGAAATCCTGACATTGCATCACAAAATGTTCCATTCTCTAAAACCCATGAGCCACACCACAAAATAAAATAAAAAATGAAGCACAAAAATAAAGGAGGGGAGGGGACCCCACAAATCACCCCCATGACAAACCCTCACCAACACATAAACCACCCCACACCCTATACTTCCCAACCCCCCCCCCCTAGAAACACCCAAACACCCATAGAATCCCACACAACAACACTACTATAGGTGCAAAGGGCATGCAAGCCCTATCATAGCCTATAAACCAACATACTATTTTGCAGCCCCTCCCATAGTCACTCCATCCAAACACTCCTCCTATGTTTATGTTTTTATTTCTAAAGTATTTTTTAATTCTAATATGCATGTTCAACCATAAAATCTATAAGCAGAAACTCCACACACACATATATATCAATATATTTTTATTAGTAATTTATTTTTTGTTTGATTTAATCACAACCAAAATAAGGACACATCACACAAGAAGTTGTAAATATTAAAATTCATTTTATTTTATTTGGTTTATCATTGTTGGGTTTTTACTCACACAAGGTATTTTTTTCATGGAAGGGTGTGACATTTTAATGGCTACCCCTTAATGGGCTACAACCCACCTTGAGGCTGCCTAGCCACAAGCCCATGGCCACTATTTTTCCCATGGCTAACCTTGTAAGGCATGTCTAAAATATAGTTATTATTTTTTTAATTTTCATTTATGTTCAAAAATTTCCCATATAGATGTATGTCCTAATGCACCCAAAATTAAAAAACTTATACATATTGTAACTAAGGGTTATTTTCTAAGTTTAGGATTATCAAATGAATTGAAAGCATAAACCCAAAGAAATAATGAAGTGCAAAGGAAAAATAAATGAAAACACATAAAATAAAACAATCTCACCCAATGTTTTCATTCTCCGTGGCTGATCTCCATTACACCTTCTAACTTGTTGATTTGTGTTGCCCTCAGATCGAACATGCAAGCAATCCTTGACGAAGTCCTACACAAGCTTTGAAGGATTTTCTTCTAAAATGACTAAGCCTATGACAATATGATTAAAACTTAATGAAATATGACAATAATGCAACAATCTCTATGAAATATCTAAGTACGTCAATGTGTAATCTAAAAATGAGAGCAAAATGGCATTTTATAGAAAATGCCATTTTGAATGGACGGAGGAGATTGACCTTCAACAGAGACCTAAAATCAGAGGACGAGATTAAATCTGATAATCCCTAATCAGGGTTAGGGAAAAATCATTAAATGAATGGTCGAGATGTCATCTGAAAGAATCGAATCGGCGGTGAAGAATAAATGAGATAATTAATTAGAAAATAAATATTTTCAAAAATCAAGAAGATAAAGACTGGCTGATTTGTGAGATTCAAAAAATCAAGAAGATAAGAGTTGGACTGAAGATCAGATTTGAAAAATCAAGAATCTGCCTGATTACTTGATTTTTGGAAGAAAGTTACCAATTTGAATTAAATCAACTCAAAATATGGATTTTGTGAAATAATAAATAATCGATTTTCAGATTATTTACTAAAATGAACTAACAATTAAGAATGTGAAATCATTTTAAATAATTAACTTATTTAAAATGAGAGAAATGTTAGTTTTGACAATTAAATAATTAAAGATAATTATTTAATTTAGCAGATATGATTAATAATTAAATAAATTAATCAATTCATTTAATTATGACAATTAGTGACATATTAAATAAATAAATAAAATTTATTTATTTACTAATCAGGAAGAAATAAATGCAGAAAGGTAATTAAGTAAATTAAGAAATTTATTTAATTAAGGGAAGACTTAGATAATTAATGACGTATTTAATAAATAAATAAAATTTATTTATTTAATAATCATGAAGAATAAAGGACATGAATTAATTAAATAATTATGAATTATTTAATCAATAGTCGAATGTGGACCAAAGTCATAATTAAATGTCATAATTATGCTAGGACGAAAGTGGTAAAAATAGAGCTTGCAGGCCTAGGTCATTTTTAAGTGTCTACATTTTGCCCCTCTTTGTCATAATGTAGCATGTCGCATTGTGACAAAGAAAATAAGTCATAAATATGCACCAGTGCAAAATAAGATGAGGAAGAATGACGAGGAGGGTAGCGGTATGCCCCCTCGAGAGGACAGAGGGGTTCCAAGAACACGGGTGTGCTCTTGAAATTGATGAAAAGACTAGAATATGAAGAGACAAAGAAATGTTAGTGAAAAAGATATGGATGATGATATGGATGCAATGCCTATATGAGATGAGCAAGAGAAGATGACAAGACAAAAGGAGATGCATGTTGGTTCCTAGACCAAATCCTTCAAAAATTTATCATGGGACTTTTAGATTTATTGCTCTTAATCATCATTGGGCAGATTGTTGTAATGGCCAACAAACACCATGATATGACATAGATCAAGGTGTGCAAGGTAGTACCATCACGTAAGACAAGAAGTCACAGACAAGGATGATCATGACTCAAACTAGAGCATGATTTCCCCAGTCTTTTTGTCATAATCAACCACAAGAAGAAAAATACAAAGACAATTCATGAAATGTCGTTGCTTCTCTAAATCCTGTTCCAAGGGCATCCTTGAGAAACTAGCAGCATGATTTCCATAATACAAAAATAGAGTCCTTATCATGATGCGTCGCTATTTTTCTAAATCCCAGAATTAGGACCTCGTTGAGAAACTTAGTAATCATGTGTGTCAATCATCATGATACGTCACTACTTCTCTAAGTCTTGTTATTGGGATCTCACTAAAAAACTAATAACATGATAAACAACCAAAAGACATGTGTCAAGTGTTTTCCAAGTGCGTTTGGATATCCATTGTTCTGATGTCAAGATGTCAGGTTTGATAATGATGAGATGCCAAAGTGCCAAAGCTTTGATGATGCTTAGATGACAACTATCAAAAATTGCCGAATTCAAGGACACATCCTGAATAATGTTGATGTCAAAAGGAATCCCTCGAAATGCCATGTGACAGTGATGATGATGATGCCTATGAAGGATGCAACCTAAGGCATAAATGACAGAGTTGGTTCTTCAGAAGGACACATATGAAGAATACTAATGTCAAGAGGAGTGATCCTTAGATGTCAAGAGAATCCCTCAAAATTCCATGTGATAGTGATGATGACAATGCCTAGGAAGGACACATCCTAAGGCATAAATGACATATTTGGTTCTTTAGAAGGACACATCTAAAGAATACTGATGTCAAGAGGAGTGATCCTTAGATGTCAAGAGGATCCCTCAAAATGTCATGTGATAGTGATGATGACGATGCCTAGGAAGGACACATCCTAAGGCATAAATGACATAGTTGGTTCTTTAGAAGGACACATATGAAGAATACTGATGTCAAGAGGAGTGATCCTTAGATGTCAAGAGGATCCCTCAAAATTTCTAATGACAGTGGCGATGCCTAGGAAGGACACATCCTAAGGCATGAATGACAGAGGTTATTTTTCAGGACACATCTGAAGGCTAACCAAGAGTTGACCGTTTGACAGGTGATGATGTCTTGACTTGTTTTGACCATATGTCAATATTGTCATGATGATATGTGCTGATGAGATTGTCATGCTAAATGAATGATTGCCATAATTTGCTTTATGAGTTTTATTTGTTTGAGAATGATTTGATTTGTCCTGAAGACCTTTTGACATGTGTGCCAATGTGATGCCATGAACCCTAATGGACTAACCTAGTGCAGCCTCAGGGGCTCATCGACAGATGGCCTTGCCTACATCTTGCACTTAGAGACCTCGTAGTTCGACACGACCAGTGAATTTGTATTGATGACCAAATATTGTGCTATGATTTTATTTTGACAAACCTAAGAGGACTGACCTAATGTATCAGGGACTCAAGTATGAGTCTTGCCTATGTAGCAAATGCATAGAGACAACGTAGTTTGGACAAATGACAAAGACTGATTGATTGACATGATAGACTTTGACAAGAGATGAATCTGTGTTTGTGCTCTTCAAGCAGTTTGACATTTTGTTGCAGTTTTCTTTAGGACTTTTTTCAATTTTTTAGGTCTTTCTTTAGGATGTTTTTGTGATGTTTTTGGTCATTTTTCAAGACTTATTGCGATTTTTTTCAATTTTTAGGTCTTTTTTCAAGACATTTTACGATGTTTTTGGTCTTTTTTCAGAACTTTTTGCCATGTTTTTGGTCTTTTTTTAAGACTTTTTGCCATGTTTTTGTCTTTTTTCAGGATTTTTTGCCATGTTTTTGTCTTTTTTTTAAGGACTTTTTGCCATGTTTTTGTCTTTTTTGAGGACTTTTTGCCAATTGCCAAAACCATGTGTGACATCCACTGCAGTTACATGATAAAAAATTTGCCCCCAGTCAAGTCCAAGACTTAGCTGATTTTAAGGGACATGAAAGGGATGTTATTGGGGTACTAGATAGACAGTATAAAGGACTTGATGTCAACTATTATCAACCATGAAAGGAAGGGTATAATGTGATGGAGACCGAAAATGTATTTCATCCTAGACCATAGCAGACAAAGTGTCAGTAGATGGCAGAGCAATGATTGATTAGGCATGGCGCCTGTTTGCCATGTTTTCACCATGGTACTTATCCAAAGTGCCTGTTTTCCAAGTTTTCACTGTTGGACATTTTTTTTTTGGTGCTGCCAAGATGCCTGTTTGCCAGGTTTTCATCAAGGTAATGAATTTTTTTAATCATTTTTCAATTTTTTTGTATTTTTACAATTTTCAACTTGATCTCCTAATGCTATGCGTAGAACTTTTAGATATGTAAACTATTGATAGGCTCTGTCAGTTGTTCACCATCTGGAGTCACCAGCTTATAAGCTCCAGAACCAAAAGAAGATACAATGACATAAGGACCCAACCAGTTTGGTTCAAACTTTCCTAGCTTTTCTCTGTTAGCCTAGTTCTTAGGGTTCTACATGAGAACTAGGTCGCCAATGTCAAATTTCCTAACCATAACCTTCTTGTTGTAATTGTAATGGAGACGGTTCTGATATGCTTGTAGATGGTTCAGGGAATTTTTCCTTCTTTCTTCTAGCATCTCCTTCTCATGCAGGTGTGATTGTCTATACTCCTCTTCATCAGTTAAACCCTTCAAGGAGACTCGTAACGAAGGAATTTCAACCTCAATGGGAAAGATGGCCTCAACTCCAAAGACCAGGGTGAAAGGAGTAGCTCTCATGGGCGTACAAATGCTAGTGTGATAAGCCCACAGAGTAGGGTTGAGTTTTATATGCCAGTCATGACCAACATCATTGATAGTCTTTTTGAGGATTTTAACAATGGTTTTATTTGATGCCTCAGCTTGACCATTTCCTTGTGGGTAATATGGAGATGAAAAATGGTGTTGGATGTGAAATCGCTCACATAACTCACGAATGTCTTTGTTTTTGAATGGACGTCCATTGTCAGTGATGATGGATTGTTGAATGCCATATCAAAAAATGATGTAGTTAAGAATGAACTTGGATATTTGCTTGTCGATTATGTATGTCAGAGGGATGGCTTCGATCCACTTTGTAAAATACTCAGTGGCGGTGATGATGAATTTGTGGCCATTAGATGAGGTCGGATGAATCTTACCCATGAGGTCGAGTCCCCATTGAGTGAAGGGCCAAGGAGAGGTGATCAGCCGAAGTTCCTATGCTGGAACATGGATCAAATCACTATGAATATGGCATTTGCGACAAGTCCTGACATATTCTATTGCATCCTTTTCAATAGTTGGCCAATAGTACCCAAGTCTTGTTACTTTCTTGGCTAGAGTAGGACCACTCGAATGAGACCTGCATATACCATCATGTACTTCACGTAAGGTTGTATGTGCTTCATTGGTGTCGAGACATCTAAGGAGGGTGTCGTCAAAGCTACAGTGGCAAAGGGTGTCACGAACGATGGCATACCTTGCAGATTTTTGGATAAAGGACTTCCTCTAGTTATTGGACAGGTTAGGTGGAAGGGTTTGAGACTTAAGGTAGTCATAAATATCTTGGTACCAGGGAGAGTCGAGACCAACAAGTTCGCAGACCATCTCTGACTTTGGAATGTCATAGGCAGGGACCAACAATTATTCTATTAGGAATTCCAATTGAGGCAGATTGCTTGGTATGTCAAGAAGAGAGCCTATTGTAGCCATGGCATCTGCTGCCTTGTTCTATGCTCTCAGAACTTGTTCAAAAGTTACCATATGAAAGTACATTTGGAAACTTTCAACCATTCATTTGTAGGGTGTCAGCTTCTCATCTTTTGTGTCATAGTCATCATTAACCTGATTGATGATGAGTTGAGAATCCCCATAGACATGTAGTGCTCTGATTTTCCATTTTATTGCCATTCTTCATCCTGTAACTAGTGCCTTGTATTCTACCACATTATTTGTGCATGGGAAGGTAATGCAGAAAGACTTAGGAATGGAGTCTCCTTGAGGGGTGATGAACAAGATTCCTACCCCTGAGCCATGATTTGTGTGTGATCCATCAAAGTAGAGTCCCTAAGGTGCCTTAGGCTCTGTATGGAATATCAACTCATCTGGAAAATCTGCCACTAACGAGTGATCACTTTGCAAAGGTGTGTCTGCCAACTGGTCTGCTATGACTTGTCCTTTTATTGCCTTTATTTCTACATATTGAATGTCATATTCGCTCAGAATCATGACCTATATTTCCAGATGTCCTGTTAATGTTGCTCGACTTAACAAATATTTGAGGGGGTCAATTTTTGCTACTAGTTGCGTCTGATGGCTTAACATATAATATCTTAGCTTTTGTGCTGCAAATACCACGACTAGGCAAGCTCATTCAATTGGTGTGTAGTTTAGTTCATACCTGACCAATGTCCTACTGATGTAATAAATAGCTCTTTCTTTTTCTTCTTGGTCATTCTATGCTAGTAATGCCCCCAGTGCTAAATTAGTTGCTGAGATGTATAGGATCAATGGATTTCCGTGAATGGGAGGCATGAGGACTGGTGTTGATAGTAGGTAATCTTTGATTTTCTGAAAGGCTTCTTAACATTTATCTGTCCACACAAAGGGCATACCCTTGCGCAACAGATATTGGAATGGGTGACACTTGTCAACCAATTGGGCTATGAAGCGTCGAATAGATTGTACCCTACCTTGTAGAGTTCTAAGTTCATTGATTCCTCAGGGCAGAGTCATGTCTATGATGTCTTTGACTTTTGCTGGATCAACCTCAATGCCTCTTCGAGAAACTATGTATCCTAAGAGTTTACCCAATGTGACACTAAAGACACATTTCTTAGGATTTAGCCAGACTTTGTACTCTTCCAGTCTCTTGAAAATTATATCTAACACCTTCAGATGATCTTTCCTTGTTACTAATTTAGCCAATAGGTCATCTACATAATCTTCCATTATTTTATGCATCATGTCATGGAAGATTGTGGTCATAGCCCTTTGATATGTGGCGCTTGCATTTTTGAGACCAAATGGCATGACATTCCAACAGTATGTACCCCATGGGAAATTAAATGTCATTTTGTGCTGGTCCTCGAGGGCAATGCGAATATGATTATAGCCGAAGAAACCATCCATTAGGGACAACATCTCATATCCTACTGTGAGGTCAACTATAATATCAATATTTGGTAAAGGAAAATCATCTTTTGGGCATGCCTTATTTAGGTCTCTAAAATCTGTATAGACGCGGATCAGCCCATTTGGCTTTGTTACTAGCACCAAGTTAGATATCCATTCAGCATAGTCAATAGACTGTATGAATCTAGTGTCTAGAAGTTTCTTCAACTCAACCTTGACCAATAGAGCGACTTGAGGGTGCATTTTGTGTAACTTCTACTTGACTAGTTTGGCATTAGGTAATAATGGCAGATGGTGCAAAACCAATTTTGGGTCTAATCCCGGCATGTCAGCATAGGACCATGCAAAGTTGATTTTATGTTCTACAAAGAATTTATGAAATTTCAGCCTCTTCTTCAGTCAATGATGCAACAAAGAGAACTATTTTGGGATCTTCTGCAGTTGATATGTTATACTCTATGGTGTCTTCTATAAGCATAGCCGATTTCTCTTGTTGTACAGGAAGAAAGTCCATTCCTCCATCTTTGGGAACCTCATAGAGGTTTTCACCCATAGATACATCCTTTGTTTTTACTATTTTGTCGTCAAAAGGTGCCTTTCGGTTTTCACCTAGAGACATTTCATTTTTTATTTTATTTTTATTTTTAATTTTGTGACTGGAGGACGGAGCAATCTCGCCGAAGTATGCCATGCAATATAAATCAATGGTGAATTTTGACTTGTGATCACCATTGGGTATGCCCTCATGTAATCCCATAAACTCTGCAATTGCCTCATCATTCTGAAATATATCCAGGACTGGTGGGCCTTGTTGGTCCCAATCGACTAGCTGAGGATAAACTAAGGAAATGCCATCGTCATTGTTGGTGAATTGAGGGGAGGATGTAGAAATCATGCAGACGGATTTAGTGATGTTGTAGATGAGATTATCATCATCCAACTCCACATCAGACTCTATCCAATATTCCCCTTCACTAGTCTCATATTCGTTGTCAAAATAAGGGTTGAAGGACTTAGAGTCCTAGTTGTTAGTGTCGTCTGGTACTTCAAATGGATTAGACTGAAGGGATTCAAATGGTGGGTCTTGTATGTCATGGGGAGTGGTGATGGGATTTTGACTATTTGGTTCCTATTCAATTTGAAATGTTTGCCAAAATATTTTTTCAGAGGTCAGTTCCCCTATTTTGACAAACAAATCATCGAGGCAATAGTCACTTAAGGATCGTTCTGAGCCAAATTCCCACTCTTGGGAGTCAGTTTTGGTGAGGGTTTCCTTAGTTGTCTCAACACTTTTCAAAGCATGTACTCGCTCACTCGAAAGTCCAATGGTACATCGATCGTCATTATCGAGTGATCCAAACCCTAATCCAAGATACTTTGGAATTTAGAAAGGTTATATGGGCTCTCTTCATCCAGCTTTATTTCTGCCTAGGCCACTAGTACCATCATAGCCCTTAGCCTTCATTATGTCATAACCCTTGCCATATTTTTGAACTGGTAATGGGGGTAGTGTGACAGTATCCTTATAGATCATCCTATGATGTCAACAAGGTCCTCATTACTCATGTCTTGCCATTTGATGAAAATTGTTTTTGGTGAAACTTTAATTGCTGCAAATAAAAATTAGTACCACAAAAACCTAACTAGGTAGAATGCAGAAAAACAAGAATAAAAAGAACAAAGAAAACAACAAAAAACCTGAATGCAAATCAACAGAAAATGTTACTAGTCAAATGCATCACAACAGAGCGAATGCATCGCTATGTGTGTCAAATGCAGCTCGGGAATTCAACTGTGGCTTTCTAGACTACTATTGCAACATGACAGAGTGATTGTGGTGTTTGGGTCTTTCAATTCATCACAACACATCATATGTGTCACGATTTAAAAAAAAACTACTGCGTCACTCTGTACCTATACCTACAAAGTGACAGAAAATGCACGAAACCGTATGGAAAAAATAAAAAAGAAACAAAGTCGGGTTCACCAATGTAACTAAGGGTTATTTTCTAAGTTTAGGATTATCAAATGAATTGAAAGCATAAACCCAAAGAACTAATCAAGTGCAAAGGAACAATAAACGAAAACACATAAAATAGAACAATCTCACCCAATGTTTTCATTCTCCATGGCTTATCTCCATTACACCTTCTAACTTGTTGATTTGTGTTGCCCTCAGATCGAACGTGCGAGCAATCCTTGACGAAGTCCTACACAAGCTTTGAAGGATTTTCTTCTAAAATGACTAAGCCTATGACAATATGATTAAAATAAATGGTTGAGATGTCATCTGAAAGAATCGAATCAGCGGTGAAGAATAAATGAGATAATTAATTAGAAAATAAAGATTTTCAAAAATCAAGAAGATAAAGACTGGCTGATTTGTGAGATTCAAAAAATCAAGAAGATAAGAGTTGGACTAAAGATCAGATTTGGAAAATCAAGAATCTGCCTAATTACTTGATTTTTGGAAGAAAGTTACCAATTTGAATTAAATCAACTCAAAATATGGATTTTGTGAAATAATAAATAATCGATTTTCAAATTATTTACTAAAATGAACTATAGTTAAGAATGTGAAATCATTTTAAATAATTAACTTATTTAAAATGAGAGAAATGTTAATTTTGACAATTAAATAATTAAAGATAGTTATTTAATTTAGCAGATATGATTAATAATTAAATAAATTAATCAATTCATTTAATTATGACAATTAGTGACATTAAATAAATAAATAAAATTTATTTATTTAATAATCAGGAAGAAATAAATGCAGAAAGGTAATTAAATAAATTAAGAAATTTATTTAATTAAGGGAATACTTAGATAATTAATGACATATTTAATAAATAAATAAAATTTATTTATTTAATAATCATGAAGAATAAAGGACATGAATTAATTAAATAATTATGAATTATTTAATCAATAGTCAAATGTGGACCAAAGTCATAATTATGCTAGGACAAAAGTGGTAAAAATAGAGCTTGCAGGCCTAGGTCATTTTTAAGTGTCTACACATATTAATAATTTAATATTAATATATATAAGAGCATACAATCACATGATAATAAAATAAAATTTCTCATGTCTATGTCTAAGTGTGTGTGTGTATGTATATATGTATATATATATGCTTATACATATATATGTATATATGTAGATATACGTATATATGCATATATATGCATATATAAATATGCATACATGCATATATACATATATATGTATGTATGTATACTATATTCTTAGAGAGATATATGTGTTATATCTAGAAATTTTATAGATGAAGTTATTTTTAGGGAATGAAATAATCAAATCACAACATATCAACACTTAATTATAATATTGATCCATTTAAAATAATAAAGCAAACAAGACATGATGTTTACTCATTTTAGTCTATATATTTGTATAACTATAGGGAATTGTAAACATCTTTTAAATATAGTAAAATGTAAGGAAACATATGCTAGTTTAAGGGATATAATTATCTTAGGAATGATTGATACAATACATATACAAAACTATTTCATTCCAATAACCTAGAATTAAATAAAAACTTACAACATCTCTTCACTAAAATTTTCCAACATTTTTATACCCTTGTAGTTTTAAAGAGTCTACAACAACATTTTATTTTTTTCCTTTTATCCTCAATGATTGAATATAGAGTCCACTACAACACTATTCATAATCCATAATAAATTTAATTCCAGCTTGGACACTATGTTTTATAAAAAAATTACATATCAGACTCAAAAATTTTAACAATAATATTACATATTTGACCAAACATTTTATGATATTTTTACAATAGAATAAAAAATACATCAATATTACTTGTCAATTTGAACTAGTTATTTACAACACATAAATGACAATGGCCTTCCTACACAACAACTCTTGTAATAAATTTTTAAATCTACACACAACATAGTCTACAACAACATTTTATTGTTTTCTTCTTATCCTCAATGATTGAATATAGAGTCCACTACAACACTATTCATAATCCATAATAAATTGAATTCCAGCTTGGACACTATATTTTAAAAAAATTACATATCAGACTCAAATTTTTTAACAATAATATTACATATTTGACCAAATATTTTATGATATTTTTACAATAGATTAAAAAATACATCAACAATACTTGACAATTTGAACTAGTTATTTACAATACATAAATGATAATGGCCTTCCTACACAACTCTTGTAATAAAAAATTTATATCTACACACAACATAGTAAATAAATTTTTTTTTATAGCCAATGGGAGCTCATCTCCTAGCCATGAGATTGACAACAATCCAGCCCCAATCTAAGAGGCTACATAGGTAACCTAAGTACAACAACACAAAATTTAAATACATAAGGTAATATAAATTTGCAACTACAGACACATAATACACCCCAAAGTTTGCATGACACATTGATTCTCTCATGAGAATCACAGTAGAGGGAGTGGTGGACACACTCATATGGGGAAAAATAAGAAAATGTATAAAATAAACATATCTCTAATTGACCATCTCCCATAATCTTCGATAAACACAAAGCTCCATTTCACAAGATTGTCACAACACCCATTCCAATTTTCTTCAAAAACCATCATGGTATATGGGTACTCATACCCAAAAGAACCTCCCCATAGAGGGACCTAACTACTCAACCTCCTCACATGGGGTGGTCTTATCTAAATATACATGTAAGAGATGATAGTGAGTTCCAATACCCCATGATCACCTACAAAACCAAAAATATCCTTCCACAAGAGAGTAGAACAAGATGATACTTTGCTTGATTGTGGATACAATAATGTACCATGATAAAAAATGGATCAATCACACAAGATGTTACATAATGTACATTGAGGCCTTGCTTATATAGGTAAAGTTGAGAGATAGGACTAGAAAAGATCATGACAAGTGACTTACTCCTATGCAATGAGACAACTAGAGATAAGATAAAATAAGATCACATGACTAATAGAGACTTTTAAAAATATTTCTAAAGAATTAAGTAAACTTAACATGTGAACATGTGTGAATAAGACCTAACTAATGACTAGTTAGATAATATTCCTCGTTCACACTAAAAATGGGAAAATGGATAGGTAATACCTTTGTTCACACCAATGCCCCCCCTTAAGTGCAACTTAGAGAGACGCAACAAATGAAAGAATAAAAATATGATAGAAGGATGCAAATATAGGTCCCAAATACTAGGCCATCTTAAGTACTCATTTACAAAATATCTTTCACTAAAGGATTAAAGAAGAAAAATCTTATGGGAAAAAACCCCTCTCTAAAAGAGAATGTAAGAAAGTGATTGTGTACAAGTGATAGAAGTGATGAATGGAGGACTCAACATGACCCCCCATGGACTACATCCTTCACAAATATATGGTAGATATCCCCTATAGGAGAAAAAAATGAGACTATAGATCCCCCTAATAATGAAGTAACTCCTTTGCCAATGGTGAGTGCTTGAAGACACAAGAAAATCCAATTCTTGCAAACAACATGCCTCCCCTTGGGAAGAAACAATTCCAATGGTGGATTGATGCAGGAGAATCCTTAGTTGTAAAGCAATCCTTTGTCAACCAAAAATAGTTCTTTCTTGCAATTTTCATTAGCAATAGATTCATTCCAAAGTATTTGCATTCAATCTAAAGCATTTGTGGCCGAACTGGTCTAGGTTCCTTAATATGGACTAATCTAGAGATTCACAAGTTAATTCATATCTTGAGGAAAAAAATTGTATTGAGAATCAATTGGGTTCTTAAACCTTAAGGCTAACATAGATCTATTTTGAAGCTGGAGGAGCATATTTATAAGCATTGTAATATTTTGTAGGCCATCAGTCAGTAGATTAGTTAGTTAGTAGTTCATCATCATTTTTTTTAATACACTTTCAGATAAACCCTTCAAGGGCATGTAAGAAGGCCTATTGGTTGAACAATCTATTGTAAGCCTTTGAGGCAAGGCTTGTGAGTCTAGATACTCACTCGAGTGGCCAATTTGCTTATAAGCATTCAATATCAATAAAGGTTCTTTATTTTGCATTAGATTTGTGTTGATTCATTGTTGCATAGTTTGGAGTGTTCCTTCTAGAACCCTCCTCCCATGACTACACTATGGATGTAGAAGAAAATCCAAATTGAAAAAGAGAGATGAGGAAATAAGTCTCATTATAGCTATCTCTAAAAATTGATCAACTAACTTCATGCTAGAGTATGCCACGAGAAAATAAAGTGCTAGCCCAATCAATAAGGATGAAAAATCAAGACTATATGGAAAATAATTAACAAAAATATCCAATGATAATTATTTTTTTGTTGAAAACTTTCAAAGACTAAGAGGGGGTGAATTAGTCTTATCAAAACCCAAACCCTTCTAGAACCTAAAACTTTCAACACAACTCAAACTCCTTTAGCAGATAAGGAAAGAACTTTAAGTAGAGTAGTAGTAGAGAAGGATATAGAAATTTGAATCTTTATCAACTTCAACAAACTTTACCAATGAAATATATAGCAATTCTACTTCTAACTGGATTAGCAACAGTGAGAAAGAAATAGAGAACACCCACATGCACAAGCAAACCATATTTATGTAGAAAAACCAATGATAGAAAAACCA
Organism: Sequoia sempervirens; assembly: GCA_007258455.2. Lineage (NCBI taxonomy): Eukaryota > Viridiplantae > Streptophyta > Pinopsida > Cupressales > Cupressaceae > Sequoia > Sequoia sempervirens. The sequence goes on along the minus strand of VDFB02000017.1, from coordinate 506,657,682 downwards.
CATGGTTAGAGTTAACTCACAATATAAAGGCTCACTACCAAAAATACTTGTAGGAAGTCTCACTACATTAGAGGAAGATACAAAGTACTTGTTGAGCTAAAGTACCAACCAACTCCAGGAGAAAGATATAGGGACCTAATTAGATTCACTATCTCAGAGCAATATACAAATATGATTTAGATAAAGATTACAATTCAGCATAACACTCTGTTGACTGAGGTTTTATAGAGCATATGATTCTATCTTCCTTCTTCAAAAAATATCACAAACTCTATTGGATATTCAATACAATTCACACACACACACACACATCTTGACACTTGTACACACCTCCCTCTTGTTGCATCCAAAATGATCTTGCATTTATATCCACCCCAACACTTCAATTCTTCAATTAGGTCAATCAAGAAGAGAATAAACAATGAATTCAACTTGTCGGCAAACAAACACATAATGCGGTCATATCCTAAAGATATATAGAACTAAAAAAAATCTTAGTACTTCTTCCAATGTGATCCAAAATAGTTTACACACTAGCGTACATCAACCTAATTCAGTATCATGGAAATGTGTGGATGAATCATTGAAGCACATAACCAATCGGCCCAAAAACACTTCAAAATTTACATGTGGTCCAAAATAGGATAGGTTAGTACCTAGATCTATCATAATACATCTTTCATTGTTGGTGTAGCTCCCTAAGCATATGTCCCAAGTAAAGGAACAAGCCTTGTCAGCCAAATATCCAAAAAAGACCAAGAAATCTAACTCAAGACACAATGCAACACCAAGGTGGCCAATTAGCAACATGTGGATCACATGGGGATGTTCCTTAAACATCCAAAAACACTTTCATATACTAATTTCATATTTGCATGCCATCAATAGCCACTGTAGATCAAATAGGTACAACATACTTTATCTAGGAAGCACATAATGCATAATCATGAGATATAACATTAACATATCAGCTTGTGAACAACTTCAGCACATGAGATTGGAACTAAGACACTACACAAGTGTTGAGAGTGCATTCACCAAGCTATAGGAGCAGAGATATCAATGCAGAGAAATGCAAATCATTTCCTAGACCAGTCTAGACAACCAACAACACTACCAACTTTTTGTAACTTGCAGAAACATCCTCAAAAACATAGGTGACCAAAAAAGATAAGAGTAAAACATCCACAAAGAACTAACATTGAATACCAAACCATAATACCAAAGCATCAACAATGGAGGAATGTTAAGCATTCTCCCAAATAGACTTCAATGTAGCTTCTTGAATCAAAAACACTTAAGCAACTTGTAAAGGCCAAAACTTTCTTTTAGCAACACATATCTCATCATGGACATCAAGAGAGAGCATAATACATACTATGGACCTTTAGAAACATCTATCCAATATTAATCATGATTTTAATCCTCATCTTAATGCTTCTAATACTCATTTGAATATATCATTATGAAATCAACTCTGTTGGCAGTAGTAATGCATTGTATGAACTTCAACAACTCTTCTTTGATAAGGCATGACATCCAACCATTAACTTCATCACTTCTTTGATAAGGCAAGGCATCCAACCATGAAATTAAAAAATTCTTCTTTGATAAGGCATGACATCCAGCCATGAACTTCAAAAATTCTTCTTTGATAAGGCATTACATCCAACCATGAAATTCAACAATTCTTCTTTCATAAGGAATAACATCCAACCATGAACTTCATCAACTCTTCTTTGGACAAGGCATGACATCCACCTATGAACTTTATTACCAATGTTATCCCAAACTAAATATACCAAGGACTAACAACTTACTAATCAGTGTTGACATCAATGACAACAACTACCAACAATCTCCCCCTTTGGCATTGATGGCAATACACGCTGCTCACTCTCCCCCTTTGACATCAAGGACAAAGGGACATATATGTTTGTATAAAGCAACAACACCTATTATGAATTTAGGGAGGAAAGGGAAAAAATGATCTTCTATTGGCACATCAACACATAGTCCTCCTTTGACCAATAGCACATTGTCCTCAAATAGCTATGCATGCACAATAACTACACATTTTATTCAAGACTCCCCCTTTCTACCAACTCCCCTTGGGAGGTAGCACTTATCAATCTAAGATAAAATGATATGACATGAGTTTATCCCCTTGGAAAGATGTACCATCTTATGCATTTAGTTAGAACAAGGAGGGGCAATAACCCCTAGCTTCTACTGAAGATACACAAAAGTATCTTTTATGAAAGTGTCTTACTGAAAATGTCTACAATCTACTCCTTGGTAGGCACATACTCCATTTTGACTTCATGTTTTGAAACCCTCTCTCACAAAAATTGATACCATATTGAGATGTGTTTAGTTCTTGAGTGCACTACCAAATTCTTGGAAATGTTGATAACACTTGTATGGTCACATAGTATAGGAATAGGTTCATCATACACCACCTTTACATCCTTCAATATTTACTTCATCCAAAGCACCTAAGTATAGCAAGATGTTGCAATAATATATTTTACTTCTACTATGGACAAAGACACCGAATCTTGTTGTTTATTGATCCATGAGACCAATATTTCTCCCAAGAAGAATGCATTTCCACTTGTACTTCTCCAGTCATCAACACAACCCACCCAATCAACATTAGTATAGGCACTTAGAGAAATTTTGATCCTCTTTATACCATAGGCCATAATCCAAAGCACCCTTCAAGTATTTGAAGATTATTTTCATAGCCTTCTCATGAGATTTCTTAGGATTGGCTTGAAATATAGCAACAATATATACCACATGTAGAGAAAACTTGATAACTACCCCAGATCATGTAGTTGATATGTTCAAGCACCAATTGGTGTAAGTACCCAGAAAAATGTTCTATAGAATAGATAGGAATTATAGAACACTGTTATTTGAAAATAGAACTTTTCAGCTCACCAAATCATCTCATATAATAAGATAGCATGCAATGGACATGTCCATAGATCTGTATAGACAAAACTTTTCTTCTAGAAAAATGCAAAGCATTCTAACAAACCTCCAACATTTCTTCTCTATGGTAGACCAAAACTTTGTCACTAACATCTTCCACCTTAGAAAGTATAATTAACACTTGAAAACTTGGATATGATACTTTCAAATCTAGATCAACTTAACTTTTGAATAAGAAAAAACCCTTTTCTGCAGAGATATGTAGACCAAAATATCTTGACTTTTCCAAAGAGAATGCATTGTGAATACCTTGGAAAACTTCTAAAACTTAATTTTCTGAAACTTTTTCTTTATGTGTGGTACACCAACCTAGAATGGCATCAATTAGAATAAGTAACCTTCACACACCATCTACCTCCACTGGGATCTTCACTAAAGGTCCAATTATGCATGGAAAATCTGCACACCAACTGATCCAATTCAATTCGTCTCCCATGTTGAAGTCTTCAACATTTTTTTCTTTTCAAGGGGAAAAAAGGTTTTGCAAGTGAAATATCCCCCAGAGATAATTCTCTATCTCAATTTTTCTTAAAATATTGTTTAGAGTACACAAGTGTAGTATCATCCTTCTTCTCATAGTATTCTTTTTAGACCTTTTCATTTCCCTTCTTTTATTGATCATGGGATTCGACCTTTTTCTGAATTGGTGGATTACTAATGCCACTTCTATAGTAGTTTGTCTTATGTCCCATATTATTGCATTTGTAGCACACAATGTTGTGCTTTAGAACAGGGTTGTTCCTTATCATCTTAGATCTTCACTCATCATCCTTGTGACCATAGTTGTTGCAGGAATAACAATATCCATGAAATAAGATAGTATTATTTCTTTGAGGCATGAATGACCTTCTACCCATGTTATTATTCTTTCTTTGTCTAATTCTACAATCAATAGCCTTATGCCCAAAAATACTATAAGAAAAATAGTAACCTTGAAAGGGTTGATTGAACCTCAAAGGAACATGTTGTTTTATAGATGGAGGACTTCCTTTATGCTTTTGATCAAGATTGGATCCACTTTCCTTTCTGCCATTCTGAGCAATTTTTGCATTTCTAGAGTCATTCCTCTTATTGTCTTTAGTGCAATCTCTTTCCTCTTTTGTCACATTATTTTCAATTTATTTGGAGCTATCAAGACTAGGATTCTCTCCTTTGTCACTATGATCTTTTTCTCTTTTCAAGGCATTCCTCAGAGTGACAATTTCCTCAATATTTAAACATTCAAAAGTTTTATCATTGAGCTTAATATTCAAGCAATCTTCAATTCTCTTCCTTCTTCGACCCTTACTTTCAAATCAAAGATCACATCTTCTACCTCTTTTAGTTTGATTTCACATTTTTTTCCATTTTTAACTTGTATTTTCAATTTGTCACTTTTTTCCTTTTACTTTGCAAGCAAGCTTTCATACTTCTAATTTAGTCCCCTTGCTTCATTCAAGTCTTCCAAAGCTAACTAGATTTTTCCTTCAAATTCAATTCCCAAATCATCTAAATTGAAGTCCCAATCTTTAGGTTCCATAGATTCCAGATCTGTATCAGAGGAGAACATATCTTCATCACTCAAGAAGTCAAAATCCTTGCATTTATTAGTGCTACACTTTCTATTAGTAGTATTGATAGTCATAAAGAGATTTTCATCATTTGAATCTTTCTCCTCATCTTCAAAGGAATCATTTCTTTCTTTTGAATAGATACCCTTTTTAACCTTATATCTAAATTATTGTTGACTTCTGATTCTTTATAAGAACATTTAGATGCAAAATGACCTATTCTTCCACAATTGAAACATTTGAATGGTAACTTACCTTTGTATTTTCCAATGTATTTCTTCAATCTTCTTACAAAGTTTGCTTCAACTTCATCAAGTTCATAATTTTGATCAATAACTCTATCTTCAATATTTTTGTTAACTTTGAATGCAACTTCTTTCTTTGTAACATCTTGACCAAACTCTCTCATCTCAAAGGCAGTAAGAGTACCAAACATTTCATCAACTAAATACTTGTCCAAGTCCTTGGACTCTTCAATGGAAGAAACTTTGTGACTATAATATTTTGGGGTAAATCTCAAAACCTTCTTCACAATTTCACTTTCCTTCTCCACCAAGACCAGAGATGCCAAAGACAACTTCTTGTACCCAGAGCATATAATTTGCAATGTATTCATCTTCAAACATCCTTAGAGTCTAAAATTTTCTCTTAAGGATTTGTATCCCGACTTGCTTCACTTTGTTATCTCCTTTATAGATGCTACTAATATTTTCCCAAGCATCCTTGGTAGAACTATAATTCATCACCTTCAAGAGTTCCAAATCAGTTAATACACACATAATAGCATTCTTAGCTTTGGCATTGCACTCATATAATTTGATTTCTATTGGATCTATAAGAGGAGTGGTAGGAGCAGTATAACCACTTTTGATTGATTGCCACACACCAAACCCAACAGATTCTAGGTGTCCTTCCATTCTCATTTTCTAGAAATAATAATTAGTCCCATCAAACCTATGACCTTTGTATGAACCATCGTGTGTCATCCCTTATCTTTTCCTCAAGTTTTTAAGCTTCTATAGAGGAAATTGACTCTGATACCAATTGTTGAACACTTCTAGAGACTGAGATGGGGGGTGAAATAGTCTTATCAAAATACAAACCCTTCCAGAACCTTAAAATTTCAACACAACTCAAAATCCTTTAGCAGATAAAGAAATAAATAGAGAAAGAAATAGAGAACACACATGCATAAGGAGAACACCAAATTTATGTGGAAAACCCAATGAGAGAAAACCCACTGTGAGAGTTAACTCATAATATAAAGGCTCACTACCAAAAAGACTTGCAGGAAGGCTCACTTCCTTAGAGAAAGATATAGAGGACTTGTTGAGTTGAAGTACTAACCAACTATAGGAGAAAGATACAGGGACTTGATGAGATTCATTGTCTCAGAGCAAGATACACTATGATTAAGATAAGATTACAATGCTTGTCAGCATAAAACTCTACTGATTGAGGCATTATAGAAAATTTGATTCTATCTTTCTTCTTCTCATAGTAGCACTAACTCTACTAGATATTCAATAAAATTTGCACACACACACATATATTACTACTTTTATACACCTCCCTCCTATTGCATCTAAAATGACCTTACATTTATATCCATTGCAACACTTTAATTCTTCAATTAGGTTGGTCAAGAAGAGAATAAATAATGAATTCAATCAGTTTGCCAAAAAAAACATAATGCAGTCCTATCCCGAAGGTAGAAATATTTAAAAAAATTATTAGCACTTCTTCCAATGTGATCCAAAATTATTTACACATTGATGCACATCAACCAAAGTTGGCATCAAGGAAACGTGTGTATGAAATATTGAAGCACATAACCAATCAGCCCAAAAAAATTCTTCCAATTGAACTTACTTGATGTGGTCCCAAGTAGGATAGTTCAAGACCTAAATCTATCATAATACTTCTTTCATTGTTGGTGTAGCCCCCCCAAGCATACAAGCCAAGCAAAGGAACAAGTCCTATTGGCCAGATATCCACAAAAGACCAATAAATCTAACTCAAGACACAATGTGGCACTAAGGATGCCAATTAACAACATGTGGATCACATGGGGATATTCCTTAAACATCCAACAACACCTTCATACACTACTTTCATACAGTCATGCCATCAATAGCCACCACATATCAAATAGGTATAAAATACTTTATCCAAGAAGCACATAATGCATAATCATGAGATATAACATTAACATATTAGCTTGTGGGCCACTTCAACACATGAGAGTAGAACCAAAACACTATACAAACATTGAGAGTGCTTTCACCAAGCCACAAGAGCAAAGACATCAAGGTGGATAAATACAAAACATTTCCTGGACTAGTCTAGACAACTAACAACACTGCCAACCTGCCAACCTTTTGTAATTCATAGAAACCTCATTGGCAACATAGGTGACCTAATATTTTAATCAATGGGTGAAGGACAAGTAGGAGTGGGTGGGAATGGAGGTGGGAGCAGTATTTTGAAATCCTCTGAGGATGGAGAGGATGTAGATGAATACTTGAATGTTGATTTGGGTGTGGCAGAGGTTGGTTGGGTCTCTGTTTTCATGTTGGTTGTCATGCTCTCCTTTCTGCCTGAGGTCACAAGGTTTGGTTCCCTTTTTCTCTTGAAAATGTGGCTATGGAGGCCATAAAGGGTTGGCTTTTTGGTTTCTTGTGTTTTGGCATTGTCTCTTTGGGAGGTTGCTTCTTGAAGGCCGCTATGGTGAGAGATACCTTTTGTGCAGCTCTTCCTTGGCAAGTGGTTCCTTTTCTAATCGAGATTGCCTCTCTTTGGATATTTTTCATTGCTCTTTCTGAGCTTTGAATTTTCCCCAGATCTTTGTGTCTCTTTCTATTGTTAGGGATCTCCTCTCTTGTTTTACAGGGGTGCTTCTTCTCTTGGAGGTCATTGCTTTCCTTGCCTTATATACTATTTATGTGTTCCCTATTGGGATTTAAGATCTTTGGGTGGTTTTGGAAGCTGGTTTTGATTCCATTTGATCGATGAGGGTTATATCTTGAAAGGTGTTTAAAATCTATTATGCTCTATTGTGTGGGTTGGTCTTTTTTCGGAGGAAGCCCTACTCTTTTTTGCTAGTAGTTATTTTTTGGAGGGTAAAGGTTATCCCCTTATATTTTGGGTTGTTTGGTACCTCTTTTGCTTTATTATGCTCTCTAAGTGTAAGGGGTTTATTTTTATTTTGGAGCTCATTTATCTTTTTTCCTCTATTTATGATTTCTCGTTGGGAGGTTTCCAAAGACCTTTTTTAAGACTCAGTTATTCATGGAGCTAGTGATTTCCTCTGTTGCTTTGTGTTGAAGTATATTGGTTTGAAAGAGTTTCTACTACTTGAGTTTTCCATGGATGCTTTGGTTTCTCTAGTTTCTTCTTTCTTGTTGCAAGCTAGTTGGTATTCTGAGCATCTCTCTATATCCCAACATGTTGAGCCCCCTCAAATATTTAAGATTATGGCTCAGTGGTTTATTTTTGAGGATTACTATTTGTGGGTGTTGGTCTCTTACCAAGTTTTTCTAAAGGGTGGTATGGCTGCTTGTTATGATGTTGTGTTGGCCTTCTTCTTAGATCCTATGGAGGTGGAGTTGGGAGGTGATTGTCTCTGGATTCCTCATTTTCTGATCCTTTTGAGGTGGGAACTTCTCCTATGGAGGTGGAGCTTGAGGGTGTTGTAGTTTTTAGGTGGCAGTGGACTTGTTGGTCATGAAATTCTCTCTAATATAGGGGAGCTCCCTCCTTTTGAGGTGGATTTGGAGTTGGCTTCCTGTTTCAATCGGTGGCTTTGTCTCTAGTGGTCTATTGTGCTCACTAAATCCCCTATTAATGTGGGGTTGTTGGATTTGATGGTGTCCTACACCATTAAGAAGGTTATCTTTCTTGGCTTAGTGGTGTCATCCATGATTAGCTAGTTTGTTGATCCCTGGAAAATGTAGGCAGATTTTGTGTGTATCTAAGGGTTTCTGGTCCTGATTAAAACCAAGTTGTAAAAGGGTTTTAGGCCCTTTCTTGTTTGTATGATGCAACATGTGTAGTCATGATTATCTTTTATTGGCTGATGTTGGACTGATGTTGGTTTGTGGTTTATCTTATTTGCAGCTTGTTTTTCTTTGTTAAGTTGATGGTTCCCTTCAAAACTGTTTAGTACTCGGTTTCAAATCCCATCAAAACTTTTTTAACTCCAAATTAAAAACATAGGTCACTTAAACATATAGGAGTGCAACATCCATAGAGTACTAACATTGAATACCAAACCACAACACCAAAGCATCAACAACATAGGAATGTAGATAAACTTCATTGTAGCTTCCTAAACTAGAAACACTTAAGCAACTTGTGGATGCCATAACTTTCATTCAACAATACATACTTCATCAAGAACATCAAGAGAGAGCATAAGACATACTGTATACCTTTAGAAACACCTCTCCACTATTATTCATGCTTTTTATCCTCATCTTAATGCTTCTAATACTCATCTGAATATATCATTATGAAATCAACTCTAGTGATAGTAATAATGCATTGTATGAACTTCAACAACTACTCTTTGATAAGACATGACATCCAACCATGAACTTCAACAGTTCTTCTTTGATAAGGCATGACATCCAACGATGAACTTCAACAAGTCTTCTTTGATAAGGCATGACATCCAACCATGAACTTCATCAACTCTTCTTTGTATAAGGAATGAAATCCAACTATGAACTCCATTACCAATGTTAGCCCAAAATGAATATATCAAGGACTAACAACTTACTAATCAATGTTGACATCAATGACAACAATTGCCAACAATCTCCTTAGTGTTGACATCAATGACAACAACTGCTAATAGTTTTGACAATATTAGTGTGATAAATATAATCAAAGAGGAGATTAATATCCTCAATTGTGTCTTCCAAATCTATAATATGAGTTGAATGTCCCATTCCAAACAAAATTCAAATTTATGGAATTTAGCTTATTTCTTATATTTTTGGTGAGCTAAGGTAAGCAATTAGGAAATCTAATATTTAATATTTAGTTTGGTCTCATTATAATTCAAATATTTTGGGATTTGGAACATTAAATATTAAATATTTTTAATATTTTATCCCAAGAGGGGAATTGGGATTCTCAAGAGGCCATTTCTTGATGATTCTTGATGATTATGACAAGAATTTGTGATAGGTTGTAATTACAAATATGACCGTGTAAGTGGCAAGCTATTTTAGAATACAAGAAATGGTGGAAGTTTCAATTTATATTTCAAATTTATCTTTCCCTTTGAAAGAGGGTATTTGTATTTTTGGGTGCCCAACTTGGCTTGAGATTTATAAATTCATTGTCAGAGACTTATGGAGTCCCCCTCCCATTTGTAACTCGTTGATGTGAGATTAGTGTTTCAACTTCACCATTTCTTTGTGATTTTTTTGGTTATTATTGTTGTTTTGAATGGTGTGTATGAACCACCACATGTATAAGATGCGGTTCCTCAACATGTCATTTCTCTACATTTTGTATGTTTATATGCCTAACTTATTAGTATGCTTCAGTTCTTAGAGATGTGCATGATTATGTAGTGATTAAATGTGAACTTGATTATTGATGTCCAAATTAATGAGTTATATAAATGAATGTATGGATATTACTTTTACATTTTATGATATTGTACCCCATTAGGTGATTATGTTGTTCTTCAGTTATATATACATTGAGCAAGTACTCTTGATGTGTGTTGAGTGGTTACATGTAGAGGGTTATTTCTCCACCTATCTACACAATTTTGAGTTATTCCCCAATGGTGGTTATTTTGGAGATGTCACACTAGGCCTCCCTATCTATTCCTTGATCATATTTGAATTGAGTATGGTATGTGTAATATTTGACTAGTATTGACCCAGATCCGAGTTAAGAGTTATTCTAGAATCCCCTATTTATTGTAAATGACTAGTAAATGTCCTATTTAATTAATGGTTTAAACTTTATGGTTTCCATAAATGAAATTTTAGGAATTCAAATGATTTATTATATTGGTTATTGGAATATTTTTTGTGTTTTGGGAAAGGGGAAAATATAATTAAAATATAAATGAAGTTAAGTTATTATTTAATTACTTTTTGGAAATTTGTTGGGTTGGAAAATGTAGGTTATGCTTGATTTAATTACCTTGTTTAAATTCTAATTTTCATAATTTAATTGAATATAGACATATGGATTTAAATAGAAAATTTTAATGATAATTGTTATTTAGGATTGGATTTAAATGTTTATTTGGATTTTAGGGAAAAATTTGGTAAATGAAAAATAAATAAATTAGGAAAAAGAGAAAAATAAATCAAAAAGGAAAAATACAACATTTTATTTCATTCTTTTGTTTTTTGAAAAATGGACTCTCAAAACCCTTTCCTTGCCAAAATTTGAAATTTAAATTGTGGTTGCATTTGAGAATAGATTTGGATGGGAATTGTTTTGGATTGTAAGAATGGGAAATTGTGTGAGTGCATGGATTCTTTGCCTCTCATGTTTTCCAAATTATATGTAATTTGATTTTGCAAAAAAAAAGAGTTAAGTGCTGATTTTTCCCTTATTGTCCATTCCTTTTTCTATTTGATGCAATGAGTATCATTATGGGAGCATAAGATCTCTCCAATGCATTTTCAATTTTCAATTTTGAGTAAGAAATAATTGTTTTGTAATTTTTCCAATTTTGTCCAATTTGTACCCTCTTTATGGCAATTTTTTTCCAAAATCATCTAAATGTAAATTTGACCTTAAAAGTGTGTGGTAGGAAATATTTAGAGCCAAAAGACATTTTTTAAATTTTGAAATTTAATATTTAAAATTTCAAGATTTTCTTCAATAGTGGGTTTGGGTTTTCTATGGTTTTTGCTTTGTAAATAATTTTAAAATAATTGAATTTGGGAGTAACTTAGGATGAATTTTAATGTGGGGAAGAAAGTATCCCTATTTATTTTTTATTTTGAACCAAAGGGTATTTGTCAAAAATTGAAATTTGAATTTTAAAATGTCAGGCATTCTTTAATGGTGAAATTGTAAAATGAATGGTTTTCCTTTGTAATTTTTTATAGAAAGTTTGAATTTCTTATTGATTATAGATGAATTTTAATGTGAAATCAAAATTCTCCTTAATTTTTATTGATTTAGAATATTATGAGACCATGTTTATTTTATTTTGAAAAAAAAAAAATTGTGTATTGTTTTCCTCGTTGGAGAGTGTGATGAGCCTAGGATGAAGGTACTAGAGAGGGTTGTGGGAGTGGTTCCCAATGTGTCCCCAACCGAAAGTGGCTTTTAGGATGATCATGGGTGGGGAGTCATTTAATCAAGTGGAAATTAATGAAATACGAATAACTAATTAACAAAGATAATGGATACCCCTCTCATGCCTTGAGTGCTTGTAAAGCCTAAGGATGTTTGGGGATACATTCCATCTAAAGGAGCTTAGGTCTTATAATTTTAATGACTCTCATTTGTATGAGAGAGGTACTATATTTCATGTGTTTCATATTGGTGAACATTGTGATGACACTCCTTACTAGCTCTTTGGCATCTTACCCTAGTGTCTTGTATGTTTGTGATATGTCATTGGTGAGTTGGCCCAATGATGATCCTTGTGTTGTCCTAGTGGTGAGTTACCCCAAGATGATTATATGATGTGATATTGGCAAGGTTTCCCAATGTGGATTTGTGATGTGACATTGGTGAGTTTTTCCAATGTGGGTTTATGATATGTCATTGATGTTTGTACCCAATGAGGACTTGTATTTGACCCTACTTGTGTTTGATCCATCTTGTGTTAATGTATGAGTATTTTATATGATTTCATAGATGGTGTGTGTAAGTCCTCTTCCAATGTGTTTGGTGTGAGTGTTGTGATTGTGGCCCATGTGACTATCTCCTAGCATGGTGGGAGTGGATCATTTTGATTCCACAAGGTTGGGTGATGTTGATGTGTTTTTTATGAACTTATCAACATAGGTAGTGCTTAAGTACACTACCTCTCTTGAAAGATGATCTTCAACAACAAGTTTCTGAAAATCACCCCAAGGTCTCTTGGGTGTCAAGTCATGACTTGCTTAGAATATCTCAATTGTTCTTATGTGATTTTGCTGGTAATCACAAGGAAAACTTACGTAAGTTAAGCTAGGAGGGGATTGATTCTTCGAATGGAGTTCACAAGATGGGAAAGTCGTTGCTTAATTGCTATAGGTTCAAACAGCGGTCTAGAACTCCTATTTTAACTTTGGATTTGGCTTTACAATGTGCAATGAAAAAAAAAAGGAAAAAAGGGCAGGGAAGAGAGGAAGTTCCTAGACCTAAAACTAGCAATGAATAGTGACAATGGAAAAAAAGAAGGAAAAAGGAGTAGGGAAGAGAGGAAGTTCATAGACCTAAAACTAGCAATGAATAGTGACAATGGAGGACCCAAAAAGGAAAAAGGAAAAAGGAAAAAGGGGCAAGGAAGAGAGGAATTTCCTAGACCTAAAACTAGCAATGAATAGTGAAGTTCCTAGATCTGAAACTAGCAATGAACAGTCACAATAGAAAAAAAAGGAAAAAGGGGCAGGGAAGAAAGGAAGTTCCTAGACTTGGAACTAGCAATGAACATTGACAATGGAGGACCCAACTGTGAACAACCTTCCTAAACCTAGGTTCCACTTAACCAAATTAGCTCACAGTCTCATGAAACTAGTGTAATCTTCTAAGGACGGAAAATTTTCAACCATTTATTCACCATAGACATGAATAAAAGATAGAAATTTGATGTAGCATTCAAATTTATGCCCAGATTAACTTTACACAACTATTGGTCATCAACAAATAGTAAAAATTATGGACAAGGAAGGTTGCCAACACAACTAGATTCTTCAATATCAATGAATAGCATTAACTAAATCCTACCAAAAGTATATAAACTCATAAACAACAAATTAAATCCATCTAAATTCACTAACTATGAGAAGAAGAATCATGAAACATGCAAAGGAACTCAAGAATCCACCAAACTCAATGAATTTCTATTCAAATTCCAACATGTCTTTACAACAATTCAACTCTCTCTTGAAAATGAGAGGAGACCCCCTATTTATAGTGTCCAAAAAGAAAAATGAATGGCCAATATTTAATCTCATTGTGTGGCCAAGATTCACTACAAATTAGGGTTTCACCTACCCCCAAATATTTTACAATATAAAATTACATTTTGTCATTTAGCTTATTTTGTCTTCTTTTGTGGGAAGCACTATAGCTCTTTTGTCCTCTAGCTGATTTCCTGTTGATGCAGATACTTTGTGAGGAATTCATCATCAATGTCTGAGTTTCCTTCCTATTTCTTTAAAGTAACATATTCCAAGAAATTTCTGATCAATTCCTAGAGCTTGCTCCAGTCCATTATATCAAATTGAATCACCTGAAAGTTCCATCTTTTAGATCAGCTAGAGAATGTGTCCCAATCTCTGTCACACTTGGGTGTATTTTTCTATACCTGCTCAGATTGGGTGAAGGCCTGAGTAGAAAAACCCATAAAATCTGTTGTGATCATGTCTGTAGTTCCACTTTCCATCTCTTTATGGAAGTAGGGTTTTATCTTCTCAGTATCAAGCTCAACGACAGGCATGTCAAAATCTGTCATTAATTTCAAAAATTCCACATAAGCCACCCTAATTTCCTTGGCCCAATCGATATCAAGCTCCACATCATGGAGCACTTGTTCCAATAATTCTTTTGTATGGTTCAAGCCCAATTTCTATGTCCCCACAAGCCAGTGATCATCCTTTGCTAGAGAAAGCTCCTTTTCCCATGTTCTCTCAAGCATCTTGAGGATTGCTTCAATTTTAGGATATGTAATCCTATATAGCTCAAGGAAGTCAATGCAGAACTTCCTTATACCCTCAAGATATTTTTGTACTTCCAAGAATTTGTTTCTTATCCTAACATCACGACCAATGCCCATGTTTCCATTGTAGAGGACTTGTTGGAACCGGTCCTCTGTGGCCTTTGTCCAATTCTTTCTTTTCTCCAACTTATCAATGTGGTCCTTGGACAATAGTTGTGGGGGTGCTGACAATGTGGTGGGGATCTCCTCAAATGATGACCATTTCTAGATATATGATACTAGATCCACCACCTATGCCTTTAGCTCCTCTTTGGAGGACTTGTCTTTATCAATTTGGTGCAAAATGGTGGTGATGGATCTATGGAGATGGTCAATTTTCTACTTTCTTGTAGTTGTTCCCAAGTCAACGGTGGAGATATTGTAACTGATTCCTTCTTTTACCACCACTGATGTGGCTATTTTCACTATTCTGGATCTGGAGGCATACATTCTTAGCTAAGATCTAACCTTCGGTTTCTTTTCCTTCTTTGTGCTGATTTGTGCTCGAGCCAAGATGGCCTCAAGTCTTGCCTTCAAATCTTTTGGGGTCGGAGCTTTCTTTTCCAATTTCCTCTCTAGCCATTCAGGCATTTGTGATTCTCATTTTTGTGATTCATCATCACCTTCTTATTCCTATCTAATTTCAATTTCCTTATCCCTCAGAACCTCTTGATCCATCCTTGTTTCTCCTTCTTCATCCAAATCTTGGATGAACACTATTTCTTTTAGCAGGGACTTTGGTGGCTTTATGCCTCATGGGACTGTCATCTCCTTCATAAGTCTTCTCTTCTTCTTGTTGTTCATGCTCATGTTCCTTGTGAGGATATATCTCTAGGATTTTCTTTGTTTTAGCCTCCTCTTCAGGCTTACCTTCTTTCTTCTCTTCCTTTTCTTTTCCTTCTTGTTCTCCTGAAGAAGGCATCTCTTCATCATGCTCAGGGCTTTCATTTTGTTCCCCAATTGGAGGCTCAATGTCTTCCTCCATTTTCTTATTTGTATCTTTCTCTTCATTAGAGGGCTACCTTTCAGTTTCCTCAACAACATCTTTTATTTACTAAGCAAACTCTTCCTCAAGCTCCAAGTCAAAGGTTTCCACAATGTACTTGGTACTTGCATCTTCTTCACCTTCCTCGGATGATCTTGTTTCTTCTCCTTCATGGACCACTTCATCAATCATTAATGGCTAATGCTCTGGGTGTTCATGGTACTCATCAAATTTTTCTTCCAAGTCCTTGGTCATTTCCCTTTCTTCCATCTCTATTTCTTCATATATTAGCATTGTTGCCTCCTTTGTAGGTAGTTCAGTAAGGGGAGGAGGAACAGGGAGGATAGTAGCAAATTGCACTATGAGAGCTTGCACAACAGGGTTTAGGAGTACCCTAAAGAGTTTCATAGGAATGTTCTTCATATGTCTTGCAAGAGCTTATAAAAGTGAAATGGTAGGTATTGTGGGGATTTTTTTTTGCCAATGGGAAGCTTGTAGATGGAGATATAGAAGAGGAAGAAGGTGGAGAGGTGGTGGAAGAAGAAGAGTCTATCACCATTATTTCTGTAGTAGGCAGGGTGGAAGCAAGTTTGACTTATATGTCCACTATGGGTGGAGAAGAGGCAACCATCGCTTGAGAAGCAAGCGAAGGAGCGATGATGGTAGTGGCAATGAGAGTAGAGGCAACAAGTGGAGACTTTGGTTGCTTGGCCTCTATTTCCTCTCCTTCATGGAGTGGGTCTTCTTGGATCATGGGCATTTATGTGAAACTGCCTGACTTCTTTTGTTTCTTGGAGGGTTCACCCTTTGAGCCTTTCCTTGAGTAAACTTTATGTTTGGGCTGATGTTCAGTTGTCTCCTTTCTTTTTCTAGAATGGGTGTTAAGTGGGGATGATGAGGTTTCCCCATAAGTGGTAGTGGCATCAATTGTACCCTTAGTCCCACTTTTAGTTTCCTCTTCGACCTCACGATATGTGAGAGTGGCTCCTTGCAGCTTTAGTTGGGAAATCTACCCCTTGATCCATTCTTTTTTCCTTCCCTCCATGGGATTCATCAAAATATTGAGGTCATTGACCTCTTCCTCATTCCAATCAATTGAGCTGAGTGGAAAATTGGAAACTGCATCGTATCGGGGATCAACTACTATGTCTTCTTCTTCTACTACCTGATCTAGTACAGGAAATTACTTAATGATCCTAAAAAAGTACATTGTCATGCACATATAGTGCCTCATCTGCACTTCTTTGTCATCCTTGCAGTTTTCTCAAAAGTCTTCAAAATTATGTACGTGGGAGTACTTAGCTCCAACCTCCTTCTTGAGCTTGCCATAGGGATCCATTTGCTACCAGGCAATGTGGAGTTCCAAGTTGTATTCTACAAGTTCCTTTTCTGAATAATCCACACATTGAGATGCAGGAAGTGAGTACATGCCCTAACCAAAGGAGAGGGGATAAGGGATCCCTACTCTATGTTTGCCACTCAGGAGTTCATGGGAACATTTCAATTTCCTAGATAATTCTAGTAGCACCATTCAGTCATTTGGATACTGGGGTCACTTGTAAGGTATGTTCTAAAAGCCCTTAGTCCAAATGCAAGTAAACTTTGGAAACTAGATGAATAGAAACCAAACTGGTGAATGAAGGTATTTGCATTGTAGGAGAGCTTTCTCTCAAAATCAATTCCAAGCACTTTGATGATGTGGCCAATGAATGCATCATTAACCAAGCAGTAATCTTTCTTGTAATTCTTGTATTTGAACTGAGGGTATTTATCATGCACCTTCAATTCTTGCCCTGGGTCCTCATCTGGAGCTACAAACAGGGTTCTATACTGCACTTGGTTAGCCAGTAGATAGACCAAGTATGTTGTCATGTAGAACCACAAAGTCTTCTTTACTGCCACAAATTGCTCATGCAAAAACTGTTTATCATCCCAACCCAATAGAATTTAGTCTTTCCTCAGAGGATTTCCTCCATGAAGTATAGCATCCATTCCTAGAAGTATGCCATAGTGGGAAGGCCCATGACCCTGTTCAATAAGGTTACAAAATCATGGTAATCCTCGTAGAAGTCACTACAGAAGAGCTCCTGGGGTACTTTTTTGTGTTGCCCCTCTTTTCCTTCAACTAGTAATGATTAATAAGCCTTTTACATTTGAGGGGGTCTTATTCCCATGTGGTCTTTCCATCTTCTATTGTTGCCTCTTCCATTTCTCTAAAGGTAGGGATCTAGAAAGTCCTCCCTATTGATTTGGTAGACAAATCTGCTAATATGTTGCCATCCTTTTCCACTATTGTCCTGGTCTCTTCTTGGTAGGTCTCCCTACAAGCCATCACAAGCTCAAAAGAAACAAGAGCAGGAGGGAACCCGATAGCCTTGGCAAACCTACTCTTACTGATTCTTCAAGAATTTTCTATTGTGGGGTTGATCCAAACCCTTTTTTTGAACTCATCTATATCAATATGTCCTAGATTAGTGTTTGAGATCATCTTCTAGTCAGTGGTGACTTGGGAGTTGATGGGCTCCCCTTGGAACTTACATTTCATCTAGTTCTTGTCCTCTTTTTCCCTAGTAGTCTTGGCTGGTTTCTTTCCTTTCTCCTTTTCCATGGCCGCCTCAGAGGGTCCTATAGGTGATTCCATATATCCTACAAACAAGAGGGCTATAAGCATATTCAAGCATAAAAAACATAAAGAGCATTAGCCAAAACCCTGTAAAACATCATTAGATCAGATAATTCATCACTTAAAGATCCTAACATATCTTCTAAATCAGTGTTAGTCACTTATTTGAGGAAGTTATGGTTGTGCAGGCCTAGGGATGCAGACTTCCCTGGGCTGGCGGCTATTCAAAAGGCAACTACAAAAGGGACAACAATTAGGGCACGACAGCCCCCATGGTTCAACCCACCTCAGGTTTTGATCATTATGTGGGGTCCACTAAGGAGGATGAACCATTTTGGCACATGGATCGAAGTTACGTTTGATTTTGGGAGGTATTAAGGGTACCTTTTAGTCATATAGGTTTAAGGTAGGTGGAAGCAAGGAGTGACTTGGTTGTTGGAAGCTCTACTATTGAAAAGGAAATAGCAAGATGGAATCTTGTAGGTGGTGTTTTTCCCTATGGAATGCATGGCTCTAGAGAACGATGTCATGTTTTATTCAATGTTTGCATCATCGTAGGCCGGAAGATGTGGGTGGACATTGAGTCACAACCATTTGGAACAGCAAAGGTCAGATGGTGGTCCGACAGGAGAGGCCCACAACATTGGGTCTGTAGATAGTTAAGGCATTGAGTTGCTTGTTCTTTAGCAGACAATCAAATGGTGAAAGCAGGTTCGTGTTCCGTGTAATGGGTTGATGGGGATCCAAGTTCATTTGACACAACCAAGATAACATAACATCCCATAGGCTACCACCCACCAAGAGCATTGCACAAAATCTTCTTCTTAGGCCCTTTTTCACTTTAGTGAGTCGAGATGACAAAGACAAGGTTGGGACCCAGTCGCTGGAAAGGCATTACCCTTTTGCCATTTTGAGTTAGTTTTTTGTTTAGAGGTGAAAGGCTAGTGGAAACCCATAGAGGATGGTCCAAAAGGGGATAGGTTGCTTTGTTTTAACTTGGGAAATGACTGTGAAGATAGGGCCCGATAGGTGGACAGATGAGTCGTAAGGCCATTGAAAATAGTGGAGTCAAGATGGAATCTCGCAAATGAAAGTATATAGGACTCAACTCACAAGGTGTCCAGACTTTGGTAGTTTGGCTTGATTAAGTCTGATTGGCAATGATTGGTGCGGGACCTGCCTATCGAGAGGATGTATTCAAGTGGCCATTTGAAACAACGTGGTTCGAGGAGCATTCCATAATCGGAGGCCTGCACTTGCGGACTCGATGAGGTGAAAGTATCTCCATGATGGGCTCATAAATTTTAGTAATTCTAGGATGGCCAAATTGAAGAGGCCTCCTGTAGGGGCGGGTCCAATGAAGATATTCACTGCTTTATAGTTTTTGCATTTTGAGAAAAGGACATGGTAGCAGTGGTTAGGTTGTCGACCCATAGGACATGAATGCCCTGATTCAAGAATGGTCGTGGGGTGTTCAAGTCCCATAAGTTACCTGCAAAATATTTTTTAATTTTATTGAAGTTTCGCCATATGGGTTTTGGTTGCCAGAGTCTTAAGCAATTGATTCCTAAGTTTTTTTTAAGGATTTAACAACCTTTTATATAAATTGAAGAAAACTCAATACATGGATCATAGAAGAAAACCTACCCATGAGACCCAATGAAGGAGGATGAGCAATTAGCTAGAAAAGGCTTTAAATCGACAACTAGGCTTAGTAGGCACTACAACGGCATTGGTAGGGGGCTCTCTAAATCGTTTCTAAAATCCTGACAATTGAAAATGACTGCTCAAAGGGGATATTTATAGAATTTTCTTCATTTAATGCCCCTCATTAATGATTGTATGATGACGTCCGGGGTTGGTGAATAGGCGTTTTAAAAATGATCGTGGAAGGGAGGAGTCTGGTAGGCAGATGATAGTCAGGAGTTAGCCACTTGGGTGGTCAACAATGAAAATGGCCATCATGGATGCAGGTCTTATGACTCAGAAAGGTGCCTTGTGAAGGTCGTTTGGAATGGTCGGGAAGCCAAGGAAACCCGCATGGAGCGGCCTGTAAGGGTGGACCTGCACTACTCAAAGGTTAGCAATTTCAAAGGATCAAGGCAAACAACTAAGGAATTTTTGCACAAGCCTAAAGCCTTGAAAATTTGAGGGTAGTGAAACATGGTTAACTCAAAGTGACTCTTCTAAGTTTCCTTGTCCACTTAGGGCTCAAAAATAAGGGGCATGCAAAATGAGGTCACAAAAAAGTGACTTGGTGAAGCGACAAGGAAGAGGGTCCCCATTCCAAACGGGGCGTGTGTGCTATAGGCACAAAAAATGGTGACTCTACTAGGGAACACTCCTGAGTGTTCTAAGGATAAATCCTCATTCTAAGCCTAGAATCTCTGGTTTCATAGACCAGGGGCCAGTTTCCAAAAGTTAACTAGGGGCTTAAAGGAGAACAAGATCCTTGACTAAATCAAATCAGAGACATCTCAGAAGTGTGTGAGTAAAATGAATTCATTCCCTCTCCTTAGAGACTATGCCAATAGCTACTAATTAGGCTATGCAAGTTACATGAATTATCTGACTCCAAAAGTAAATTGGATATTGCCCCACTACCAGTCAGGCATCCATAGCCCCGACGGAGTTGTCATTGTGATCCCACAAATATTTCTCTACTACCAGTTAGGCATCCACAGCCTCGGTAGAGTTATCCGCACACCCACACAATTACTTGATTTTAATACCTTCTTTTCCTTTATTTCTTTTGTTTTTGATATTAAACTTAATATTATTTCTTTTGCTCAACTGTGTAAGAATTGAAGCTTACCATGGGTTTGGAATCACAGTGGTCACTGGAGCAGACTTAGGATTTTTTTACTTACCTCGTCATCACAACAACTATCATATAGCTCCTCAGAAGCAATTAGTGTGTGTTTTGTGCAAGATCCAAGATGAATTTGAGAGGATTCAATGAAGGGTTGAGTTCTAAGTCAATCTTGAGTTCAATTGAGGAAACTTCCCCATGGAAGTGATCAAAGACTAATAGTTAAGAGTGAATGTTTATCCAAAGAACACAAAGAGTGGATAGTAAGGTGAATTGTTCATTGGACAAGCATGGCTACCACACCAAGAAAAAAGGACACTCTCATCAAAAAATAAAATAGCCAGGAGACAAACCAAAATCGAAAGCAACATGAGATAGGAAAGCAAGGAAAGAAAAAAAAACCTAAACTAAACTATATACAAGTATTTACAAGGAACAAGCTCAAAAGAGCTTGAGCAAGGAAATAATGCTTTAGGTGTTGCCCATTGATAGGCAATGGGATTTATTTACTGGTCAAAGTCTTTAAGCAGAAAGAATTATCTCCAAGGATTTCAACAATTTGAAAGGGGCCAAGCCAAAGCTTGTTGAATTTGTCATGTCCCCCTTTCTTATCATAGGCCTTGTCCCAACATAGGACTAGATCAGTGATTCTAAAGGCCTTTACCTTGGCTCGTCGATCGAACCATCTCTTGACCACGCCTTGATGCTTGGAAATTTTTTCAATGGAATGGTCATGCACTTCTTCTAAATGGAGTAGTTCAATTAAATGGGCTTCTCGTCAATCCCCTTCTTCATAGAAAGTGTTGATGAATTGGAGGGTTGGGATCTTGAGGTGGATGGGGAAAACAGGCTCTAGGCCATAGAAAAGGTGCAATGGGGAATCACCCAAGGCAGCCTTATGGCATGTGTGATCTTCCCATAGGGAAAAGTGAAGCTGGGTATGCCAGTTCTTAGGATTCCTATCAAGCAGTTTTTTTATCACAGTGATGAGATTCTTATTCATAGATTTACCCAGGCCATTTCCCTTTGGGTAATAGTTGGATGAAAACTTAAGGGAAATCCCATAGTCAAAGGCCCAACTAGTGAATTTAAGTGATGAAAAGGCTAGGCCATTATCACAGACTAAGGCATATGGGCAACCAAAATGATTTAAAATGAAACTCTCAAGGAAATTAACAACTACGTGCATTGCCTACATGCAATAGCTTCTATCCATCTAGTACAATAATTGGAAGTAGTTAGAATGTACCTATGTACTGCAGAAGATGGTGGGCTTATCAGACCAATGAATTCAAGACCCTTTTGCATGAATGGTCTTACCTTCAAGACTGGTTGTAACGAGATAGCAACATTCTTCTCCTTGGTTGTGGTGGTCTGAAAAAAATGGCATGTGCGAACATGGTTATGAGCATCCTTGAAGACTGACGACTAATAATAACTTGCTTGTAGGATTTGATGTATAGTGGAAGGACCAGATCCATGACCGGTGCCAAATTTATCATGAAATTCTTTTAAGACCCGTTTGACTTCCTCTTTCCCAAGGCACCTAAGGTAGACACCTTCACGATTCTTCTTGTAGAGTATAGATCCCCGCAGCATGTAGCTGCTACTTTTTAGATGAAGAGCACATTTTTGGACACCCAAGAGATGAGGTGGACATTTTTTTTTAACAAGTAGTAGACTATGTCATCATACCATTCTCCTAGAGATACATCTTCAAGCTAATATTGTTGAACTGTGAGTTCCAGACTCACTTCAACTATTGTTTCCGCTATTGTTTGGGTGAGTGCTTGTCCCCTTACCAATTTCATCAGCTGAATTTCCATATCGTATTCTTGTAGAAAGGTGACCCACTTTTCTCTTCTTTCTCCTAACTAACTCTGCCTTAGCAATGTCTTCACTACTAGATTAGGGACAATGGCGAGCACCTTGTTCCATAGGATATAGTGTCTGAATTTCTTTACTCCTCTAACTAGATCATACGCCTTTTTTCTACATTGTGGTATCTCAGCTTAGCATCCTTTAAGAGAGAACTCATTAAGGTGATTGGGTACCCATTCCCTTCGTCATCCTTTTCAGTCAGAATGCTAGCACACGAGTGATCTAAAGCAAATGAGTAAACATAGAATGGTTTCAAATAATATAGGCTAATGAGCATAGGTGCTTTAGCAATGGCTTTCTTGATTTCCTGACAGGCTTTCTTTGCTTCTGGAGTCCACTCAACTTTGGAATCTTGATTCAACATTGCATTGAGTGGCTTGACAATTTCAGCAAATCCTGTAATAAACTTTTGAACAAAATTTATCTTTCCAAAGAAAGATTTTAGCTCTTTCTTGTTTCCTAGTATTTGTATCTTCAAAAGGGACTAGATACACTTGGGGTATATGGAGATTCCTCATTCTAAAATGACATGCCCGATCAGCTTTCCTTCTATGACTCTGAAGATATACTTCTTTGGATTAAGGGAAATCTTGAATTCCCTGTACATTTGAAAGACTTTGCACAGATCAGAGACATGATCGCCTCGTTTCTTGAAGAACACTGTTAGATCATCCATGTAAATGATTATGCACTTTTTGATCAAATATTCGAAGGTGATGTCCATAGCACGCTAAAAAGTGGCTCCCACGTTGATGAGCCCAAAGGGCATTCTCCTACATGCGAAGGTTCCCCACTTGGTGGTGAACGTGGTCTTGTGTCAATCTTCATATTGCACATCACTTGGTTGTATCTAGAATACTCATCCAAGAAGGAAATCATCTACAAACCATTGACAATTTGAAGTACCTCATCCAATGAAGGAACTAGATAGTTGTCCTTTTCCAACGCCCTATTCAAGTTGTGGAAATCCATGCATAACCTGATTTCTCCATTCTTTTTTCTAACTAAGAATCAGTAGTGTAGTTTTGGGAGTGAGAGATTAGCTAGATATTGAAAGCATCTAGGCTCTCTAAAAGATCCCAAACCCTGTGTCTGTAGTTGGCTAACCTTCTATCATGGAAGGAGTACAATTTTCTAACTTTTTTCACTACCAATTTTGAATCACCAAAAACTTGTAGCAACTTAACCTTCTTTCATAGAGCCATTAAAAGACCATGCACCAATGCTTTGTACTCTACTATGTTGTTGGTGCAATAAAATTGAAGCCTGTGAGCAGAAAAATAGGTCTTACCCATTGGGCTGATGAGTTTGAATCTGGCTCCTACTCCTTGCTTGGATTTGGACCCGTCGAAGTGCAGAGTCCAAAACTTGGGTGTCTCCTTTATTTTAGGACCAATGAGGCATGCCTTCTCTTTGGGATCCATAATCACATCTATGGTTTTTGAACTGACCACTGGCTCAGTGTGGTTGATAGCAAGTTGTCATGTCGGCAGTCCCTCTTGAGGTGCAACTTGTACTGTGATATGTTCCACTGTTGTTTAGCATAGCAACACTCAAAATCTGAGTGGGTAGTGTTGTTCACTCTACACCAACTAGGAAACAAGAGATCTTGGAAATTCATTCTTGCACCCAAGATGAGTTGGTCCTATATACACTTCTCCATGAAGTCCTAAAATCCATCTAGCAATCCCAGATTACCATCTTAGTAAAGCTCATCATCATCTGATTCCACCAGCATTTCAGTGTTCTAAGGAGTATGGGATAGGTTTTCCAAAGGACCACACTGTACCAAAAATACTTCTTCAATGATTTTTTCTCCCAGATCCTCTAATTCTTCTTGATATGCAATGAGAGAGTAGTTTCCCAACTCAGTCTCAACAAACAACACTTCATTAGTGTTGTTGTATTTGGTAATCATGAATTTCATGCGAGGCTCACAGTCTATATGAATTTGATTGGGCACTCCTCTCCATGGAAACCACATGTGAGAAGGATCTATTGTAGCATATCCATTCAATGTTCTGGTGAAGTCTCATCTGAGTATTGTCCCATATTTGTCAAGAATATTTGTAACTTGAATATCAATGACTTGTTGCACCCTTGGATCTACAACAATCTGGATTGGAATCCAATTTATTTCTCCCACTATATTGACCTCCATCTTGTCCAATTGAGTTACCTTCCTCCTAGAATGAGTGGGAACTATGCCTAAAGCATTACAAATAGAAAGGGGCATGACATTGGTAGATGCTCCTAATTCAATCAAGCAGTTGTGCAAATTATTTCCAAATATCTAGATGGTGTTAAGGAAGGGTGGAATCTCCAAATTTCCTTGGAAAATTCCCATAGGTGTGTCCACCTCAGCCACTTGAGCTTTGTTCTTATCACTAGCCTTATCCTTAGTCTAGACTAAGTTCTGTTCTTTAGGGTTCTAGCTGCTATTTTGATCCAATTCCTTTGTTGGTTGCTTGGTCATTTGGGGGTTGGGAGGTGGGTCTGTCTTCTTCCCATAGATTTGTTGGATCACAGGCTCATGTGGAGGGTCTCGAAATGAGACAATTTTGGAAGGAACCTCTTAAACAACCTTCAAAGATGGAGTTCCATTAATCATCCAGAAAAAGGTATTTCTAATTGCAAGAACTTTAAGTAATTCAAAGGCAGACATGCTGATTTTAACTTTCTTAAACTCTTCAGCAATGTACTCGCCCATTTGTTCAACTTCCTCATCAAAGGTTGGACTTTGGGAAGAGCTATCAGGTTGGACTTGTGCTTGGATTGACTGATTTTGGGGATGATTTGGCTGCCTATCCCTGTTGAGGTATTGAGTAGGAACATAAGGATATCTTGGGTTGTTACTAGCATTAGGATTAGGCGGGGTGTTAAAGTTGTTTGGCAGAGTCGAAGTCATGAAAGGTCCACCCACCTGTCTATTCCTAAGGTAGTAGGGGGTTGCTCTTTGATTGAACATATGAACCTCATCTGTAGGAGGCTCTTCCTCATGTGCAGGACCATTGTCTACTAAAGAAAAAAGCTATGAAAGAGTTTCTTTGTTGCTTACCTCTTGGGTTTCTCCATCTTTTGGTGGGTCAACTTCACTTTCTGGTGCATTAATTTCACTCTGTGGGATTGACACTTGGTTGACCATGAGCACAAAAGAGTCATAAGGCTTTGATGGGACTATATCTTGGCATCCAACATTGTCTACTATGTTCTAGACCTCTACTTGGAAGATATTTGTAGCCATGAGAAACTCAGGGAAATCCAACTCAGAATGTCATTTATTTTGTGGATCCGACACCATCTAGACAAGGTTGTCTCGGCAAGGTACACACCACTTGTCATCTTTTCTATACCAACAAGCTGATCTAGAGGAGTGGGGACACCTCCATTGTTTGGCCTTGTATTCCATGTCTTTTTCTGTCTTTGGGATGGCCTCCTTTCAAAATTTTGATTAGAATTTTTTCCTCTTTCATAACTCTGCCCTGAGGAAGGGCCTGCATCACGATTGTCTCATTTATCCCTATTGAGGTTAGCTTGGATGTTGCATTGGGAAGCCTGTAATTGATTATTTTGATTCCTCAGATGTGTCATCTTTGTAGACATCTTGGTCATTTCTATCAGCTCATCAAGCTAACCCTTCTCATTGTTACTTGGTTGTGATGCTTGATTTTGAAGAAAAATAGGCAGTGTAGCTAGTTGGTTTTGTTGTGCTGGAGGAAACTCTTGTCCTTGAAGGTACAATGGTGTTTGAGGTTGTTGAGAATATGATTTTTGTTGTTGGGGAGCCTAAGGATAGGCCTTTTATTGTTGGGGATGCAAATATTGAGACATGGGAGGTTCTTGATTCATTGGTTGTCCTAGGTGTGGGAAGCTGCAACACTTGGTTCATGAGAGGTGTTTGATGTGAAAATTATTGGTTGAGACCTTAGACTTGCATCGGATGGGCTACTAGTCCCAAGTGTTAGCTCTCAAAAATGCAGTTAAGGATACCTCAAGAGGTTGCAAATCTCTTGATACATTTTAGGGTAACAGACAAGGTCGAATGGCTTTAAGCTTCTACTCTTCAGGTGCTGCTAGACCTAGGCGGGTAAACCTATATGAGTAAAGCAGACTTGGTTCTATGCTTATTTCTTCAAAGTGATTTTTCCACAATGGCAAATGGAGGTGGACAAATAAAACTAAATTTGGTATAAATTGTATAGCAATATTCAAGACTAAATCCTAATATGTTCAGTTAACAGATGTAAAAATATGAATGAAACTAAGTAATGGAAGAAAGCAAAGACTAGTGCCTTATTGGGTATGTAGAGTCAAATGAAATCTTAAATGAGTGACTTCTTTCTGGAGGGCATTCAAATTTTTTGGCATATGTTTTGTTTATAACTTGTATAAACATGCAAGACTGTGATTATTAAGTTCTACTTACTGATCCAAATGAATTTCCCTGATTACTGTGATTAATTAAGAGGATTTAATCCTTCCTTGAAAGAACCGATCAACCAATGACACAGATACAACAAATTTGCACTGATAAACCGAACATAAACTTGTTATGTCAATTTAAATAACTAGATAGCATCAATCTTGGAGACAACTTGAATAATATTTTTAATGAGCACAACAAACAATTGACACCAGAAATAGGCCAACATATTAAATCATTCTCATTGATATCTCCATAATTTCAAAACATGCATCATAGTCTCAAATTTGTGAAACATGGTGTTCTACTGTATTCTCCTATCTATCTTCTATCCTATTCTACTTATATCCTTCTACTTATTTCATTTCTGAAACAGATACTTATACATCGAGAATACAAAAGGACACATCCTTTCAGATATTAGAAATGTCATATGTTTACATTACAAAAATATTAGAGGATAATTAACCTCTGTTTAGCCACAAGTGAGTTTTAGCAAGATGATCCAAATAATCATGGCGCTCGTATGTATTTGCATCTCCAACTGCATTCTGGATCGTGATTTCCATCTTCATCATCTTCTCATTCTGTTCACTCACTTCTTCTAATGTTGTATCCTCCACAGAAGCTATCCTCATGAATTCATTTAGTAATGACTCACTCTCATTTTTCCATCTAGTAGATTCTTTCAGTTCCCCTTTGACATTGGAGAGTGTGGTCGATGTTTTCATAGCTGCATCTATCAATCCCTACGCATCTCCCTGTAGTTCATCATAGAAGTTTCGATGTCAATTTATAATATGGTTTGCAGCTTCAATTGTTGCACTGTTAGAAGCATCTCTTTGGTCTATTTCATGAAACTTCTCCATAATCCGTCCATCCATCCTTTTATGCTCCTTTAATGTAGCAAAGGTATGTGAATGTTTTCCCCAATGTTTATTCAACCAAGGAGTTAAATTATCCTGCCTTTTCTTTATTATTGCTACAATTGCATCATGCTTTCCCTAGGAATAAGCACTTGATCCTTCCCAGTGATCTTTCGACTGAGAGCTTTCTCCTTGAGTAAGAATCTTGGTTGGCCTCATTGAAATGCCTACAAAATCCTTTAATCTTTCATTTTCTCTCAACATTATTTCGTTATTTTCTTTGGACATTTCCCTTTCTTTTATCAACATTTGTATTTGTTCTTTATTCAGTTTTGTAATATTTACTCCAATTTCTGCAATAGCCACAGGATCAGCTTCTCCAACCTTTAGGTTCATGACATGGCCAAATTCCTTCTCTATGTCAATAACTATTTATTTCCTATGGGGTGGGTATAGCGCCCAAATCATCAATGATCCTTTATCAGTATTGTACTTGGATCTAGCATACACTTTTGTTACCTTTTCTTTGTCAAGCTTGTGTGTAGCATTGTTGTTCCTTAAGAAACTATCAAAGATAAGGGCAGAATTGAGATCTAACCCGAGAAAGATCATGACACCAGCATTTTGCAAAATTTTCCTCCCCTTTTAAGGGGGTCATACCTGTCATCACATCATCCACAAACTTTCTCAATTTATCCATCACTTGTTCTTCATTTCCTATAGTAACATCATCAACTTTATCCCTTATTTCTTTCCCTTTCTGTTTGTACAGAAATGCTTTGAACTATGGGGAATTTATGAACTCATCATCTAAAACAAATGATCTATACTCAATATTCCTTACATCTACCTCACCACTCTCTTCAACGCTCAACTCCTTGGTTGGGCAAACATAATGTTGAGCTCTCAACCTAGACACCTTCTCAGGTTGGCCTTGTGGCACATTATTCTTAAGCATCTTTCCTCTTGAAGACAATTGCTCTACATTCTACAGCCCATGGTTATATCTTTCAACCACCATTTCAACTTCCTCTTCCTTAAGATTTCAAATCATATCATCAAAGGGATAGGGCACATGGTGATACCCTCCAAAGTTTATCTTCACTTTGGAAAAATTAATATATCCCTCTGGATCAAATTTTTTCCTGAGTGGTCCTCTCTTCATGTTATAATGCAACAATTTATCAAGGATCAAATTGTATCCTTCCTTAGCCAACATAGTGAAATCACCAAAGCACAATGTACTAGGCATAAAGGCTTGCTTCCCAAAAGAGCTAAAATTCATTACACTATAGTAATCCATCTGTCTGACAATCTCCAGATATGAAATCTTGTTTGGGACTATTTTTGGCAGAATGAAAGGGGCATCTTCAAACCCATAGACTTTGATCATTGTAGCTCCCTCCAAACAATACCAATCTCCCCAGTTATGATCAATTGGCCCATTGAAATCATTTCACCAAAGAAATCTCTTTATCTCATCAGATAATGAATAATTACAGGGATAATTATACCATCTGTACAATGTTTTCACAAAATATTCCTCAAAATGAATAAAACTAGCATTAGCAAACCTGCTATCCCAAATAGCAATCCACAATTGAACTGGTAATGCTTCACCACCTTTACCAATTTGAGAAATTCTCTTTTCTGGAGGCCATACTCCTAACTCCTATCCAAAATAGAGTACCAGATGCATCAACAATGAATAATGCCTGAGATAAAAAGTAGATGATCCACTTTTTATAGCCATCAGTCCTGAATCAAGCCCCTTAGAATTGTACGAGGCATAGTCAAATGGCTGAGAATTATGATATTGGATATTTGTTGTGATAAGCATGGGCACAATTGACATATATTCCGGGGCATCAACTCCCAATACTTGACACACTGAAAAATAAGTGTATTTCATATAGGGTTCAAAGAAGTCCACATGATAAGGGGGCCCCTCACTATCCTACAGAGGATCTAGCTTTCTGCCTTGTTTAACTCTATGAATTGGCAACCTCCAACCCTTATAGATTGTATCCATTCTCGAGAATTCCTTCTCCAACTCCTTGTGTATGATCTCCTCATTGCAAAACCCCTCCAATTTGAAAACCTCACCTATTTCCTCCTTTGACAAATGTATCTTTGGCTTTCCAGATGGGTCACATATAGCTTTGTGCTCTGGGTCATAGTGATCAGCCAACAATTTTACTAATTCAACATTTACAAATACATTAGGGCACACCAATTTTCCTAAGTTGAGTTTCCATGGATTGCATATTGGTTCAAAACGGCTTCTCCAATGATAATGAAAATTAAACAATTCATACCCCCTTATGGTAGTCCAGACGTCTCCTATGAATTTGCATTTATCATCTAGTTTATCAATTTCTGCCCTAAGTTGTGCAGACCTTGTGGCTTTATGCCCTGAACCAGGCAATTGATCATTGAGGTCCTGGTTTAATCTTCGTTGTGTGCCCTCATGTTCTATCTTAGTTTTATGTTTCTTTCCTTTTGGCTGACTACTTTCACCATGTTTTCTACTTTTAATTTTTCCAAAGCTAGGGGACTCCATTTCCTCAAAATGATTGTAATTAAAACCAAAGGAATTAAGACGTGAAAACTTACTGTATTTGCTTGAAGATTTCAGAATGAAAGAATGCCCTAGCTCTGTTCGCTTTGCTGGCTCTTTTGCTATCAATTCAACACTTATGCATTTGATTAAACTTTCCCTGTTATATCCCATCATGCCATTAATGTGTCAGCTAAAGCACGAATGAAGAGTTATTTGAAACTTGCACTATCGCATCAAGTGTCTTGTCAGTGAGAAAATTTCAAATATGGGGTGATATCCCTTTGGAACGTTCATTAGATCTTTTGCTGAAACATCCTGTAGTCTCCCTGAAACCTTCAAGTCTCACCGATAGGTATCTCTTTAGTTTTATATGTCACTGTGACAATTCTGAGTCGGGGAGACATCTCATAGATCACACTGTGTCTTACCAAGATGTACCCCGTGGTAGTTTTTTGGTCACTGAGATGTAACCACCTTTTCGCTGATGAAACCACATTTCGGCATGACCATCAAGTTTCTCACCGAAGAAATTAATCTTACCGATGAAATAAATTCCATCGGCAAGACTATGAATCTTTGAAAAGACTCATACTAATGCCAAATGTCTCGCCAAGCCCATTCCTCTAGATTACTCTTTTTGGTGAGACTCTCCCCGTAGTATTCTATCGGTGTAACTTTTACTTTCAATGAAACTCACACCGAAGACTTCTTCTCTCGCTGATGCATATCTCTATCGGTGTGACTTTTGAGTCGGCAAGACTACGTGACTTCCTCCCGATAGCCTTTTGAGGAAACCCCTTTGCACCTCATCAGCAAGACCCAACACTTTCAGTAAGACATCATTCTGATAACCTTTTGTTTGGCCGATATGACACTCCATACGCTAGTCAACGAGACACATATGAGTTCACTATGACTCATTCCATTAACAATTCTCTTATCGATATGACTTTTCTATCGCCGAAACAATAGATGTATCCTACCTCTAATCTGCAACAAGTATACATTAGTGAAAAGTATAGGTCGGCGAGACCCTCACCCTGTCTTTCTGATATGGGTAATACAATGAAATATCAAGGACTAGATGGATTCAAATGGACCATATGACAAAATATAAGCAAGACGTTATGAAGAGGGAATTTTATGCTTATGATGAGGACTTATTTTGGAAACTCATGAATGCAATTGACTATGAAATTTTCAAATTTTCTCAGTTCTAACACCAAGGAAGGTAGAGGACTAGAGATATTCTATCCCAAATCAGTGCTTACTATAACTACTTCTGAATAGGCATCAACCAACCTTGCGGGTGGTGGACATATCCTCTTTACCAGCACTATAGTGAGGTTATCTAATGTTGCATAATAGACTGGCAAGGCCATAACATCATTAAGCACATATGGGGGTTGTAACCTCATGTAGGAATGATGAAATTGATCATTGAAAGAGTATATCGGCTCATTAATCTCCCTGTGAATGGACATAAATTTTTGGTACAGCTCTGAAGGGCTTATCAGAATCTTGTATTTTTGCAGGAAAGCATTCATCAATAGGTCCCACAAAGTAATGGACCCCCTTGGTAGGTTGATATACCAATAGAAATATTTTTCTCCCAATGAGTATGAAAAGAGCTGACATGCCACATCCTCATGGTCGATCTGCATGTCTTTGATTGTTGTTTGGAATATCTTAATGTTCTCTTTTGCTATCCTTTGTGGATCCCGAGGATTGAACTTCATGCAAAATCTTTTAGGATTCTTAGGCATATCATGATAGTCATTAAAGTGCAATAGAGAGGGGTTTTTCCCCAGCCAAGTCATGGGGGGAAGCAGAGGTGGTATTTATTGTTGGGGAATAGCAACTTGGGGCTGCACAAGGGTAGCGGTAGTTGAGACTGCACTTTGGACTTGTAGGGCAAGGGTAGAAGCTACTCCCCAACTATGGGAAGGATGAGGTTAGAAGGCAGTTTGGAGTGGTTGAGCAAAGGAGGTGGTAGAGGATGAAGGAAGATGAGTATGGGATGAATGAAAGGTGTAGGGAGGTGAAGATGGAAGAGATGTGGATGGAATGGATGAGGAGGAAGGAGCTACATCCCCTCCTTTAGTTCTCTTAGCCCTTGTGGGAGGCTGAAACTCTTGGAATTCCCTTTTAATTGGAGTAGATCTTAGAACTCTTTGAAATATTTTAGGGGAAAACGAGCCGATTCGATCTAGCTTAGCTCAAAAAGGCCCTCCTTCTAGAATTGGTTATGTTGATGTGTTTTTTATGCTCTTCTCAACACAGGTAGTGCTTAAGTGCATGACCACTCTTGAAATGCGATCTTCAACAACAAGTTGCTAAAAACCACCTCAAGGTTTCTCAGGTGTCAGGTCATGACTTGCTTAGAATATCTCAGTTGTTCTTATGTGATTTTTTTGGTAATCACAGGGAATACTTACATAAGTTAAGCTAGGAGAGGATTGGTTCTTCAAATGGAGTTCACAAGCTGGGAAAGTCATTGCTTAATTGTTGCGGGTTCAAACAACAATCTAGAACTCCTATTTTAACCTTAGATTTGACTTTACAATGTGCAATGAACCTTCTTCAAAGTCACTATAAAAAAATAAATAAAAAGGGGCAAGGAAGAGAGGAAGTTCCTAGACCTAAAACCAATAATGAACAGTGACAATGGAGGACCCAACTATAGATGACCTTCCTAAAAATAGGTTCCATGTAACCAGATTAGCTCATAATCTCATGAAACTAGTGCAATCTTCTAAGGACTATAGATTATCAACCCTTCATTCACCATAGACATGAATAAAAGATAGAAATTTGATGCAACATTCAAATTTATTCCCAGACTCACTTTACATAGTTGTTGATCATCAACAAACATCAAAAAGTATGGATAAGGAAGGTTGCCAACACACAGCTAGATTTTTTAATATCAATGAGCATCATTAAATAAATCCTACCAAAAGCATATAAATTCATAAACAACAAAGTAAATCCATCTAAATTCACTAACTATGAGAAGAGGAATCATGAAACATGCAAAGGAACTCAAGAATCCACCAAAATTCAATAAATTTCTATTAAAATCCCAACAGCATGTCTTTACAACAACTCATCTCTCTCTTGAAAATGAGAGGAGACCCCCTATTTATAGTGTCCAAAAAGAAAAATGAATGGCCAAGATTTAATCTCATTGTGTGGCCAAGATTCACCACAATTTAGGGTTTCACCTACTCCCAAATATTTTACAATATAAAATTACATTTTATCATTTAGCCTATTTTGTCTTCTTCTGTCAGCAGCACTGTAGCTCTTTTGTCCTCTAGCTGATTTCATGTTGCTACAACTACTTTGTGAGGAATTCATCATCAATGATTGGGATTTCTTCCTATTTCTTTAAAGTAGTATATTCCATGAACTTTCCAATCAATTCATGGAGCTTGCTCCACTCCATTATATCATATTTAGTCACCTAAAAGTTCCATCTTTTGGATCAGTCGATGAGTGTATCCCAATCTCTGTCATACTTGGGTGTATTTTTCTATACCTGCTCAGATTGGGTGAAGGCCCGAGAAGAAAAACCCATAAAATGTATTGTGAGTGCGTCTGCAGTTCCACTTTCCATCTTATGGAAGTAGGGTTTTCTCTTCTCGGTATCAAGCTTAATGGCGGGCATGTCAAAATTTGTCATTAATTTCAAATATTCCACACAAGCCACCCTAATTTCCTTTGCCAAGTTTATATCAAGCTCCACCTCATGGAGAACTTGTTCCAATACTTCTTTTCTATGGTCCAAGCCCAATTTTTATGTCTCCACGAGCTAGTGATCATCCTTTGCCAGAGGAAGCTCCTTTTCCCATGTTCTCTCAAACATCTTGAGGATTGCTTCAATTTTAGAATGTGTAATCCTTTATAACTTGGGGAAGTCAGTGCAAAACTTCCTTGAGCCCTCAAGATATTTTTGTACTTCCAAGAATTTTTTTGTTGTCCTGACAACACGACCAATGCCCATATTTCCATTGTAGAGGACTTGTTGGAACCAGTCCTTTGTGGCCTTTGTCTAATTCTTTCTTTTCTCTAGCTTATCAATGTGGTCCTTAGAAAGCAATTGTGGGGGTGTTGATGATGTGGTGGGGAGCTCCTCAGCTGATGACCATTTTTGGATATATGATACTAGGTCCGCCACTTGTGCCTTTAGCTCCTCTTTGGAGGACTTGTCTTTATGCATTTGGTGCATAATGGTAGCAATTGATCCATGGAGATGGTTGATTTTCTACTCTCTTGTAGCTATTCCCAAATCAATATTGGAGATATTGTAACTAATTCCTTCTTCTCCCACCATTGGTGTGGCTATTTGCACTATTCTGGATCCGAAGGCCTCCATTGTTAGCTGAGATCTGACCTTTGGTTTCTTTTCCTTCTTCGTACTAAATTTTGCTTGAGCTAGGATGGCCTCAAGTCTTGCCTTCAGATATTTTAGGGTCAGAGCTTTCTTTTCCAATTTCCTCTCCAGCTATTCAGGCATTTGTGATTCTCCTTTTGGCAATTCATGATCACCTTCTTCTTCTTTTCTGATTTCAATTTCCTTGTCCCCAAAACCTCTTGCTCCATCCTTGTTTCTCCTTCCTCATCTGAATCTTGGATGAACACTATTTCTTTTCCTAGGGACTTGGTGGTTGTGTGACTCATGGGAATATCCTCTCCTTCAAAGGTCTTCTCTTCTTCTTGTTCATGCTCGTGTTCGTTTTGAGGCTCTATCTCTGGGCTTTTCTTTGGTTCAACCTCTTCTTCAGGATTATCTTCTTTCTTCTCTTCCTTTTCTTTTCCTTCTTGTTCTCCTAAAGAAGGAATCTCTTCATCATGCTCAGGGCTTTCATTTTGTTCCCCAATTCGAGGCTCAGTGTCTTCCTCCATTTTCTCGTATGTATCTTTCTCTTCATTAGAGGTCTTCCTTTTAATTTCCTCCATGACATCTTTGAGTTGTTGAGCCAAATCTTCCTCAAGCTCTGAGTCAAAGGTTTCCATGATGTACCTGGCACCTACATCTTCTTCGCATTCCTTGAATGATCCTATTTCTTCTCCTTCATGGACCACTTCATCAACCATTAATGGTTGATGCTCTGGGTGTTCGTGGTACTCATCAGCTTCTTCTTCCAAGTCCTTGGTCTTTTCCCTTTCTTGCCTCTCTAGTTCTTTGTATATTAACATTGTTACCTCCATTGTAGGCGTTTCAGTAAGGGGAGGAGGAACAAGGAGGTTAGCAGCAACTTGTGCTAGGAGAGCTTTTACAACAGGGTTCAAGAGTACCCCAGAGTTTTGTAGGAATGTTCTTCATATGTCTTGCAAGAGCTTCTAGAAGTGAAATGGTAGGTATTGTGGTGGCCTTTATTGCCAACAGGAAGCTCGTAGATGGAGATATAGAAGAGGAAGAAGGTGGAGAGGTGGTGGCAGAAGAAGAGTCTATCACCATAATTTGCACAGTAAGTAGGGTGGAAGCAAGCTGGACTGATATGTCCACTATGGGTGGAGAAGAGGTAACCATCACCCGAGAAGTATTTGGAGGAGTGATGATGGTAGAGGTAGCGAGAGCATAGGTAGAAGGTGGAGACTTTGGCTACTCAGCCTCTATTTCCTCTCCTTCATGGAGTGGGTCTTCTTGGATTGTGGGAATTTATGTGAAACTACCCAACTTTTTTTTCTTGGAGGGTTCACCCTTTGAAGCTTTCCTTGAGTAAACTTTATGTTTGGGCTGACGTTCAACCATCTCCTTTCTTTCTCTAGAACGGGTGTTTGGTGGAGACAATGAGGTTTCCCCATAAGTGGTAGCAGCATTAATTGCACCCTCAGTCCCACTTTTAGTTTCCTCTTCAAGCTCACTATACGTGAGAGTGGCTCCTTGCAGCTTTAGTTTGGAAATCTGCCCCTTGATCCTTTCTTTTGTCCTTACCTCCATGGGGTTCATTAGAATATCGAGGTCATTGACCTATTCCTCATTCCAATCAATTAAGGGGAGTGAAAAATTGGAAATTGCATCATAATGAGGATAAACTACTGTGTCTTCTTCTTCTACTACCTGATCTGATATAGGAAATAACTTAATGATCCTAAAAAAGTATGTCATCATGCACATATAGTGCCTCATCTGCACTTCTTTGTCATCCTTGCAGTTTTCCCAAAATTCTTTAACATTATGTACATGGGAGTACTCAACTTCGACCTCCTTGTTTAGCTTTCCATAGGGATCCATTCACTGTCAGGCAGTGTGGAGTTCCAAGTTCTATTCTACAAGTTCCTTTTCTGAATAGGCCACACATTGAGATGTGGGAAGTGAGTACATGCCTTGACCAAAGTAGAGAGGATAAGGAATCCCTGCTCTATGTTTTCCACTCAAGAGTGCATGGGCGTGTTGCAATTTCCTTGATACTTCTAGCAGTACTATCCAGTCATTTGGATACTGAGGTAACTTGTAAGGTCTATCCAAAAAGCACTCATTCCAGATGTAGGTAAACTTTGGAAACTAGATGAATAGAAAACCAAACTGGCGAATGAAGGAATTTTTGTTGTGGGAGACCCTACTCTCAAAATCACCTCCAAGAACTTTGATGATGTGGGCAATGAATGCATCATTAACCAGGTGGTAATCTTTCTTGTAATTCTTGTATTGGAGCTAAGGGTATTTATCATACACCTTCAATTCTCGCCCTATGTCCTCATCTGGAGCTACAAATAGGCCTCTATACTGCACTTGGTCAGCCAGTAGATAGAACAAGTATATTATCATGTAGAACAGTGAAGTCTTCTTTATTGCCACAAATTGCTCATGCAAACAATTGTTGATCATCCCAGCCCAATAGAATTTTGTCTTTCCTTAGAGGATTTCCTCCACTAAGTATAGCATCACTTCCTAGAATGGTGCTGCAGTGGGAAGGCCCATGACCCTAGTCAATAAGGTTACTAAATCATGGTAATCCTCATAGAAGTGACTGTAGAAGAACTCCTAGGGTACTTTGTTTGTGTTTCCCCTTTTTTCCTTCAACCAATATTGATTAATGAGACTTTTACATTTGACAAGGCCTTCTTCCCATGTGGCCTTGCCATCTTCTATTGTCACCTCTTCCATTTCTCTGAAGGTAGGGATGTGCAAATTCCTCCCTATTGATTTGGTAGACAAATCTACTAATATGTTGCCATCCCTGTCAACTATTGTCCTGGTCTCTTCTTGGTAGGCCTCCCTGCAAGCCATCAAAAGCTTGGGAGCAACAAGAGTAGGAGGGGACCCAAAAAACTTGGCTAACCTACTCTTCTTGATTCTTCTCGCATTTTCTATCATGGGGTTGATTTGGAACCTTTGCTTGAACTCATCTA
Source organism: Sequoia sempervirens (assembly GCA_007258455.2). NCBI lineage: Eukaryota > Viridiplantae > Streptophyta > Pinopsida > Cupressales > Cupressaceae > Sequoia > Sequoia sempervirens. The sequence continues at coordinate 506,619,710 of VDFB02000017.1, read as the reverse complement.
TATCAATATGTCCCAGAGTAGTGTCTGAGATCTCCTTCCAGTCAGTGGTGACCCAAGAGTTGATGGGCTCCCCTTGGAACTTATATTTCATCTAGTCCTTATCCTATTTTCCCCTGGGGGTCTTGGCTAGTTTCCTTCCTTTTTCCTTTTCCACAGCCCCCTCGGAGGGTCCTACAACTGATTCCATATATCCTACAAACAAGAGGGTTGTAAGCATATTCAAGCATAAAAATCATAAAGAGTGTTAGCCAAAACCCTACAAAACATCGTTAGATCAAATAATTCATCACTTAAATGTCCTAACATATCTTACAAATCAACATTAGTCACTTATTTGAGGAATTTATGGCCATGTGGCCCCAGGGATGCGGACTTCCCTGGGTTGGAGGCTATTTAGAAGGCAGCTATAAAAGGGATGACAATCAGGGCACGACAGCCCACACGATTCAACCTGCCTTAGGTTTTGATCATTATGTGGGGTATAGTATGGAGGATGAAAATTTTTGGGAAGTATTAAGGGTTCCTTTTGGTCATGCAAGTCTAAGGTAGGAAGAAGCAGGGAGTGACTTGGTCATTGGAAGCTCCGCTATTGAAAAGGCACTTGCAAGATGGAATTCTGCAAGTTGCGTTCTTCCCTACAAAACCCATGGCTTTGGAGGGTAGTATCATAGTTTATTCAATGTTTGGGTCATCACGGGTCAGAAGGTGAGGGTGGACGTTGGGTCACAGCTGTTTGGAATGGCGAAGGCCAGATGGTGGTCCAACAAGAGAGGCTTGTAGCATCAGGTCCATGGATAGTTAAGGCATCAAGTTGCTTGTTCTTTGGTGAACAATCAAATGGTGAAAGCGAGGTTGAGTCCCGCATAATGGGTTGACAGCAATCCAAGTTCGTTTGATACGGCCAAGATAAGATGGCATCTCGTAGGATACCACCCATACAGAGCATTGCGTAAAATCTTCTTCTTATGCCCTTTTCACTTTAGTGAATCAAGACAACTTATATGAGGTGGGGATCGCTCGCCGGAAAGGCACTACCCTTTCATTTTTTTGAGTTAGTTGTTTGTTCAGAGGCGAAAGGCTAGTGAAAATCCATAGAGCATGGTTTGCAAGGGGATAGGTTGCTTTGTTTTAACTTCAGTGGCAACCATGAAGGTAGGGCTCGCGAGGCAGATAGACGGGTTGTAAAGGCCATTGAAAATGGTTGAGTCAAAATGGAATACCGTAGATGGAATTTCGTAGGACTCAACCCACAAGGGGTCTAGACTTAGGTAGTTTGGCTCAATTAAGTCTCATTTGCAGCTTTTGGTATTCTTGATCTGCTTCGTCGATACCGGAGTTAACTTTGTCTTGTTGCGCACATCGCGATAAAGTGCCTTCAGAATCCTTATGATGAAGGGTTGTTGCCAATACATGGTCAATATGAGAATTGGATATCATGCGTGGAGGCGTGGATGGAGTGTGTTTAGGGATAAGAGATGGATTGGTTGCCAGTTTGGAATCTTTGACTCTCCAAACTTGGGAAGATGAGCAATGATGGGTGGATACGGAAGTGTGCGTGGAATTAGGACCAACTGCTTGATATACTTTGTACGTCGCTTGAAAAGCCTGCTTTTGATTTTGCGGACATCTTTGATGGATACCTTTCCCTCTTTTAGTTTGCCCCACAGTTTCTTTGACTGATGGAGTTTGATAGGGATTATCTTTCTTTGTATTCTTTGGTATCCATATGTATTTGATTTGTCCATTATGCTTCTCGGCTTTTCTTGATTTGATAACATTCTTTGTGCTTTGATTCTGATCGTTTATTTGATGTTGGTCCCAATTCATGGATGGGGTGATGGGTGGATGAAGATTCATGGCGTGACTGGTTGTAGTATTGACACTAGCTTCATCATAAGGACTCTTCATGCTCCCTATGTTGACGTTTGCTTGAGACGAAGTTGCCCCCAGTATGGTGATAGTATCACCTTTGTTCCTTGATTTTGCTTGCTTCGAGGTGTTTTCTTCAGTAAATGTGCTCTGACGAATGACCACCGTAGTTGACGTTCTTTCAATTTGCTGCTCCGCTAACTCTGGATGTTCTATCTGACTTGTTTCGTTGAGCGGATAATGATGGATATCTTTATTCATGATGTCCTCAATTTGAGTTTGGGACATATTTGATCCTGATGTTGACAACTCCATTTGATTGTAGGAGTTAAGAATCTGCTCCTTTTGTGTAACAAAATCTTGTTCTAGATGAAGATCATCTATGTGCCCATCTGTAGAAAGCATCTCATGGGTAGATGGAGGAGTATGTGCTACATGGATATTATCGTCTTGCAGAGATAAGAGAGTATCCATTAGATTATTGTAGTATCTTGAAGATACAAATTCTTGATCTTGATTAATTTCGGAGTTGCTTTCGACATGCTTTGGATCAAGTTCTTGATATGGGGTAGCTTCAAATGATGGATTTCTTACAAAGGACTTTTGGATGTCGACATTAGGCATGGTCAAGTTCAAGGTTCCTTCAGCATTTGTAACCATGCGGTCAAAGGGGATTAACATGTTTTGAAAAGGACCATTGCTAGACTTTGGTAAAAGATTTTGATCATGCTTTGGAATAAATTCTTGAGATATGTCCTCTACCTCATAAGGCGATGTAGAGACATTTTCAACATCATCATAGGTCGATGGATCGTGCATTATGTCAATAGGATCAAATAACCCTAACACTCCTTGAAAGAGATCACTAAAAAGTGGCTCTTGATGTATGGTGAGTTTATCATCGGATTGTGTAGATACATCCTCAATGTGCTCCTCAATGGAGAGGTTTTGATCATTGTTTTCGACAATTGCGATGGAGAGATTGTGAATGTCTTCGACCATAGCATCAAGTGATGTTGATATTTCTTGAATTGGCTCATTGTCGAGTTTTTTGGTGGATTTTGATCGTGATTCAAAAGTGACTCTTGACATATGTCGATTTGATCATTGGATGAAGTAAACGTGTGCTCAGTGATGGATTGATCTTGATCCTTGTTTTCAATAGTTGTCATCTTTTGTGTTTGTGCTCGTGTTGGTTGGGTAGCTTGAGAGGCTTGGGAAACTTGAAAGGATTGTTGCACTTGTTGAGCTTGTGTTGCTTGTTGTTGTTGCAGCGATGTTTGAGCTTGATTTTGCTGTGAAGCTTGAGAAGCGTGCGTGGCTATAGGCGCTTGCCGAATTGTTTCATATTGTTGGAGCAATTGTTGGTATGCTTTGAATGAAGCATTGTAATTGCTTACTTGGCTTAGTCGCAATGGTGGTGGTGGTGGGATTGAAATTGTGTTGGATGTAGTGACAAGTGTTTGAGATACGCTCGGAGCGATCATGGTAGTGAGGGGTTGAGATGTGATGGGAGTGATAGTGGTGTTTGGAATGATTGAAGGGATAGTGATGGTTGGATTGACCGAGGTGATAGGCCCTTGGGAGACCGTATTTTGATTTGGGATCAATGTTGTTGTTTGATTAGATACCATCCATTGGTGTGATGTCGATGGTATATTCAAAGGATTTGACATGATGGTTTGATTGACGTTAGGTGGATTGATTTGGGTGGCGTGATTGGTGTTAGGTAAAGGGGGAATCCCTAAACCAAGGAATGATGTTGGTAATGGTGGTGGAGATTTCCCTTGGCGCAATGCCTCAACTATTTTGGAAAGTTCTGCAATTTGATCTCGCCAAATTTGTTCTTGATTTTGATTTTGACTCACTTGAGATAGTTGATTTGGCTTGTGTTCAAGTAGTTTTGGCATGCATGCTTGCGATTTTTGAATGGGATTATGGGAAAATTGACTTTGGATAATGTTCTGATTTGGCATGATAGGATGAACAATGTTGGTATTGGGAATCATTTTTCCAAAGGTTTCCGAGTTAGGATTCATGTTTCGAAAAAATGCATTTGGTACATCCACATTTGGTTTGTAGGGATTTGGTGGAATGATGTTGCTCGTTTGAAGACTCATGTATTGATTGTTTGGAGGATAGACTTGTAAGTTTGGACTTTGATTGAAATCTATCATGGGGAGATGTGTTCCAAAATTCAGATTGGGCATACCCACACTTGTTGTACCATTGACATTTGTCGAAGGAAATGATCCTATGCATGGATTTTGATAATTGATAGGCATTGCAAGGCTTTGAAGATTCAACTGATTTGGATTACCCAAGATGTATGGATCAAGTTTATATTCCATGTTCTTCTTGTGTTTTGACCTTGTTATGAAAGTGACCTCTAAGGTGTTCTAGGATCAATGACGAGATGGAGGATAAAGTGTGAATGATACGAGTGACAAATGTTTAGGAACTTTGGATCAATGCTAGACTTAGGGCTTGATTTTGATTGTTTGATGTGGATCATGAACTTGTAAACCCTAAAATGTTGGATGTTATCTTAGGATGAACTTGTTCAAAGGATGGTTGATAATTTAACTAAGTGTGCGTGGAAGGATTCATCCAAACACACCTAACTAAACAAATGATTTTGATTTGGTCCAGAAATGTACCCAAGTCTAGGTAATGATGTTTTCAAAGCTTTAAAGTTGTTTGTGGGATGATGTTGATAAATGTTTGAGGTGAATGAAGTGTTGGATTTTGATCCTAAGAGACTTAGAAAGACTTTGTTTACTAGGCCAAGGTATTGAAGAACACACTTTTCTCTAAGAGCAATCAAAAGACCAATACGACCAAAAGATATCAAACACATGTGTGGGGTCCAATTTGTTATCTTTTCTTAGTGTATTCTTTTTACAAAAAACACTCTCTTGATTAAAGTTTCAAACTAAAGATGTCCTATGTCAAAATTCCTTTTCTTCCCACAAAGTGTTGTGTGGGAGTTCCAAGAAATTCAGGCAAAGGGATTTCCTAGGTTAACCCTAGTTAGAGCAAATGACGATATAAATTCAAGTGATGAGAAACCTCTAAGGACATAATCCCAAGGGAAGGCAACAACACTTAAATTTGTCAAAAGGTATTTGCTCTATCAAAAGGGGTTTGAAATTTGCATGATCATGTTTAAGTGTTTGTTTGCAAAATGTTTTCGAATACCCACTGTGTTTTCAAACAAAAAATAATTACAAGCCCTATGGATGTGATAGACAATGTTTGTTGAGTCCCCACTTGGACAAGTCCAGCTACGCTTACTTTTAGCGGATGGTTAGATGCTTGACCCCACTGGCTCCCCTCCACGGCACTCACTTACGGGGCAGCCAAGCATCAACACCCATGAAACTCCCATGGCATGTTTTCCATCTCTACTAAAAGCCGTAAAATTGTGGGGCTTAACGACCGCTCTTGCACCAACAAACAGATTAAGGATTTTGGCAAATTCTAACACATAGGTTCTAGTAAGGACTTTCCGTTTCAGAGTTGACCCAACGTGGCAAGAGTCCCCTTCGGATCCATCTTGTCGGAGCCAACCGCGTGATTATGGCGTTTAACCAAAATCCTCATTTATATCCCGGCTGGAAATACTCTTGGCTTTAGAGTGTTACCGGTTGAGTCGTCGCTTGGGTGAGTACTTTTTCCCCAAGGCAGGCCCTCTAAGATAAACAAAAGCGAGCAAAGACACAATCCGTAACTCGATCGATCTTTGATGGCACAAAGAACGAGAATGTACGCGAAAATGCCCCTACTCACACTCGCACAAGATTGTTCAATTTTTAAGCCCAAAATGAAGTGTTTCAAAGCAATAAAATGTATTTTGAGTGTTTCTCTTGCACCCTAGATCGCACGAAGCGCAAGGGGAGAGGATACGCACTCAAAAGACAAAACCACACAATTCAAACACTTGTTCGTTTTATAGCCTTCAAAGCAATTGTGTGATTCGTTTTAAGCACCAAATGAAATATGAAGATTGCTTGTCCAATTTTAGCCCAAATCAAAAAGCTAGTAAGTTTGTAAGGTTCAATTTTTAGCCCAAAGACAAAAAAAGTGATCTAATTGGTCTAAAACAGAAAACAAAGACAACAAATGGATGCTCTAGACTATTATAATAAGCATTAAAAAATGCTTTCTTTTTTTTTTTAGGTTCAAGTTCAATGATCCTTCTCCAATTTGAATGTTTATTCTAGATTTCTCAGCCTTGCTACACCATAATATTGCACCTGCAATAAGAATACAAAGAAATGTGTAGATTAAAAGTTGGAGATATGCAAATATTCTACCAATATATTTCCAAATCTTTGAAGTTTGATAAAAAAAACAAAGACTTTACAGTTTTGTCCAATGCATTAATTCGTTTTAAAAATAAATAAATAAAGACTTCACATAAGATATTGCAAACCTCAAACTCAATGACTTTTAATGTGTTAAATCTCCATTCAGTGATTTTTTACTTTTGAAATCTGTCAACAATATAAGTACCTCCTCGAAATTGCAACCAATCACCAGTCAATTCCCCACACAATAATCCAGCTATGATAATAAATGAGTGTATTTCAATTATCGATATTGTTTGATCTTGAATGTATTTCAGCTATTTTAATAATTGAAGCATGGACAACTTGCAATATAAGATATGATTTTCACTATAATATTGACCACTTTCAATTCAACTGTATCCTCATAAATAACGTGGCAGAGAAAACTGAAACAAGATACTTTGGATAAATATCAATACTTATGGGCATTTAGGTTTGCACGCTGGATTGCCCCTTCGCATTAACTATCCAATCAATATTAAATAAACGATCCCACCTCTAGAATGATGTCACACATCACTTGAATGAGGTACCTAACGGCTTCAATTCCCAGTGTTTGTGTTGCTGATGAGAAGCTATAGTAGAGGAGGAGCGGGTCCTCAAAGTCCAAAAGGTCGTTGCTTGTTTAATACCACTTGCAAGAAAGGGAGCCGCGTTCAAATATCAGCAGATGAGCTCATTCAACCTGTGCACAAAACCAAAGTATATTAAATGGTGTGTGTATTTTCAAGCACGGAAACTCCCACAATGCACCCTTCCTTCAGATATGAGACGTGTATTTTTAACAACAAAGAATGCAAACAAAATGAAGTTACCCGAGTCTCTCAACAGCCAAACACAGCATTTAATAGAAAGCATTGATTGGGGAAATGCAAAAATGAATAATCATGTTCAATAGAAATGTGCGCTGCCACCATCTCTTCGTAGGCATGATGGATGATGCGATTGATGTTTGATGACGATTAATGGGAGAATGGACTGCCGACAGTCTACCACCTGTCGCTTCTGACACTTAATATTGGCAAATCCACATCGAGCTATGTTTATAGACTTCAGATTTTGTCTTTGGAATCTCTTCACAGTTTTCAGCCAGCAAAAGTAATAACAAATTTGAAATTCACGCGCCCAGCAGTATTAATTCTGCAGATATTTATTTCATGCCACCTTTGACCAGCGTTTGCCTTTTGAAGGAATGTCATCAGTGTGAGTTAATGTGCTGGAGGATAGTTGTATGATGGTGACCAGCGCACAGTAGACTTGAGAAATCGCGCCCTTAAGTAGCCTCCCTAGGGTCCACTCCAATAATGATCCTTTGAAGCCGCTACAGTTCTTTCTTTGTCACTTTTAAAAGGGAACCTTTAATCTGCAGAGTACACGAGTTTAGGTGGAGCAATGGCAAACTAAACTCACCTCTCCCAAAGCAAGTTCTGTTAGTAACAAATGGAGAAATAATTAACTGTGAAGAAACTCAATGAATTCATCTTGATTGTCCATCGATTAAACAAATAATCTGCTTCATGTTAGTGGATCAATTGACTTAGCTTTTTTGTCAAAAAATGTCATAATATGTATGAACAGACAGTAAGGGCAACTGAGTTCTATGACATGATTGGTTAGCTCTTCAATAAAAACCAGACCGATAGGAAAGCACAAAGAAAGCGATTGAAAGCAAAGCAAAGTGGGCTCATGCTCATAAATGTTTCCTTCTTTACTGTTTCATTACGCCTCAAGGACTTTGGCTTGTTGTAAAGATGAATCCTATATGACTTCTTGTCAGGATATAATAAAACAGAGGATTACAAAAGCTTCTACAGATGCTTCACTATTCATTTAGGACACAGAACTACTATTTCTTCTACCGACTTCAAACATGGCAGCAATCATGGAAAATATGCAGTGCTCCTTGCCAATAGGCTCGCTGCAAAATTTGAAAATAGTCATCGGGGTGTTTCAAGAGCCGATGTGAGTCTTTCCCTGTACATGCTGGAGTCAGATTTTTATTTTATTTTTTTAATCAGTAACATGCATAAAAGAAATCAGACCTTAATACATGAATCGATATGAATCCTTCTTTCATTTTAATCTCTCCAAGAGGTGAGATTGGAAAATGTGGGAGGATGTTGGGCAACTTCCTATCACGAATAAGTTGACTACGCTGAGAATAGCTTCGTTGGATTAAGGATAGAATTCTTTATTTGCCTCATGTATCGTCACATGCTATTCCCAATAATATTGCTAATGAATTTGCAGGCGGATGTTTAAAATCTGACAAAAATTTATTCTAGATTTTAAAGTCATTCTAAATTTTATTGTTCTTAATGAAACTGGAACACGGCTTTCTAAACTTACATAACACATTCAGAAGTTCAAAACAATAGACCAGATATGGCAGTAGAAAATGCATGATATAGCTTTCAATAAAGAAAATGACATTTAGAAAACGTCAATAACTTATTGCACTTACTAAATTCCAGCCTTTACAACAATATACCATTAGTTTGCATAAACGAAAATAATAACCGTATGCTTAGGCCCTCCCTCTAGCGCCATTTTGTGGACATCAAAATCTGCAAAATGTGGTTAGAAATCCAACAATAAAAACCTGCAGAATCGTTAGTATTTCAACAACAAATCAAGATATTCAACATCCTTATGAAATAATACATCATGTTCAAAATGCAAACAAATGACAAAGGATCTAAAGCAAAAGCATAAGAAAACATGATGCAAACTATCTCATATTGGATTGGTGTCACATGTGCGAGTGACCCTTTCCCAATCCTTGATAAAAAGCTCAAGATGATGAAATGCTATGAAGATGGAGATGATAAATGGACAAGATAAGTTCTCAAAGAGAATGACCTTGCATCAAATTGTGGAGATGATGGATTTGTGAAGAGATTGTGGAGGATTTGCTTGAGGATGATGCACCTATTTAAAGATTTTCAAAATGTTGAATGTTGAAGAGGGACCAATGTGGGATAAAAATCAAGCCAATGATAGAAGGACACTTGTCACCATGTGATTAGTTAATGTGTGTGCAAGATTTGGGAAGAGTGCCCAAGAGGGGGAACTTTTGAATTCAAATTTGCAATAAATTTTGAGAGGGGGACAAGAAAGAAGAGCAATAAATGCCCTGTTTGACTTGTCATGTTGAGAGAAAATGATGTTTTTTAATAAATCAATAAAATTGATTTATTGTGCAAGTGGGATGGGATTAGCCTTAGATTAGGATTAGATTAATTTAATGATGATTATGCTGATTTAATGCTGATTAACTGATTTGACCTTCAAGACTTAAATTTCTGATTTATTTAAATCATAAATGATGGAAATGCATTATGATGGATGTTTGATTTAAATAAAGTCCTGATTTATTTGATGAATGGAATATGATTATGCATGATGTAAATTTGACATGTCTACAGGTCCTATGACTTAGAAAGACGCCTTGTGAAGGTCATTCAGAACAAGTGAGAAGCTAAGGAAACCCACATGGAGCAGCCCGCAGGGGCGGATCCACACTGCTCGAAGGATGCCAATTTCAAAGCATGAAGGAAAATAACTTAGGAATTTTTGCACAAGCCTAAGGCCTTGAAAATTTGAGGGTAGTAATACATGGTCGACTCAAAGTGACTCTTTTAAGGTTCCTTTTCCACTTAGGGCTCAAAAATAGGGGGCACACAAAATGAGGCAGCAAAAAAGTGACCCGACAAAGCAACAAGGAAGAGGGTCGTCATTCCAAATAGGGCGTGTGTGCTACAAGAACAATAGGTGGCATGGGAACCATCATTGGGGATTAAAGGATCATGATGGAGTTGATGATGACTTCCATTTTCCAAAGGTTCTCACATTTATATCATGCTTTCTTCTATTTTTTGATTATGATGTAACTATATATGTAAAATATATTTTAGTCCTATTTGATGTATTTTTAATTATATGATTTAGTAGACCTCTCTTCTTGATATGGATTGTAACCCAAAGATAATGGATAGTGTAATTATTCCTAATTATGTGACTCAGTGTTGGAACTGAGCATGATCATTTTAAGTATGTTTATGCATATGTAACGTATTGGTAAAATGAACTTAGGAACGTTCAATTTGGGTTTAAAATGAATTTAGGAATGTTTTTTTGGGTTTAAAATGAAAGTAAGTGTCTTGGAGTATTCTTGGATGGAGTTGCCAATTCGTTGTCTATTCATCCTAAGAGCTCATTCCTTAAGTGTGGTATCATTCAGGACACTCTTGTAGCCTCTTGTTAGACCTTTTAAAAACCAAAATGTGTTGTACATTTTAATTTTAGTGTTTTCTTACTTAGGGTGGGAGTTAGGGGTGTTAGGTTGGTGTTAACACTCCTACCTACTTTCTCTTTCACTTTTCAATGATGCCTAATGATCAAGGAAATTGAACTCTTCATTTGACCCCAAGTATTTTTTGGTGTTTTTGAGTTCCTAGGGTGTTGTAGGAACACTTAGGTGGTTCCTTAGTTCTTGGGAGGTCTTGGAGGTCATTCCATAACTTATGAGGAATCTCATTTCCTTGGACACTAGTGCCCTTATAGGGACACCAACGCAAGAAAAATGTGTTAGAGACACAAGCACCAAAATGGAATCAAGCGCCATAAATGGACACAAGAACCCTTGTAGGACAACAATGTTGGGTGCTAATGTCCCATGATGCATTATTTTGTATCCTTTTTATTGGTATCAAGTACTTGAAGGCCTCATATGGGGAAATTTTTTGAATGGAAGTTGTTACCCATGGCCTTATGAGTCTAGGGGTGTTTGGAGCATCTTCCTATGTGTTGTCATTGGGAAGTTACAACATCTCCTTACCTTATGAAGTATTTTTTTTCCAAGAAGTGACCCATTGTTATTCTAGTTAGTGAAAAATTGGTGCCTCCTAGTTAGGCAATATCTTGTGGAGATTTTCCCTTGTGTTTAGATTTTCTAACATTCCCAAAATTTACCCCTAGAATTTACTTAAGTTTTAACTTGGAAAAGTAAATAACACATGCTAAAGATCGTGTTCCTAATTTTTTTCCTTTTCATTATTATAAATGAACTTTATGCATATCCTTGCATGAATATAATAATTATTAAATAAAATATAATGAATGAAATACATCTTTCATATACAATTTCTAAAATTATCCATCATCATACACATGTACAATATCATATCTTTAAATAACACAATGGTTAAATGTTTGAGGTGTCCACCTATGGATCTGCACTTCCTCTATTTCGTAAGACTCGACAACCAACTGCATGAGGGAGAGCATCACCCAAGTGCTTTTTCACCAACCACAAACTTACTACAGCCCCCTACACATATACCTAAGTGATAAGATGGCCCTACCCTTCAATGAAGAGATTGGTAGGTAAATCATAATATTACACATCTGAGTATCTCGTGTTGTGTGTCCTACAAATCTAGTATGGCCATACACTAGATCCCTTCCTAAAATAATGAATCTAAAAACTAGAATTTAATCCTACACCATAGTGAAATGACAGTTATAAGAAGTGGCATTTGCACTTACTCTAGCCAAATATTCTATATGTATAATGTAGAGGAGGGGGACCGACTGCTCAAGACCCTAGGTCGTGGGAGGGTCTAGAACAATCATTTACCCTTATCTACCTCACACTTAATATTGTTTAAGGTAAGCTCAATATTTTAGAAGGGTGAAAAGGAAGGGAAATTAATCTACCACTATCCTTTTTTCAACCCGAGAAGTTTAGGGAATCAGGTAAACAAATTCTTGAATCTAGATTGTAACCTAGGTAGCTCTCTGCTAGAGGACCTTAGTGCAAAAGACACAAAAAAATGCAATGCGTTGGCATCCCAGTCGGGTACTAGCATGCATACAAATAGAAAGTACAAAGGACAATCAAGACTTAACAAATAAATCACCAACTACTTGATAAATAGAGTTTTATATAATCATAGAAAACATAAAATAACTAAACTACTGAAATGAGGAAAATAATACTTTAACTTAAGAAGATAGAAGTTGATGAAACAAAAGGTGGTAAAAATGCAATTCACAGTTGGTCCAACCTCCCACAAGCTCCACATGATTAAGAGTACCTACACATAGTAGAATGGGGACAAATGTCAGGGTTATTTTAGGGATTTCCATAGAAAAACCCTCATTTAAGTGTTCCCACCTCCACGGACAACCAAGATAGCCACAATAGAGAAAATGTGATAAAGAAAGTATGGAAAGAAAGAAATTCCACGTAATGCTACTAAAAATATGCTATGTAAATCAAATAACAATGCTAAATAAGATGGATATCACCTACCAAACAAGATTCCCTCAAGCACGTGAAGGGAGATGTGAGCTCGCAAGCATGTAGATGTTATTGTTGCCACAACAACAAGAGTGAAAACCAGCAAAGAGATGCCTTGGAGCTTCAGCAATGGAGAATGTTGTGAAAATGGAGTATGTAGCAACAAGTGAAGTTCAATAAATGTCTATCCATTAAAGAAGATCAAATGAATGGAAAGATAATCTTTTTAGGATGAATAGAAGCCCAAAAGAGCTATTTGAGGTTGGTCAAGGGTGCAGGGGCATTACACTTCATCGGCAATGGAGAAGTGTAACACCTCTGTAGATTCCAAAGGAAGGAATCCTGTGATAGTGGTAGCACACCACATAGATGTCTACATGTCATGCTAGCATCCTTGACAAAAATTCCCCCACCAACACTATGGACAGCTACCAAGTGGGTGGAAAGTGAATGGATGAAGTGGAAAAGCATTGTTGAGTTTATTTTTTCTATGGTGAAGGGTGTAAATGGGGAATTTGAAAGGGGTAAAAATTCACTCCATTACATTTTTCCCCCACTTTAGCAAGCATATGTGCTACTAGATGTGAGGTAAAGTAAATCAAAAGAGTTCAAAGAAAGTATACCTGAACCGTCAAGGAAGTAGATAGCAATTTGACCCACCCAAAACTACAAAAAGAGTAGATGGCTCCACAGGTCCTCAGACCTAAGGATAGTTAAAAAAAATGCATCACAGATCCATAGACCTACAGAAGGGTGAACAAAAGAGGTTTTGTAGGTGCTCAGCCCTACAGAGATGAACAAACAGATCTCACAGGATGTAAGCACTTCACAAGTCCTTAGACTTGCGAAGGAGGTGCCTCCTAGGTGCTCGGTCCTGAAGGAAGCTAGATGTAAGACACTCTACAGAGTTTGATGGGGCCTTATAGGTACTCAATCCTACAAGGATGATTGAAAAGAAACTTCACAAGCACACTTGCAAAGCAACATGTTAATCACAGATAAAACATGTTACATAAAAAGAAGCCACACAAGTAGACAAGCAGACAGTCATGCAAACAATCAAGAATTGGAGGAAGCTTTCAAAGGGTACCCTTGGGAGGGAACCCTTCAAAAGGAAAGGGTCCCACTCATGGGACACTCAGTTTGAAAGAGATAAAGTTTTTAAAAGAGATAATTTTTTGCCAATGATTCTAGCATCAAGGAATCCTTCTGAAAAAATGCTCCCTCACAAGGGAAAGTTTAGATTCTATCTTACGAATTCATGATAAAAGAAAAAATTGTCTAGTGATCCATGTTGAAGAATTCAAGTTTTGAAAAATAAGGACTTTCAGTGAGGGATTTTCTAGCCACCGAATGCACCTTCTAAAAATTGAAGTAGTATGATAGCCCCCCCTTAGGATGGTGTGTTTAAAGAACAAAGGCACGTGACATCCTAAGGAGAGAGAAGCAAGAATGAATGTGATGTTATGGCCAAAAAAATTTGATGAGATGTAATAGTGGTAAAGTTTTCCCACACACAAGGGACAACACATAAACACCACAACATCATGAAGCAAGCAAAGAAGAGCGAAAGATAAAAAGAAAGGATAAACAATGACATAACAGACAAGAGACATGGGGATCTTATATTTCAAGGTTAGAGCTACTCATAAATATAGATAGATAAGTATAATAATATATAAATGAACTTTCATCAACCCCCTACTATATCATACCATGTGAAGAAAGTCACATGAAAATAGAAAATTGGGTCAACATGGAAAGGAAGCCTAAATTCCACCAACACTTTTCATCATCCCCAATTATCAAAATTCAAAGCATAACAAAGAGAAGAATGATGTGACAAATAGAAGAATTTTTATGATGCATAAACACTCCTGTATCCAAGCACCTATGAGGTTGACAAGACTCCTCCAGGAACACATAAAACAAGTATGGGGGAACACACCACACACATACACTCTCTAATCTACAGATAAAGAACAGGTACCCCTAGTCCTCATCAACCAAGAGGTCATCATTCTCCCAATCTGGATCACTATAAGGGGAGGGTGGATGATCCTATAAGGGTGGGATAACAAGGGGGTACCATCCAACTCTCCTACAACAAGATCCAAGAAAGAGACCTCCCCTTGAGGTCCTCTTCACTTAGTTCCTATGAGGTAAATGTCAAAAATATTGCAAAGATCACTGAAAATGTCGAGACACCATCTATAGAGTTGAACATGCACTTTATAGGACTGCCATGTTTCAACTTAGCAATGTAGAACCTATGTCATTAGGACAACACAAGGCAATGTAGAACCAACCTCTAAAGAAGTAAATCCCTTCTTCTAACCCCCATTTCAAGTAGGGTCATCCCCCATCTTTCACTTCATTGGAGAATGCGAGATCCCCACATATAAAGCAAAAGGAAAGGAGGAAGAGGAGAAAATCATGGCAAACACTACCAAAGTATTCGACATGTCCATGGGTTTAGAAAAAGATGGGATGTCCAATAGGGACATTAGAAGAGGAGGATCAATCAAAGGAGTAATGAATACTTGCACCCTCTTGGGGTGAGGATCATTCATGCTTGTAGGGGAGCCAGAACCAAAATTGAGGTGGACGGAACTGAAGTAGGAGTGGAAGAGGAGGACACAACAGAAGTTGTCGAAGTAGGAGTTATTGGATCCCCTTCCTTCTTATACAAGGAAACTCACTTAGTATCCTTCCTCTGACACTTACACTCACACACAAGGTGGTTTCTACGGCTCCAGGAGCTAGAGACTGCAACCTAAGAAGGAGTGGAAGGCTCCTGCTTAGCCATCAGATTATCCGTCACAACTATTTCTAGCATTGGGATTGACTCCTAGAAGGGAACAAGAGGAAGAGATGGAGAAGCAGATACAACACCAGAGGGGGGAGAAGTCTTGAGTGCCTTAGTGATGGGCCTCTTCCCATTCACTACCTCAAAGATAGGAGCAGTAGGATGCCACAGATGCTAAGACATAGAAGTTGCTCCATGGGGACCCTTCCCCTTACCATACAAAATGGGCTAAGGCACCGTGGGTAAGACAAGAAGTTCAAATGATTGATGCTTGGCCTTCTGCCAAGAAGGAACCATCGAAATCCCCAAGAAATGTATAAGAGTGGAAGTTGAAGGCACCACAGTAGGGCAAGAGGAAGCAACAGGTGGAACTATAGAGGAGGAAGAAGAAGCACCCTAATTGGAATTCTTCTCCTCCCTTTTTCAAGTGGCAAAGGTAGCTTTATGCTATGCTATCATGGAAGCTTTAACTGGATTGGGATAGGGAGAAGGAGGGTAGGTCACTTTAGGTGTTATTTCCCCCATTCTTGTATTTCACATAAGTTCAACACAATAGGTTTGTCCTAGGAGGGAGCAGACCAAGAGGGTCAGGCTAGAAGTGATCAAGTAAGTAGCCCTCATGCACTACCATCAATTTATAACCGGTGTCATGGACTACACGCACAAAACCCTCATGAGAGAAATTCAAGCACTTATGGATGATCGAGGGAACAAAATTCATGGAAAATAGCCATGGAGTGCCTAGTTTCACTCTAAACAATTTAGACCCTAGGATAATATCAAGGAGTGAATTCATAGTCCTAGGCCCAACGAAGACTGACAAGGTGATAGAACTAATGGGAGGGATGGAAATCCCATCATATGTACATATAGTGCTTCTAGACTCATCATATCCATCCTTCTATAAAAAATTTATCAACATGATCTCCTCTATGATAACATTGAACCAACATGTAGGGTCAATTAGAACACTAGTTACGGTATTCCCATTGATACGTGTAGGAATGTAAAAAGGGGATGGTTCTCTATTACCATTCATCAGAAAATCCTGCAAGGTAAATTTAATAGTAGGAGATACGCTGATAGGTTATGTAAATGGGATGGGTAGATGCATAAAGGAATCCATCTCTACGTACACTAGAAATGACTTTCATAGAAGCCCCAAGGGTTCAACAATTAGATAGTGGCCTACTCAAGGTTTCACTTCGTAATGCTTAGGAATTCTTCTTAGCTACACCACTAGGGATCATAGGTTGGGTTGCAAGACTAGGTTCCTTGCCACACTGAAATCCACTACACTCCTAGAACATGAGGTAAGAGTCTTTCAACACTACCAAATGGAACCAAAATAGATTCACATTAGGTTCACCAAAATGTAGAGGAGGGGGACCAACTACTCAGGACCCCAAGTCACAGGAGGGTCTAGAACAATTAGTTGCCCTAATCTACCTCATGCTAAATATTGTTTAAGGTAAGCTTAATTTTTTAGGAGGGTGAAAAGGAAGGGAAATTAATCTACAACTATCCTTTTGTCAACCCGAGAAGTTTAGGGAATCAGGTGAGAAAATTCCTAAGTCTAGACTGTAACCTAGGTAGCTCTCTACCATAGGACCCTGGCATAGAAGATAGATGACAATGTAGTGCACTGGCATCCCAGATGGGTGCTAGAGTCTATACAGATAAAAATTATGAATCACAATCAAGACTTAATAGAAAACTCACTACCCTGATAAACAAAGTTTTATATAATGATAGAAAACATAAAACAATTGAACTATTGAAATGAGGAAAATAATACTTTAACTTAAGAAGATAGAATTTGATGAAACAAAAGGTGGTAAAAATGCAACTCATGATTGGTCCATCCTCCTAAAAACTCCACACGATCAAGAGTACCTACACATAGAAAAATAGGGAAAAATGTTGGGGCTATTTTAAGGCTTGCCATAGTTAAACCCCCATTTCAGTGTTCCCACCTCCATGCACAACCAAGATAGCCATAATAGAGAAAATGGGATAAAAAAAAATTATGGAAAGAAAGAAATTCCACACAATGATAACAACAATATGTTATGTAAATCAAATAATGATGCTAAATAAGATGGATATCACCTCCCAAACAAGATTCCCTCAAGCATGTGAAGGGAAATGTGAGCTTGCAAGCTTGTAGATGCTATCGTTACTGCAACAACAAGAGTGAAAACCAGCATAGAGATGCCTTGGAGCTTCAACAAAGGAGAATGTTGTGAAAATTGAGTATGCAACAAGTGAAGTTCAAGAAATGTGTGTCCATTAAAGAAGATCGAATGAATGGAAAGATAGTCTTTTTAGGATGAATAGAAGCCCAAAAGAGTCATTTGAGGTCATTCAAGGGTGCAAGGGTGTTACACTTCATCACCAATGGAGAAGTGTAATGTAATGCCTCTATAGATTCTAGAGGTAGGAATCCTATCAGGACAACAACGCATCATGTAGATGTTAGCATGTTGCACTAGCATCCCCGACAAAAATTCCCCCACTGACACTATAGACAATTGACAAGTGGGTGGAAAGTGAATGGATGATGTGGAAAATCATCATCAAGTTTAATTTTTCTAAGGTGAGGTGTATAAATGTGGAATTTTTGAGGGGTGAAAATTCACTCCATTACATATAATAATTCCACTTCCTATGAGTAGAGTCGTATATTCACCCACCCTTAGTTTGGAAACAAAAATTATCCATTGAACCTCTTGGTATACAATCATAACAAAGTTTAACACAAAGTGATAAAATTACATAAATACTTCATAGAACCTAAGACTTGACGTAACCACTGGTTATCCCCATTACATACGTGTAATATCTAGGTTTTAGGCATCTACCTTAATTCAACATGGGTATCCCAATCCTATGGATTAACTCGCCCTAGTCTCATAAGGTTTATATCATTGTGAGAATATTTTTTCTATATTCAAATAATATTTCTATCATATAAATATTATTATCATAATATTATTTACCCTATGTCCCATCATAATAATAATTCAACTTATTACAATCATCAAGATCAATCAAGTAACTAATTCAAAATAATCAAAAATGATATTATAAATAATCCATTAATAGCTCATTTCCTAATGCTCATGATCAATTCAATCACACTCTATATTGAATTCCCAATTCAACTTCAACCAATGAAGAACTCAAACATCCATCTATATCTTTCCATAAGAAATTACATAAAATAATTGCACAATAACAGGCATCCAAAATTCCTTTTAAAATTCAAAATAAAAATAAAGAAATAGAAACAGAAGAAAATAGCAAGCATGCCTGGAAATAATGCTTCCAACAAATGAATCTAGTAACTCTATGAATAAATCTACTTACAGTCTCCTATGTAATCAGCTTCACAATCTAGCTTCAACTCAATCTAGTAATGAAGGAAAACTCACTAAAATATTACTCTCAAATCAAACAATTATCTACTCTTTATCTCACAAAATGAACACTCAAACTTGCTCTCACAGAAAATACAACTCAAACTGGCAACATATAATTTAGCTCAAGATTGAACAACAACAAATGAAGTGCAACTCTCATTTTACAAAGAAATATGAGAAATCTAATGCTACAAATATGCTAACTTCTACACCACCTTTTCCTAATATTTTCCACATCTCAAATAGAAAATAAGAGTCCAAATCTCATACTAATGCTTGGAAAATCAGTTGAAAAATTGGGTTACTATTTCTCACTTTGTTGGTAGAAAAAATATTGCATTAAATTGACACATACATAATCCTTTGGATTCTCTATTTTTGCTTCTAAAGTTGAGTCTACTTGCATCAACCTATTCATCTCTTTTACTAAGTCAAAGCTTGGAAAAAATGACATCAATCTGACAATACATTTCTTAATCCTTTTTGACTTCTTGTCATAGCTTCTAAACTTCCAGATGTTGCACCTAACAATGGTGACACCTCTCAAAAAAAATTATGGTATAACTTACAAGTATTTGAGTTATATTATAACTCTTCTTTTATGTGATTTTCATCACTATCTTGTGGTTTTTATATCAGCCCATTTCATGGCCTTTACTTTGAATTACTTCCAATGTTATTTGTTGTGCATATCACATGGAAACTATAATATAGGATAGCCATATCAAATAATATATATAATATGTATATTATAGTAATTATTCATTATTATAATATAAATATTAATATATAACACATAAATACTGATTATAATATACTTAATATAAATAATCATTACTATATATATATTATATACGTACATATATATAAATATTACAATCTATTTATTTATATATATACATATATATATGTATATATGCATATACTTTAACATATATACATGCATTATCATCATTTTAATATAATGATTATATATAATGTAACATATATATATATTCATATTAAATACATACATATACATATGACAATCAATCACACACATATTATATTTCTATGCAAGGGTATATGTAGGCATTTATTTCTATGTAAGATCATACATGCATATGCTCATATGTGTACGTCGTTGACTATATATACATGTATATTTAATATACATATATACGTACCCATATACATATAATTAACCATTCATAATCATTCAAATATCACAACTCATCAAAAAGGTATTTAACATCATGACTCAAATTGATAAGACAATCACAAAGGAATCATAAGCAACAATCCCTAACATACCTATCAATCAAAAAGGATAACAACATGACTCAAAACATACTAAAATTAACTCAACAAAGTCACTTTACCTAGTGTAGTATGTGTGTGTAGATACTTAGATGATTATGACCATGGTTCCCATACAAATTCCTTCTCCGAGGTGATACTCTCCCTCTCCTATTGGAGGGTTCAATCATTTCTTGCATCCAAGTTCAACATGAATGAAGTTAGACGATAACATAAAAATTATATTGTGTATTCATCATTTAAGCATTAAAAAGAAATAACATCATATTACATATTCATACATCTCATTTATCTATCAAAATCTATTAAAAACATAATCATACATTATAAGATTTTTCACCCATAAAAGGAATAATATGTGGTAATAACAAGATTTTAAAGAATGTGGTGTCACATATCACTCCCTTAAGAATCATTGTCCCCGATGATTTGAAGTAACAAACATAAACCAAAACATAGCATAACATAAAATAGATTGTATCTAAGAATTCTCAAAATCTTGCACAATAAAATGAAATTGTTGCTTCATCTCTAGATAATCTTCCCAGGTAGTGGAATCTTCAGCATATTGATCCCATTGAACCTTGCATTGGGGAACCTCTCCATTGCATAGGTAAAGGCTACAGATTTTGAGTATTTAGAGAGGCTTGATTATTATCACCCCTAGATCTTGTACCCATAAAGCATTCCAATCAATAACATAATTACCTCATGGTATATACCTTTTTAGATATGACACATACAAGACATAATGCATCCTGGAAAGAGCTAGTGGCAAAGCAATTTGATCAACAATAGGTTTGATTTCCTCAAGAACCTCAAAAGGACCTACAAAATGTAGAGCCAATTTGGATGACTTTCCAAACTTGATCAAGCTTTATGAGGCTTGAATCTTAAAAAAACCTTTTCTACAATTGAAAATTTTCTAGGAACACGCCTAGTATCTGCATAACTTTTCTTCCTATCATTTGCTTCTGCTAACCTTTTCTTTATCAAGTTAACTTTCTCCTCCATTTTTTATAGTATTTTAGGCTCGAGACTAATTCTATCCTCTAGCTTATCCCATCTTATAGAAGTTCGACACTTTTTTCCATACTATTCTTCAAATGGAGCCATCTTAATAGTGGAATGATAGGAGTTATTGTATGAAAATTCTACTAGTGGTAAGTAATCTTCCCATTTGTATTGTTGATCCATGCAATCAATTCTTAGTAGATCTTCCAACACTTGGTTTACTTTCTATTTGACCATTAGTTTTTGGATGGTATGCTAAAATTATATTCAATTATGTCCCAAGAAAGGAATAAGTTTTTTCCAGAATCTCGATGTTACACGTGCATCCCTATCTGATATTATCTTTTTTGAGACTCCATGTAACCTAAACACCTCTTGCACAAATTTTTGAGCTATGGTAGAAGCTCCATCTATCAAGTTCCCTAAAATGAAATGTGATACCTTGGTAAGTTTATCTACTACCACAAGAATAATGTTATGCTTATTCCTAGACATAGGGAGTCCTTGCACAAAATCCATACTAATCACTTTTCATTTCCTTTTTGGAATCTCATGAGGGTATAATAGTCCTATTGGGTGATGATGTTCTGATTTCACCCTTTGGTACTCTAAACAACTTGATACAAACCTGTAGAGTAGAAAAATGTGCACCTTTATATTTTCACATTATGTTTGGGTCCCTTAATTAAATTGGACTTAATTAAGCCTCTAATTGACCCAATAATGCATTTAAAATCCTAATTAATCATGTTTTCTGAAAGGGGAACTTGTATCAAACAGTTGCAAACATTAATTTACACATCTTGGAAAATATGTGTCATAGGTTTAAGGCCTAGGACCCATTCGCCCAAGGGAAAATGGGTCCTCCTTAGAATTAGGACCCCAATTTAAAAAAAATTGGCGGTATTTTATTGATCCCAATTCAGGTTACAATTGTCTGATTTTGAATTTTAATTGTCAAGAAATTAGAAAATCACCTATAAATACAAGGTTATTTTATCAATTCAACATTAGGAAACAAGAGGGAAACTTTCACAGGAGAAAATATTATTGTCAAGAGCATTGAAGAGAAAATTTATCAAGCATCTACAACAACATTCAAGATCTCAAGCATCATGTCAAAGTTATTTTCATTCATGCATGTTTTTGGAGCTAACATTGTGATGTAGGCTTCAAACATTCAAGTCTAAATTCATGCTTCAAGATCAACATCCAATCAAGCCATTCATGAAATATCAAGACCTTAGAGATATTTTTTATACTTTAGTCCTCGAAGGATCTCCATTCAATGGTTTGGTGAGTTTCAACAAGCTAATATTCATTCATCATTCCTTCCTTTCATTATTGTTTCATTTCAAGGTTTAATTACCAAAATGGGGTTTTACCAAGGCAAAACCCCATTCACCAAAAAACAAAAAAAAATTCCCTCTTATGTATGTGTAGGTTGATAGGTGAAGAAAGGATTGAAATTGAAAATCTCAAAAGTGCAAAATTACAAAAGTTGTCAAGACCATGAAAACGTAGATCTTAAATTTGTTTTTGACATTTTTGTAGTGAAACCTATGGGAAAAGGAATCTTAGATCCATCACTAGAGGCTCCAGAAAATTGAGGAAATTTTTTGTACAAGGACCTATTCGACATTTCAGGGTGTTTTGCAACACTTTTAGTGATAAGTTTTTAGTGTCTTACCTTCTTCAAATCTTTCAGAAGTTTGTTGTTTCTGTTATTATTATGCTTCATCTACATGATTTAGGTCTTAAATTACATATTTGAGTTCACTTGGTATTTATTTTTATCTCCCAAAAGTATTGTTAAGGTAGATTTTACCCTGTCCTCAATCATAAGAAAATTTCAAGATATCCCATAGGGTTGACTCACCTAAGGGCTGAAAGTAAATTCTACCATTGGGGGATCTCATTTCCTAATGAAATAGAAGAAATATAGGTTCATTACATGCTATTTTTCTCATTCTATTTTTATTAAATTCTTGGTGAAACCTTATTTTAAAAGAATCTATTTTTCTATGTTTCATTTTGGTGAACCCAACATTCTTGTACACTATAATTTTTTTTCTGATTTGGGTTCATTTAAACCATAGATATAGGATTTTCATTAGTTTTCATTTCATTGAATGGTTTTCATTTCATCCAGGGTTATTAAAATTGCATTAGTTTGCATTTCATCTAGGGTTTTAAATTGACATTTTGCATTGTTTAAAATTTTAAAAATTGCATACAAATCATATTTATTTTGCATAGTACTTTCATATTAGTGTACTTTCAGTCATTTAAATTGTAAAATTTAGTCAAAATTTCATTTCAAAAATTGGTCATTTTGTTCATCATTTATCCCTATTTTCACTTGCATTTAGACACCAAAATCTGGAAAAAAAATTGTCACAATAACCACAAATTATAACCTAGAATTTGGATTTTTCATTTTTTAAAACCCTATACAAGGACCCATTCACCCTTGGGTGAATGAGTCCTTGAGGGAACATCAAAACTAACTTTTTTCTAAGCATTTTTGTTGTCTTGTGCACTTCCTAGATCCGCTTGTAAACCATTGTTTCAATTTGTCAATTTTTGGGAATTTTTGTTTTATGCATTAGATCTAATCATCCATTTAATTTATCCATTTTAAATCATTCCACATTTATTTCAGTATTGAAAATATTTAGATCTATAGGATAATTGTTTACATTTATGAAGCATTTCATAATTTGGATAGATTACTTTTCATTTTTAGCACACACTCAAAATTCACAATGTTAGTATATTTCCTTTTTAAGTATGCCAAGAAAAAGCTCATTAACAA
The DNA here is from genome assembly GCA_007258455.2 of Sequoia sempervirens. NCBI lineage: Eukaryota > Viridiplantae > Streptophyta > Pinopsida > Cupressales > Cupressaceae > Sequoia > Sequoia sempervirens. The sequence goes on along the minus strand of VDFB02000017.1, from coordinate 506,595,814 downwards.
GCATGTAAGTCATTCTCCTAATATATTTCCTAGTTTTGAGTTTCTCTTATTGCAAGAGAGTGAAATTGTAGACACATTCATTAATTTTGCATTTCCAATCCTTCACTCATCCCCTAACATCTCTCCTATTTGTGAGGATGCTTTGATACAAGAGGATGCAAACATATATAATTATGATAACCATAGTTGTTCTTCTCTCAGTACCTCTCCTACTTGTGATGAAGGTATCTTTGTGAAAGAAGATCCAATCATTGAGAATCATAAAAATATTGTTTTTCCCTCTCCCTCTACTTCTCCCACTTGAGAAGATATTATGACACAAGAAGAAGAGATCATTGACACATTTTCATATCCCACTTGTGAGAATGTTTTAGTGAAAGAGGATAAAATCATGGAAAATCATGACAATCACATTTTTTCTTCACCCAATCTCTCTCCTATTTGTGAAGAAGATATTTTTGTTTTAGAAGATCCACTCATGGAGAGTCATGATAATCTTGTTTCTCCCTCTCCCAATACTTCTCCCACTTGGGAATATATCAAGAAATAAAATCATAATTGTTCTTCTCTAGATACCTCCCCTACTTGTAATGAATATCCAATCATGGAATGTGATGAACATCTTGTTTTCTTCTCTCCTAAAAATTCTCCTACTAGTGAAGATATCATGGTGCAAGAAGATGATAGAATTGATACATTTCTTTCAAAAAATAGTAATTTGGCTTCCTTAGATGAAGATGATAAGGTGACATCATACTTCCCCTCGCTACAGGATCATCAAAATGAGGATAATTTTGTTGAGGTTTTGAATGTTAGATCTCCCTTGATTATTAGACCTCCTAAGAGTCCTCTAATCATTAGACCTCCTATGAGTCCTCTAATTCTTGAACCTCTCAAGAGTCCTTTAATTATTGTGCCTCCCAAGTCATCATCTAAGCCACTTATTATCATAAGACGACCACAACACCAACCAAAAACTCTAGGAGTTATCTTAAATTTTGCAAGGCAACTTAATAGTAACAATATTTTGAAGCAACCGAGTTATCATACCATTACTCATACATATAACACAAGGAATAATAGGCAACCACAAACCATACTTACTTCATTACCATTACCTCAACCTATTTTCCTAGTGCTTCTCATTTGTCTTTGCACAATGGAAAGGAGTATGATCTTGTAGAACAACTCAAAAACACTCTTGCTAAGATTTATTTATGGGATCTTATTCAAGCTTCACCTAATTACCATAACATGCTTCAAAGTGCCTTACAACAAGTTGTTATCCCTCCTAGTGCACAACCAAATGATGTAGAAACCCTAATTCAAGGAATGAACTTGATCAACTTAAACATTACATTCCATCAAGATGAGTTACCTCCATTAGAAGTGCAAAAACAAAATGATGCTTTGATGATAGTGGCTAAAATTAATAAGTGGGGGATACAATAAACTCTCATTGACAATGGTTCAGTGCTTAATTTTTGTAGTGTAAACCTTCGCTATAGGATTAGAGTGGAAAAAATAAAAATTCAACCAAACTCTTTATTTATATGTGGTTTTGATAATGTGGGAAAGCAACCTCTTGGCATGATAATGTTACCTATGAGAGTTGAAAAAGTTACATTGCAAACTCCTATCCATGTCATGATTGGTAATATTTCATATAATATTCTCTTAGGTTGAACTTGGCTTCATGCAATGAATGAGGTGCCTTCAACATTACATATTCTAGGGAAATACACTTATAACAACAAGGTTTATATGATAAAAGTTGATCCTGAGCCTAAAATTTGCTTACAATTTGAAAAAGGAATGACAAATCCTCTTTCAACATTAACACCAACTACAAAATTGGAACCTTTACAAGTTGAGGATAAGGATAAATGCCTTTCACCCATGACAATGTTGTCAGAAGATGATTGGGGATCATTAGATTTCACACCTAATTTCAATGGGAAACCCAAGATTATATAATTAAAGTCAAAAAGGGAGAAAGAAGTTGTTATAATATCAACATAGGCTGGGTCATCAAAAGCATGTGAGTCCACAAACTTTAGCAAAGAAGAGGAAAACAAAAATTATACATCCACATATGATGAGTGTGATCATGAGAAACCATCAAATCCAAAATAAATGGAAAAAATTTATGGAAGAGATTATGAACTTTTGAAACAACTTGGTTATAATGGAAAAGGATGTGATGCTAGAGAACAAGATATTTGTATTCCTATAGAGCCTAACACACAAGAAACAACTAGTGGTCTTGGTTATTGTCCCTCGAAAGAAATGAAAGAATCAAAGAAACCTTTGCTTAATATCAATGTCATCACACAAGACACTCCTAGGAAATATTTAAACACATGTCTTAGTAATGATTGGGGTCCATTAGATTTTACACCCTCCTTTAAGGGAGAGTACAAAATCTCACAATCTAAAGAGTCTTGTGTGTGTATGACACCTTGTACCAAGCAAGAAATATCTTTGTCACAAATGAAAGGAACATCTACTATTGATCAAGAGAGTACCTTGTCGAGGCTTCTTCAAGCCTCCTTGATACATCTCCCTTCAAGAACACAAATGAAATTCTATAACAAGAGTTTATTTTGTGCATATTATTGAGTGCATGGTCATTCAGTAATGAATGTAAGGCTTTGAATGATAAAATTCAACATCATAAGTGATGAGGGCACAACCCGAGACACAGAAAATAACCCACAAACAAGAGAATAATTATATTATTCAGAAAATGGAACTTCTTAAATGCAGAGGATCTCAAATCCCCAAGTTTTACAACACATGCAAGTTACAGAAAGCTATAGAATCACACTTTCGCAATATGCAAGCTTGTCCCCAAAAAGTTGCCCAAAAATTAGAAACCTACCCATAAATAGAGCTCCACTTTAGTTTGGAGCCAAAACAACATTCAAATTTGAGTTTAGGTGGTTTGGCGCCAAAATTTACAACATGAAGTTCAAATTTCAAAAGAGCATTTGCAATTGTATCTTCTAGAAAGTGTTCCAACTTCCCGGGGCCATAACTTTTGATCCGAGACTCTGATTTGCAAACCATTTGAATCGTTGGAAAGGTCATGAAGTCAACAACGTGCTCAAAATCTGCTACGCCGATTTTGGCAAGTTTTGGGGCCGATCCAGGAACTCTAAGTGTCTCAAATCCAACTCAAAAGACTTTCAAGTGCAAATCTGGGAAACTAAAACTGCAATATCTTTCCACCTAGAAATAGAAAATAAAAACCGTAAATTGGGAATTTCATTATGATGAAAAGGGTATCCAAAAATGTAAAAACATCTCAAAATTGAGAAACTTGAAATTTAACTATTTTTGGGTGATGCAAGATTGCCCTTACACCATTGGATGCTCCTGCATCAGACACCCAGGGTAATTTGAGAAGTGACCCCGTCATGTCGTAGATGGTGGAGAAAAACCCAAACGGTTGACCTCTACCTTAGGCAACCAGGATGAATCTTCAACAGGCCTTCCTTCCCATTTCACCAGATATTCTTCATATTGCCTGTTCCTGGTACTCCTTCCCACATGACTATCCAGAATTTCTTCAATCTCCTCCTTTTCTGAAGTAGGTGCTAGAATCCCACACTGTTCCATCATTGGTACTTCCTCTGTGCCACCTTCATGATACTCTGTCAAATCTAAAATGTTGAATCCATCCGACAACTCTACCTCATATGCATTCCCTGAATCATGCCTCTTCAAAATTTTACAGGGACCAAACTTCTTCATCTGCAATTTGTTATATGTTCCCACTGGAAACCTTTCTTTCCTCAAGTGGACCATCACTTCATCACCAATCTGAAACTCCTTATACCTTCTCGATTTTCTTAGCCTTATACTACATATATTCATCTTGTTAATATGTTCTCTTTACCTTTCATGTATATCCTTGATGTTTTATACAAAATCTTCGGGCTTCACACACTTATTTTCTCTGGTCCATGGTCCATCTTCCTCAATTCTGGAGCTGTTCTGGGGCTACCTCCATACACAATCTGGAACGGTGATCTACTAGTGCTTATGTTGACAAAATTGTTGTAATAAAATTCTGCCTGGGGTAAGATCAAGTCCCATCCCTTGGGTTTATCTCCTACCAAACATCTTAGTAGGTTATCCAGACTCCTGTTAACAACCTCTATCTACCCATCTGTTTGTGGATGGTGTGTAGAACTGAACTTCAACTCTGTCTTTAGCTTCTTCCACAAGGTCCTCCAAAAGTACCCCATAAATTTAATGTCACGATCTAAAACAATACTCTTTGGTAGACCATGTAGCCTCACCACCTCTTTGAAGAACAAGTCAGCAATGTGGACTACATCATGGGTCTTCTGACATGGAATGAAATGTGCCATCTTCGAAAACC
>VDFB02000017.1:506400094-506583424 GCA_007258455.2 Sequoia sempervirens | reverse complement strand
TGAGCCTCACCTAAATAGAGCATTTTGGTAGCAATCCTTTTGTAAAAATCACCTTAACCAGTGTTCTATAATTGAGAATTAGCATTCTCCATGGTTTTTCCCTTCTTTGGTTCCACATAAATTTTTTTTGTTCATTGTGCATGAAGTTGTTGTGTTCTTTCATGTTCATATCTATTTAATTATTTTCTAATTGATATAAGCCTTCTCTGGATTAATCAAAAGAAATAAAATTGTTTTATGATAACTAATTCACCCCCCTCTTAGTTATCTGTATTGTTCAACAATTGGTATCATAGCCAGGTTCCTTGGAGATAGAGCTTAACTGCTTGAGGGAGATCTTGGTAGTTTGAATAGATGGAAAGAGCTTATCACTTTGAGGAAGAATTGAAGATAATGTTAGATGATATGGAAAGTACAAAATCTGAAAATGAAGAATTGAAAGAAAACCTCAAGGAAGCAAATGCTTATATCTCAAAGCTAAGGGAGAAAATCCAAAAATTCAAAGCAAGACACAGAGAGGTTAGTCAAGAATTAAAGGAGTCAAAGGAGAGCATTGTGGATAAAGGCAGCAACTAGATAAATACAAGAAGACTAAATAAAATCTCAAAGATACCATCAAATAGAAATCAAAATAAAATGAGAAGTTAGATCAAGAGTTAAGAAGGCTGAAAACAAAAGCAAGAGTATGTGAAAGTAGCATAATTCTAGATCAATTCTTGTCCCTACAGAAATTTCCTAAAATTAGGGAGGACTTGGCTTCACTGGTGAAAGCTCAAATTAGAACACTAATGGTGAAGATAAAGCAGTTGAAGCTGAAGCGAGATCTGGTGTAACAAGAAAGGTCTAGAACTCCAGAACATCTACAAAAATACCTTTGGTTAGGTAACCAAATGATCAAAGGTACTTATCATTTAATGGTTATTCTTTTCTATGCAATAACTTTGGACATAAGTTGTAGAGTGTACAAGCAAGAAGGAACTGAGTACTCAATGCTTTAACTATCACAAGTTTGGTCACAATGAAAGTCATTACAAAATTTAGTTATCTAATTCAGATAGAAGGAATGGAATGAATAATCTCTTTCATGGTAATTGTTATTTATGTCATGGTTATGGTCAAAAAGTTGATCAGTGCAGACCTAGGGTTCACTCAATTAATTCAGGACAAAGATGTTTCAAATGTAGTCAACCTAGACATTATACTAACACATATAAATATGTTGCTCTGAAAAAGCCTAAAAACAAAAAGAAGGTTGCAGAATCAAATGAATCTAAGAAGAAGACGATCATGGTTTGGAAGAAAAAGAAAATGAGTGTGGATAACTCTTATGTGGTATTGGATTCTGGTACAAGCTCTTTTGGAAACTGAGCCAACCGCCTTGGCTTAGGGGGAGTGTTGCTATGCATATCCTATCACTTCCTCCTCTTTGAAGTAATATTGACATGTTTTTTGACATAACTAAGTTTGATCTAGTTGGTGATATATGATGAAGCTTAATCCAACTAATTGAAAAGTGAAGTACAATTGATGACATAATCGATGTTAGTTTTTAGTGGCTAGTTCATCATGAGAAATTAAGGTTAAAACGTGGAGTTTTCAAAACGTTTCTCACATTTTACAAAGAAGAAGAAGAAGTTTCATAGAGCGATAAAAGATTGAAGAAGAAAAGTGTGACAATAGAATCTGTTGAGGCTGAAGGGAGTAGAGTTGGATGAATTTGATCATTATAAAATGAAGGAAATGGAACTAGGGTTGAAAACTGATGAATCATAGAATGTAAGTGCTCTGGATATGGATTTATGGGGATAAATTCCTTGGTTTCCCAATAGAGAATCTACCTTGTTCCTATTGAGTCGATTCAAGGATGGCAACACTTTTTTGGACAAACTCTATCCAATCACTAAGGAATCCATTGAAGCTATTACTAGATTGTGCAGTGTTGGTGACCTCCCTAGGGAAAAATGGTGAAATAAAAATATGTGGAGGAACTTACTAGTATTCAAAAAGACCCCCAAGCTCTATTGATAAACACCATTTTCAATCCTAAAGTAAGGTATGTTGCTTATGGTATCACTTACAAAATCTATTTTAGAAATTGTGAAAGTTCTAATTCGGCTATTGTTGTATATCTTGCACATAAGATGGTGAAGAAAAATAAAATTTTTGACTTGTGTAGCCTCATAATGGAAAACCTAATTGACAATGTTAGAATTTCTTTGGTTGAGAGATCATTTCTATTTTGGGTCTTTGCTCATATTTTTAGGATTTTACTTTCTGAGTTTGTTGTCGTCAAAGGAGAATGTTAAGTGGAAGTCTGACATCCCTATCAGAAAGAAATTTTATGCAAAGTTTATTTATCATCCTTATAGATGAATCTGTGCTCTAGTGTGATAGCGTCTAGCTAGTTTGAGGAGGGTTCCTCCTCTGGTAAGAAGGATTTAGAGGTTTTCATTTGTGGTTCCCCTCTAGAACCTAAAAGGAGGAAAATTAATGCAAAGGATGTCATTGCTATCTTAGAAGAGAAGGAGAAGAAAGAAGAGTTTCCACCTAGATCTAACTCTTTCAATCTAGATGAAGTGCATTCAGTGTTGGATGAAGGTGATATGAAAAAGATTGGTGAAATGAGGTATGATTTCTCTCTAGTTAGTAGGTTTAGAATTGATGATTCCTTGGTTTATTATCTTCTCAAAAAGGGTATAACTATTTTAGATGTTTCTGACTCATTACCGAATGATCTGGTAGAAGTTGTTGAAGAAAGGTTGTTGTTGGAAGGATCTAAAGGACATAAGTTCCAAGCTATGATTGAGAGAAGGTGTGTCAAATCCAAACAGAAGTTATCTAAACACATTGGTGAGACAAGAGAATGCATTAAGGAGATGTCTAACATCTACAGGTATTGTCTCCAGTGGCCTGCTACAGTTAATAATTTTAGAAGCATAATTGAAGCTATTGAATCTGAATTGGATGATATCAGGAAGCTTTTTACTTCTTCAAAGATAAAGATGGAAAACAAAGAATAAGAGTTGGAGAGTTGCAATCTGAGTTATTGTCTATTCAAAGATAGAGGGAAGATGTGGTTAGAAATTTTTGGTTGGTCAAAGAAATTGTTGAGGTCCAGTTGGATCATCTCTCTAGGATACCTTCTAATGCACAAGATTGTGAATGATAGTTCTTTTCTTCGGACTAGTCATCTTCATTTATGTTGTTGACTCTACTAGATAGTATGTGTTCTAGAATGGTTTCTATAGTGCTCGCTTGGAAGAGGATTCTTCCAATTGTGAGAGAAAGTTACAAGAAGATTTTTCATGTGAAAAGTGTTATTTTTACTTGATCTCCTAAATGTTATTGTTTTTCCCTTTGCCTTTGATGGAAAAAAGGGGGATAAAATGAAGAAGAAAACAAAAACAAGAAGAGGTATTGAATTACTTGACAAAGGGGGAGTGCTTGGAATTTTGGAGTTGGAGCTTTGGATTTTTGTGTTTTGGGGGTTTTGTTGTTTGGCCATCAATGCCAAAGGGGGAGATTGTTGAGAAGTTGTTGAGATGATTTAGCATTTTTGTCATTGATGTCAAAACCTAGATCCAGAAGGTTGTGGTCTAGATGATGATCTACATAAATGATCCATCCTATCGAGTGCTTTGATGTTGTGTAGTGTGGATGTTATCTTTGATCCGGATATGGATGTACTTCTTTTTGGGATATTTGTGGAAGTGAAATAATGAAAAATAATGAATTCTAATCTTTTGATTTGGGCTATTGTGCTCAAAGCTTACTCTGGGTAACCTTGCTATCTGGACATTCATGCAACATGTTACAAGTTTTGGTATGTCAAATTGTGTTTCTTTGGTTGATACTGAAATTGATGATAATCAAGATTTGGTCATAGTTATGGCATTCCTATCGACTCCAGAATATATTTCATGTAGTTCAAAGTTTTCTATCTTTTGATAATTATGTTATGTAATGAACCTATCTTATGTATGACCTATCTTATGGGTCCCTTGGTAACATGGTAAGATCTTTATGTGTGACCTATATTTTGGGTCTAGTGCTAGTTTGCAAGGCCTTATTGAATATTTCAAGGTTTTTCTTCATGCTGACATGTTTTGTGGTGATCTAAATTCAAATTTTGTTTGGTTGACTTAGAAGACTATGAAGACATTGTGTCTATCCAACTTAGGAGATTATGAAGACATGGAATGGTATAAGTAAAAGTTCTTTTTGTTTGATGAAATAAGAAGTGTAGAGTATGATGTCTATGAACAAATAAAAGGGTGCAAAGGAAGAAGCAATTTGATTTGCAAAGGTTGTGCAAGGAATATGTGTAAAAGATTCTTGACTAGATCTATTGCAGACAGTTATTGTGCTCTTAACCGGAACTAAATTCATGCATATGTAGATGCAACTTCATCAGTGCACTTTTGTTAGTGAGACTATTTTGTAATCAGTAGTTTTTGTATTAATCAGGAAGTGAGCCCACTGGTAGTGAGCCTTACCTATAGTGAGTATTTTGGTAGTGAGCCTTTTGTAAAATCACCTTAACCGGTGTCACCTTAATCAATGTTCTATAATTGAGAATTAGCGTTCTTTTTGGTTTTTCCCTTCTTGGGTTTCCACATAAATGTTGGTTTTCATTGTGCATGGTGTTGTGTGCTTTAGTGTTAATATTTGTTTAATTATTTTCTAATTGATATAAGCCTGCTTCAGATTAATTAAAGGAAAGAATTTTTTTTTATGATAACCGATTCACCCCCCCTCTCAGTTATCTATATTGTTCAACACCTTCCACACCATATTCCTTAATTCTTTGAATTGTGGTACTTACATTCTCCCTCTATATCTGAGTAGTCCTTCAGGTTCAAAAAGAAATCCTTCATACCTTGAATCTTGCAAAATTTTCAAGAGTTCTTGCTTGACTTGTTCACAATACTCATTGCCCTTGGAATTTTTTAATACTTGATTCTTGAAATTGGAATGGATTGATACCATCGAGGTGATATGTCTCCTTCAAATTAGGGTGTCAATAACTTTATTTTCCTTGCCATTATTATAATTAATCTAAAAATCATAGGCTGATATCAACTCAAGCCACCTCCTTTGTAATGCATTTAGATTTGGATAGGTAAACAAATACTTCAAACCATGATTATCAGTCTTTAGTTCAAATAGTTTCCCAATAAAATAGTGCCTCTGCATCTGTAATGCATGGATAATTGTTGCTAACTCCAAATCATGTGGAGCATAGTTCTTCTCATAAGACTTCAACTTCCTAGATTCATAGGTGATAACTCACTCATCTTGCATTAATACTCCACCTAGGCCTTCTCCTGAAGCATACATGATGACAAAAAAAATTCCTTCTAGATCTGGTACCTTAAGTATCAGAGCCGTAGTTAACTTCTTAAGTTTATCAAATGTCACTTAACATTTCTCTATCCACTCAAACCTTTTTCCCTTCCTTTACAATGAGGCAATGGGAAAATATATCTTGGAAAAGTTAGCCACAAACTTCTTGTAATATCCTACTAGACCTATAAAACTTCAAACTTCATGCACGTTCTTTGGTACAAGACATTCTAATAATACCTTGATCTTTGTCAGATCAACTACAATTCCCTTAGCTAAAATCAGGTGACCCAAATGTAGTACCTCTTTCTAAAATAAGGTACCCTTAGAAAGTTTCCCATAAAGCTTATGTTCCCTTAAACATTGTAGAACAATCCTCAAATGATGGAGGTGTCCTTCCTCATTCTTGGAGTAGATAAGAATGTCATTTAAGAATACCAACACAAATTTTTCCAAACAATCCTTGAACATGTTGTTTATTAGGTTCATGAATGATGCTGGTGCATTCATCTGTCCAAAAGGTAGGAAAGTAAACTCATAATGACCATACCTTGTTATAAAGGTTGTTTTATGGATGTCTTCATCCTTGATCCTTAGCTGATGATACCCTGAACTTAGATCAAATTTTGAAAACACCGCCACCCCATGCATTTGATCAAAAAGATCATTGATACACAATGGAGGGTACTTTTTCTTTATCATTTCCTTATTCAATAAGTGATAATCAATACATAGATGCAGTGTTCCATCCTTCTTCATAAAGATTACTGGAGCTCCCCAAGGTGAAACACTAAGCCTAATTAATCCTTTAGACAACAACTCCTCAAGCTAGGCTTTCAATTCCATTAGTTCTATCATGGTCATTCTATATAGAGCTTTGGATATAGGTTTTGACCCTAGCACTAAATCAATGGAGAAATCAAATACTCTCTTGGGTGGTAATATTAGTAGTTCATTTGGGAATACATCCTTAAAATCCCTTAGAATGGGGTATTTCTCCATATTTGGTTTCTCTAATTCTAACACTTGTCCCTCCTTGACTTCCTAAAAATATTGAGGTTCATAATACATTACATCATCCTTAAGGATGATTTCCTTGCACTTGTTCAATTTTTCCATCTTCACTGCATAAAGTTGCCACCCCTTCTTCCTAGCTCTATGCAACTGCATTGTGAATATCTATCGTAACTTTATTTACCTTGGTGCAGCTTGCAAGAATACCTTTTTCCCATGGTCATCTAGACAATCTACTATATTAACATGACAATTGACCTTGGCTTTATGCTTCCATAACCAATTCATACCTAGTATGACATCGTATGAACCTAAGGGGGCTACATATAGGTTTACTTTTATCGAGAAACTTGAAAGGTCAACCCTAGCCTCAAATGAGCATTTCTCTACCTTTTCTCTTGTCTGGTTGGCATATTCCACTTACCAAGACTTTTCCATAAAGCCAACTTTCTTAGATAATTTACTAGCTACTTTAGGAGAAACACTAACATTCAGTTGCACCAATGTCTATAAGAATGGAAATTGGGATACCATGTAATGTACTTGGAACCTCAATCGGGGTGATTTGATACTCCACCTATCAATTATCTAGCACCACATGAATTCTTTGTTGCAATGTTGCTTGTTGAGAAGGTAAGGAGTTTTTGTTTGGTTGTGTTATTCCTTGTGTCTTACTAGGACACTAACTTACATAATAATCACTGCCACATGAGAAACATCCTCATATTTGCCCTTGCCTTGTAATTGGCTTCCTAGGGTTGTCTTCATTGCATTTGTGGTTATTGCTATTGTTACCCCTACAATCAACCCTAGATTTATTTTGGTTATAGTGGAAACTCCTATCTCCTTTCTTATTAAAATCAGATTGTTCACATTTCTTCTTAAACATTTGATTTTTATGAGAGCAATTATACCTCTTGCAACTTTTATCTTGGTAGAAAAAATAGATTTTAGGTTTTTCTCCTATTTGATAGCTTTCTCGTACACCTGATCCATAGTGGTGGGATCGTGTATGTCTACTTCACCCTCAATTTAGGTGTTAAGACCCATTATGAACTTCCTAATCCAAAATCACTTATCCTTTTGGTATTGAGGCACGTACTTGAGAAGGCAAGTGAATTTCTCCCAATACTTGATCACTATGGACTCTTCATGCTTTAGGTTTTGGAAATCCATCATATTCTAAACAAAGTATAACTAAGGAATCTATCGCTTGTGAAAGAGTTCAATGAACTCATCCCAAGTTATTCTTAACAAACTAAGACAAGATCCATCTTTTTGTTCATCCACCATGTGGATGCTTCTCCTGATAGTTGGAAGACTCCCTAGATGGCCTTGGTTACTTCAGAGTGGTTTCTTATCTCAAAGTATTTTTCCATTTTGGTTAACCATGCTTTGGCCACATCACCATTTGTAGTTCCTTCAAACTTAGGTGGTATGACCTTCCTCATGCCATGAGATAATTCTTGAACTAATTGACCTCTCTTACTCTTATCAGACTTGGATTGGGACTCATCACTTCCATGATCAATTAAAGTGGTGTGATCATTGGATTTTCTCCTTCTTCTTGATTTGGAACTTTCTACTCTTGTCTATATACTCCCCTAACCTCCTGTTCATGGTGATTAATCTTGTTTCTTGTTTTGTTCAACATTGCTGAGATCCAATCTTGTTTGGCCTTGGGGTTTTCAACAGTTTGACCCACTTCTTGGATACCTCTAATATTAGTTCTTATTCGTACCATCTTTCAATTTGTAACCCACCTAGAGGTTTCATTTTTCTATTAGCTTAAAAGATGGTTTAAACAACAACTTTAGAACATTTAAGCATTTACACACAACAAAATAACTCTTACATAAGTTTTTTTTACTAAAAATTCATTTATTAAACTCTTAAGGATTCTAATAATCCTTTGGTTACATAGAATGACTATTGAAATAGTCGAGGGGAGAATATCCCCCTGATTCATTTTTTGATACATAACTGAGTGGAACATATCCCTCAAACTATTGTTTAGGTTCATAATTGAAGGGAACATAACCTTCTAACTCACTTTTAGAAACCTAATTTCAAGGAATGTATCCCTTCGATTCACTACTAGAAGTAATTAAAATGACCTCAGAAAGAGAGGGTACATGAGGATATCTTAGAATCAAAGTTGGACTATGTTCCACTTTGTGGGCATATCCCTAGAGAGCAGTACAAAATTAGACTTGACTAGTGAGGCAAGAGGTACATAATTGACTACTTCATGCATCCTCTTCTTTACTTGCTTAACATGGGATAAGGCATGGTTAATAGTTTTTGTATCACTAAGCCATATTGTGTTGTCATAGTTGGTTTCTTCAATGGTTTTTACAATGGCTTCTCTTTCCTTCTAAGCTTTGAGGTAGTGCTCATTTTTTATCACTGACTTCCTTGTAGTTTTCTTGAGATACACCATTCTAGAACAAGAATTCTCAACATTAGATCATCATAATGTTGGAGGAAATACTAGCATAGCAATCCCATAAGTTCTAATGTTGAACCTCATAGATTTGATACCACATGTAATATTCCCCAAATTTACCCCTAAAATTTACTTAATTTTTAACTTGGAAAAGTAAATAACACAAATGCTAAAGATCATGTTCCTAATTTTTTTCCTTTTCATTATCATAAACACACTTTGCACATATCCTTACATGAAAATAATAATCATTACATAAAATCCAATGAATGAAATACATCTTTCATATACAATTTCCAAAATGATTCAACATCATAAACATATACAATATCATATCTTTCAATAATGTAATGGTTCAATTTTTGAGGTGTCCACCTATCTTCACTTCCTCTATTTCACAAGACTCGACAGCTAACGAACTGAGGGAGACCATCACCCAAGTGCTTTCTGCCAACCATGGACTTACTGCAGTCCCTTGCACATCTACCTAATTGGTAAGATGGCCCTACCCTTCAACAAAGAGATTGGTATGTGTGAGACAAGGAAATGTCAGTGTGGGTTGATTACACTTAATCCATGATGAATTGAAGCACAATTTACCCAAATAAACCTGCATCTACCAAATAAGATCATTGAAATTGGAAAATTAAACTAAGTATTTAATTCAAACTGAAATTTACAAACTACAAAAAAATAGTTAAGTTCCTACTCTAACCCATTTGAAACTTATCATGTTTTGGAATTGGTGTCGTTTTGATGTGGAACAACTACCCTTTCCCAATTCCATGATTAGTGAGCTTGTTTCAGTCGATTCTATGGAAGAGAATCAATGAAACCATTGTGATTATGTATGAAAACCTAGTTTATGCTAAATTTAAACATGATGCAAGCTAAGCTAACATGATTTTATGCTAAAATGAACTAACTATGCAATTCCTAAGCTAATCTAATCTAATTCTAAGCTAAAATAGGAAAACCCTAATTTATATACAAACTAAGATGGATGCATGGAATCCATTAATGGATTCTCTAAGCTACTATGCAATTAGAAATAAATGAAAACAAGCTAAAAGTGAATAAAAGATAAGTGTTGATGCAAGTGAGTTCAACAACATGAGTTTACAATTGAAAGATGGATCCATTTGTCCCCAAATAGTGAGCTATTTATAGGAAAGAAAATGAGAGATGGAGGGTTGAGATTGAAAATATTAATCAACAGTCAAGAATAGAGGAAAAAAGAAGACATGGATCATGGATTCTCATAAATGGATGAGAATGCATGATGGGATTTAATCAAGGGTTCACAATTGCTTCAAACAAACACACTTTTGACCTGCACACACAGGTTAAAGGTGACTTGTTCAAAAGGTTAAAGGTTAAAACTTGCACAAGAAGCTAACTAAAAATATCCCTTTTTCAAATGATGGAGGAATAAGAACATTCTTTTGGAATATTCCCATGGGTGAGGATAAAAGGCATTTTGCAAATTAAAAGAAATTCTTAATTGTGCAAAAAGGGGATAAGGAATATTCCATGGGAATATTCCCTTTTTAGAAAAAAATTAGTTTAATTGCTAACTAAACAAGTTGTAATCATGCAATTAGGGGATTTGGAGGAATAAAGTGATATTTATTAAATTAAATAATTTAATAAATGGGGGAGAGAGATGAAATGATATTTTAAATAACTTAGGGTTATTTAACTAAATAAGATGACTTAGGAGATTAAATTAAATATTTTGATTTATTTAATTTAATGAGATGAAATGTTAGTGTGAAGGGGGATGAATTAACCTAATTAAATTAATTCTAGGCTAATAGCTGAAAATGATGTGATTAATTAATTAGCTAGGCTAATTAAATTAATTAGGCAAAACAAAGATGAATTTTGAGAGGAAATGATGTTAGTAAACCTATTTTGAGTGTATGATATCGTTTAGGACATTTTTCAGTGTCTACATTTTTCCCCTCTTTGAAGCGAGGTACCTGTTACTTTGATTCAAAGAATAATACTTTTCAGATCAAAACTGTTGCTTAAATCAATATATATATATATATATATATTAATTTTTTAGATACCCCAGTAGAAGAATAAAGTCGATTCCCTACCCCCTCAAGAAATTGGGTGGAAATTTTGAATTTTGGGTTGATTTCTCAACAAAGGTTAAAAGCTTCCCCAAGGGTCTAGAAAGGCTATGGGATGCAAGAATTATGCAAAAATGCAAAAAATGATGCAAAATTAGGTCCTGTTTGGAAAAATTGGTGAAAAAGATGATAAACCCTAGCTTGAAGGTGAAATTAGGGCAAAAAAACCCTAATTTTCTAGCTTAAATAATCCAAGAAAGGTCACTTTCAATTCATTTGTGCAATCACACTTAAGAGATTCTTGCTATTTTGAGCTCTAACCCTTTGATGAAATGACACAATGAGAGCTTCCTTGGCACATCTTCAATTGAGTTTGAGAGTTCTAGCAGCTTCTAGGCACAAGACCATGGGTATGTAACTCCAAACTTGATTTTAAATTTGACTTTTGGATGCATTTATTACACTTTAGAGTTTAAAATTTCTTGGCATCGCTATATAGCAACACCCAAATTGTAATTGACGACACCTAAATGAATTATAGTGATGCATATTTATATGGTGACACTATTCATGATTAAAAATTAGGGTTTCTAATTTTAAATTGCGATGCATACTTGTATAGTGATGCTTTTTCCAATTTAGAAATTAGGGTTAAGGTTTTCCAAAGATTAAATCATGATTCCTATGTATTTGGTGACACATTTTTTTATTTACATTTTACAATGCTTTCACGAATCACAATTTGAAGTTTGAATATAGCGATGCTATAGTGATTTCTCATATGTAAATTCCAAATTGACTCAAATTTCTTTGATTTCCTGATGATGTGTGCTTCATGGATGTAGGAGGTCTGTCCACTACTAATGTCACACGAGCATAAGCCCACCGTGTTAAAGAGACTAGGCAATTTGTCAGAGTTACACTAGGAGAATTTGGGAGAGATCAGCCTCTGGTATGTCACATATGCACCCATCATCCCAACTCATCTCGCTATGATTATTGCTCTATGTGAAAGATGGCATAGTGAGACCTCATCATTTCACCTTCCAATAGGCGAGGTGACAATGACCTTGGAGAATGTATGGCATATTTTGTATTTTTCAATGCATGGCGATTGTGTGATCTATGATGTTGATGTTAGATTTGATGCCTACCTCAAGGTTATGGAGATGGACAACATTGTTTTATTGAAATCACAAATCGACCTCCAGTTGTATAGAGTTCATGTTCCTACCTTTAGATTGATCTATTATCTCTCAAAAATGTAGGCAAGATGCCTCAAGAGGCTACCAATCTCTTGATACGCTTCAGGGTAATAGACAAGGTCAAGAGAATTCAACCTTCTACTCTTTAGGTGTTGCTAAACCTGGGTGGGTGTACCTCTCTGAATAGTGTAGACTTAACTTGTGATTATCTCCTTAAAGCAATTTGTTCACAATGGCAATTGGAGGTGAACAAATGAAATCCAACTTGAAAACAATAACAATATTATGATCTAAATCCTAAAATGCTGAATTAACAGATATAAAGAAATTGAATGAGTTCAAAATGATGAAGTGTAGAAACCAATGCTTTATTGGGTATGCAGAGTCAAATGAGATCAAGATGAGCAACACTTCTCTAGAGAAAACTCTAATTATTTGGCATATATTTTGTTTACAATTGGTATAAACATGGAATTCTATAATTACTAAGCTCTACTTGAATAATCTAGATGAATCTTTATGATTATAGTGATTAACTAAAAGGATTTAGTCTTTACTTGAAAGAACCAATCAATCAATCGCACAAGTACAACAAATGTGCACTGATAAATTGAATACAAACTTGTTATATCAATTTAAATAATCAGAAAGAATCCATCTTGGAGACAACTTAGCAA
Organism: Sequoia sempervirens; assembly: GCA_007258455.2. Classification (NCBI taxonomy): domain Eukaryota; kingdom Viridiplantae; phylum Streptophyta; class Pinopsida; order Cupressales; family Cupressaceae; genus Sequoia; species Sequoia sempervirens. The sequence goes on along the minus strand of VDFB02000017.1, from coordinate 506,570,649 downwards.
TACTTTCATTAGATTCAACAAATAATTGGCACTAGAAAAATGTAGCAACATCAACTGATTTTCATAAATACCTCCATTCTAAAATCATGCAACAATAGTCTCTGATTTGATAATTTTATTCTACTGTATCTACTTGTAGTGTATCAAATAATCTAATAACTCCTCATCTTTTACAATTACAATATGCCTATTTATACACCAGCATAAAGAAAATAAAATGAAATGAAAAACCATGTCGGCTCTCCACAAAAATTGGGCTCCCTATATGTTGGCCTGCAATGGTTATTTTATCCCTCACATGTTGGCCACAGTGTGTGAATTTATGTTATTCATTTGCTGGAATAGTCGGTGAGACATATCGCATCATCATGCCGAAGGTAATTCAATCACTAACCACCAGTGTTCATTATGCTCGCATTCGCCGTGACCCACCAGAGTCAGGGAGATGTCATATAGATTATACTCTGCTTCACCGATATGCCCACATACCACCTGTATCTCACTATAGCACTCTGTTCGTTACACTGAAGTCATGGGGTATTCTTTATGTTCCTTCATTGTAACACTGTGATATCGGGGAAACAACATATCGAAACCATTATGTCATACCAAAAGTCCTTTATTAATTCAAAGTCGTCAAGACAAGAGCACACTCTTGCCGACAAGGTCCTTCACTGTTTTCCATCAGCAAGACCAAAGGTCACTCACCAAGACCTCTTATCGAGAACCTTAACACATACCAATATCGCATCCCATTATGTTGTTGGTTGACAAGACACAACAAACCTCTCACTGAAAACCACCTCTCATTCACCATCGCCAAGACAATTCAAAATCGAGGAGAGGTCCCAGAGAAACAACAAAGTCATACCAAAACATCCTAAGCACACACGATCACCGAGAGAATGCCAACCCTTTACCGAAAGCCATTTATAAAACCCTGTCGACAAGACAAGGGAGTATCACTATAACATAATACTGAAGCCAAGACCCTTTGCCGATATGCCAATTCTTCCACCATCGATCAGTGTGACAAAAGAGACTCGTTGTAACCTCACACCGAAAGTAACCCATTTGGCCTAAGTGAATCCCTAATGTGCAGGTCACTGAGACCCCAGGAATTTGCTAGGACATCATACTGACGTCGCAACTCATACCAATGTAGCCACATACAAGCCTATCACTGAAACATAAAGAACTCCGTGAAACATTATATCGACAACCAGACTCCTACTGAAATGTGAATCAACCTCTGTCGCCGAGACCATGAAGAACTTCTGCTGAACAGTGCCTGCAAGAAAAATTTGATCACTGTGACACCAAATGAGTCTTTCTGAAAGACAACACAAACTCATGTTAGCAGAAAACACATAATGGGTCGGGGAGACAATCATAGACCTATGCTGATATGGACCACAACATGAAAAATGCATGACTCGATGGATCCAATGGGGCAATATGGAAAAATAAGGGTAAAATATGCACATGGTAGGACCAAATCAGGAAATTTATGAGTGAAAACATATGTGGAAGCATCATAATTTCATAGTTCCAATAGTGGCTCTGTATGGGGATGAATGATAGTAAGATCATTGCAAGGATCCAGATATCTGGATGAGTAGACCAGACACAAAATGATAAACTAGAGAGCAGAAATGAACTGAAAGGCAATGGAAATGAACGGAAAGTGAATGCAAGATGAAGATGAATGGAAAGTGAGAATGAAATGGAGATGGATGAAGCCCTAAACTACTGTGAATGGAAAATAATTTTAAAGAGGATAACTAAGAGTTGTCCATGCACTGGTAACCCTTAACCCTCTATGCTACTTAAGAGAAAAAATGCTTCAAGAATTTCCCATGTACAGGAAATTCCTAATCTTCACCAGCCATGTTCTGTAGATAGTATGAGTCTTCACCATTCTTTCCAACAACAATGAAAGGTCCTAGCCACAAAGCTTCAAATTTACCATGCTTTCCCTTCTCCTGACACCTAGCGTTCCACATCAACACCAAGTCATTTTCTTCAAACTTTCTATTCTTTTCCCTTTTGTCAAATAAATACTTCATCTGTGTCTGTAACTTCATGTTTTGGCTTTGAGCAACCCTCCTTATTTCATCAAGTTCAGCTAGTTGCTCCATCCTTTCTTCCATAGGTTCAGGAACATCCAAATCTTCCTGAAGAACAAACCTATAGACTGGTAACAAATTCTACAAAGGAATCCTGGCCTGTGCTCCATACACCAACTCAAATGGGGACTTTCCAATTGCCTTTTTTACAGTAATCCTATTAGCCCACACAGCCAATTTTAACTTTGAATCCCAAGCCTTCTTGTTCTAACCTAGCATTCTCCTTATAATCTTCAAAAGACACTTATTACTAGATTTAGCTTGACCATTAGCTTGTGGATGGTAAGGAGCTGCACAAGAAATAGTAATGCCATATGTGGCACAAAAGCTTTTGAACTCATCTGATCTGAAACACATTCCATTGTCTATGATTAACTTTATTGGTGCACCAAATCTAGTGATAATATTATCCATCAAGAAATTTGTCACCACTTTTCTTGTAGCCTATTTAGTTGGGATTGCTTCCACCCACTTGGTGAAATAATCAGTGGCAACTAGTATCCACTTGTATCCTCCACTTGATTTTTCCTGTATCTCTCTGATGAAATCAATTCCCCACTGATGAAAAGGGGCATCAACCTACAAAGGTCGAAGAGGCAAAGCTCCTTGATACTTCAGTTTTCTAGAAAACTTTTGGTAGGCTTCACACTTTCTTACATGTGTAAAAGAGTCATTAAATACTTTAGGCCAGTAATAACCTGCCCTAAGAATTTTGTGTGCAGTTGTTTTTACTAATTAGTGTCCTCCACAAACTCCTTCATGCATTTTAGTTAAAACATGCTTGGCCTGAAACTCATCTAGACATAACAATAGTATACCATCCCTATTCTTCCAAAATATAACCCCATTCATAAAAACATATTTAGATGCTTGCAACTTTAGATTTCTCCTTTGGCTGTCACTTAATCCCTTTGGACACTTCATGTACCTAAGGTAATGCATAATATCAGTATACCAAGGAGTGTGCTCAATGTTTGCAACTACAGTCCCTTCATCTACATTACAAACTTGACTTGCTTCAATATTCGATTCTGCCATTAGCCTAGCTAAGCCTTGACCTCTCACTAGCTTAGTAATCTATATCTCCATGTCAAACTTTTGGATTTTGTTAATCCATCTACATCTTTTCCCTATAACTTCATATTGTGTCAGAATATCCTTGATAGCTGCATGAGGGATGTAAGCAATCACCTTTGCTCCAACCAGATATAGTTTGAAAGCTTTTGTAGCTTTTACTAAAGAAAATGTTTGTTTTTCCATTATATCATACTTCAGCTCAAACCCTTGTAATGATTTACTAAAGAAAGACAAGATGTTCATGACCATCCTCATTCTTTTGTAACATAACAGCAGCAATAGTATGCATTGAAGAAAATGAAAATATCTGAAAAGGCTTTGCAAAATTTGGAGACCTAAGGACAGGAGCTTCCTCAATGGCCCTTTTGATAGATATAAAAGCTTCCAAGGCCCCTGCAGTCCATTCCATTTTCTGTCCTTTCTTCAACATTTTTGATATGGGCTTAATGATTTCAACAAAATTAGAAACAAATCTCCTAACAAAATTAATTTGTCCAAAGAATGATTGTATAGCCTTGACAGTTTTAGGAATAGGAATTTTATCAATAGCTTCAACCCTCTCAGGATCTATCCTAATTCCCTCTTTTGAAACAATATGTCCTAAGAGCTTACCTTCTGTGACTGCAAAATGACATTTCTTTGGATTTAAACTAATACCATATTCAAGGGCTTTAATAAATACCTTCTCTAGATGTTGCACATGATCGTCAACCTTCTTTGAATAACTAGTTAGATCATCCTGGTACACCACCATGATAACATTGATCAAATCAGCAAATGCTACGTCCATAGCTCTTTGGAAAGTTGCTCCAGCATTGGTGAGACCAAATGGCATTCTTATGTATACATACGTTCCCCACGGAGTTGTAAATGTTGTCTTATATTGTTTAGATTCCTTGACCTTAACTTGGTTGTATCCTGAAAACCCATCCATCATTGACAACAACTCACACCCTGTCACCTTATACAGTATAGCCTCCATATTGGGTAGAGGATAATTTTCCTTGAGAGAAGCCACATTCATATTTCTGAAGTCCACACATAATCTGATGTCTCCATTTTTCTTCCCCACAGGGACCAAGTTTGAGACCCACGTTGAGTGCCTGGTCGGTTTTATAATTCCCCCATCTCTGAGCTTTGTCAATTCTTCTTGCATCTTAGGCTCTAGTGTTGGATTTATAGGCCTTTGCTTTTGTCTGAAAGGCTTGGCATCTAGCTTCAATGGTATTTCATGTTGAAATAAATCCTCCCTGTATGCTTTCAGATCTTCATAAGACCAAGCAAACACATGCTTATACTTTCTTAGCAACTCTATCAGCATTCTTCTAATTGTAGGGCTTATCTTCTTTCCAATGTACACCTTTCTTGGTGCCATCTCAGTCCCTAAATTTACTTCTTCAATATCTTCCCTTTTGACTAGTGTTTGCCTCATTAGAGACCGATCATTTCCATCATACACCCTCTCCAATGCTACTAAGCCTTTAGGAAGCTTATTCATTTTGAGCTGCAATATTTCCTTTCCAAACAATAGTTTGCTTCCCATCCATTTCTTCAACAAAAGCATTGAAATCAATTTCCTAGACTTCATATTGATCTATACAATGAAGAAATTTCAAAAGGTCAGTATCATCATTGAAGACTTGCCAATTATAAATGTTATCGAGAATAGCAGGCCTTGTCTTGAACTCAATCTGTGATACCCTAGCCAATGTGATATCATCTCTTTTCAGTGCCACATTTGCTAAAAAATCAGCCATTATGTTCTTTGATCTATCAATCCACTCAATTGAAAAGGAATCAAATAATCAATTGTGTCCCATACAACATTCCTATATTGTTTTAATCTCTTGTGCTTTGCTGTATACTTGGATTTAATTTGTGAAACAACCAACTCAGAATTGCCAAAAATAGTCAGCAACTTAATCTTGTGTTTCACAACTAAGTTCAAACCTGTCAACAAGGCCTCATACTCCGCCACATTGTTTGTACATTCAAATGCTAACAGAAATGAATATTTAAAAGTAATACCTTTTGGTGAATCAAAAACAATCCCAGCTCCATTTCCTTCCTAGCCACAAGCTCCATCAAAGAACATCTTCCATATGCCATTGCAATTTTGTGCAACATGTTTTTCAATTGGATCACTATTGATTAATTCTGGCTGGGCAGATTCAATCTTAAAACTTCCAAAATCAACATCACAAAAATAATTAATTTGATCTTGAGGTACATAGTCAACAAGTTGGTTCATTCTTGGCTCTCTATACAATTTGACTTCCTGACCATTCACCAAAATTGTAGCATAAGACAAATCAAATTGGACGTTGCCCCCAACTGTTGTTGTCCACTACCTTGATAGAAGCATCCCAAACTGAGGAGGAGTATCAATCACTATGATATCTATATTATAAGCCACCTATGGATAAGTATCCAACTTGACTTCAACTCCTCTCATAATACCTACCACAGGAACAGGTCTGTTGTCCATTGCATAACACTTCCCCTCACATGTATCAACCGACATGCCAAGCTACTTCATAACTCCTACTAGCATAATGTTTATGGCAGCACCAGAATCTATCATGCAATTCCTTAACAAGCTATTATTTATGAGTAATGTAATGAAAAAAGGATCCACTTGTGGGGGAGTTGATAACACATCACTTAAGTAGACTTTTGGGATTTTTATTTTCTCTTGCCTATTGACTGCCTGAATAGCCACTTTGCTTTCAGAATTCACATGCTTTTCATTTCCACTCGTTATCAATTGAACAACATTATCTATGTACTCCTTAATTTTCATCAATTCAAGTAGTGGAACAAATATTTTTACCTGGGATAACACCTGTGCAAAGTCAAAAGAGGAGCTCTCCACCTTAATGGTCTTCTTCAGTTTTGGTGTTTCTCCTTTGTTTTCTTCTTTTTTTTTTTACTAGGCTGGTCAGGATTTTGTATCTCTTTGTGTAGTTCTTCAACTTCCTGCTTTGGACAGGCTTCTGTTCATTCTTATCTGCCTGTCTCTTTTCTAGCTTCTTCATAGTTCCTTGTGTTGCTTTCTGATCCTTTATAAAAATTCCCCGAGGCATGCCTTCCACCTCATTTACTTTTCTGTTTCTCAACCAATATTTACTCTTTGCTTCTTCAACTGCTGCAATAGTTATTTTCTCCATTTCATCTTTAGTGAGTCTTCTAATACTACTTTGAGCAGGCATCTCAACTAAATGTGGCACTGTATAATCCTCTTCAGAATCAGAAAGGATCTGTTGCTTAGCCATATGGACATTATATTTCTGATTTGAAACATCATACTCATAGCCTTCATCCTTTGAAGATGAGTACCCCTCCTCAGCATGATAAAAAGTATTTGAAGTCAAATAAACCTTGTGATCTTCTCCATTACTCTCCATCAACATTCCCTCTTCTTGCATCCTTTGAGCTATAACACAATAGTCTGGAGAATGTGGCTAATTACAAACTTCACAAAAGTAATTATTACTCACCATGTAAGTTCCCTTCTTGTTCAATTGATCAGGAGTCTCTATTTCTTGGCCTAGCTGTTATAGGCTTTCCATCCTTCCAGTCTGTATTATAAGGAATGTCATGCAACCTCAGCCTTTCATTTTTGTATGTGTTCTCCTGTCTGTATTGATAATTATTGCTTTGCCGAGGAGGCCTCAGGTTCTCTCTTTTATTGGTTATACCTGCAGCCTTCTTGTTGTTTTCAATTGTCAGTGCTATATTTTATGCCTCAGCTAGATTTCTTGGGGATCTACTTCTCATTTCATACCCTATCTTAGGATCAAATGCATTTAAATAAATACTCAAAGCTACAGAATTTGGTAGCCTTGATCCAAGAGGAAACTTAGTATGTAACTTGTTGAATCTTCAGTTAAAGTCATAAATCAAATCATTCTTGGTTTTCTGAATTCGTGTCAATTCATGAAGAGCTACATCTGGTGCACTTTGATTCCCATATTGTTCTAGGAATTGGTCATGGAATATTTGGAGAGAATAAATTGAGAATTCTGGCAAACTATTGAACTAATCCCTAGCATCTTCAAGAAGTGACATCATAAACAACCTCATGTGTAAATCTTCATATGACGTACCTATGTCTTGGATGAACACATTGAAATTTCTCAAATGTTCTTCAGCAATGACTACATCACTCCCTATAAACTTAGGCACCATACCTCTCTAGTTGCCATCCATAGGATATGGGCATAAATGAAAACCTACCAAATCGAACTGTCTAATTACTATTGCACACTGTTGAGGGGGCGGAATAGGTGGGTACTGATATGGATTCATAGGATTATTGTACTGCACATTATGTTGTAGGATGTAATGCTGACCAGGAGGTGGCTGCATATTTGCATGCTGTCTGGGAATATGAGGTGGATGATTTGGTTGCTTGTAATGATTCCCTATTTGATGGTTCTGAGCAATCAACTTTCTGATCAGTAACTTGAGCTTTCTATAATTTAGCCTCTAGTTCCTCTATCCTTCTCTTATGCAGTTCCAACTATGCCTTCACTTCCTCAGGATGTTCATGATCAAAAATCATATTTTGGTTACCCTCCATCTTCTGATCATATTCATGTTGAATTCTAATTCGTTCAGGCTCAAGTCTAGCTTCAAACTCAGCCTGCTTCCTAGCTTCAAACTCAGCCTGTTTCTGAGAATTGAGAAAAGAAAAAGTATTTCTTTGATCTTTTGGAGTACAAGGCTCTGCACTTGAACTATCTTTCCATGTATCATAGCAATTATATGTTTCACAATGTGCTCTTGGTGCTTTGCCTTTGTCTGTTATACACATGTCCTCATTGATCCTCTTTCCCTTATCAGCTTTGTCATCTTTGTGTGTCCATTTACTAGTGCCAGCAGGGGCTCTAGTATGACCTCCCCTATATTGAGATCTTCCATTCATGATGAACAGCTGCAAAATTTCTGTCAGAGTCACCACTCACTTTTGTCAAAAATGAGAAAATACCTGATGTTTATTATTCCGAGTGGAGTCTATATAGAATTTATGACTCTATGAAAGGCCTTAATTCTGAATGTATTCCCTAGTAGAGTCGCCAATTTGTTAGCACTCAAAAACGTAGGCAAGATGCCTCAAGAGGCTGCCAATCTCTTGATGCACTTCAGGGTAACAGACAAGGTTAAGAGAATTCAACCTTCTACTCTTTAGGTGCTGCTAAACCTAGGTGCGTGTACCTCTCTGAATAGTGCAGACTTAACTTGTGATTATCTCCTTAAAGCAATTTGTTCACAATGGAAACTGGAGGTGAACAAATGAAATCCAACTTGAAAACAGTAATAATATTCTGATCTAAATCCTAAAATGTTGAATTAATAGATATAAAGAAATTGAATGAGTTCGAAATGATGAAGTGCAGAGACTAGTGCTTTATTGGGTATGCGGAGTCAAATGAGATCAAGATGAGCAACACTTCTCTGGATAAAAATCAAATTATTTGGCATATATTCTATTTACAACTGGTATAAACATGCAATTCTATAATTACTAAGCTCTACTTGAATAATCCAGATGAATCTCTATGATTACAGTGATTAACTAAAAGGATTTAGCCTTTACTTGAAAGGACCAATCAATCAATCACACAAGTTTAGCAAATGTGCACTGATAAATTGAATAAAAACTTGTTATATCAATTTAAATAATCAGAAAGAATCCATCTTGGAGATAACTTAGCAATACTTTCATTAGATTCAACAAATAATTGGCACCAGAAAAATGCAGCAACATCAACTGATTTTCATAAATACCTCCATTCTAAAATCATGCAACAATAGTCTATGATTTGATAATTTTATTCTACTGTATCTACTTGCAGTGTATCGAATAATCTAATAACTCCTCATCTTTTACAATTACAATATGCCTATTTATACACCAGCATAAAGAAAATAAAATGAAATGAAAAACCATGTCAGCACTCCACAAAAATTGGGCTCCCTGTATGTCGGCCTACAACGGTTATTTTATCCCTCACATGTCGGCCATAGTGTGTGAATTTATGTTATTCATTTGTTGGAACAGTTGGCGAGACATATCACATCATCATGCCGAAGGCAATTCAATCGCTAACCGCCTGTGTTCACTGTGCTCGCATTTGCCGTGACCCACCGGAGTCGGGGAGATGTCGTATAGATTATAATTTGCTTCACCGATATGCCCACATACCACCTGTATCTCGCTATAGCACTCTGTTCATTACACTGAAGTCATGGGGTATTCTTTATGTTCCTTCATTGTAACACTGTGATATTGGGGAAACAACATATTGAAATCATTATGTCATACCGAAAGTCCTTTATTAATTCAAAGTCATCAGGACAAGAGCACACTCTTGCCGACAAGGTCCTTCACTGTTTTTCATCGGCGAGACCGAAGGTCACTTGCCAAGACATCTTATCGAGAACCTTAACACATACCAATATTGTATCCCATTATGTTGTCAGTCGGCGAGACACAACAAACCTCTCGCCGAAAACCACCTCTCATTCGCCATCACCAAGGCAATTCAAAATCGGGTAGAGGTCCTAAAGAAACAACAAAGTCATACTGAAACATCCTGAGCACACATGATCGCCGAGAGAATGCCAACCCTTTACCGAAAGCCATTTATAAAACCCTATCGGTAAGACAAGAGAGTATCGCCATGACATAATACCGAAGCCAAGACCCTTTGCCGATATGCCAATTCTTCCACCACCAGTTGGTGTGACAAAAGAGACTCGTTGTAACCTCACACCGAAAGCAACCCATTTGGCTAAAGTGAATCCCTCATGTGCATGTCACTAAGACCCCAGGAATTCGCTATGACATCATACCGATGCTGCAACTCATACTGATGTAGCCACATACAAGCCTGTCATTGAAACATAAAGCACTTGGTGAAACATTATATCGACGACCAGATTCCTACTGAAATGTGAATCAACCTCTGTCACTGAGACCATGAAGAACTTCTACCGAATAGTGCCTGCAAGAAAATTTTGATCACTGTGACACCAAATGAGTCTTGCCGAAAGGCAACACAGACTCATGTTAGCAGAAAATGCACAATGGGTCTGGGAGACAATCATAGACCTATGTTGATATGGACCACAACGTGAAAAATGCATGACTTGATGGATCCAATGGGGCAATATGGCAAAATAAGGGTAAAATATGCACATGGTAGGACCAAATTAGGAAATTTATGAGTGAAAACACATGTGGAAGTGTCAGAATTTCACAGTTCCAACATGATCATTGTAACCATTATTTTGGGTTTGGTGGTACCTGACAGATGTAACAGAGGATTCAACCCAGGATGGGGCTTGGTGTGGCATCGCATGCTCTATAGGAGGACACTCTTTGCATGGGGGCCTGTGATGGTAGCCTCCCTATATCATGATTTACATGATTTTGTTTATTGTGATGGGAGATCCATTGGTGCATGGGTGACTCTATTACATATTTGGGTATGGAATCATATCGCCATGCTTTAACCTATAGTTCAGATGGTAGATGTCAAGCTAGATGATCCTGTATCTAGCAGTACAAAGGTGCTATTAAACTGAGGCACATTAGATAGATTGGGTTCCCGTATTGGTGATAGGTCATTGATGATATAATAGTTTTCTACTAGTGCCCATGGCTTTAGATGCCTCCATGGTTCGATGATGTGCAACAGCTGTATTTTGCTAGGTAGACCCGATATATACAGGGTCGTAAGCACACTATTATTGAGATATATTTACCAGACAGAGTAGCTTGACAGCTTGGAGAGATTCAAGGTAGACCAGATGATGGATATAGGTCCATTTTTTCTAGGTCATCCAGAGAGGTTCCCACATGAGGACCAACCATTCTAGCTCCCAAGGAAGTTTACAACTTCATACAGTTAGCGACTCAGTCTTGAGCCTATGATCAAGGTCAGGCGGTAGCATAGACTATGCCTAGATATGATGCCTAGTTTTATCCTCCACAATAATTGATAGATCTGATGAGTGCTCCTCCATGAGGGAGACCTAGAGGTAGGGGCGAGAGGCAGAGGACAGGGTTAGGGTGGAAAGGATGGCTAGGATGGTCAGGTTCTGGGGGCTCTGCTAGTAGGATAGCAACCTCCTCAATAGTAGGGTGGATACTAGGGACCACAGTAGCAAGCAACACCACCACTACTACCACCAGATTTGAGAGATACTCGGATTCAGTAGCAGGTGCAAATTTTGACTAGTGAGCAGGATCAAGCCAACTAGCATATTTTGGGTATTACTATTGAGCGAGACTAAGCATGATAGAAGGTGGTAGTCATCATGGCTGAGAGAGATCAGGCATTATAGTGGGTACAGGCCATGACTATTGAGAGAGACCAAGGGGTTTCCCGGTAATAGCATATAGAGGCTATGATGGTGGCCACACATGGTAGGACCGTGTCAGCTAGATTATATAGAGAGGCAGTTATAGAGGCTTCATATTATAGGCCACATTATCATCATGATGTACCATAGGCACTTAGAACCTTATTTTTCATAGCATAGTGATGTACAACTGAGAGCCGAGGATCATCCTGAGAGGCAGGCCAGAGAGGGTAGCAGCCATCAGGGCTAGCTATTATGTATACACTTTTTTATTTTCTTTCTTGATTCTTTGATATAGATATACATTCATGGGATCCTTTTTTATAGCCTCACGGATATTGTACCTATGATCGTTATACATACACTGATCCAGATTTTGTACCATGACATTTATTTTTTATATATATATGATATGGATACAAATTCTATATGATGTGATGTGTTCACTTTATTTCATGCTTATGGATGCATATGATATGAAATGATTATATTATGTATGGATGCACTCTATTTATGTCTACATGATATGCGATGATCATGATTTTTATGGATGCAATGTTATGGATGCAAATGATGTGGATGCATTTATTTTTGTATATTTTCTATGCAGTTTTATGATGATGATGTATGCATATGGATGTATCGATGAAAATGATAATCCAATGATTTAAGATGCTTAAAATAATAAATCTATATTATTTATTGCAACTTAAGTGATAATGTAGAATTTATGATGTGATACGAAATGATTATGTTGATGGATGTTTTATGATTATGCTATGATTTATGAGATGCATGCATGTTGATGATTTGTGGATGTAGGGTGGATGCATTGATGATATTTTTGTTGACTGTCATGATACCAGGTTAGCAAAGAGAGAAGATAGAAGAATGAATGGCCATTGATTTTGATGATTTCTTCAAAAGATCCAACAAGTCTATGATCCATCAAGACTTTATTAGAGATGGTGATGAGACAATGCAAAATGAGGATGAATGTAGGATGAGGAGATTCTCACACTTTGGGATTGGGATTTTTTGTCATTCCTTATTGTTTGATATAACACATAGACACGATGCATCAAGGTATTGATAACCTAGATGGCATTGTATCTAGTGTAACAAACTTTGACTCAACAAACATATAGGATAGTTTTTGTTCACACCTTGACATACAGAAACCTCGTTGGAATGGAAGTTAGAAACTTAGAATATATTGGACCAAAGCATACGTAATAGTCAACAACCTACTCCAAACAACCTTCCTACACACAACTAAGGAAGTATGCGCCAAGATTATTTTACAAGAGTACCCACAAGCTCAACAAATGAAAGATAATGATCAATGCCCCATTAATTTCTCTCTAAATCATTTTGATAGACATCATTCAGAGGTCCTCAGAATGGGCCATTAAGATAAATTATAAGAAAATATCAAAGACAAACAGTTAGTGTTATCTATATCTCTTGCCAGTTTAAGTTTAGCTAAAGTGATATTTGATATTGATGTCCATCACAAGAAGGATACATCCTAGGGCATGTTGATCACAGGGTTGTTTGATGTTGGGATGATGATACTAAGATGAGCCATTGATATAAACTTTCACTGATGCATTTACCTATGATCTAGACTTTAGATTTTGGCAATGGGGTTCTCACTTAATGACTTGTTATGCTTGCTTTCTACTTGTTTCTCCAAAGGGTGAAGGTTTATTGCAGGTGGAAGCAGAATGGAATGGACAATTTTGGATTTTATGGAATTTTTTTTTAAGCAAAAGGCCTAAGGGCCTATATATATATATATTATATGGAATAAGATAATTACATATTTCAAATGTCCAGTGTATATGAAAACAATGTTGAAAGCTCAAAATTCAGCATGAAAACCCCAAAATTCCTACTATGGAGACCACCCTTACAAATACTACTGAATTTACATAGATCAATAGACTACTACCAAGAAACTATTAGCCAAATTCCCTAACAAACCAGTAAACTCAAAATTCTGAGCAAAAATCCCACAAAATACATAAGCTATTCTTCCATGTAATCACCTTGCACTGAGTTTTCATCTTGAAACTTCAATCCCTCTGTCAGTTGAAATCCCCTTTCAAACACACTGCACCTGCTAATAGGAACTCTAGGAAATTGCATTCGATGAGCCATTCATGCATGGGAATTCCCCTAAAAATTGGTTGCTAGTGAAGAGGAATGAACAAACTAATTGTGTCCTCCTCTAGCCGGTGAATTAACCCTGAGCTGTAAGTTGAATTGCAAACCACTATTTGAAGGATGTGAAATATGTGCTCTCAGGAAAGCAAGGGCATAATATTTATCCTTTATGTCCACGTCCATTATAGTACAAACCCACCTTTTATTCTTCCTTAGAGCCTGCAGCCAGATGTTTTCATTCTTGTGTTGAAGAGCCATCCTAAGGGCATCAAAAATTTCTTCGAAACCCTGAAGGCATTACATGAGCTCCATAGGAAAGAGCCGACTAATATACCCTTATCCACTAAATATATTGTATGCTTGCACTACTTTAAGTATCGCGTTATCTAATAGGAAATGGAAATTGACAAACTTCATAGCCAACTCCTCAATTTCTCCCAAAGATTGGAGAAAATTCATAGCATTTGAAAGGAAAATGGATATCACTTAGGATGGGAATAGAAGGCGCCTTGCTCTAGGACTAGTGACATCAATACCCGACACCGTGCAGATGTAATCCTCTACTTTGGCATAGTCCACATTGAACATCTATTTGAGACACTCTTGTGATAGGTATCCCTCAAATGGTTTCTCCCATGGCTTGACAGTTAAGGACACCCAAAAGTACCATGGACAGAAAGCCATTTCTTTGCCACCAGAGCAAAAAAATAACTCTTCTTGATTCTGTATTCTCTACAAATAGAAAAATGTTACAATTCCCTTCTCCTTATGAAATTACAATATGAAAAATATAAATTTTGTATCGCCTTTTTATGGAAATCTTTCACTAGTGATATCATATGCTGCCATAATGAGGAGGGTTGTGAAGGACTATTCATTAAAAGAAAATTCAAATTTCATAAATGTAAGCTCGTGTAGCTCAAAGGACTATATATATTAAGTGAGAAGTCACACTTCAAAGCATGATTATCATGTACCTGCATCACAGAGAAATCGTTAGGAAAATAAAATATTGGATAGACATGAGCGAGATGGAATATTTGCTTGATTGTCAATGTCAACAGGTGAATGTTGTATGTCCTTTCACACTATGGCATACTCCCATGAGATTAACTATGCATCATTACAGTGAGTGACTTTAGAACACATGCAACAATTCTAGCTTTTTTCCAGTGTCATCAGGTGAATGGTGTATGTGCTTTCGCACTATGATGTATTCTCATGAGTTTAACTATGCATCATTACACTAAGTGCCTTTGAAACACATGCCATAATTCCAGCTCTTTGATGACTCTTCCATTTAATCTCCATGATGGATGATGTGATGCAATTCAAATTATGATAGAACCATTCTTTCACCTCCAAAAAGGCCATTATTCAAACATGTGAAGTCTAAAATCTTGTAGCTCAACAACACTATTGACTCATGGATTGAATGAAGCCTTTGATACCTTAATGGTATCAATGAGAGCTAATAATATTGAAAATTCTCCATCAAACCCCAATCTCTTTTAGAAACATAATTTGAATTATCCCTCAAGATATCCCTTCATGCAAATATAAAGCATCCTTTTGAAAAATATCAAGTAATTGTGGAAATCTATGAGTTGAGAATAATCATATAGAACAAATAGCACCTGCTTGTTACTACCCATATTGGCTAAATGATTAGCTAAAATATTGCCTTCTCTATATGTGTGTGTGGGCTGATAATTCTAAAACTTATCGAGCAAAACCCATACTCATTGAAGAACATAACGAAGACTCCAATTTTGAACATTCTTTACTTTACAAGCATTGATTATCAATAAAGAATCTCCTTCAATGTGTAGGTTTTTAACCCCAATCTTCAAAGAAATTTTCAAACCCATCAATAATGATTTTGATTCTACTAAGTTATTAGTTCCTTTTAGGAGATAATTTTAACTAAGTGTAGGTTTTGGAGTGATTCTCCAGGGTTCCCTTTTAAGCCCCCATCAAAGTTCAACTTTACGAATCCATCCTAAGGAGCTTTCCATCTGATATGTTTCCTATTACACTTCTCTGCCTTTGGCTACAAAGGACTGCCTAGGGAAGGGAGTTTAAAGTACTTCCAATTCTGCATGATATGATTGTCCCAATTTGTGAAGGATGAGCTAATATTTTAATGTTTTGGAATATTTTAATGTTTTTGGTATTTTAAAATGTTTTGAGGTTGTTTTTGGTCTTTTCAAAAGTTTATGTGAATGTTTATGTTTTCAATTTTTCGAGGCTGTTTATGGTTTTCTGAGATATTTGAATGTTTTGGGATTTTATGATTTATATGGATGTTTTGGGATTTTCTAAGATATTTGGATGTTTTGGGATTTTTTGGTTTATATGGATGTTTTGGGTTTTTTTTGAGATATTTGAATGTTTTGGGTTTTCTGAGATATATGGATGTTTTGGGGTTTTTTGAGATATTTGGATGTTTAGGGATTTTCCAAGACATTTGGATTTTTAGGGATTTTCTGAGTTTTCTAACCAAAGACCTATCCTAGGGGTCTCGGGGGTTGATTAAAGATAAGCCTTTCCTATGTTATACACACAGATACCACGTAGTTTGACTGACTCGACCTATTAACAAGATGAAGATATGAACAATTATGGAAGTCATTTTATTATGACAGACTCCTAAAGGACTGACCTAGGGTGTCTCAAGGGCACATCAATGATGGCCTTTCCTACGTTCAAGCTCAAAGACAATGTAGTTTGACAAGGGTAGAGCTTTTTGGATTTTCAATTTTTGACCTTTTTAGTGATTTTGATGTATTTTGGATTTTGACTTTACAATTTTCTGAATATTTTTGGATTTTAGCTATACAAGATTTTGCAAATGTTTTTAGATTTTATGATGATCGTTTTATGAATGTTTTTGGTACTTTCTAATAAGATTTTAGATGACCTCAAGATACAAAACAACCTGATACAATCCAGAAAAAAGTGCCCCTAGCATCATATGTTAGACTACTTCAATAAAGGTAGGACACTGACCTTTGGAATATGCCAGGTATTACTAAAGGGATTGTGATACTTCATAGTGTCAAGTGATGATAAGGATGAGGACAGGCAATGGATGAATGATGATGCAAAGAATGATAGGACAAAAGAGCCAAAGAATAGATGGAGGTGCTTTATTTACACAAGGCACTTGTTTTCTAGGTTTTCACTAAGGTACTTTCCCAAAGCAACACCGAAGTGGTTTTCACTAGAGGATGATTTTTTTCTTTACTTTTTTCAATCCTTTTTCTCATTTTTTTGGATTTTGATCATTTTTTTTTGTATTTTCTAATTTTACACCCTTCAAGATTAGGCATAAAACTTTTTGAGATGCATTATGTTGGTTGGCTCCTACAAGGGTTCACCTTCAAGTATTGACAATTGGTATGCTCTTGATCCATAGCTAGTTGTGACAATGAAGGGACCCAACCAGATAGGTTCAAACTTTCCTTTAATGTCCTAATCTAGAAGTCTCTTATGATTTTTCTTTAGGACAAGATCCCCTACTTGGAAAGACTGACATTTCATCCTCTTTTTATAGCTCTGCTTTAGTCAGTTTTGATAAACTTACAAATTATTGAGGGCATCAAGGCAACGCTCATCCAGGAATTCTAGCTCATTCAGTTGAGACACTTAGTATTCTTCCTCAATTATTAGACTCAGTAATGACACTCGTAATGATGGGAGGTCAACCTTAATAGGCAGGATGGCTTCTTATCCATGGACCAGGAAGAAAGGGGTTGCACCTGTATGCATGTGAATACTGGTTCGATAAGCCTAGAGAGCAGGATTTAGTTGCAAATGTCAATCAAAACTAGCTTCATTGACTGTTTTCTTTAGGGTTTTTAGGATAGTCTTATTTGTAACCTCAGCTTGGCCATTGCCTAAGGGATAATACTATTTGAAAGAGACACTACACAATTCATTTGGTGTTGTCATTAATGGAAACCCTAGTCAGTGATCCTATCTGAACTTCAGTATTTGCTCATATTGGAAGTCAAATTAAAGTTTTGTGATTAATTGTCAAAGTTAAAATAGAGCATCTGACAGAATTGTGTATATCGATTCATACATGAATTCATGTTATCATTTTGTGTTTTGGATCCTAGGGAAGGTTTTTCGATGTATGAACTATGCTATCTTTGAATCATCGAGCCTTGTATTGATTGGTGTGCAAGTTAGAAGATTCGGTTGATTGTTTTTCAGTTTAACAATGTAAAATGACCAACTTGATGAATGTAGCATGTTACGGATGTTCGAGGAATTTTTTTTTAAGGTATTTTCATGTTCGAGGATTTTGTTTTGGGTCCTCACTACGTTGTGGCCACCTTTAGTTGGTGTGCATTGATGTTTGTTTATGAATTGGGCTAACAGTTTAAACACATTTTATATATTTTGTTGAAGCCAACATTTATTTGATCTAATCTCTAGTCACAAATATATATAAGCGATTGGTTATATATTTTTTGGTGTGTGTTGTGATGTGTTACAAAAGTCACAAGTATTATAGATTGATTGTGCATAGTTTCACATGTGTAGAAGATAGGTGATTCGAATTAAGGCAAACAAAGTTGCAACAGTAGAACATCAGAATCAAACAAAGTGAGAAGAATGCTATAAATGTGCTTAACTGGAACTATAATCAGGCATTAGCATATGCTATTTTCTTAGTTCAAATCCTCTAGATGTAATCCAAATGTTTTGTAAGACAGTGAGTCTTCCTTCTTGTATCTGAGCAATGAGCTCTAGGAAGTGTGTCTAAATGCATGTTCATTCCCCATTTGTAAACACTTATTTTGAGTATACCCATATTGTGGATTGACCTCCACCATGGCTTTTCCCCTGACTGGGTTTCCACGTAAAAATCCTAGTGTTATGGTGTTGTGGTTGATTACTTTGTGTTCTTGAATCTTTCTTTTGGTTCAATGCTATAAGTGGCTTAAAGAACAAGTTAATGAAGTTAAATTTTGCAAAACATTGAGTCACCCTCCCCTCTCAGTGTTCCTTGATTCCAACAATTGGTATTAGAGCCTAGTTCCTTGAAAGAAGTTTAACAGCTTGGGGAAGATCCAAGAAGGTGATTCAATGGATTCTGACAGTATTCAACAACAAATTTTGGTGGCACTAGATGATCTTGATCAGTCCAAATTGGAAGTCTAGGAATTGCATGCAAGCCTCATGAATGTTGAGAAATTGATTGAATGATTGAAAGATCAAATCAATAAATCCATAGAAAATAGAAAGGAACTCTATGATCAACTCAAACAAAAAGAGAGTAAAAGCATGAAAGTGAACACCTAAGTCAATCCTTGAAGGAGAAGATAGAAGAATGTGAAAATCTCACCAGAGAGAATGTTGTCCTAAAGCATGAGATGGAATCTATTGTGATGAGGATGACCAAAGAAATTGAAGAGAAAAAGAAGAATGAAGAGAATCTTTCTCAATCCTTGAAAGAAAAATTTGATGAGTGCAATAGAATTAATGATGGACTCATTGACCTAGTGCTTGAATTGCAACAATCCAGAAACAATGAAGAAGAGCTTAAAAGATAGATTGTTACTCTCAGGGATGAACTTGATACTACAAATGAATACAATGAGAAGTTCAAGGTTAGCTTAGCTAAGCTTGATGAAGTGCTTCAGAGTCAGAATATTAGAGGTGACAAGCAAGGTCTTGGATATGAGAAAGGAGAAAGCTCCAGATCTAGACAAAGGAAATTTAGGCCTAGAAATCAGATGAACGAGGCTAGAAGGTATCCAGTAAGACAACCCAATTCTCAAAATTTTAATGGATACTATTTTGTTTGCAATAATTTTGGTCATATGGCTACTCAATGTAGAAGTAGAATGAATCAAATTGTTCCATCATTCTCCAGTCAGTGTTTCAATTAAAGTATGGTCATAATTTAGTTGAATGCAGAAATATGTCAAACAACTCTTTCAATACAAATGTCAGATGTTATGCCTACAATAGATTTGGCGATATTGCTAACCAGTGAAGATCAAGAGAAAATCAATGGAATAATTGGTTTGGACAAAGAAATGTCATGTGCTATAATTGTAACAAACCCAGTCACATTACAAGATTCTATAGAAAGAAAGAAGGGTTTGGTAAACAAAGGAAAAAATATGCAGAAGGGTGAAAAGGGAAAAGCTACTACGGATGAGATCATGAATCAAATGAAGAAGACATGGGTGAAGAAGAGTGCTTCTGATACAGGAAATGGATCCACACCAGATTTTGGCGCTAGAAATTCCTCCAGGAATTAGTTTAAGGCCTCTGGCTTTGGGGAAGCTTTCAAGAAAATATTTTAACCCCCTACCGGTAGTTGGTACTGGAATGTGGCAAGCTACAACAGTTGCATTGATGATCTACAGATGCTTTGGGAACTCTTGTGGAGAAAATTTGTGCAAAATTGAAGGTCCGCAGAAGAATTCTCTTTCATAGACTATGAAAACAAGGTGTACAAAAGACCTAGGGAAAAAGCATTTATTACAACAAAAATTTAGGTGTGAAAATGATAAAAAGATACTTTTATTCCTCATTTGTCACATTACATTCTAAGAAGAAGAAGTTTGGAGAGCTTTACAAGTGAATTTAGGTGAGATACAAGTCTGAAGGCAATTCGGCGATCAAACACTAATCCGGTGAAAGGTATTTATCTGCAAACTTGTGAACTTGAAATTTCTAGAAATGGCAACTCTATGGATAGATCCCATATAAAATTCAAATGGTACCCATTCAAATCTATTGAAACAAAACCATTAGGTGAATTTTCTTCTATTCTGTGTGGTGTTTGCATATTGAAGATATTAGGGAATATGTTCATGCAAATGTTGAGGAGTTAGGAAGCTCCTAGTTGTTAAATATATATACAAATCACATTGTGGGAGATCTTTGTGTAAAGCCAAAATTTAATACTTTGGAGGAGAAGAAGTTCACATAGATTGTGAAGTTTCCCGTGTTTGACGAAAATGAATGGGTTTAGTAAATATTGAGTTGAGTGCATGTCGAATTCATGTGGTTAAGACAACCTTCAAAGAACACAAAGCAAGCTATAAGGATTGTTACTAGTTTGAATTCATCTGGTGGGTTTCCAACATTGAAATATGTGAAGAATCAAATAGTTACTGAGGCAACCGGTTTTGTTTTTGACAAAAGATCCATGAAAATTAATGACATCATTGAAGTGGATGTTAGATTTGCTTCTATGGTTATTGGATACAAAATTTATCACTCTAGCCTAGATAACATTGTATCTAGTACTGCAATCTATGCAACTTATCAGATGGTCAAGGAAAATGCATAATATGATCTATGTGAGTTACTTCGGAGCTAGCTAATTGAAAATCTTAGAAAAATCAAGAAGGACAAGAAGAATTCTTTCAAGTATGGTAATATTTTGTTGTGTCTATTATTCTACTTCATGAATGAAGTTCTGCAAGTTGGAAAAGTGCAATGGCAAGGTGATAAACTGGTAGCTATTCAAATTAGAGACATCTTATACAAAATTGGTGACAATAAAGCAAGGAAAATTTCTATCTGGGGTTATTTCAAAAGTTTTCAAAGTGAAATAAAAGCCAGGGAAATGATTCCTACATCTATTGTTGAAAAATACAAGGACACTATTTGCTTCATGGTTGACATTGATCAGTGCTTGATGCAAGCTACAGAATCTAGAACAATTTGGATAATGCCTATGAGATATGAGGTTGATGAACACATTTTGGAGTTTTATGCTCAACACTTGTTGAGTAAACCTCAAAATCCGATAGAAGAAAGGTTTGGTACCTTTGAAGAAAATAATATGCAAGTGCATGAAAAATTGAAGAAGCCTATGATAGTTCAGAAGGTGAGAATGGAAGTTGAAGCTTTTGCAGAAAGCATGGGGATATCAACTAAAGTAGTGAGGGAAGCTAGGAGGAAAAGAGAACAAGTTGAAGAAGGAGAGTTTTCTAGAACTGAATCTGCTAGTCCAAAATCATCCTCTGCCAAAACTAGATCTACAAGGAGCTCTACACTCTCATCCAATCCTACAAATAAGTCAAGCCCAATGAAATGTCAAGTCAAGACATTTGATAGAGAAGGAAAGAGGAAGAAGGATAAAAGCACAAGAGTCTATGTTGCAGTTGAAGAAGATGAAGAAACTAAATATGATGAAGAGGTAAGAGAAATTAAGAAAAAGGGCACAAAATCATCAAAAGTATCTAAGGACAAGTCCTCCAGTGAAGAGAAAGCAAAGAAGAAGGTGAAAATTGATAGATCAGGTATGTTTGTAGAGGAAGTGGAAAAAGATCTGATTAAGGATGGTAATCTTAGGAAAATTTCCAAATGGTATGGCACTTTTGATAGTGTTGGTCAGAGAATTCTTGAAGAATCTACAATAATGTACTTGAATAATTTCAATATGACTCTCATAGAAATAATGTCAGATTTTCCTAAAGGGCTATATGAAGTCTTACAAATGAGGAGAGTGAATGCAAGAACTAAAGAAGAACAAATGAGAGAATGGATACTTGTTGATCTATGTCTGGTAATGTCAATAGATGAAATGAAGAAAATACTCAATGATGCCAAGAAGGATTTTAAGAGAAAAACAAGGGTGAATAAACTGATGATTGGGAAAACTGAAGTAGTTACAAAAGATACTGAAGAAATTCCTAAGGAAGCTCTATTGAAGAATAGGTACAATGTTAATTCTAAAGAAGTTCATGATGAAAATGCTCCATCTGGTCCAAAAATTGAAGAAGGGAAAGAAGACACAATTGAGAATATTTAGAATTCTCTTGACATGCAAGATACTTAAATTCCTATGGAGACTGAAGCTCCTAAAGTTGTTTCAATTAAAGACATGGAGATTCCTAAAGCCAAACAAGAATCTGTAATTAAAGAAAAGAAGGTTGAGGTAAAAGAGGTTGTTGTGGAAGCAAGAGACACTGCAAAGGTAGTAAAGGAGTTTTTAGAAGAACAACAAGAGGAGTTTGACCCTAAATTGGTTGAAGGTCCTATCAACTTGGCCACTCTATCTCCTATTTACAAGCTGAAGGTAGCAACATTTGCTCAGAACAAGGTAAGGGAGGAGATACTGAAATCTCACATTGAGTACAGTGAGCTATTAAGTCTTGCATCCGGTATATTGGAGAAGATCATGCCTACATATGTCAATGACTCATCTGATTCCTCCTCCGGTCAGCTAAAGAAGCTTATCAACTCTGTAAGTACTCACTTTGAGTCTCTTGAGAAGTCAGTTGTGGATAAGGTACAAAAAGAATTTGATGCAAATAGGTTTGATAGATTGAAGGGTATGATTGCTAATGAAAAATCTTTGAAGGCTACCTGTGTAAAGAACATTCAAGGTGCTTTGTCTGAGGGTAGAAATGTTTACAAGTCATGCCTATCTTTGTCTAAATTCATTGAGGACACTAAGAAGAAAATGAAGGAATATGAGAAACAGTTAGCAGATATTTCTCAAGCCTTTTATCCTCTAACCATTTATGTGAATAAGCAAGAAGGTCAAGTCATATCCCTTCTTAACAAAATTAAAAGCTTGAAGCATGAAAATGATAAAATTGTTGAAAGGGTATGTGAGCTTAGAAGATTGATTGGTCCTAAGATGGAGACAATGCTTAATGCATTAAAGGAAGCATAGGATGTTATGGCTGTCAGTGATCCAACAAACCTTGAGTTGGCAGAGATGAAATCCTGTCTATTATGTGGTCACATGATTGTTTTGGAGAGTCTCAAAAAGGGTTGGGACACTAGTTTAAGCCTATTGAAGAACAAATTTGCAGATATATTCAAGTTCATGAAATTTTGAAAAGAAAGTTTGTACATATGCAGTCTATTCATAGAATTTTTGTATGATTTTTGGTATGCAGATTCCTGCCTTTTCCATTGATGTCAAAGGGGGAGTGTGGGACAGTGAAAAATGTCATATTCATCTCAGGGGGAGTTGTGTTTTTAATTTTTGAAGGTTGGAAGTGTGTTCATGTTGGTACTGATTCCAACACTTAGTAATTTTTCACTAAGTGTTGCCATCAATGGCAAAGGGGGAGATTGTTGGAAAGAGACACTGCACAAGTCATCTAGTGTTGTCATTGATG
Source organism: Sequoia sempervirens (assembly GCA_007258455.2). Taxonomy (NCBI): domain Eukaryota; kingdom Viridiplantae; phylum Streptophyta; class Pinopsida; order Cupressales; family Cupressaceae; genus Sequoia; species Sequoia sempervirens. Next base: position 506,546,774 of record VDFB02000017.1, on the reverse strand, counting down.
GCAACCCTAGTTAGTGATCCTATCTGCACTTTAGTATTTGCTCGTACCAGAAGTCAGATTGATTTTTTGTGATTAACTGTCAAAGTTAAAATAGAGCATCTAACATAATTGTGTATATTGATTCATATGTGAATACATGTTATCATTTTGTGTTGTGGATCTCAGGGAAGATTTTTTTATGTATGAACTATGCTATCTTTGAATCATCAAGCCTCGTATTGATTGGTGTGCAAGTTATAAGATCTGGTTGATTTGTTTTCAATTTAACAGTGTAAAAAGGTCGACTTGATGAATGTAGTGTGTTGTAGTTGTTCGAGGAAATTTTTTTTAAGTTAATTTCATGTTTAAGGATTTTGTTTTGGGTCCTCACTATGTTGTGGCTGAATTTGGTTGGTGCACATAAATGCTTGTTTATAAATTGGGCTGAAAATTTGAACACATTTTATATATTTTGTTGAAGCTGACATGTATTTGATCTAATCTCTAGTCACATATATATATAAGCAATTTTTTTATATCATTTTGGTGTGTGTTGTGATGTGTTACAAAAGTCACAAGTATTATAGATTGAGTGTGCAAAGTTTCACTTGTGCAGAAGAAGATTGGTGATTCAAATTAAGGCAGATAGAGTTTCAAGAGCAGAAGAGCAGAATCAAACAGAGTGAGAAGAATGTTGTAAATGTGCTTAACCGGAACTGTAATCAAGCATTAGTAGTTGCTATTTTCTCAGTTCAAATCCTCTGGATGTAATCCAAATGTTTTGTAAGACAGTGAGTCTTCCTTTTTGTATTTGAGTAGTGAGCTCTATGTAGTGCACATGAATGCATGTGCATTCCCCATTTGTAAACACTTAGTTTGAGTATCCTCATATTGTGGATTGACCTCCACTGTGGTTTTTCCCCTAACAGGGTTTCCACATAAAAAATCCATGTGTTATGGTGTTGTGGTTGATTGCTTTGTGTTCTTGCATCTTTCTTTTGGTTCAATGCTATAAGTGGCTTAAAGCACAAGTTAATGAAGTTAAATTTTGCAAAACACTAATTCACCCCCCCTCTTAGTGTTCCTTGATTCCAACAAATACGAGGTAGAGAATTGGTGTTGGATATTGAGTTTTTCGCATAGCTCTTTCACATCCTAATTCTTAAAGAGTGTTCCATTGTCTAAGATTATGGTTTGTGGGACACCGTAATTGAAAATAAGGTAATTTAGGATAAACTTTGCAATTTATTTCCCCATTTTGTAGGTCATAGGAATAGCTTCAACCCACTTGGTGAAGTACTCAATGGCGGTTATGATAAAATTGTGGTAGTTGGATGAGGTTGGAGTGATTTTTCCTATGAGGTCAATCCCCCACTACAAAAAAGGCCAGGGTGTGATCATTAGCTACAACTCTTGGGCTGGAGCATGAATCGGCTCTCCATGTTGACATTGGACACACTTCTGCACATACTGATGAACTTCCTTTTTCATGGTGTGCCAATAGCACCCCATCCTCAATAGTTTCTTAGCTAATGTCATACAACTAGAGTGGGACCCACATATGCCATCATGTACTTTTGTTAAAGTAGTTAAGGCTTCCTCTTGGTTAAGACATCATAGTAATGTCCCTTCAATGCGTTGTTGATAAAGGGTATCACATAGGATCACAAATTGGGATGCCTTTTTAACAAAGATATTTTTAAGGTTTGAGATGATATCAGATGGGAGGGTTCCTCTATTTTGGTAGATAAATATATCATGATACCATGGGGATCCAGGACCAACAATGACACATGTGAATTTAGATTCGAGGATTTCAAAAGTTGGTATGAGAAGTTGTTCTACCAAGAATTCACATTGGAGGATGTTGTTTGGAATGTCTAGTAGTGATCTAATTTTTTCCATGGTGTTAGTTGTTTTTTTTTTCATGCAAGGAATATGCTCAAAAGTTATGTCTATTAAAAGATCCTTGAGATTGTCCACCATATTTTTGTAAGGAGTGAGCTTGTCAACTTTGGTTTGATAGTTGTCATTAACTTGGTTGATAACCATTTGTGAGTATCCATAGACTTTCATCTCTTAAATGTACCACTAAACTGCTATCCTTAAACCTATGATTAGGGCTTCATACTCAACAATGTTGTTGGTACAAGGAAATGACATCCTGTATGACTTTGGGATGCAATATCCTTGAGGGGTGATAAAGAGGATGTCTTCTTTTGATCCATGTTGGGTGAACAATCCATCAAAGTACATCTTCCACTGAGTTGTGAGATTGATAAGGAACACCGATTCATCAGGGAACTCAAATACCAAGGGGTTCTCAGCATAGATGAGTGATTCTACTAGTTGATTTGTGATTACTTGTCCTTTGATTTCCTTTCACTCTACATACTATATGTAAAATTTTGTTAAGATCATCACCCATTTATCCATGCATCTTGTGAGAGTTTCTTTGGTTAGCAGGTATTTCAATGGATCAATTTTTGCAATGAGCTTGATTTGATGTGACAACATGTAATGTCTGAACTTTTGTGAAGCAAAAATAATTGCTAGGCATGCCTTCTCAATAGGTGAATAGTTCATCTCATATCCCACCAAGGTTCTATTGATATAGTAGATAGCCCTTTCCTTTTCATTTTCATCATGCTGTGCCAAAAGAGCTCGTAGTGTTGTTGATGTTGCTGAGATGTACAAGATCAGTGGATTATTTGGTATTGGTGGCATGAGTATTGGGGGTGTCAGTAGATAATCTTTGATTTTTTGGAAATCTTTATCACACTCCTCATCCCACTTGTATGTTATCCCTTTATGAAGAAGATGGGAGAGTGGGTGTATCTTTTCTGATACTTGTGTTATGAACCTCTTGATAGATTGCAGTCTTCCTTGTAATCCTCTTATCTGCTTTAGTGTTTGCATTGGTTCCATGTCTAGGATGCCTTTTACCTTTGTTGTATCAATTTCTATCCCTCTTTGTGAAATGATGAACCCCAGAAGCTTCCCTAATGTGACCCCAAATACAACTCTTTGGATTTATTCACACCTTGTATTCCTCAAGTTTATCAAGGATGGGACCGAAGACTTGTATGTGCTCACTTCTTTTCCTTGATTTTTCCAAAATATCATCCACATAATCTTCAACTATTTTTTGTATCATATCATGAAAGATGAGGGTCATTACTCTTTGATAGGTTTCTCTTGCATTATTTAATCCAAGTGGCATCACATTCTAGTAATAGGTTCCCCATGGACAAGTGAATGTAGTTTTACGGTGATCCTCCTTGGCAATTATGACTTGATTGTAGCCAAAAAAACCATCCATGAGTCATAGCATTTCATGCCCTACTCTTAAGTATACAATGAGATCGATATTAGGAAGAGGAAAATCATCCTTTGGGAATGCTTTGTTTAGGTCTCTAAAATTAGTGCAAATTATGATGCCTCCAAACTAGTACCAGGTTTGAAACCCACTTAGGATAATCTATCGGTCAGATAAATCCTACATCAAGAAGCTTTTGTAACTCTAGTTTGACCAAGAGTGCTATCTGAGAATGCATCTTTCTTAATTTTTGTTTGTCTAGATTGGCTTCAAGATAAACTGCTAGATGATGTACAACCACTTTAGGATCAACGCCTGGCATATCCGTCTATGACCATGCAAAGTTAGCTCTTCACTCTCTCAGGAATGTTGCAAGATTCTTTTGTTCTTCATCCAACAATGAATCGGCATAGAAAGTGATCTTAGGTGCTTCTTTTGTTCCCACATTGACTAGTGTGGCCTTTTCTTCTAGTATTGTTGACTTCTATGTATGCATTACACTAAGGGGGAGATTAAATCCCTCATCCTTGGGTGCCTCAGAGAGGTTTTCACCATTGGATGTGTCCTTTTTTTTACTATTTTAGGATCATAGAGTGTCACTTGGTAGTTTTCAATCAAGGATCTACATGTTAGTTGCATTTCATTAATTTTGTGACTAAAGGATTCAATTGTCTCCCCATAGTATGCCCTTGTATCTAGCTCTATGTAAAAACCTACTTTGTGATCTACCCATGATAAGTTGTCATGAAGTCCCATGAATTTTGAGATTGCTTCATCATTTTTGAATAAATCTAGAATCGTTGGTCCTCATTGGTCCATGTCAATGAGTTGTGGGTAGATTAGGTGTATTTCAGTTGGTTGGTTGCTTGAGACAAAGGATGTTATGGATATCATAAAAAGGGTGTTGTTCTCAAATAGGTCAGCAACATCAAGGGGAAAGTCATCTAAGGTTGTATCACATGATGTAGGTGACCAAGAGGAAGCCTCATCTTGTTTAGTGGAAATACCTTTTCCAATAAGTGTGACCTTGCTAGTAGTACAACCTAAGCCTAGATTATTTGTTTGTTTCTCAAGAACGATGGGTTGTAGTAAACCATTATCATTGTTTCCTAGCTTTTCATTCTTGTTATACCCCCAATTTTGCATGAGCTACAATCCTTTATTATCATATTTCATGGGAAGAACAGGAACAAGACGTTCATCTTGATAGAGGAATTTAGATATTTCTTCCTCATTGATATCTTCTTGATTCAAATCCCCCACTTAATGAAGGTAGTGGCTGCCATCTTGATTGTTTCAAGCTCTTTGGTACTAGATATGGGTTTCCCATGAGATTGAGGAGAAACGGGTAACTCTCCTAAGACAAAGGTGTCTTTCAATAGCTTGTAGCTCCCACAACCATTATCCTGGATCACTACTTTGACGCCAAGTATACTTTGCACCATGGGTATTTTTTTTGTTGAGGTAGAGGCTAGGGATGTTGGGTCAACAAATGAGCTTGATGGAATATTTTGATGGGTGTTTTTTCACTTCACAACATAGGCAATGCATAAGTACACTGCCTCTCTTGAAAGGTAGAAATCTACAAGCAAATTGAAAATCGCTGCCCCAAGGTCGCTCGGATGTCAGGTCATGACAATGCTTAGAATCTCTCAATTGTTTGATGTGATTTTTCTAGTAATCACAGGGCAGACTTATGAATGTTAAGCAAGAGGGAAGTTGGTTCCTAAAATGGAGTTCTTAAGATCTTATAACCGATGTACAGTTGCTGCAAGTTCAAAATAGCAGTCTAAAACTCCACTTTGACCATCAGATTTAGCTTTACAAGGTGTAATGATGCTTGAAATTGTCTTAAATTACTATTTAGAAGAAAATTCAAAAGGGGGTAGGGAAAGGATGAAGTTCCTAGGCCTGAAACTACTACTGAACAATGATAATGGAGGATGCTACAGTGGACAACCTTCCTAGAACTAAGTTCCACTTAACCAAATTAGTTAACAGTCTCATGAAACTAGTGCAATCTCCTAAGGTCTGGAGATGTTCAACCATTCATTCACCATACAGCATGAATAAAAGATATAATTTAAGTGCAGCATTCAATTCATGTTCAGAATAACTTTACACTACTATTTATCATCAATAAACAGTAAAACGCATGAACAAAGAAGGGCATCAACACAGTAGAATTCTCCAATACCAATGAGCAACATTTACTAATCTACTAAAAGTATGACAAAAACATGGAACAACAAAGTAAATCTACTCAAATCTAATAACTATGAGGAGATGAATCATGAAACATGTATGAAACTCAAGAATCCATCAAAATCAATGAATTTCTATTAGGATTTCAGCAGCATGTCTTTACAACAACTCAACTCTCTCTTTGAAAATGAGAGGAGACCCCCTATTTATAGATTTCAAAAATAAAAATATGTGTCCAAGATTCAATCTCATTGTGTGGCCAAGATTCACTACAAATTAGGGTTTCACCTACCCCTCAATATTTCACAATTTAAAATACATTTATGTATTTTAGCCTATTTTTTCCTCTAGTTCATGGCACTGTAGCTCTTTTATCTTCTAGTTGATTTCCCTTTACTACAGATACACTATGAGGAATTCATCATTAATGATTGGTTCCCTTCACTTTTCTTAATAGTGGTGTATTCCACAAATTTTCCAATCAATGCTAGGAGCTTGTTCTTCTTAACGATTTCCAATTGGAGGATCTAAAAATTGAGTTTCTTGGATCGATTGGTGATATCCTCCCAATGTTTTGTACACTTCAAGGTGGCCTTAACCATTTGTTCTGACTACACAAAGGCTCATGCAACAAAATCCATGAAGAGCGGTGTCAAATCATCCATAACACCCTCTTCCATTTTCTTGTGAAACTATGCCTTGAGCTTCTCTACATCTAGTTCTTCAGTAGGAACATCTTGGTTGGTCGAAAGCTTGAGATAGTATTTGTTGTCTATTTGGTGCTCCTTCTCCCACTCGAGATCTAGTTTGATCTTGTGTAGCACCCTCTCTAGAACTTCATTTCAATGATTAAGGCCCATTTTCCAAGTCTCGATCAGCCAGTGATCGTCTTTGATGAGAGAAAATTCTTTCTCCCAAGCCTCTATTGGTATCTTGAGGATAGCTTCAACCTTAACTCTAGAAGTTCAGTACAACTCAACAAAAAGGAGGCATATTTCCTCTAGGCTGTCTAAATTCTTTTGTATATGCCTGAACTTGTTTTTCATTCTTACGACGTGGCCAATTCCCATGTCACCATTGTAAAGTACTCATTGGAGCCATTATTCAGTGGCCTTGTCTAATTCTTTCTTTTCTCCAATGTGCCTATGTGGTCTTTGGACAACAACAGGGGCAGAGATGATGATGTGGTAGGAATTTATTTGGCAGAGGATCATTATTATGTAGGTTGTAAGTTTTTCTACATGTGCTTTTAATTTCTCCTTGGTGGATTTGTCCTTATTCATTTGATGCATGATAGTAGCAATGGATCCTTGGAGATGATCAATTTTCTACTCCCTTGTGGCTATTCCCAAGTCAATGGTGGAGATATTGTAGTTGACTCCCTCTCCTTCCACCACTGGAGTAGTTATTTATATGGTCCTTGATCCCAAGGCATCCATCATGATATTAGATCTGACCCTTGGCTTTTTCTCCTTCTTTGTCCCTATTTGTGCTCATGCTAGGATAACCTCTAGCCTATCTTTAAGATCCATAAGAATAGGGGTCTTCTTTTGCAATTGCTTCACCAACCATTCAGGCATTTGAGATCCTTCTTTTGGTGATTCACGATCACCTTCCTCTCTTTGGATGTGCTGGATTTCTCTATCTTGGTGACCTGAGACCTCTTGTTCTATTTTTTCTTCCTCTTCTTCATTTGAATCTCGAATGAATATAGTCATTTCCCTTTGTGACTCAATGATGGCTATGTTCTCTTCGGGGTTGTCTTCCCCTTCGGATCCATTTTCTTTTTCTTCTTGCTCACACTCTTTGTGATGTTCCGTTTCTAGGCTTTTCTTTGTTTCAGCCTCTTCTTCAGGTTTATATTCTTTCTTTTCTTCTTCTTATCTTGATGGAGGCATCTCCTCATCATGACTAGGGCTCTTATCTTGTTCCTTAGTTGGATATTCTATGGACACCTCCATGTCATCATTTGTCTCCCTCTTCTCCTCAAAGGACTATCTCTCAAATTACTCCCCAACATCCTTGAGTTTCTTGGGCAACTCCTCCAGTTCATGGTCAAAGGTTTCCACTATGTACTTTGCACTAGAATCCTCAATATCTTCCTCTGAAGATTGTGCCTTTTCATCCTTATAGGCTACCTCATCAATAACCAAGTGTTGATGCTATGGATGCTTGTGGTAATCTTCATCAGATCCTTCATCCAATTCACTGGTTGCCTCTTTTTCTTGTCTCTCCAATTCCTTATAAATTTGCATCACTGCCTCCATCTTAGGTGGTTCATTTGGAGGAGGAGGAATAGGGAGATTGGAAATGACTTGGGCTAAGGTGGCCTATACCGTGGGGTTCATCAATACTCCAAAAAGCTTCGTTGGTATGTTTTGCATGTGTCGAGCAAAGGCTTCAAGGAGTTTGATGGTGGGAATTGTTATTGTAGAGGCCAAGGGAATAGTTTTTGATGGAGACATGGAGGAAGAAGACAGTGGAGAAGTGGTAGTAGAGCAAGAATCTATCACCATAATGGGTGCAATAGGTGAGATAGAAGCAAGGTGGATTAAGATTTCCACTACAAGCAGAGAGGAAGTGGGTAATACTTGGGATGTTTGTGGAGGGGTGATAATAGTGGCAGTGGTGGTGGTAGCAAGAGTAGAGGTGGCAAGTGGATACTTTCATTGCTCTGCCTCTTATTCTTCTCCCTCATGGAGTGGGTCCTCCTGAATGGTAGGCATCTCAGTGAATCCACCTGATTTCTTTGCTTTCTTGGAGGTTTCACCCTCTGAGGCCTTTCTTGAATAGACTTTGTGTTTTGGTTGGCACTTCTCCACTTCTTTTCACTTCCTCAGTTTGGTGGTGGAAGGATACTTTTGAGCATCTTCAACTTGGGCAATAGTAGCTCTACTGACATTTTCACTCTTGAGCTCATCTTCGAGATCTTCGTAGGTCAGATTTGTTTTGTGTAGCTTCAGCTGAGCAATTTGTTCATCAATCCATAGCTTTGTCATGGCCTCTATTGGTTGAGTTAAGATATCGAGGTCACTGACCTCTTCCTCATTCCAATCAATCATAGGGAGGGGCAAGTTGGCAACCACATCAAATCTTGGATCTATGACAATATTTTCATCCTCCACAACTTGATCCGACATCGGGAACAAGTTGATTGTTTTAACAAAGTATGTCATCATGCACAAGAAGTGCCTCATGCACACTTCTTTATGATCTTTACAATTTGTCGAGAAGTTTTCAACATTGTGTAAATAGGCATACTCTTTCCTAACCATCTTCTTTAGTTTTCCATAATGATCCATCCATGGCCGAGTAGTGTACAACTCCAAGTTATACTCAAGAAGTTCCTTAGTAGAATACTCTGCACATTGTGATGCGGTAAGTGCATACATGCCTTGGCCAAAAGTAAGAGGATAGGGAATGTCAGGCTTATGTTTGTCACTCAAAAGAGTATGTGCATCTTGTAGCTATCTAGAAACTTTGAGCAATATCAAATAGTCATTTGGGTACCTGGGCAACTTATATGGCCTCTTGGAGAAGCCCTTGATTCTAATAAAGATGAATTTAAGAAATTGAGTAAAGAGGAACCTGAACCGACAGATGAAAGTATTGGCATTATGAGTGACTCTTCATTTGAAGTCTCCTTTGAGTAGTCTGATAATGTGCCTGATAAAGGCATCGTTCACCTAGCAGTAGTCTTTCTTGAAATTTTTGTATTGAAGCTACATGTGTCTATCATAGAGTTTTAGCTCTCTACCCAAAGTTTAGCTTTGGGCCACAAATAGGCCTCTGTACAACACAAGATCAACTAGCAAGTAGACCAAGTATGAGGTCATGTAAAATTGGGAGGTCTTTTTAACTACCACAAACTACTCATGCAAGCAGTGGATGATTATTCCCACCCAATGGAACTTAGTCTTCCCTCTAATAATTTCTTCTATGAAATAAAACATCCATTCCTGGAAGTAAGCCACAGTTGGGATGCCCATGAATCTACTTAATAATGTTACCAAATCATGGTAATCCTCATGAAAATCACTCCTAAAGAGTATCTAAGGTACTTTGTTCATGATGCCTCTCTTCTCCTTCAACCAGTATTGATTAATTAGCTTCTTGCATTTGAGGGGGTCAGATTTCTATGTGCTCTTGGCATACTCCTTTGTTATTTCCTCCATATCATCAAAGGTGGGGATGTGGAAAGTTTTCCCTATAGACATAGAGAACAAGTCAGCCAGTACTTTTCTATCTCTATCCAAAATTCTCTTGGTCTTTTCTTGGTAGGCCTCTCTGTAGGTCATCACTAGTTTTGAAGCCACAAGGGTAGGTGGGAAACCGGCTACCTTAGCTAGACCACTCTTTCTAATCTTCCTTGCATTTTTTGTTGTAGGGTTGATGATGACCCTCTACCTAAATTCATTAATATCAATGTGCCCCATGTTTGTATCTGAGACCCAGTCCCATTTTGTAGTAACTTTGGAGTTGAGTTCTGCTCCTTGGAATTTATACTTCATTTTGTCCTTGTCCCCCTTTCCCCTTGGTTATTTTCTAGTACTTTTTACTTTTTCTTTCTTCGTGGATGCTCTTGAGGGTCCTACAACTGATTCCATATATCCTACAAGCGAAGGAGCTATCAGCATGTTCATGTGCAAAATAGGGGAAGTGTTAGCAAAATTCTCCAAAATCCATGTTAGATTGAGTAATTCATCATTTAAAGATCATAACATTTTTCATTGATCATAATTTTCCTTTTGTTGGAGGTACATATGGCAAGGCAAGCCCAACGGTGAAGGCTTCCTTGGGTTGGAAACCATTTTGGAGGAAGTTGCAAATAGACAATGAATAGAGCATGGTGACCTGCATGGATCCAACTGCATTGGGATTTCCACCTTAAGAAGGGGCCCACCAAGAGGCTAAATCATTTTGGCATGTGGGTTGGATATTTTTGGGGTTTTGGAAATGTTAAAGTGATCATTCAGGAATGCGGGTCCAAGGGTTGTGGGTGCAGGAGGTAGCTCAGCCATTTAGGAGCTCCACCATTGGAAACAACATTGAGAAGGTAGAATCCCACAAGTAGTATCCCGCAATATGAGAATTGTGGCCAGGGAGGATGGTTCCCATTCACCTTTGAAGTTCATTTTGTTCAGTTGGATGTAAACAGGCAGCCATGGAAATGAATTAGATGTTAGTCATTTAGGAAGGTGGAGACAGGATGGGCAGCCCGCAGGCGGTGGTCCACACAGTCAAGTCCGCAAGGTTCCTTGACATGAATCATTTGTTTAGCATTGATTAGACAATGTCAGGGAAGTTGAGCTCCACATGATAGGTCGATGGAGGTCATCGGTCGTGTGAGACAGTGGACACACGGTAGCAATGACTCGCGCTAGATGGTCTACATGCATAGACTAAGTCATTTCATTCTTTGGGCTCCAACAGAGGTGATGATTGTGGGGTTTGCAAGGCTAAAGGATGGCCAACCAAGGTCATTTCAGGTGGCGAACAAGTGGCGAAGGCCCACAGATGGAAGTCCATAATGGGCAGCTCGCAGTGGTCAACACTTAGTGCTTTTGGGCCTGAAGAGTTAAACAGAAGTCACCAGCGTGGGGCCCACTTAATAGGAGGAAACTGGAGTTTCTCCATTTTGAGGAATGATCGTTAAGAAATAGTTGAATGATGGCAAAAACCCGCATTGCATGGTCTATAGGGAGAGTTATGTGTTGAGCTTGGTTAGCAGACACGGATGTCGCAGGACCCACAAGGCGGATGACCAGGGTTTTTCAGCCATTTGGGGTAGTGAAACATTAAGGGAAATCCGCAGGTGGAACTCCACACTCATGGACCTGCAAGGTTGAAGGACACCACTCAATATGTGATTTTTCTTTAACTTCAGAACATGATGGCTAAGAGGCAGTGTCTTCCTACATGAGCGTGCCCGAGGAGGATGACAGACGATCATTAAATTTTATCATTGGTGGGTTTGAGAGTGGTGGTGAATGTCTTGTAGGCCACAAGGGCCCAATTTCCCTAGTTCAAGAATGGCGTTGGAGGGCAGAAGTTATGCATGGGATTCTGGGGTGGATTTTGAAATATTTTTAAGTTTTGCAAATATGGATTTCGCTCGTCATGTGGTTTCCTTTCTATTTTTAAGGTTCCTAAGTTTAATATTTTAACAACTTTGTAGGAATGGAGGAAAACCATAGAACTAGTGGTAGGGGAGGTCTTACCTGGTGGACCCATGAGAAATCAACAAAAAAATTAAAACTGGCAATGCACTGATGGCAGCTAGATCTCATGGGTGTGAAGGCAAGGATGGCAGAGAGCTCTAATAGATTTCCAAAAAGTAGGTCGGTGAAAATGACCCGTCAAAGCATCTATTTATAGAATTTAAAACATTAAATTCTCTCCATAAATGTAGTTACGAAGGTAGTCAGGGTCGGTGGGAAATCAGTTCAAAAGAACTAACGGCGGGAACTGAGGGGTCCGCATGGCGGACAACACCTGAGCATTTTCCATTGGCCGATTGGTGAAAGGAGCAGCAACGAAGGTTACGGATCTCATAGGGAGGGAACACAAACCAGCTTGGCCATTGCATGGATGGAAACAACAAGATAGAGTTCTACGTAGGGTAGCCCACATGGGCAGACCCACAGAGCATGAAAGATGGTAGTTTTGAAGTCTGAAGGAAAACTGCCAAGGGAACTCCGTAGAGGCCAAAGACTTGAAAATTTTGATGGTGGTAAAGCTTGTTCAACTCAAAAAGATACCTATAAGACTCTTTGACCACTCAAGACTCAAAATAGGGGACATGCAAAATGAGATGAATGAAAAAGCAACTTGGCAAAGCAAAAGGAGAGGGTCCCTATTCCAAATGGGGCGTGTGTGCTATAGGCACAACAAATGGTGACTTTGTTGGGAGAACGGTCCTAACCATTCTAAGGATAAAGACTCATTCAAAACCCAGAGTCTCTGGTTTCATAGACCAAGGGTTGGTTTCCATAGGTGAACTAAGGAACTTGAAGGAGAATGGGATCCTTTGTTGAATCAAATCACAAAAGTATCTCAAGAGTGTGTGTGTATGGTGAGTTCATTTCTTTTCTTTAGACACTATGACAAACAGTTGTCAATCAAGCTAAGCAAGCTACATGAATTTTCCAACCCCAAAAGTAACCTGGATATTGCCCCACTGCCAGTCAAGTGTCCATAGCCCCAATAGAGTTGTCATTGTGACCCCATGAACATTGCTCTATTACCAGTCGGGTGTCCATAGCCCCGATAGAGTTGTTTGCACACCTGCATAGTTGCTTGATTTTGACATATTTCTTTCTTTTCTTTCTTTTCTGGTATTTCTTTCAATATTCTTTCTCTTGCTCAACTACGTAAGCATTGAAACTCACCATGGGTTTGGAATCACAGTGGTCTCTAGAGCAGACTTTAGATTTTTCACTTGCCCAACCCTCATGACAGCCACCGTATAGTTTCTTAGAAATAATTAATGTGTGTTTTATGCATAATTTGAGACGAGTGTGAAAGGATTCAACTAAGAGTCTTGTTCTAGGTCAAGTTGGAGTTCAAACAAGGAGACCACCCCATGGAAGCAATCAAATACTAATAGTTGAGAGTGAATATTTATCCAAAGAACACCAAGAGAAAATAGCAAAGTGAACCGTTCATCAAACCAAGCATGGCCACTATATCAGAAACAACAGGACAACCTCAACAAAACAAAGTGGTTGGGAGGATGAGAAAAACAAAAGCAGGAACAATAGCAAAGCAAAAGGAACCTAAACTAACCTATTTATAGGTATTTACAAGAGTAGCTCGGAAGATCTCAAGCAAGGAAATAGTGCTTGAGGTGTTGTTCATTGACAAGTAGCAGGACATCTTCACCAGTTGTGTCTTGAGGTGGAAAGCATTATCTCCCAAGATTTCAGAGATCTGAAAGGGGCCAAGCCAGAGCTTGTTGAATTTGTCATGTCCCCCTTTCTTCTCATGGGCCTTGTCCCAACAAAGGACCAAATTAGCAATTCTAAAGGCCTTAACCTTCGCTCATTGATCTAACCATCTCTTGACCATGCCCTGATGTTTGGAAAAAAATTCAATAGCTTGGTGACGAACTTCTTCTAAGTGGAGCAACTTGGCTAGACAAGCTTCTGGGCGATCCCCTTCTTCATAAAAAGTGTTAATAAATTGGAGGGTTGGGATCTTTAAGTGCACAGAGAACAAAGGCTCTAGCCCATAAACTAGATGGAATGGGGAGTCACCCAGGGAAGCCTTGTGGTGAGTGTGATCTACCCAAAGGGAAAAGCGCAACTGGGTGTGCTAGCCTTTAGGGTTCCTATCAAGCAGCTTTTTGATGACAGTGATTAGGTTTTTGTTTGTGGATTCAGCTAGGTCGTTTCCTTAGGGGTAGTAATTAGATGAAAATTTAAGTGTGATGCCATAATCAAAGGCCCAGCTAGAAAACTTGATCGAGGAGAAGGCGGGGCCATTATCACAAATGAGAGCATATGGGCAGCCAAAACTATTTAGAATAAAACTTTCAATAAAATTGGTAACTACCTCAATATAACATTGCCTACATGCAATTTCTTCTATCCATCTTATATAGTAATTAGAGATGGTTAGAATATACCTATGACCTATAGAGGATGGTGGGCTTATTGGACCGGTGAAGTTGAGACCCCATTGCGCAAATGACCTTACCTCAAGAACTAATTGTAGTGGGACAACAACATTTCATTCTCTTGTTGTAGTGACTTGGCACACGTGGTAGGTTCAAATTTGATTATGTGCATCCTTGAAAATTGTGGGCCAATAGTAGCCTGCCTATAAGATTTGATGAGTGGTGGAAGGGCCAGATTCATGACCGGTACCAAATTTATCATGAAACTATGTGAGTACGCTTGTCACTTCTTTTCCAAGGCATTTGAGGTAGATGCCATCATGGTTTCTCTTGTATAGTATGGACCCCTACAGCATGTAGTTGTTTCTTTTCAGTTAGAGAACACACTTTTGAAATCCCTATAGGTGACATGGGCACTTCTTATTTAGTAGGTAGTAGATGATATTTTCGTACCACTCACCAGGAGAGACATCCTCAAGTTGATATTGTTGGACTATAAGCTCGGACCCTGCTTCAACTAGTGTTTTAGCTATCATATGGGTAAGGGCCTTCCCTCTTACTAATTTCATTGGATCGATTTCCCTATCATACTCTTGCAGTAAAGTGACCTATTTCACTCTTCTTTCACCCAACTCATTCTGCATCAACAATGTCTTTACTACTAGATTAGGCACTATGGCGAACACCTTATTCTGTAAGATGTAATGCGAAAATTTCTTGACTCCCCTAACTAGGGAATATTCTTGTTTCTCCACATTGTGGGACCTCAGCTCAGCATCTTTCAATGGAGCACTCATGAAGGCGATTGGGTGCTCACTTCCTTCATCATCCTTTTGAGTCAATATGTTGGCACAAGAATGATCTGAAGCAAAGATGTAAATGTAAAACAGGTTGAGATAGTTAGGACTTACTAATACGGGTGCCTCTGAAATTTCTTTCTTGATTTTCTCGAAGGCTTGCTTCACCTCCAATGTCCATTCAACTTTAGCATCTTGTTTTAGCATGGCATCAAGGGGCTTGACTATTTCAACAAAGCTAGTGATGAATTTCCTAAAGAAGTTTATCTTTCCAAAGAAGGATTCAAGCTCTTTCTTGCTGCCTAGTAGCCGAAATTTTAGGAGTGACTGAATTTTATCAAGGTCTATTGAGATTCCTCATTTTTAAATAACGTGCCTGAGCAGCTTGCCTTCTATAACTCCAAAGATGTACTTTTTTGGATTCAGCAAAATTCCAAATTCACTGGACTTTTGGAAAAATTTGCAAAGATCAGCAACATGAACTTCCTGCCTTTTGGAGAACACTATGAGATCATCCATGTAAATTATAATGCACTTATTGATCAGATCCTTGAAGGCTATTTCCATCACACACTAGAAAGTGGCACCAGCATTGATGAGTCCAAGCAACATCCTTCTATATGCAAAGGTTCCCCACTTGGTGGTGAACAATGTTTTGTGTCTATCATCGTACTGCACCATTACCTGATTATACCCAGAGTATCCATCTAGGAAAGACATGATTTGAGAAATGTTGATGATCTGCATCACCTCATCCAATGAAGGCACTAGATAATTTTCCTTTTCTGAAGCTCTGTTCAGGTTGCAGAAGTCTACACACAATCTGATTTCTCCATTCTTTTTCCTGACCAAGACTAAATTGGCCACCCACGTGGAAAGCCTTACTGGAAATATAATCCTGGCAGACAACTTATGTACTTCCTTGTAGATGAGGGGCTCTAACAATGCATTGATGGGATGTTTTTGTTGTCAGAATGGCCTTACATCTAGTTTGAGAGGGATGGTATGTGTGATGATTGAAGTGTCATACATCTTTAAATCCTCATAGCTCTAGGTGACCACATCATGGAACTTCCTCAAAGCATCGACGATTCCTTTCTTTTTTGTGGGTGTACACACTTTTCCAATGAATACATTTTTAACCTCCTCGATTGTTCCAAGGTTATGAGTATCACACTCATTGTTGACGGAGTCTCTCTTTGCTTGCTGGTCTTGATCTCTAATCTAATCCAAATCAAATATCCGCTCAAGTTGGACTATACCTCTAGGAATAGTGTTATTTTTGAGGTTGATGACCCATTCTATGTCTAATTCAGCCTCTTCGGGCTCAGCCTCATCAATGATTTGAGTTGCAAACACATCAGAGCTGGTGATGAAATCAAGGATGTACTTTTCGTCATTGAACACTTGGAAGTTGGTCACATTATCTAGCATAGACAGGCAGGAGGTGAGCTCAACAATGAGTTTCTGTAGGCCAGACAGTGACAAAGATTGAATGGTGTTGGTTGCTTGAGCTAAGGCATCAACAGTATGATTTTGGGAGTGAAGTATTAGCTGGTTATTAAATGCATCTAAGCTCTCTAATAGGTCCCAAACCCTATGTCTATAATTTGACAGCCTTCTGCCATGGCAAGAATATATCTTCATGAATTGTTTAACTACCAACTCTAAGTCTCCAAATACTTGTAGCATTTTGGCTTTCTTCCTTAGGGTCATCAAAAGACCATGTACAAGTTCGTTGTACTCATCTACGCTATTTATGTAGTAAAACTAGAGCCTATGAGCAACAAAATAGGTCTTACCTATAGGGCTGATGAGTTCAAACCTAGCTCCTACTTCTTGCTTGGACTTAGACCCATTGAAGTATAGCATCCAAAACTTAGAGGATTCTTTCACTCCAAGGTTGATCATTTATCTATTCTTGGCTGCACACTCACATTTGTAGTTTTTGCGGAGGGTATGGGTTCAACGTTGCTGGCATTCAGCTGCCCTATTGAAAATCTTTTTGGGATGTGAGTTGTCCACTAATATGAGCAACTAATCTTTGGCAGAGGTAGCATTCAAATTTTGAGTGGGCAACATTGTGGACTTGGCACCAACTAGGCAGCAGGAGTTCCTAGAAATCCATCCTTGCTCCTAGGCTTAGCTAATCTTGTGCCAACCTTTCAATAAATTCTCGAAACAATTCTAGTAATCCCAAATTAATTTCTTCATAGGTTTCCTCCTCATCATCGGATTCAACCAGCATTTCCATACTCTGGGGTGTGTGAATTAAATTAGTAGGGGAACTACACATCACCAGGAGGACTTCTTCAATTAGCCCTTCTTCTTGATATTCCTATTCTTCTTGATATGCCACGAGAGAATAATTACCCAATTCGGTTTCAACAAAAAAAACCTCATTGGTATTGTTATATTCAGTAATCAAGAACTTCATGTGTGGTTCTCAATCAATGTGGATCTGATTTGTCAACCCTTTCCATGGCAACCACATGTGGGAAAATTCAGTTGTGGCGTACCCATTTAATGCCCTAGTGAAGTATTGTCCTAGTTGTAGACACCTAAAAATGACCTTGGCTTGCAAGCTTCATTTTTACCACTTTTGTCCTAGCATAATTATGACATTTAATTATGTCCTTGGTCCACATTCGACTATTGATTAAATAATTCATAATTATTTAATTAATTCATGTCCTTGTATTCTTCATGATTATTAAATAAATAAATTTTATTTATTTATTTAATATGTCACTAACTGTCATAATTAAATGAATTGATTAATTTATTTAATTAATTAATCTTATTTGCTAAATTAAATAATTATCTTTAATTATTTAATTGTCAAAATTAATAATCCTCTCATTTTAAATAAATTAAAATATTTAAAATATCATCACTTTCTTAACTGTCAGTCCATTTTGGTAAATAATCTGAAAAAGATTATTTATTGTCTCACAAAATCATTATTTTGAATTAATTTAATTCAAAATAGTAACTAATCTTCTAAAAATCAAGTAATCGGGTAGATTCTTGATTTTCCAAATTTGATCTTCAGTCCAACTCTTATCTTCTTGATTTTTCGAATCTCACAAATCAGGCAGTCTTTATCTTCTTGATTTTCGAAAATCCTTATTTTCTAATTAATTTATCCCATTTATTCTCCACCATTGATCCAATTATCTGAGATATTATCTTGATCGTTCGATTAATGAATTTTCCCTAACCCTAATTAGGGATTCTTAGATTTAATCTCGACCTTTCATTTTAGGTTTTCGTCATGAATTAATCTCACCCGTCTATTCAAAATGGAATTTTCTATAAAATGCCATTTTCCTCTCACTTTTTGATTACACACATTACAGGTATTCACTTTATACACTCTTGCACTTGCACTCATAGGCTTTCCATAGCATTTATTGTCTTTTATTTAATCAAGTCTTAGCATTGTTTAGGCATAGGCATTGTCAATCATAGTCATAGGCATAGACTTTAGACATTTTATGCAAATCCTTCAAAGCTTGGTGTAGGACTTAGACATTTGCATATTGTTCGCACAAAGAATCTTAGGGCAAAGCATCATCCAACATGTAAGAAGGTACTATGAAGGTAATCATGGAAGTTTTGAGAAACAGGTATAGCTATTTTATTATTTTATTTCCTTTGTACTTGATAGGTCTTTGGGTTTTTGGCTTTAATATTTATTTGATTGATCTAATCTAACCTTAGAAATTACCCTTAGTTACATTGGTGAACCTGAATCCTTTTTTTTCTGTTATTTCCGTACGATTTTTGTGTTTTCTACTGTTTTGTAGGTATAGGTACGGAGCGACGCAACCGCCTTTTAAAAAAAATTGTGACGCATTAGATGCGTCGCGACGCATTTGCAAACATGAAAGTCGCAATTGCTCTATCGTGACGCAATAGACATCAGGAAATCCACATTTGAAATATCAAGATGCATCTGATACATAGAGAGACGCAATCGCTTTTTCGTGACGCACTCGACTGGTAAGATTTTCTGTTAGTTTACATTCGGTTTCTTTTTTCTTTTGTAGTTTTCTGTGTTTCTTTTTAACCTGGTTATTTCCTACATGCTACCTAGCATAAGGTTTTCTGTTACTAATCAAGGTTTGCAGCTTGTTGGCAGTTACTATTCATGGGTTGAAGACAAAAACTACAACTACTAATGGATTATCTTGTAGGTTCGATTGTCAAAGACTAGACAGTAAAACAATGTGCTTGCATTTTTAGCAGTGTAACTCACATTTAATTTTTGGTGCAATTAAAATGAACCTTTGTTTTCTATGTTTGAATGTGTTTGTAAAATGATAGGGGAGTATGCTCTCACCTTGTGAAAACTTGGTGATCAAAAAACCAGACTCGCTTTTATCTATTCTTACCTGACGACTTGGTATATCTGAGTATCCTCTCCCCTTGCGCTTTCGGGCGATCCTAGGTGTAAGAGAAATGGTTACCAACTTTAGAAATTGGGCCTTCCTAGGGATTTCATCACCCCAACATGACTCAAACCGGCAACGGAGCTAAAGCCAAGCTACCCCCGACCGGTATATAAATGTAAATCTTAAGGGAAAACCTAAGATTGCGAGTGCGGATGTATTATACGGACGAAGTTGTACTCCCTTAAACCCTATTGAGCTTAAGCTCTTCAGGCTGGAGTGCCACCTTAATGGTGATTAATCTCTTGCCCCATGTATGGCCACTTGAACAGGGGTCCCAAACTAAAAACTTTTGTGTAGTAAGCCAAAAATCCTCTATTTTCTAGCATAGCACCGGTCGGTGTGAAGGCATCCACACTTTCACAGTTTGTAGTAGAGGTGATCTACTCACCATGGGAGTTTCATGGGGGTTGGAAGCTTGGTTGGCCTGATAAGAGAGTGCACTATAAGGGGGAGCCCGTGCAGCCAAGCTTCTGAATTCACATGCTACAGATATGCGGTTGGAGAAACCCGTGTGGAATCTAGTGAATACTGTCATGGCCTAACCTAGGATTGTACTTATCTGATGTGTAATTGGTTACTTTCAAAACACTGTGCTTGTCAAGTGCTTTCTAGACTTATCACATTTAGAGCTCCAAACAAAATGCTCAATATCAAACAGATCAAATTTTCCATCAAAAACAACAAACAAAAACTCTTTTTTACAAACTGTGTCACATTTGTCAAAACTTATTTAACTTTATGAATCGTAATCACTCTGTTAAAACACATTCGACCTTTCAAATACCACATATGCATGCATCACGATGCAACTGATTACTATTGAGTCGCATCTACTAAACCAAGTCACATTTGTCTGATTCCAATTCGCATTTGCTCAACTTGGACCTCATTCACAAAACCAAGACACAACTGACTGTCATTGAGTCGCATCTGCTAAACTGAGTCACATTTGTCTGATTCTGAGTTGCATTTGCTCAACCTAAGCTGCATTTTCAAAACCGAGATGCAACTAACACCTCAAACGATGCATTTTCCTGTCACAATTTGAAACTTCATACAAAGTCAAATCTGAAGTCTTCATCTTGTCAATAATTTGTCAAACATTGTTTCCAAGAAGATTCTGTTAGAAACCAAACTTGAAATTGCTCAAAGTCTTGACCATTAGTTTGCATTCATCACCATAGGTTTTATCCTTCATTATTTTTAATTGCATACTTTCAACATTAGGTTGTCCCTAGGTTCACATTTTTGCATCCTTAGGATTAGGTAAATCTCAGCACAATTTGCAACATCATTGCTTTCGAAACTAGGCTCTTTTGGACTAAGTTATCAAACCCCTTTTTAGTCATTGTCCTCTTTTGTGGGATTTTCCAACTCAAAAGTCTAGTTAGGAAAATTCACTAGTCATTTCGCCCTTGTCACCTTGTCATTTTCAACAAAGTCCTCTAGTAACCAAAATCAAAAGCAAAGTTTGAGCTTAGACATGCTTAGGTACCCTTGTCTTAAATTGCATTTTAAGTCTTCACATTGCATATCCTATTCACAAAAATCCAAAAACATTAGTCATCCTAGTCGTCATTTGGAATTAGACCTTGCATAGCGTCATCACTACATTTAGTTGTCATTCCTTTTCATTTGAGCAATCTCATTCATGGTGGAAACTAGACTTCAAAAACAACAAAGACAAATGGCAAACTCTTGGCAGGACCCCACGTCCACTGTCAACAATCCAACGTATGACCCAAACTGGACCTTTGACGATCCATTTTTCAAAACAAACAATCAACCTCAAACGACGACACCACCCTCATCAAATAGTACATTTGAACCATTCTTGCGTAAAGATGAGTATGGCCAAATACTCGAGAAAAACTTAGAGGTAGCAGCACAAGACCCAGAGGCCTCTCAATTTGTTGAAACAATGGTCCTTTACAATAGAGACAGACACTTGGCCATACTCTTGAGTCAAGGAGCCAAATTACCCCAAGGATTCGACATTACCACGATACAATCAACACCTCCAGACCCTAATGACAACATGTGTAACATGTCGCATAGTTTTCAACCTCCAAACACTATCAGCAATACCTTCTTTGACACCACAACGACAGTGCATGCTACCTCCAACATCCCAAACACCTCCAACACAATAAAATACTACATCTATTGGAGTATCACAATCATCCACAATGCCCACAACATCCACGACACTATCCCAATCGGCTAGAACCACTCTTGGCTCCTTAGCAATATGAGAAAATTACTCCAATCCTCTCTTTACCACTACGATAAATGCCATGGGGGCATCATCAAGTCACAACAACCCCCCCTTGACAGCTACATCTACTACCATGAGTACACCTTTGACATATCCGCTCAGTGGTATTTCACAAAATCCTTTGGGAGGAGGTAAGGGACACATTTTTATCCAAGGACAACAACCAAACATTAACACGACAACATAGTCACATGTCATTGCCTCCCAAGGTACAAATACAAACATTCCCCTTGTGCAAACCCAACAATTCGCACAAGGTGACCAAGTAACGCAACCCATGGCACCATTAAGGCATCATAACCTTCATGGTCATCACAATCCCCAAATAATGACACACATGGCTGGGGGACACATCCCAACCTACTCATCTAACGTTCATACTCACCAACACGCACCCAATCATAACTTTCAATATCAACAACACGACAATCCGCACACGTCATACATATCACAACAATCCATACCGCCACAATACACCAATATTCACGCATAACAAATGGGAACCTATGGTGTACCAATCAATACAACATATGGAAACACAAATGATCCTGTTATGGATGCCCTCCAAACAAGACTGATGGGGGTAGAAAAAACTATTCAAAATATATACATTTCAGGCCAGAAATTAGAAATATCATATGACCTAAATGTATACCCATTCAACATGAGCTTATACATGCCTCCATTTCCTTTGGGATATGTGTCACCCAATTTCACAAAATACAAAGGCAAGACAAAGCCCATTGAACATGTTCACGAATTTGCAACCAATTGTATGGACATCGCCTATGAACAAACATACTTGATGAGACTTTTTTCTAAGAGTCTGGCGGGTCAAGCCCTTGAATGGTTTTCCACACAAAAGGATATCCAGACATGGGATGAGCTTAAATGAAAATTCATAAAAAACTATGTGTACAACATCGACATGGACACCTCCATCACTAGCTTGTGCACTCTCACGCAAGAGGATGTTGGAGAGACATTTATCCCATTTTTTCAAAAATGGAGAAGCCTTGCTAGTCGATGTCACATTGACATACCCGAAAGGGAGAAAGTTGACATGTTTGTCCAAACACTTCTGGGGCCTCTAAAATATGCATTGCAAATACATTGTTGCACAAACTTCATAGATTTAGTCAAAAAAGGGGTCCAGATTGAGAAAGCCCTTATCGCAAAGGGAGAATTATGATATGTTTCCAAAAACACAAATGTCAATCCAACCACTGACAAGAATAAATACTAGATAAAAAATAAACATGTTACAAATGACGGTATTTTTGACGCCAAGATTGCAAACATTGTGGGTCCTGTATTGGCCCTAAAAGGGGTTCAACAACAACACCAACCAACAATGACATTGACACCCCCTACTAATGTCCCTTTAAACAATCAAAACAGTCAAAATAACTAGGGACAATACTGTCAGATGAGACAATTTCCTAAAGGTCGCACATACACTTCATTGGGTGAAGCCATTGAAGAAGTCCTTAAGAAATGTCTCTAGAATGGGGTCATTACACTCCAAGAACCAAAACCGTATGACCCAAGACAATTCAAACCAGCATGGTGGAATGACAATGCATTTTGTGAATACCATCGAGCAAAAGGACATACAACCTCTAACTGTCAACAATTGAAAAACCTAATACAAGATCTTATTGAAAGTCGTGTCATTCAAGTAGGTGGATCTCAATTTTCCTCCAATTCAGATCATACTATCCATAAGAATCCACTGCAGGACCATGGTTCTCATAAGGCTTCCATGTTAGGTCCACAGATGCACAATAATCAAGCTAACTTCGCCCGAGTCAAGTATGACTATTCTAGTGGACCTATTATAAACAATGTCTAAACTGACAATGAATACATCAATACCATTATGGTCAGGAGAGCACCCCAATGTAACGCTACTACTCGGAGTAGCAAGGTTACTATAGCTGGTCCGCCTCCCGCCAGAAAACTCAAATAACCATACCTGGCCCATCTACTAAACAACTAGAACCTATCCCGACCACAAAGCAATGGAAACCCAAAAGTCAATTCAACCTCATCGACTAGTTAGGAAAGACTCCCGCACAAATCTCTATACTTGAGATGCTTCGTATATCGCCCGCACGCAAAGATATCCTAGATAAAACCTTACTCGAGTCGTCAGTCCCTAAGGACATCGATGTCAATCAATTTGAAACCATGGTGGGATATCTCACTACGCATCACCATGTCACCTTCTCGGATCAAGATTACTCATCACTTAAAACCAACCACAATGATGCATTGCACATAGAAATTTTTGTCCACAAGCAAAAAGTTAGATGGGTTTTAGTAGATGGTGGAGCAAGATTGAATATATGCTCCCTCAAACTGGTTAAGGCTCTAGGGTTCTTTGATGCATGCATAGACCCAACAAAGAGTATAGTGATCAAAGCATACAATGACGAGGAACTCTCTTCACGTGGCGTTATCTCTCTCCCTATCAAAGTGGGACTGGTTATTGTGGACACAACCTGCCAGGTCCTAGATTTGGAACTACCATATAACATCTTGCTCGGCCATCCATGGATTCATGCCTTAAAAGCCGTTCCATCCACATATCACCAATGCCTAAAATTTCCATTTGATGACACGGAAATAACCATATATGGAGACCTCGACCCCTTCCAATATTGTACCAACCTAAGGGGTATTTCTGAAAATCAAGTGCCTATTAATCAGGAAGCACCTAGCTCCTTGTCATCCAAATACATTGATCCATCCACACTCACATCAGTTTCCGCATCCACTCCATCCACATCTTCTGCCACACCACCGCCTCTATCAAACCCTAAGATTGAATCCACCATCAAAATCCAGGACCTTGGCTGCAGAGAGTTCAAACTAAATAGAGTATATAGCATAACAACAATACCCAAGTCTCCAAAGATATATGGTTGGCCATGTTTCAGAATGGAACCTAGGGAAACTTTCAAAGTTCCACTGAAAATAGTTTTTATCAAGTGGGGAGACATGAGTAGTGAAGACCTTACTGACATTACAGGATGGATCTATAAGGATACTATCGCACTACCCCCTTTACCAGTGCAAAAGTATGGCAAGGGTTATGACATAATGAAGGCTAAAGGCTACGATGATACTAGTGGCCTAGGAAGAAGTAAAACTGGCTAAAGGGAACCCATAGAAACTTTTCAAATTCAAAAATATTTTGGATTAGGGTTTGGATCACCCGACAATGATGATTGATGTATCATTGGACTTTCGAGTGAGTGAGTGTACATGCTTCAAAAAGTGTCAAGACCACTAAGGAAACCCTCACCAAAACTGACTCCCAAGAGTGGGAATTTGGCTTAGAACGATCTCTAAGTGACTGTTGTCTTGATGATTTTTTTGTCGAACCAGGGGAACTGACCTCTGAACAACAATTTTGGCAAACATTCAAAATTGAATAGGCACCAAATAGCCAAAGTCCCATTACCACTTCCCATGACGTACAACACCCATCATCTGAACCCCTTCATTCCAATCAATCTGAAGTATCAGACAACATTGACAACCAGGGCTCTAAAACCTTCATCCCTTATTTTGACAATGAATATGACACTAGTGAAGGAGGATATTCGATAGATTCTAATGTCAAGTTAGATGATGATAATCTCATCTACAACATCACTGAATACGTCTGCATGTTGTCCACATCCTCACCTCAATTCACCAACATTGACAATGGCATTTCCTTAGTTTACCCTGAGCTAGTCAATTGGGACCAACAAGGACCGCCAACCCTGGACACATTTCAGAATGATGAGGCAATTGTTGAATTTATGGGATTACGAGAAGGCATACATAGTGGGGACCACAAATCAGGATTCGCCATTGATTTAGACTGCATGGCATACTTCGGCGAGACTGCTCCATCCTCTAGTCACAAAAGTAAAAGTAAAAATAAGATAAAATATGAAACGTCTCTAGGTGAAAACCAAAAGGCACCTCTTGACAATAAAATAGTAAAAATAAAGGATGTATTTGCGGGTGAAAACCTCTCTGAGGCACCCAAAGATGGAGGACTGGACTTTCTCCCTGTGCAACAGGAGAAATCAGCTATGCTTATCAAGGACACAATAGAGGATAACATATCAACTGCAAAAGATCCCAAGATGGTCCTCTTTGCTACATCATTAACTGAAGACGAGAGATCAGAATTTCATAAATTCTTTGTAGAATGAAAAATCAACTTGGCATGGTCCTATGCTGACATGCCAAGATTGGACCCAGAACTGGTTCTGCACCATCTCCCACTATTACCTAATGCTAAACCAGTCAAGCAGAAGTTGCGCAAAATGCACCCTCAAGTTGCTCTA
This sequence comes from Sequoia sempervirens, assembly GCA_007258455.2. Lineage (NCBI taxonomy): Eukaryota > Viridiplantae > Streptophyta > Pinopsida > Cupressales > Cupressaceae > Sequoia > Sequoia sempervirens. The sequence goes on along the minus strand of VDFB02000017.1, from coordinate 506,520,761 downwards.
TTGGTCAAGGCCGAGTTAAAGAAATTACTAGACGCCGAATTCATATGGTCTATTGACTACGCTGAATGGATTTCTAACCTGGTGCCGGTGACAAAGCCAAATGGGTTGATCCACGTATGTATAGACTTTTGAGACCTAAACAAAGCATGCCCAAAGGATGACTTTCCTTTGCCAAACATTGACATCATAGTTGGCCTTACAGTAGGATATGAGATGCTATCCCTCATGGATGGTTTCTCCGACTATAATCAGATTTTCATTGCTCCTGAAGACAAGCACAAAACAACATTTACTTGCCCATGGGGTACATATTGTTGGAATTTCATGCCATTCGGTCTCAAAAATGCAGATGCCACATACTAAAGGGCTATGACCACAATATTCCATGACATGATGCACAAAATAATGGAAGATTATGTAGATGACCTATTGGCCAAATCAGTAACCAAAAAAGATCATCTGAAGTTACTCGACACAATTTTCAAAAGACTTGAAGAGTACAAAGTCTAGCTAAATCTTAAGAAGTGTGTTTTCAGGGTCACATCAGGAAAACTCTTGGGATACATAGTTTCCCGAAGAGGCATAGAGGTTGATCTAGCAAAGGTCAAAGCCATCATAGACATGCCTCCGCCCAAAGGAATCAGTGAACTCAGAACTCTACAAGGAAGAGTACAATCTATTCAGCATTTCATAGCCCAATTGGTAGATAAGTGTCACCCATTCCAATATATATTGTGCAAGGGTATCCCCTTTGTATGGATAGATAAATTTCAAGAAGCCTTTCAGCAAATCAAAGATTACCTACTGTCAACACCAGTCTGCATGCCTCCAATTCATGGAAAGCCATTGATCCTATACATCTCGACTACTACTTCAACACTAGGGGCATTACTAGCACAAAATTATTATGAAGGAAAAGAACAAGCCATCTATTACATCATCCGCACACTGATAGGGTATGAGTTGAACTATACAAACATTGAGCGTGCATGCCTTGCTGTTGTCTTTGCATCCCAAAAACTAAGACACTATATGCTCAGTCACCAGACACAGCTGATCGCCAAGATTGATCCACTGAAATATCTCTTAAGTCGGGCGGCATTAACAGGCCAGTTGGAAAAATGGGTCATGATACTAAGCGAGTATGACATACAATATGTCTAGCTCGAGGCAATAAAAGGACAAGTAATAGCAGATCAACTAGCAAATGCACCGATTCAAGTCACTCATCCACTAGTAACTGATTTTCCCAATGAGTCCATTTTTCATGCGGAATCGGCGGCACCATGGAAACTATATTTTGATGGGTCTAATACTGGTCATGGCTCAAGCGCTGGAATCTTGTTTATCACACCACAGGGGAATTCAATTCCTAAGGCATTCTGGATTGCTTTTCCTTGTACAGATAACATTTCTGAATATGAAGCACTAGTCACAGGTCTCAAAATGGCAATTAAATGGAAAATTCAAACATTGCTTGTATTCGGGGATTCCCAGCTCGTTATCAACCAAGTGAATGATGACTATGAAACAAAGGATGAGAAGTTGCTTCCCTACAAGAGGATGGTAGATAGTTTCCTGACATACTTCCACTGGATTTATTTTGAACAAATCCCTAGGACACAGAATAAGGCAGCTGATTCAATGGCTACTATTGGTTCTCTCTTAGACATCCCTGAAAATGTGTCACAATTTGAGTTCTTAATAGAACAGCTTTTAATGCCAACATATGATATCCTAGAATTAGAAATGGTTTGCGAACTTGTTGGTCCCAACTCTCCTTGGTATCAGGATATTAATGACTACCTAAAATCTCAAACCCTTCCACTAAACCTGTCCAATAACCAAAGGAACTCATTCATCTAAAATCTGCAAAGTATGCCATCATCAGTGACACCCTTTACCGCCGTAGTTTTGATGACACCCTCCTTAGATTTCTTGACACCAACGAAGCACGTACGACCTTATGCGAAGTGCACGACGGTATATGCGGGTCTCATTCAAGTGGTCCTACTCTAGCTAAGAAAGTAACGAGACTTGGGTATTATTGGCCAACCATTGAAAATGATGCAATTGAACATGTGAGGACTTGTCGCAAATGTCAAATTCACAGCGATTTGATCCATACTCTAGCACAGGAACTCTGACCAATCACTTCTCCTTGGCCCTTCACACAATGGGGACTCGACCTCATGGGTAAAATTCATCGAACCTCGTCAAATGGCCACAAATTTATTATCACCGCCACTAAGTATTTTACGAAGTGGATTGAAGCCATCCCATTAACATATATTACCGGTAAGCAAATATCCAAGTTCATCCTTAACTACATCATTTGTTAGTATGGCCTTCCACAATCTATCATCACTGATAATGGATGTTTGTTTAAAAACCAAGACATTCAAGAGTTACGTGAGCAATTTCATCTTCAACACCATTTTTCATCTCCCTACTACCCACAAGGAAACAGTCAAGTTGAGGCATCAAATAAAACCATTGTCAAAATCCTCAAAAAGACTATCAATGATGTTGGCCATGACTAGCACATACAACTCAACCCTACTCTGTGGGCTTACCGAACTAGCATTTGTATGCCTACAAGAGCCACTCCATTTGCCCTAGTTTTTGGCACTGAGGCCATCTTGCCCATTGAGGTTGAAATTCCTTCATTACGAGTCTCCCTGAAGGGTCTAACTAATGAAGAGGAGTATCGACAATCATGCTTGCACAAGCTGGAAATGTTGGAAGAAAGAAGGAAAAATTCACTAAACCATCTCTAAGCATATCAAAACCGTCTTTGTCGTAGCTACAATAAGAAGGTTATGGTCAGACAGTTTGACATTGGCGACCTAGTTCTCATGTAGAACCCCAAGAACCAAGCTGACAGAGAAAAGCCAGAAAAGTTTGAACCAAACTGGTTGGGTCCCTATATTATCATATCTTCTTTCAGTTCTGGAGCTTATCAACTGGCCACACTAGATGGAGAACAACTGACAGAGCCCATCAACAGTTTACATCTCTGAAGGTTCTACACATAGCATCAAAGGATTGAGTTGAAAACTGTAAAATATAAAAAAATTAAAAAATGATAAAAAATTGTTGCCTTGATGAAAACCTGGCAAACAGGCATCTTGGTGACACCAAAAAAATCAAAAAGTCAGGAAAATAGTAAAGAGAAAAATTTCATCCAATGGTGAAAACTTGGTAAACAGGCACTTTGGATAAGTACCATGGTGAAAACTGGCAAACAAGCGCTATGCATAATCAATCATTGCTCTGCCATCTACTATCACTTTGTCTGCCTTGGCCTAGGATGAAAAGTATTTCTGCCATTATTACACAAATTGCCACCACATTCTACCCTACCTGTCATAGTGGATAAACGATTGACATCAAGTCCTGATGACTGTCCATCTAGTAAACCAGTAGCATCTCATCCATGTTACTTAAAAATGGCTAAGTCTTGAACCTGACTGGGGGAAAAAAATTTATCATGAAACTGTAGTGGATGTCACACATGATCTTGGAAATTGGCAAAAAGTCCTAAAAAAAGACCAAAAACATCGTAAAAAGTCCTGAAAAACCACAAAAACATCATAAAATGTCCTGAAGAAAGACCTAAAAATCATAAAACGTCTTGAAGAAAACCACAAACAAAACATCAGACTGCTCAAAGAATGCAAACACATTGTCATCTCTTGTCAAAGTCAGTCATATCAATTAGTCTTTGTCATTTGTTCGAACTATGTTGTCTCTGCGCATTTGCTACATACGCAAGACTCACATTTGAGTCCTCGAGACATTAGGTTAGTCCATTTAGATTTGTCAAAATAAAATCATGATTCAAACTTCAGTCCTTTGGACAAATTCATTGGTCATGTTGAACTATGAGGTCTCTGAGTGTATGACATAGGCAAGGCGATCTGTCGATGAGCCCCCGAGGCCGCACTAGGTCAGTCCATTAGGGTTCATGACACTACACTGACACACACCTCTGAATATCTTCAAGACAAAGCAAATCACTCCCAAATGGGTAAACTCCTAAGAAAAAATCATGACAATTAGTTATTTCAATATGACAATCTCATCAGCAGGTCAATCATATCATCATGACAATATCGGCATATAGTCAAACACAAGTCAAACTCGGTCAAAACAACTCAAACCATCATACCCCGTCAAACTATCAAATCTCATTTAACCTTCAGACATGTCATTCTAAAAGATAACCTCTATCATTAATGCCTTAGGATGTGTCCTTCCTAGGCATCGTAACTGTCATTCGACATCTAAGGATCGCTCCTCTTAACATCAATTTTCTTCAAATATGTCTTTCTGAAGAACCAACTTTGTCATCTATGCCTCAGGATGTGTCCTTCCTAGGCATCGTCATCATCGCCATCACATGGCATTTGGAGATCAATTTTCTTGGCATTCATATTATTCAGGATGTGTCCTTCTTGAATTTGGAAAATTTGGACATTTGTTGCTTGAGCAGCATCAAAGCTTTAACACTCGGGCATCTCATCATCATTAAACCTGACATCTTGGCATCGGAACAATGGATATCCAGATGCACTTGGCAAACACTTAACATTGTCTTTTGGCTTTTTATCATGATATTAGTTTTTCAGCAAGATCCCACTAAGCAGGATTTAGAGAAGTAGCGATGTATCATGACGATTGACACGCCTGACTACTAGTTTCTCAGCGAGGTCCTGATTTTGGGATTTAGAAAAATGACATATCATGGTAAGGGCCCTATTTTTGTATTTTTGACAATCATGCCGCTAGTTTCTCAAGGATATCCTAGAAATAGGATTTAGAGAAGCAACGACATTTTATGATTTGTCCTTGTCTTTTTCTACTTGTGGTCGATTATGACAAAAAGACTGGGGCAATCACGCTCTTAGTATGAGTCATGATCATCCTTGTCTGAAACTGCTTGTCTTATGTGATGGTACGACCTTGCACACCTTGATCTATGTCATATCATGGTGTTTCTTGGCCATTACAATAGTTTGCCCAATGATTATTAAGAGCAATAAATACTAATGTCCTATGGTAAAGCTTTGAAGGATTTGGTCTAGGAATTAACATGCATTTTTTTCGGTCTAGTCATCTCCTCTTCTTCGGTCTGGTCATCTTCTCTCATCAGTCTCGTCATCTTCTCTTGTCCATCTCATGATGATATCCTGTGACATTCAAAAACATAAGTGCATACATGATCATATAAAAATTGCATTAGGTCCATACATACATCATCCACAGCATCAAATCATATACATAATCACAAACAAGTGCATTAACATAATCAACAACATGACATCCATTTACTAAATACATTATGTACATCATTATCATTATCATCTCACATAAGTAAGTATTACATCATCATAGCATAAAAATCATAAATAAGCATCATAGGACATACATGCTACATCATAAACCAACATCATACATCATACATATCATAATGCATTAAATCACAGAGCATCACATAACACATGTAGGCAACATCAAAACTGCATCATCATATAACATCATCTCAAAAATGTACAATGTCATAGGATAAAGTTAAGGGATATCCCAAAAATGGAGCTCGTAGGCTCAATAATCTATACATAGTGTCATAATAACAAAATGCCCCTAGAGTAGACTCTCATCATCCCCTCATGGTGAAGAATGTGGCAGCTGCAACTTTGAAACTAGGACTGAACTGATAGGAGGACCTGTCACAACCTCTGTCTGTGCCACTAGTGGAACTGCGAAGGAAGGCGTCATCTCTATGGCAACAGATACCTGTGATGTCACTGTGGCCATACTTTGAGAAGTAGATGGATTGATCACTAGTGGCTATACCTGTACTAACCTCTGCAGTGAACTAGTCGACCCATGGCTGTGACCTAAATGGTGACTCAGGGTATGTCAGCGTGAGTGATGTGACCTGTGCACTGATGTGTGCCCTATCGAGGTAGATCCTCCGACACTAGTGTGACTACTGCTGCCACTGGAATTGCCTGATCTGTGGCCACTGCCTGTCCTTGACTGTGACCAAGACAAAGTAGGATCTCGTCACTCCGGTGGCACTACCTACTGGTACAATGTCCGATACTAACCCAATCTCGTGCTCACTCTGGCCAACTCACGAGCCATGTCCCCTACAGGCCCTGTGCATAATGCTGTGAACTATGTGCACCACTGAGCTGAGTCCTGCTAGCGAATCACTGCTTGATCTCGCTCTACCTGAGCCACCTTTAGCTCTCCCTGCAGTGCCCTGACCTGTGCCATGCTCTCATCTAATCTCCAATGTAAATCAACCACCCTCTGATCTATCGTGGCATCTTGAGGCAATGCTGAACTGGAGGTATCTCCTCCTCTCCCTCCACCATCCACCATTTGAGGAGTCTCTCGGCCTCATCCATGGCGTTATCCTTGTCGTCGTCATCCTCCGCCACATCCTCTACCACCTCCTCCTCCTGTCCCCCCACATCCACCTCCTCCTCCTGTACCCCCACCTCCACCCCCTCGTCCTACCTCTCCACCTCTGCCACATCCTTCGCTACATCCTCTTCCACCTCCTCCTCCCGTCTTTCCTCACCCTCTCCCTCCTGTCGAGGTTGCTCCTCTCTCTCCCCCTCCTCACCAACCTCGGGGATAGCATCTAAGGCTACCCTCACCACACGTGGGTGCACCCTTCGGACCTGTCTCTGCCCATCCCACCGTCACCTCCAGCCGTCTCCGCCATCATCCCCACCTCTACCTCCATCTCCACCCCTACCTCTGTCTCTACCTTTATCTCCACCCCTGCCTTTGTCTCCACCCCTACCTCTGTCTCTGCCTCTATCTCCACCCCTGCCTTCGTCTCTACCTTTGCCTCTCCCCCTGCCTCCATCTCTACCCCTGCCACCTCGCCTGGCCCATGGCACACAAGGAAAAACTGACCATCTGTCAACTGGTGCTGGTCCATCTAGATCCATTAATGGCACTAGCCTATGTGTCTGCCACCATAAGTCATAATCGGCTATTGTCCCAGGATCAGCTGCTCCTCCCCTCCATCCCCATGCCTAGGCTACTAGCCCGTCAATTTGCCACTCCGCGAAGGCCACTGGACTGGTTGGTCCCCAAGCATACTCTCTAGAAGACCAGGCGTACTTGGCTGTCCCTGCCGATACACCATGCTGCTCTCCAAACTACCTTAGGACACGCTATGGTAAATACATCTCAATGATCAAAGATATTTGCACTATTTGACCAATCAAATATTTGTACTATCTGCACAGACTCAAGTGGTCTACCTCATCATCCCACTGTCAGCAGTCTCAATATGGCCTCTAGATAAAGGACATCATGGTGTCAATCTGATGCCGCCACCAACCTATCTCACCCATCCAGGCTGCTGTAAGGCACCGACATAGTAGTAAGCATAGGGCATATCGTCAGCCAACTATGGTCTATCAATCGGTGGATGAAATATGGATATGTGCTCCCAGACCCATATCATCATCAACGTAGTCCCACATGAGATGCTCTCTCTTCTCCTATAGGAAATATCATGTAGCTGATGGTAGACTGTCCTGAGTAAGCAAGGACCCCAAGCATAAATGGTCCTGTCTCATCTCATGCCAACTAGGACGTCTCCATAGCCAATAGGAAATCTGTGTCCTCGACGATCAGGAATCAAGATCCCCCCACTCAAAGTCGTTAGGAATGCATCAAAGTGACCATAATGCTCTGCCATGAACTCCCACCTGATCTCATAACCCTGGATGCCCAGTCATGCACCCTGATCTTAGTAGTATGCTCGGAAGGTCTTCTCGCCATGCCAAGGATCGTAGATGATCCGCTCCCCTCGAATCGGTACTCGAATAATCCGGTAGACGTCCTCCAGAGTAATGGTAGCCTCACCTGTCGGCAGGTGGAATGAGCAAGTCTCTGAAAGCCAACACTCACATAGCGCAGTTAGTAATCCCCTGTTCACCTGAATGGCACGCATGTAGGCAATGTAGAACAACCCTAGTTACATCAATCAGCGTTGCTCTCGTGGGCTCAACTGGTTGGCAAACTGAAATGTGGTCAGTCTGCTCTCTCGCATATAGATAGGGGTAAGATACCTTTGCACAAAGGCGAACAATATATTAGTATTTTCTAGACAACTATCAGCATCATCAAAAGTATTAATGGTTTCACAAGTACCACAATCAGTCTCAGTAAAATAAAAACATCAAATGCGTCACGTTATAGCACTTGCGTTGCAAATATTCGAATGCGTCTATCAAATCATCAAATGTGTCACAACATGAAAGTTGCATCACTTGGTTGCCCAGATGCGTCACATTATGGCAATTGCATCACGAAATTTGGCAATTGCGACACAATATGGCGAATACGTCGCTCAAAAGTGCAATTGCGGCACAAAATGACAATTGCGGCTTTCCAACACTCATATGCAACTCGGTTAGGCAAATGCGTCACAATTTTTATCAAATGCGTCGCAGTGCCTCACCCACCTTTAAATTAGTTAGTCATTCGCGTCGCAATGCATCAAATGCGTCGAACGTAGTTGCGTCGCGGCGTAGTTGTTATTTTCCCTAGAAACTAAAATTTGGACTGCAAAACAAAAAAATTACAAAGCAAGACAAGAGTACATACTGCTGGCTCTGAGCCCTCTGGCCCTCTAAATTTTCGTACGATCTCGCCGCGATGCTCTGTCACTAGAATAACCATCCTCGCTGTGCTCCTTTTCGCTCTGGGCTCTCAAAATTTGCAAAGTAAATAGTAGAAATGAATTGACTTTTACCCCTTTGACAACCTATTTATAAAGTCAAAATGACATTTCTCAAACAAGGTTATTACTAGAGGCTCATTTGACCAACTTTGACTTCCTCGTTAGCTACTTTTTCTGGTCATCGAATTGATTTATTAGGACCCTTTACAAAAAAAATTGTCGCCGACCCAAAATTTGAAAAAATTTCCGAGGGGGCAATGATACTCCGTACCTTTACTGAGGCATATTTTTGACTTATTTTCTTTGTCACAACGCAACAAGCAACATTATGACAAAGAGTGGCAAAATGTAGACACCTAAAAATGACCTAGGCCCTAAGCTTCATTTTTACCACTTTTGTCCTAGCATAATTATGACATTTAATTATGTCCTTGGTCCACATTTGACTATTGATTAAATAATTCATAATTATTTAATTAATTCATGTCCTTGTATTCTTCATGATTATTAAATAAATAAATTTTATTTATTTATTAAATACGTCATTAATTGTCTAAGTCTTCCCTTAATTAAATGAATTTCTTAATTTATTTAATTACCCTTTGTCATATATTTCTTCCTGATTATTAAATAAATAAATTTTATTTATTTATTTAATATGTCACTAACTGTCACAATTAAATGAATTGATTAATTTATTTAATTAATTAATCTTATCTGCTAAATTAAATAATTATCTTTAATTATTTAATTGTTAAAATTAATATTCCTCTCATTTTAAATAAATTAAAATATTTAAAATATCATCACCTTCTTAACTGTCAGTCCATTTTGGTAAATAATCTGAAAAAGATTATTTATTGTCTCACAAAATCATTATTTTGAATTAATTTAATTCAAAATAGTAACTAATCTTCTAAAAATCAAGTAATTGGGCAGATTCTTGATTTTCCAAATTTGATCTTCAGTCCAACTCTTATCTTCTTATTTTTTGAATCTTACAAATCAGGCAGTCTTTATCTTCTTGATTTTTTTGAAAATCCTTATTTTCTAATTAATTTATCCCATTTATTCTCCACTGTTGATCCAATTATCTGAGATATTATCTTGACCATTCAATTAATGAATTTTCCCTAACCCTAATTAGGGATTCTCAGATTTAATCTTGACCTTTCATTTTAGGTCTTCATCATGAATAAATCTCACCCGTCTATTCAAAATGGCATTTTCTATAAAATGCCATTTTCCTCTCACTTTTTGATTACACACATTACAGGCATTCACTTTATACACTCTTGCACTTGCACTCGTAGGCTTTCCATAGCATTTATTGTCTTTTATTTAATCAAGTCTTAGCATTGTTTAGGCATAGGCATTGTCAATCATAGTCATAGGCATAGACTTTAGACATTTTATGCAAATCCTTCAAAGCTTGGTGTAGGACTTAGACATTTGCAGATTGCTCGCACAACGAATCTGAGGGCAAAGCATCATCTAGCAAGTAAGAAGGTACTATGGAAGTAATCATGGAAGTTTCGAGAAATAGGTATAACTATTTTATTATTTGATTTCCTTTGTACTTGATAGGTCTTTGGGTTTTTGGCTTTAATATTGATTTGATTGATCTAATCTAGCCTTAGAAATTACCCTTAGTTACACTAGTATTATCCCATAGGTGTCAAGAATGTCTACCACTTGAATGTCAATAACTTCTTGCACTCTTGGATCAGCAACAATCTGCATAGGGATCTGGTTGATTTCCCCAAATCTATTTAGCTCTATTTTATCCAATGGGTTACCTTTATCCTAGAAGGGGGACTATTCTTGATGCATTAATCATAGCCAGGGGCATGACATTGGTCGACGCTCTTGAATCAAGTAGGAAGTTATGTAAGTTCTTCCCAAAAATCTTGATAGTAGTAAGGAAGGGCAGTGTCTCTAACTTCTCTTGGAACAAGCCCATAGGCGCATCTACCTGGACTACTTGAGCTTTGTCCTTGTCACCAGCCTTATCCTTAGATTGCATTAAGTTTTTCTCTTTATGATTTTTCTTATTGAGCTTATCTTGATCCTTAGCAAGTGGTTTACTTATTTGCTAGTTTGAAGGAGGATCCATCCTCTTCCCATGGATTTGTTAGGTAACGCGCTCACTAGGAGGATCTTGAAAGGAAACTATCTTAGTAGGTGCTTCTTGAGTAGCCTTTTAGGAATGGGTTCCATTAATCATCTGAAAGAAAGCATTCCTAACTACTAGAACCTTGAGTAATTTTAAGGAAAATAGAGTTATTTTCACCTTCTTGAATTCTTTGGCAACATACTCTCCCATTTGTTCAACTTCTTCCTCGAAGGATTTGCTTTGGGAGGAGCTAGCAAATTGGTCTTGCATTTGATTTGGCTGGTTTTGGGGCTGATTGGGCTGCCTATTCTTGTTAAAGTATTGGGTGGGAACATAGGGATAACCCGGATTGTTGCTAGCATTAGGGTCAAGTGGAGTATTGAAGTTATTAGGAGGGGTGGAATTTGTAAAGGGGTCACCTCCGACTTGCCTATTCCTTAAGTTATATGGGATTGTCCTTTGATGAGACATTTGGACCTCATCTTCATGTGACTCTTCCTTATCTACTGGACCATTGTCAACTAAAGTAAAGAGCTGGGATAAATTTTCTTCGTTGTTCACCTCTTTTGCTTCCTTGTTCCTTGGTGGAGCAGTCTCATTTTTAGGTGCATTTCTCTTGCTTTTCAGAAACGGAGCCTGATTGACTATGAGCATAGAAGAGTCATATGGCTCTAAGGTAACTATGTCCCTAAAACTAGCACTATCCACAAAATTCTAGACTTCCACTTAAAATATCTAAGTAGTCGTCTAGAACTCAGGGCAATCCAACTTAGAATGCCTGTTTGTTTTAAGAATTATGCACCATCCAGACAAGGTTGCTTTAGCCAAATATACTCCACTTGTGGTTTTCTCTACACTAGTAGGCTACTCAAGAGGGGTGGGAACACATCCATTTTTTGGCCTCATATTCCATGTTCAGTTCTACCTTTGGGATGGCTTCCTTTAGAAGTTCTGGTTGGAGTTATGTCCTCTTTCATAATTCTACCTAGATGAAGCACATGCATCATAGTTGTCTCTATTATCCCTATTAAGGTTGGCTTGGATGCTTTGTTGAGAAGCTTGCAACTGATTATTCTAATTTCTTAGGTTTTTCATCTTTGTGGAAATTTCCTTGAACATCTCTATCAGTTCATCTAGCTAGTCCTTTTCTATATTATTCGGCTGTGATGCTTGGTTTTGAAGAAGAATTGGTTGGGCTGCAACCTAGTTTTGTTGAATAGATGAGAATTCAGGCCCTTGTACATATGCCATAATTTAGGATTGTTGAGGATATGTCTACTACTATTGTGGCTGCAAGTAATGTGGCATGGGAGGTTCCTAGTTCATTGGATCTCCTAGATGAGGCACGATGGGCAGCTGTGGGATTTGGTTCATACGAGGCATCTGATGTGCTAGAGCTTGGGTAAGCCCTTGAATCTACATAGGATGAGCAACTTTCCCCAAAGAAGGTAACAAACTAGAAATGTTTTACCCCAAGTCAGTGCTAGCTATGACTTCCTCCACATAAGCATCTACCAACCTGGCGGGTGGTGGGTGCATTCTTTTCACCAATGCAGTAGTGAGGTTGTCTAAGGCTACATAATAAACTGGCAGGGCAGCAGCAACATTGAGTACATATGGATCCTGTAACCTTGTGTACGCCCGATGAAACCAATCATTGAAAGAGCTAATTAGTTTATTGACCTCTCTATGAACGGACATGAACTATCTGTATAGCTCTAAAGGGCTGATCGGAATTGTGTACTTCTCCATGAACGAGTTTATCATTAAGTCCCATGAAGTGATGGACCCCGTTGGCAAGTTGATGTACTAGTAGACTAGTCTCTTCCCCCAAGGAATAAGGAAAGAGTTGGCAAGCCATGTCCTCATGATCAATCTTCATATCCCTCAATATTTTTTGGAATATTTTGATATGTTCTTTTGCTATCCTCTATGGATCACGAGGGTTAAATTTCCTATAAAAGCTCTCCAGATTCTTTAGCATGTCATGGTAGTCATTGAAGGATAGCAGAGAAGGGTTATTTCCCATCCAAGTCATGAGAGGAGGCGAATGTGGTATTTGCTGCTGTGGAACAGTAACTTGGGGTTGCACAGGGGCAGCGGCAGTTGCAACTGCACCTTGGACTTGGAGGGAAGGGGCAGGGGTAGCACACTGGTCATGGGAAGCGGACAAGTGGAAGGCACTTTGGGATGGTTGAGAGAAGGAAGTGGATGTGGGAAAGGAAGGATGGGTGTGGTGCAAAGGGATGGAGGGATGAAACAAGGATGGAGGCGAAGTGGATGGAGTGGATGAAGATGAGGGAGTGGCTTCCCCTCTTTTAGATCTCTTAGCCTTAGTAGGGGGCTGAAGCTCTTGAAATTCCCCCTTGTTTGGTGTAGAACTTAAAATTCTGTGAAATATTTTAGGGGAGAATGAACCAATTCAATCCAGCTTAACACCAGGAAGGCCCACCTTCTAGTGCCAATTCTATTAATGGGTGTTTTTGCACTTCTCAGCACAAGAAATGCATAAGTTCACACCTCTCTTGAAAGGTAGAAATTTGTAAGCAAATTGTGAATCACTACCGCAAGGTCTCTTAGATTTCAGGTCATGACAATGCTTGGAATCTCTTAATTGTTTTATGTGATCTTGTTGGTAATCACAAGGAAAACTTACGAATGTTAAGAAGGAAGGAAGTCGGTTCCTAAAATGGAGTTCTTAAGATCTTAGAACTGATGTGTAGTTGTTGCAAGTTTAGAACAGTAGTCTAAAACTCCAATTTGACCATCAGATTTGGCTTTACAATGTGCAATGATGCTTGAACTTGTCTTAAATTACTATTTAAAAGAAAATTCAAAAGGGGGTAGGAAAAGGATGAAGTTCCTAGGCCTAAAACTAACAATGAACAGTGATAATGGAGGATGCTATAGTGGGCAACCTTCCTAGAACTAAGTTCCACTTAACTAAATTAGTTAACAGTCTCATGAAACTAGTGCAATCTCCTAAGGTCTCAAGATTTTCAACCATTCATTCACCATAAAGCATGAATAAAAGATAGAATTTAAGTGCAACATTCAATTCATGTTCAGACTAGCTTTACACTGATTTTTATCATCAATAAACAACACAAAGCATGAACAAAGAAGGGCATCAACACAACAGAATTCTCCAATACCAATGAACAAAATTTACTAATCTACTAAAAGTATGACAAAAACATGGAACAACAATGTAAATCCACTCAAATCTAATAACTATGAGGAGACGAATCATGAAACATGTATGAAACTCAAGAATCCATCAAAATCAATGAATTTCTATTAGAATTTTAGCAAAATGTCTTTACAACTCAACTCTATCTTTGAAAATGAGAGGAGACCCCCTATTTATAGATTCCAAAAAGAAAAATGAGTGGCAAAGATTCAATCTCATTGTGTGGCCAAGATTTGCTACAAATTAGGGTTTCACCTACCCCTCAATATTTCACAATTTAAAATACTTTTTTGTCTTTTATCCTATTTTGTCCTCTAGTGCATGGCATTGTAGCTCTTTTGTCTTCTAACTAATTTCCCTTTGTTGCAGCTACACTATGAGGAATTCATCATCAATGACTGGTTCTCCTTCACTTTTCTTGATAGTGGCGTATTCCATGAATTTTCCAATCAATTCCTGGAGCTTGTTCTTCTCAACAATTTCCAATTGGAGGATGTGAAAATTGAGTTTATTCGATCGATTAGTGATCTCCTCCCAATTTTTTGTGCACTTTGGGTGGCCTTAACCATTTTTTTTAATTGCACAAAGGCCTAAGCAGCAAAATCCATGAAGAGTGGTGTCAAATCATCCACCACACCCTCTTCCATTTTCTTTTGAAACTGTGCCTTGAGCTTCTCTACATCTAGTTCTTCAGTAGGCACTTCTTGGTCAATTAGAAGCTTGAGATAGTCTTCGCTATCTATTTGGTGCTCCTTAACCCACTTGAGATCTAGTTCTATCTCCTGCAACACCCTCTTTAGAACTTCATTTCGATGATCAAGGCCCATTTTCCAAGTCTCGACCAACTAGTGATTGTCTTTGATGAGAGAAAAAAATTTCTCCTAGGCCTTTCCTAATATCTTGAGGATATCTTCGACTTTGGGGCTGGTAGTTCAGTACAACTCAGAAAAATAGAGGCATATTTCCTCTAGGCCCTCTAAATGTTTCTATATATACTTGAACTTGTTTGTCATTCTTACGGCTTGGCCAATTCCCATGTCACCATTGTAAAGTACTCATTGAACCCATTCTTCAATGGCCTTGGTCTAATTATTTCTTTTCTCCAGTGTGTGTATGTTGTCTTTGGATAGCAGCAGAGGCAGAGCTGAAAATGTGGTAGGCAGTTCTTTGGTAGAGAACCATTGTTGTATGTAGGTCGTAAGTTCTGCTACCTTTTCTTTTAATTCCTCCTTGGTGGATTTTCTCTTATTCATCTAATGCACGAAAGTAGCAATGGATCCCTGGAGATGATCAATTTTTTTCTCCCTTGTGGCTACTCCCAGGAAAATCATGGAGATATTATAGTTGACTCCCTCTCCTTCCACCACTGGAGTAGCTATTTGTATGGTCCTTGGTCCTGAGGCATCCATCGTGATATTGGATCTGACCCTTGGATTTTTCTCTTTCTTTGTCCCTATCTATGCTCGTGCTAGGATAGCCTTTAGCCTCTCTTTAGCATCCATAAGAATGAGGGTCTTCTTTTGCAATTGTTTCTCTAGCCATTCAGGCATCTAAGATCCATCTTTTGGTGATTCACTATCACCTTCCTCTCTTTGGATGTGTTGTATTTCTCTATCTTGGTGACCCGAGACCTCTTGTTTTGTCTTTTCTTTCTTTTCTTCATCTGAATCTCAAATGACTATAGTCATTTCCCTCTATGACTCAATGATGGCTATGTTTTCTTTGGGTTTGTCTTCCCCTTCAGATCCCTTGTCTTTTTCTTCTTGCTTGGGCTCTTCATGACATTCTGTTTTTGGGATTTTCTTCGTTTCAGCGTCTTCTTTAGGCTTATCTTTATTTTCTTCTTCTTCTCTTGAGGGAGGTATCTCCTCATCATGACCAAGGCTCTTGTCTCGTTCCTTAGTTGGAGGCTCTGTGGACACCTTCATATCATAATTTTTCTCCCTCTTCTCCTCAGAGGACTGTCTCTCAACTTCCTCGTCGATGTCCTTGAGTTTCTTGGCCAACTCCTCCTCTAGTTCTTGTTCAAAGGTTTATGCTATGTACTTTGCACTAGAATGCTCAATATCTTCCTCTAAATATTGTGCCTTTTCATCCTCATAGGCTACCTCATCAATAACCAATTGTTGATGCTTTGGATGCTCATGGTAATCTTCATCAAATCCTTCATCCATTTCTTTGGTTTCCTCCCTTTCTTGTCTCTCTAGTTCCTTATAAATCTACATCATTTCCTCCATCTTAGGTGGTTCAACTGGAGGAGGAACAGGGAGACTAACAATGACATGGGCTAAGGCGGCCTGTACTGTGGTGTTCATCAATACTCGATAAAGATTTGTTGGTAAGTTTTGCATGTGCTGATAAAAATATTCTAGGAGTTTGAGGGTGGGAATTGTTGTTGTAGAGGCCAATGAAATAGTCATTAATGGATACATGGAGGAAGAAGAGAGTGGAGAAGTGGTAGTGGAGGAAGAATCTATCACCATAATGGGTGCAGTAGGTGAGGTGAAAGCAAGGTGGACTGATATGTCCACCATAGGTAGAGAGGAAGCGAGTAATTCTTGGTATGTTTGTGGAGGGGTGATAATAGTGGTAGTGGTGGTGGTAGCAAGAGCAGAGGTGGTAGGTGGATACTTTGGTTGCTCTGCCTCTTCTTCTTCTCCCTCATGGAGTGGGTCCTCCTGAATGGTAGGCATCTCGATGAATCCACCTGATTTCTTTGATTTCTTGGAGGTTTCACCCTCTGAGGCCTTTCTTGAATATACTTTTTGTTTTGGTTGGAACTCTACCACTTCTTTTCGCTTCCTTAGTCTAGTGGTGGGAGTAGAGTTGGGAGCATCTTCAACCTAGGCAGTAGTAGCTCCACTGTCAATTTCACTCTTGATCTCATCTTCAAGCTCTTCGTAGGTCAAAGTTGCTCCCTATAGCTTTAGCTAAGCAATTTTCTCATCAATCCATTGCTTTGTCCTGGCCTCTATTGGTTAAGTTAGGATATCGAGGTCGCCGACCTCTTCCTCATTCTAATCAATCACAAGGAGGGGTAAGTTGGTGACTACATTAAATCTTGGATCTATGATGATATTCTCATCCTCCACAACTTGATTCAGCACTGGGAACAAGTTGACTACTTTAATGAAGTATGTCATCATGTGCAAGTAGTGCCTCATGCACACTTCTTTATCATCTTTACAATTTTCCCAGAAGTCTTCAACATTATGTAAATGGGCATACTCTTTCCCAACCATCTTCTTTAGTTTACCATACGGATCCATCAACGGTCGGGTAGTGTAGAGCTCCAAGTTATACTCTGAAAGATCCTTATCAAAATACTTCACACATTGTGATACAGGGAGTGCATACATGCCTTGACCAAAAGTTAGAGGATAGGGAATGTCAGGCCTATTTTTGTCACTCAAAAGAGTATGTGCATGTTGTAGCTATCTGGAAAATTTGAGCAATATCAACCAGTCATTTGGGTACTAGGGAAGCTTATACAGCCTCTTGGAGAAGCCCTCGGTTCTGATATAGGTGAGTTTAGGATATTGAATAAAGAGGAACCCGAACTAGCAGATGAAAGCATTGGCACTATGAGTGACTCTTCATTTGAAGTCTCCTCCTAATAGTCTAATAATGTGCCCAATAAAGGAATCATTCACCCGGTAGTAGTCTTTCTTAAAATTTATGTATTTAAGTTGCAGGTGTCTATCATAGACTTTTAGCTATCTTCTTGAAGTCTGAATTTGGGCCACAAATAGGCCTTTGTACAACATAGGATCAGCCATCAAGTAGACCAAGTATGAGGTCATGTAAAATTCAGAGGTCTTTTTAACTACCACAAACTGTTCATGCAAGTAGTGGTTGATTATTCCCACCCAATGGAACTTAGTCTTCCCTCTAACAATTTCTTCTATGAAATAAAAAATTCATTCCTCGAAGTAAGCCATAGTTGGGATGTCCATGACTTTGCTTAATAATGTTACCAAATCATGGTAATCATCATGAAAATCACTCCTAAATAGTTTCTGAGGTACTTTGTTCTCACTACCCCTCTTCTCCTTCAACCAGTATTGATTAATTAGCTTCTTACATTTGAGGGGGTCAGCTTTCCATGTGCTCTTGGCATACTCCTTTGTTATCTCCTCCATATCATCAAAGGTGGGGATGTGGAAAGTTAACCCTATAGACTTGGAGGAAAACTCAACCAATACTTGGCCATCTCTATCAAAAATTCTCTTGGTCTTTACTTGGTAGGCCTCTCTATAGTCCATCACCAGTTCTAGAGCCACAAGGGTAGGTGGGAAACTAGCTACCTTAGCCAGGCCACTCTTTCCAATTTTCCTTGCTTTTTTTTGTGGTATGGTTGATGATGACCCTTTGCCTAACTACATCAATATCGATGTGCCCCATGTTTATATCTGAGACTTTTCCCATTCTGTAGTAACTTTTGAGTTGAGGTCTTCTCCTTAGAATTTATACTTCATTTGGTCCTTGTCCTCCTTTCCCCTTAGCACTTTGGAAGTCCTTTTTCCTTTTTCTTTCTTCGTGGACACTCTCGAGGGTCCTACAGCTTATTCCATATATCTTGCAAGTGAAGGAGCTATCAACATGTTCATGTACAAAACAAGGGAAGTGTTAGCAAAATCCTACAAAATCCATGTTAGATTGAGTAATTCATCATTTAAAGATCATAACATTTTTCATTGGTCATCATTTTCCTTTTGTCAGAGGGAGATATGGCAAGGTGGGCCCAAGGGTGTGAGCTTCCCTAGGTTGGCAACCGTTTTAGAGGAAGTTGCAAATGGACAGTGAGCAGAGCATGGTGGCCCACATGGATCCACCCGCATTAGGATTTCTGCCTTGAGAAGGGGCCCACTGAGAGGCTAAATAATTTTGGCACATGGGTTGGATCATTTTTGGGGTTTTGGAAATTTTAATGTGATCATTTAGGCATGTAGGTCCTGTTAGAACTGTAAAATTTTGAAATTTTCATAGTCAATTGCATTCATGAGTTTCCAAAATAGGTCCTCATCATAAGCATAAAATTCCTTCCTCATGGCATCTCACTCATATTTTGTCATATGATCCATTAGAATTCATCTAGTCCTTGATATTTCATTGTATTACGCATATCGGCATGATAGGGTGAGGGTCTTCCCGACCCATATTTTTACTAATGTATACTTGTTGCAGATTTTCGGCAAGACACATCTTTTGTTTTGGCGACAAAAAAGTCATATCAGCAAGAGAATTGTTATCGGTATGAATCATAGCGAACTCATGTATGTCTCACCGACTAGCGCATGGAGTGATGTATTGGCCAAAAAAAAGACTATCAAAGTGAGGTCTTGCCGAAGGTAGTAGCTCTTGCCGATAAGGTGCGAGGGGGTTTTGTCAAAAATATATTGGGAAGAAGTCATGTAGTCTTGCTGACTTATTTTCACACCGATAGAGAATTGCATCGACGAGAGAAGAAGTCTTCGGCGTGAGTTCTGCCAAAAATTGAAGCTTACACCGAAATAATACTTCGGGGAGAGTCTCACCGAATAGAGTAATCTGGAGGAACGGGTTCGATGAGACATTCGGCATTGGTATGAGTCTTTTCAAAGATCCATAAGTCTTGCCGATGAAATTTATTTCATCGGTGAGATTAATTTCATCGGTGAGAGAATAATATTGTCACGGTGACAAGAAGTGAACTTAAGGAGTTTTTTCGGTGAGACATAAGATATCTATGGGATGTCTCCCCAAAAACAAAATGTTAGAGCGACCCACATGATACAAAAGAATACATCTCGGCAAGACAAAGTATTGTCTGT
Organism: Sequoia sempervirens; assembly: GCA_007258455.2. NCBI lineage: Eukaryota > Viridiplantae > Streptophyta > Pinopsida > Cupressales > Cupressaceae > Sequoia > Sequoia sempervirens. The sequence continues at coordinate 506,500,911 of VDFB02000017.1, read as the reverse complement.
GAGATGTCTCCCTGACTCTAAAGGTGACAGCGAAACACAAAGAACCAAAGGATGATTGTCGGTGAGACATTGGCCTTCAATGTGACTATAGGATGTTTTGGCGAAAGATCTGATGAACGTTGCAAAAATATTTTGCCCTAGATTTGAAAATATCTCAGTGACAAGACACTTGATGTGATATTGCAAGTTTCAAATAACTCTTCATTTTTGCTTCAGTTGACACATTAATGGCGCGACGGGGTATAACAGGGTAAGTGTAATCAAACGCATTTGTGTTGAATTGATTGCAGAAGAGCCAGTAAAGCAAATGGAGAACCGGGTTAGCTTTCAGTCTGAAGAATTCGAACAAGATATTGTAAGTAACTACATCACAACTTTTCAAATTTTAGCTTCTGTAACTTTGAAGAAATGGATTCCCCTAGTTCTAGAAAAATTAAAAGTAGAAAACAGGGTGAAAGTAGTCAATTGAAGGGGAAGAAATAGAAAATTGATACAAAACATGAGGGCACTGAATGGAGATTAAACCAGGACATCATTGATCAGTTGCCTAGTTCAGGGCCTAAAGCCAGAAGGTCCGCACAACTTAGGGAAAAGGTTGATAAACTAGATAAAAAATGCAAATTCATAGGAGACATCTAGACTACCATAAGGGGGTATGAATTGTTTAATTTTCATTATCATCAGAGAAGTCGGTTTGAACCAGTATGCAATCCATGGAAGATGAATTTGGGAAAACTAGTGTGCCCTAATGTGTTTGTGAATGTTGAACTGGTAAAATTGTTAGTTGACCATTATGACCTGAAGCATAAAGCTATATGTGACCCATCTGGAAAGCCACAAATATATGTCAAAAGAGGCAATTGGGCAGGTTTTCAATTTAGAAGGGTTTTGCAATGAGGAGATCATACACGAGGAATTGGAGAAGGAATTCTCGAGAATGGATACAATCTATAAGGGTTGGAGGTTGCCAATTCACAGAGTTAAACAAGGCAACAAGCCAGATCCTCTGTAGGATAGTGAGGGCCCTCTTATCATGTGGACTTATTTGAACCCTATATGAAATACACCTATATTTTAGTGTGTCAGGTATTGAGAATGGATGCCCTGAAGTATATGTCAATTGTGCCCATGATTATCACAGCAGATACCCAGTATCATAATTCTCAGCCATTTGACTATGCCTCGTACATTTCTAAGGGGCTTGATTCAGGACTGATGGCTGTAAAAGGTGGATCATCTACTCTTCATCTTAGGCATTATTCATTGTTGATGCATCTGGTACTCTATTTTGGACAGGAGTTGGGAGTATGGCCTCCAAAAATGAGAATTTCTTAGATTGGTAAAGATGGTGAAGCATTACCTCTTCAATTGTGGACTGCTATTTGGGATAGTAGGTTTGCTAATGCTAGTTTCATTCATTTTGGGGAATATTTTGTGAAAACATTGTACAGATTGTATGAATATCCCTGTAATTATTCATTATCTGATGAGATAAAGAGATTTCTTCAGCCAAAAGATTTCAATGGGCCAATTGATCATAATTGGGAGATTGGTATTGTTTGGAGGGAGCTACAATGATCAGAGTCTATGGGTTTGAAGATGCCCCTTTCATTCTACCAAAGATAGTTCCAAACAAGATTGCATATCTAGAAATTGTTAGATAGATGGATTACTGCAGTGTAATGAATTTCAGCTCTTTTGGGAAGCAGGCTTTTATGCCTAGCTCATTGTGCTTTGGTGATTTCACTGTGTTGGCCAAGGAAGGATACAATTTGATCCTTGAAAAACTGCCTCAGTACAATATGAAGAGAGGACCACCCAGGAAGAACTTTGACCCAAAAGGATATATCAATTTTGCCAAAGAGAAGTTAAACTTTGGAAAGTACCAGCATGTGCCATATAACTTTGATGATATGATTTGGAATCTTAAGGAGGAAGAAGCTAAAGTAGTGGTTGAAAGATATAACCAAGGGTTGCATGATGTAAGGCAATTGTCTTTAGGGGAAGAGACACCACAAGATAATGTGCCACAAAGCCAACCAAAAAAGGTATCCAGATTAAGAACTCAACAGTATGTTTTCCCAACTAGAGATTTGAGTGTTAAAAGTGGTGATGTAGATGCAAGGCATATTGAGTATAGATCATTTGTTTCAGATGATGATTTCATAAACTCCCCAAAATTCAAAGCATTTTTTTATAAACAGAGGGGGAAGGAAATAAGAGAAAAGGTTGATGATGTCACTACAAGAAATGAAGAACAATTGTTGAATGAATTGAGGAAATGTGTGGATGATGAAATGACAAATATGACCCCTAAAAAGGGGAGGAAAATGTTGCAAGATGTTGGTGTCATGATCTTTCCCAGGCTAGATCTCAATTCTGCCCTTGTTTTTGATAATTTCTTGAGGGACAACAATGCTACACATAAGCTTGACAAAGGAAGTGTAATAGAGGTGTATGCTGGATCAAAATACAATACTGATGAAGGGTCATTGATGATTTGGGCCTTATACCCAACCCACAGGAAATCAATAGTTATTGATACAGGAAAGGAATTTGGCCATGTCATGAACCTAAATGTTGGAGAGGCTAATCCTATAGCTACTATAGAAATTGGAGTAAATATTGCAAAGCTGAACAAAGCCCAAATTCAGATGTTGATAAAGGAAAAGGAGATGTACAAAGAAAATAATGAAAGAATTTTGAGAGAAAATGATAGATTAAAAGATTTGGTAGGAATTTCAATGGGGCCAACCAAGATGCTCACTCAAGGAGAAAGCTCTCAGACAAAGGATCATTGGGTAGGATCAAGTGCTTATTCCCAGGGAAAGCATGATGGAATTGTTGCAATAATCAAGAAAAGGCAGGATAGTTTAGCACCTTGGTTGAATAAACTTTGGGGAAAACATTCACATACCATTGCTACATTAATGGAGCATAAAAGGATGGATGGACGAATTATGGAGAAGTTTCATGAAATAGACCAAAGAGATACTTCTAATAGTGTAGCAATTGAAGCTACAAATCATATTATAAATCGACATTGAAACTTCTACAATGAACTGCAAGGGGACGAGCAGGGGTTGATAGATGCTGCCAAGAAAAAATTGATTGCATTCTCTGATGACAAAGGGGAGCTGAAAGAGGCTGCCAGATGGAAGAATGAGAGTGATTCATTACTAAATGAATTCATGAGGATAGCTTCTACGGAGGATACAACATTAGAAGAAGTGAGTGAGCAGATTGAGAAGATGGTAAAGATGGAAATCACAATCCAGAATGCAGTTGGAGATGCAGATACATACAAGCGCTGGGATTATTTGGATCATCTTGCTAAAACTCACTTATGGCTAAATAGAGCTTAATTATCCTCTAATCTTTTTGTTATGTAAACATATGATATTTTCAATTTCTGAAAGGACGCGTCCTTTCGTATTCTCAATGTATAAATATCTATTTCAGAAATGAAATAAAGGGGATAAGTAGAATAGGATAGAGGACAGAAGATATACAGTGTAATACAATGTTTTGCCAATATGAGACTATGTTGCATGTTTCAAATCATGGAGATATCAATTGAAATCTAATAATATGGTGCAGTTGTTTCTGGTATCAGTTGTTTATGGTGTTTGTTGAAAGCATTATTGAAGTTGTCTCTAGTGTGGTGTTTTCTAGTTATTTAAATTGGTGTAACAAGTTTATATCCAGTTTTTCAGTGCACATTTGTTGCATTTGTATGGTCAATTGATTGGTTATTTCCAATAAAGACTAAATCCTTTAAATTGATCATAGTAATTAGAGAATGTCAATTGGATCACTAAGAAGAACTCAGTAATCATAACCTTGCATGTTTATACAAGTTATAAACCAAATTAAATGCTAAAAAGCTTGAATGTCTGCCAGAATGAAGTACTTGTTTTAGATTTCTCTTGACTCCACATACCCTATAAGGCACTAATCTCCATAGTTTCATCATTCATTTTTATTCAATCCTTTTTTACATCTGTTAACTGAGCATATTAGGATTTAGTTTTGAATATTGGTATACAATTTATACTAATTTTGATTTTATTTGTCCACTTTCATCTGCCATCATGGAAAAATCACTATAAGAGAGAAGATAAAAAGTCAAGTCTGCATAATTAATATAGGTACACCCGCCTAGGTTTAGCAGCACCTGAAGAGTAGAAGGCTTAAGCCACTTAAACCTTGTCTGTTACCCTAAAATGTATCAAGAGATTGGTAGCCTCTCGAGGTGCCCTTTACCTACATTTTTTAGAGCTAATAGGTCCAAGGGTTGCAAGTGCAATAGCTAGCTCAGTCATTTAGGAGCTCCACCATTGAAAACAATATTGAGGAGGCAGAATCCTACAAGTGGCATCCTACAATGCAGGGCCCACAGCCAGCGAGGACAATGCCCATTCACCTCTGAAGTTCATTTTGTTCAGTTGGATGCAAACAGGGAGCCACGAAAAGATGTTAGACGTCAGCCATTTAGGAAGGTAGAGATGGGACAGTAGCCAGTAGGGGCAGTCTACACTATCAAGTCTGTGAGGGTCCTTGGCATGAGTCATTTTTTAGCATTTATTGGATGACATCAAAGAAGTTGGGCTCCGCATGGCGGGCTGGTGGAGGTCATCAGCCATGTGAGATGGTGAACACGGGGCAACAACGACCCTCGCTAGATGGCCTGCATGCACAGATTCAGTCATTTCATTCTTTGGGCTCAAACGGAGGTAATGAGTGCAGGGTCTGCAAGATGGATGAACGACCAACCAAGGTCATTTCGGGTAGTGAACAAGTGGCAGAGGCCTATGGATGGAAGTCCGCAATGGGCAGCCCGCAGGGGTCAACACTTCAGCATTTTTGAGCTTGGAGAGTTAGACGAAAGTCACCAACGTGGGCCTTCTTAATGGGAGGAAACTACAACTTCACCATTTTGGGGAATGACCATTAAGCAGTAGTGAAATGATGGTAGAAACCGGCATTGGATGGTCCACAGGGAGAATTATGTGTGGAGCTTGGTTAGTAGACATGAATGTCATGGGACCCACAAGGCGGCTGACCATGGTTGATCAGCCATTTGCGGCAGTGAAACATTGGGGGCAATCTATAGGAATAACCCTGTACTCATGGACCCATGAGGTTGGAGGACACCACTCAACCTACAATTTTTGTTTAAGTTCAAAACACGATGTCTAAAAGGTGGCACCTTCATGCATGAGCGGGCCCTAGGAGGATGATGATCGGTCATTAAAGTTTATCGTTAATGGGTTTTACAATAATGGTGAACATCTTGCAAGCTGCAAGGGCCCGATTTCCCTAGTTTAAGAATGTTTTTGGAGGGCAGAAGTTTTGCATGGGCTTCTAGGGTGGATTTTAAAATATTTTCAAATTTTAAAAACATGGGTTTTGCTCGTTGTGTGGTTTCCTTTCTAGTTTCAAGGTTCCTTAGTTTAAGATTTTAACAACTTTGTAGGAATGGAGGAAAACCATAAAACTAGTGGCTGCAAATTTCTTACATGGTGGACCCATGAGAAATTGATGAAAAAACTAAAACTAGCAATGTACTGACAGCAGCTGGATCTTGCAGGTGCGAAGGTGGCGGTGGCAAAGAGCTCTGATAGATTTCCAGAAAATAGGTTGGTGAAGATGACCCATAAAAGTGTCTATTTATAGGATTTAAAGCATTAAATTCTCACCATAAATGTGGGTACAGAGGTAGCCAAGGATGGTGGGTGCGCAACTCAAAAGAACTGGTGGTGGGAACAATGAGGTCTGCATGGCAGACTGCACATGGGAATTTTCTATAGGCTGATCGGTGAAAGGAGTGGCAACAGAGGCTACAGATCCCACAGGGTGGGTAGATAAACCAGCTTGTCCACCACATGGAAGGTGAAAGTAAGACAAAGTTCAGTGTAGGGAAGAACTATAGAGCATGAAAGATGGCAATTTTGAAGTCTAAAGGAAAACTGCCAAGGGAACTTCATAGAGGCCAAAGACCTAAAAATTTCAAGGGTGGTAAAACTTGGTCAACTCAAAATGATACATCTAAGTCTCTTTGACCACTCAAGACTCAAAATAGGGGGAACAAAAAATGAGATGAATGAAAAAGTGACCCAATAAAGTGAAAAGAGAGGGTCCCCATTCCAAATAGGGCATGTGTTCTATAGGCACAACAATGTGGGCCCTTCATCATTCTTGGGTATCTAGGGGATCTTATAGAAATTGGATTCAATATTTTTGCAGTAGTAAAAAGGCTCAGGGTTTTGATGGATAGCGATTTATCTGCCTTCAAAAGGAAACTTTACACAATGATGATAGTTTGAGGCTACATCTTTTAGAGCATGGATCCATGGTCAGCCAAGCAAGATGTTATAGGGAAGATCAAGATCAAGCACTTAGCATGTAGTTTCTTCAATAAGAGGTCCCACTTGGATGGGAAGTGCAATGATTCCTTTTGATACCTATTCTTGGTCATCATATGCTCTAATGGTGGTACTCTTTGCTTTCTCAATATTATCTTCTAAATAGCCCAAATGTTTGATCAACTGAAGGGTGCAAATGTTCAAACCAGCACCTCCATCTACCAAGACTCTTTTGACCTTGTTTTTATGAATGAAAAAATCATGGTGTAAAGCATGGTTATGAGATGGTTGTGATGGTAGGTCTCGCTCGAAGAAGGTAAGAAGATTGTTGGTGATGTGGCCTACCATAGCTTGAAATTGATCAGTACTAATATCCTTGGGAACAAATGACTCTGACAAGGCTTTATCTAGTATTTCTTTATGTGCGGGGGATAGCCTTAAGAGTTCTAAGATAGATATCTATACAGGGGTCTACTTAAGCTGATCTAGAAAATTGTACTTACTAGGGTTAGATGTGGGAAAAGTAGGTTGTGTCCTAGATTGAGATGGGACTCCTTGAATGGTTATTTTTCCATGTTGTGTGGTGACTCCACATTTGATACTAGCTCCTTTGATGGTGACAACAGTAATAACACTATCATAGGAAGCCACTACATTAGAATAGGTATGTTGCACATTTTTGTAATCCTTAGCTTTGTCGTTGTTATTTTCTTTGCTATTATTTGGCACAGGGTTCTTGTATATCTTAAGATCTTGATTTCCAACTGGTACTTCAATAGATATGGTATCATTTTCTATGATCTCTTGAATGATGCTCTTAAGTTTCATGCAATTTGTCATTTTATGTCCTTTGATTTTTTGAAAGTCACAGAGATCATGTTCGTTGTACCAAGATGGTTTCTCTTGTGATTCTTGGTAGTTTTCAAATTTTGGGAGCATTATCAAATTTGACTCTACCAACTTCTTCATGATTTTTTCAATGGGTTCCAATAGTTGTATGTACTTGTGTTTGGGATAGTTGTTCCTGTTAGCAGTTCACCTTTGTTGCATGTCAGTGTTATTGATGTGATTGTTTTGAGGAGGTTTTGTTTGTTGCACAATCGGCTAGATGTTAGGAACTTGATTGTTGTTAGGCCCAGGAGCACTTAGTATATCCTTAGCATCTACCACACCATCATTTATTACATATTCTTTTTTCCCAGACACAAGGTTTCTCATTCGAACTAGTTGAGGGATGATTGTCTTTGTAAGCTTGAGTATTTCCTTATGAGATTAGAGCTCTTTCGATGTTAAGGGCTCTAGGGACAAGCTCATTATATGATGTGTTGTATTGCATTTTCAAGTGGAAAGATAGATTGGGGTCTAGATTAGTTATGATGATTCCCACTTGTTTTTCGTCAGGAAGAGGCCACTTTCTTTTACTAGCTCTCTATCTCCATTGTTGCACATAATTGGCAAAGGATACTCCTTTTTTTTTTTTTTCTAAGAGTATATAATTCTTCTAGACTAGTGTCCATGTCAAGATTGAAGGAGAAATGATTGATGAATTTATCAGTAATTTCTTGGAAAGTTTTGATGTCAGGAGGTAGATGAGAAAACCAATCCATAGCAGGACTTTTCAAACTTCATGGGAAAAGGCACATTAGATAAGAATCATTGTAAGTGACCTCCATACACATGACATTGAATTCTTTGATATGGTCCACAGGACTTCCAAGCTCCCTTTGTATTTGTTCTATTTGGGGATTTCAAAGCTAGGATGGAATAGTACCATTACAATGTTTCGATCAAATGGACAGGGACATAGATTCTATGTATGGGGCTTCTTGGTCTTGCCCATTCAAAGATCATGTAGTTCTTGTGATAGCACCTTAAACTGTGATACTAGATCGTCCTGTGGACTGATGGAACCTTAAATTGTGATATTGGTCCTTAAAGAGATGATGGTTGTTGTGATGGGGTAACATGACTGATGAGTCTAGTTTATGGTTCAATTTTGATAGAGTTTATGATCTATTTGTTGTAGTTGTCATAGACTTTGATACTTGGGTGATGGCATTTTTATGATATTTCCTCAAAACCATAGACATTGGGCGTAAGCTTGTTTCTGTAAATCTTTAATGACATTGACATGCTATATGGACTATCTATGTTAATTCTACATGTGGATTAATGAATGTTCTTTAAGATAGTTAAAGATATGTAATTGTTGTGTGTACTAATATTGTCATGCAGATATAATTTGTTTTCTCAGATTTTCATTTCTGTCATACATTTCAGCTTGGTTTAATTGTTGGTTGATGTTCAACATTTATGTTATTCTTTTCCAAGCAATTTACTTCTAGCATTGCGTCTTTCTTAGTTTTAGGATGAATATGGCTACTTTGGACTCTTAGTGCACATATTGTGCTGACCCATTTCAAGTTTACGTCCTTGGATTGACAAGTTAAATACACCTTCATGATAATTGAAATGGCTATTCAATTTAGATGTCCAATCTTTGAATCACAACTGTAAGGGCATAGTTATTAAATCATTGTAGGAGGCCAACATTTTTTACGCTGTTGTTGGGAATGGTGTCAAACTAGAGAGTTATTTGGAGTCATTGATAGTTTTATTGTTGTAGTATTTCTAAAAGTTTGTTCTTAGAATACCCCTCATTTAGGAAAGTAATTACCTCCCTATTTTTACCAATTCTTTATGTGAGTTGGTTGATGTTGAGTTGATACTGCATGCATAGAGGAAGGAGAAGACATGCTTATGGGAGATTCCTTCCTAATGATCTTGATCCATTCCAGCTAGAAGAGCTTCCAAATCTACTCAAAAACAAAGAAGAAGAAGAGCCACACCCCTTTGCTAACACATTTCCTAATCTGACCAGTTCTGAAGCTTCCTCTGAAGACAAAAATCTAATTGATAACCCCTTTTCTTTGGGAGTCCATTAGATAGGCATGGGTGATGCAAATAGAAACAGACCTAACCAACCAACTTTTCCTTTCCCCATTTCCCATCAAAATGAAGTTGACAACCTCAAAAATATCCCTACTTCAGTCCTTCCTAAGTTCTATGGACTTGTTATAGAAGACCCTAATACTTTCTTGTTCAAGTTTGATATACTCTGTAGGAGTTATGACTATACCACTAATGCCCATAAGCTTAATATATTTCCTACCACTTTGAAAGAGGTTGCATTAAGATGGTTCATGAGCCTAGGAAGAAATACTATGGAGACTTGGGAGGACATGAAGACAAATTTCTTTGAGAAGTACAAGGAATATTGTAGGGGTAGTGACATGAGAGGAGATGACATTTTTGGGATGCAGGAAAAGGAAGATGAGAGGCTGGAGGATTACATTTCAAGGTTTTTGTTTTTCCTATAGAAATCTCCTCACCATACACTCAATGAAGAATCACAAAAGCTACTTTTCCTAAGAGGAATTAATGAGAGTTGCACTAATGCCTTGGAGCTGATGGCAAGAGGAGATATCACCCAAGCTCCTTGGGAAGATATCAAGAAGATATCTTAGAACTATTCTAGGGCGGCTTCAAAGAAAGGGAGAGCTTACCAATCCTCTATGGGTAATTCATCTACTAGTGGAGTTTCAAGGATGGAAATTACTCACTTGCTAGCAGATTTCAAGCAAGACATCATAAACAATCTAACTACTCAACTGGATACACTTCAATCAGAGACGAAATAAGAGGAGGCAGAGGCGATGTTGGAAAAATATTTCCCTCACTGTAGACAAAAGAAGGACTATAGATGCAAGAGGGTAGCCAATATTGATAGTAAGTAGATTCCACTTGAGTTCAATCCAATCCATATTGAAGAGGATCAAGTCTAATTTGTTGCAAAAGGAAGGCCATGAGCTCCAAGACAAGGTATGCCATCGGATCCACTATCTTTTGTTGTGCCATGGATGAGCTATTAAAAAGGCTATCTTGATAGTGCATTGGTAGGATACCTTGTTTTTGGTGGATTTTTACCCTCTTCCCTGGGGTGTAAGATACTGAAAACTTGGATTGATATTTCACAGTGTTTTTCTAGAGGATATGTTGTGGAAAAGCTTACTTGAACTAGCTGTGAGGTTCAAGTAATTGTTGATATCATAGAATTTTTGAGTGAAGGAATAATCTGTGTTGTTTGTATCTTTGAAGGTTACCTTGGTAGTGAGTTGGTGGTACACCTTTTTGTTGAGACAAATTGTTTTGAAGGCTACCTTGATAGTGTGTTGGTGGGATACCTTGTTGATGGGACAAATTGCAAAGGGTACCATGTGGACACCTTGTTGTTTGGACAATGCCTAGGTCACAACGTGAGCTAGAAGACATAGATCAAGATTTATTCTAAAGAAAGATGTAAGTAGTTTCCTCCAATGTCTAGCAATGTAGGTGATGGATTATCATGTGATAACATGTTTGGATAGAGTATGCCCCTGCAGACAATACCTCATGGCTCAGATAATGCTTGATAGGATAGGATCAATGATAGTGACCCATGTTAAAATGTTTTCCATAAGCAAGTGTAAAGTGTTCACCAAACATTTTTCAAGATCAAGACACGTTGGATTGGGATAAAAATGTATGGGATTTATTATGGATATGCTGAGATGCTTCCCCCTAAAATGGTGCACGTAGATGCTCGATTCTACACTTGACGCTTGTTTGTCAGGTTTTCATCATGGTACTTGTCCAACGTGCCACCATAGTGGTTTTCACTGGAGGACAATTTTTCTCTTGACTATTTTTTTGATTTTTTGATTTTTATTTTTTAATTTTTGATGCCACAAAAACACCTGTTTACCAAGTTTTCATTATGGTGACAATTTTTTGAACCACCTGGTGGTGCTGATGTAGATGCTATTTGTGCTGATATGGTTGTTGTTGCTGTCATGATGTGCCAATGATATCTTGCTTGGAGGAGTTTCTTTGCTAGGATACGAACACTTAAATGTAACCCTTGATAATTCTTATCTTGTTGGTACCAGAGTTAACTTTACCTTGATGCACACATCGTGAAAGAGTTCCCTTAGAATCCTTACAATAAAGAGTTGTTTCCAATGCATGGTTAATGCAAGATTTGGATATCATGGGTGGTGAAATGCATTGAGGGATACCAGATTTAGATGATTGGTTGGCAGTTTGGAACCTTTGACTCTCCAAACTTGGGATGATGAGAAATGATGGGTGGATATAGAGATTCGATTGGGACCAACATCTTGATATACCTTGTAGGTCACTTTTGAAGCTTTATTTTGCATTGTTGGACTTCTTTGATGGATGAACCTCCCCTTTTTAGTTTTCCCCATAGTTTCTTTGAATAATGGAGTTTGATAGGGATTATTTTCTTTCTTTTTCTTTTGTATCTATTTGAATCTTTCTTGTCCATTTTGTTTTACTAATTCTTTTGCTTCAATGAATTGTTCCTTTCTTTGATATATCTTTTTATCTTGTTGTTGGTCCCAATGAGAGGGTGAAAATGTGTGTGGATGATGATTCATGATATGGATAGTTGTAGCATTGGTAGAAATGTCATCATAAGGACTCTTTGTGCTCTCTATGTTGATTCTTGCATTAGATAAATTTTCCCCCAATATAATAGATTTATCACTGATATGTTTAGATCCCTTACTTGCTGAATAACCAAGACCTTGATGTTTAGGATTACCAATAATTTGCATTGGTGCTAGGATACCCTATTCATGTAGGCCTAATCCTTTTTCTTGATGTTGAGAAATTCTATTTTCCATAGGATATGTTTTACCTTGGAAACAAGATGCTAATCCTTCTATGCTCTATTGTGGATCTTCAACTGTGATAGCTTCTTCACCGATAGAATCCTTCATAGGTGGGATAACTTCCTGATTGATATTGTCAACTTGATCTTGTGAAATATCAGATTTTGATGGCCCTTCAAAATGTATTGGTGCTCTCTTGACTTGTGTATACCCAATGATTTGCTGCTTAGGATTGTCCATTATCTTTGCTGATTTTAAGATAATCTGCTCCATATTTTCATGCTTGATGTCTTCAACTTTCCTGGAGGATGTTTCTGATCTCAATGCTTCTTCTTGATCATTTTTTGATAGGTCTATAGATTCTACTTTTCTTTGATCATGCGTGAAGATGTTAAGAGTAGATGATTCTTGTTCCTTTATAATTTCATCAAGAGTATGAGAATCTTGTCTTGGGTAAAGATCATCTACATGTCTGTTAGGAGTAAGTATCTCATGGGTAGATGTATGTGTGCTTGGCATATGGATGTGTTTTTTTGGAAAGCTTTGGATGTCTTGGAAGATATCTACCAAGTCATTGTAGTATTTTGATGATAGGGGTTCTTTATCTTGACTTTGTATGGTATTATATTTGACATGATTTGGATCACATTCTTGACATGGATCAATTTCAAAGAAGGGATTGCTTATAAAAGATCCTTGGATTTCCTCAAATTGTGGGCATATGAGTGATAGCTCTTGGCTTAGATTTTCTGCATTGGGTATAAGTGTGGGATTAAGAGTCTCTTGATCATCCATATGTACTGGCATGGTGTTGGGCGATGTCAATATGTCTTGAGTTGAATCATTTCCAGACTTGGGTGATTGATTTTGATCATGCTTGGGATTAAATTCTTGATTTATGTCCTCTTGCTCACTAGATTATGTAGAGAAATTTTCAATATGATCAGTGATAGATAGCTCTTGATCATTTTTTTCAACTTTTGAGGTTGAGACATTATCATTGTTGTTAGTGGTAGATGGTCCTTGAACATTGCATTCAACTTTTGAGGTTGAGACATTATCATTGTTGTCATTGGTAGTTGGCCCTTGAATGTTAATAGCTATTTCTCCTTGATCAACAAGGTCTTGCATGAGGTTTTTGAGTGTAGCACATCTTATCATTGTGTGACCCTTGATTTTGTGGAACTCACATTGTTCATACTTGTTATACCAAGGAATTTTAAAGTTTGGTTCAACATAAGTTAGACTATCATTGATTTAGATAAGTTCTTGTTGTACCAGTTTGTGCATGGTTACCTCTGAAGTCACTCCCAAAGGGGTGAGTTTTCATTTTGGTCGGTAACCTTTCCTCTGTCAATTTTCTTGATTTGTCTACTCTTGTTTTTTTAGAACTCCTTGATATGAAAATTGAGGTACATTTTGATATTGCATTTGAGGTACACCTTGGTGTTGCAGAACTTCTTAATATTACAGATATTAGAAGTGTTGTTGATGTGGTTATTGAGGTGTTTGTGAAATAATGTCCATTGGTTGAGGATATGTAGTGTTTCAACTTTGCACATGGAATTTTCATTACGTTGGATTTCACTTTCATTTAATTTCCTCAAGATCTCTCTCAATTTTATCTAGGGAAATTTAATGTTCTAGATTTATTCCTTGATAGTAATTTTGAAATCCTTGATGTTGTTGCCTTATTTGATATTTTGAACCTTGATAACAGTAATTTAGGTAATAGATCAACATGTTTTAGGGACGTTATGGTGCTCAATTCCCTATCATAAGGTCACTCAATTTATATTTCCAAGAGGATCATACCTATGGCCATGTGGGAGGTAGTAATATGGGTCTTCCGACTACTATGTTTGATTTTTCTTCCTCTTCATTTAAGATTATTTATGTGGTGAGAAACTGATGGGGTGTTTCATTTTTCTCAAATATAAAGTTTCTCAAACTGCTTATGATGTTAGTTTGTGCACCCTCAATGTGTGTGAGACTAGGTTGAATAATCGGTGCTACAAGGCCTAGTTGTTGAACTGGAGTTGTTGGTCACTAGATGGTCATAAGGTGTAAATGGTTTTGTGAGGTGGTTTACTATGAAACTTAGAACCTTAAGGTTTGAGTGTTGTTTTGGAATGTGGCTACTTTTTTTGAAAATAAAAATGTTGAAGAACAAGGGTTGATATTTCACTTCCTTTGTCTAGAGGATATGTTGTGGGAAAGATACTTGAACTATCTGTGAGTTCTAAGTAACTGTTGATATCATAGAATTTTTGAGTGAAGGAATGATCCTAGTGTTTTGTTTGATCTTGATTTCAAATAAAGTAGTATGGGAATAATAGGTGAGAGATTTTATGACCAATCTATTTTTCCAAATGTTTTGTTCGAAAAATGACCTTATGAGCAACTTTAGTTTGTTTTCCCTAAGTATCAACAAAAATATTGTGAGTTGGAAGGGTAGTTTGTAACCTCTGTGTTCTTGAGTATGGAAAAATGATGGAACAGCACTAGACTGACTCAAAAGCATGGAATTAATGGGACGTGGATGTTCATAGCTCAAGTTGTGAAATCACAACACCCAAGCCATAGTTTACCAATTGTTACTTTGATTAATGTAACCTAAAATAAAAGGCGAAATGTTCAGAAACTTTTAAGGATAAATCCTTTCAAGGAGTGCAAAACATAAGTCTTCTGTCACAAGTATGCACTAAATCAAAGGGTTTATGATTTGACCATCATGTTCAATGTTTGTTTTGATGTGTTCTTTTTCTTTAAGTCATGCATTGAATTTGATGTCACAATTGTTTTGAATGTAATTGGGAAAGTTTAACATTAACAAGCAATTACAACCCTTGTGGAGAGAAACCATCCTCTTAGGTGGGCCTACCTCATGCTTTGAAGAGATGATTTTATATAAGACTTATGACATGGGCCTGTAGTCATACTTGGCAAGAACTTCTCAGAAGTAAATTCTAATGCACCACTTCAAAGAATGTTTTGGATAATAGGGTGACTTCTAAAAAAATTAGCTCTTAGTGTAACTGTGAACACGAAAATATGACACCTGCTTGGCCACTTAAGGCTCTTTAATCATTCTCGTTCCACTTAAGGCATGGGATTAGGTGCAGTCTGTTGTCAGTGTGGCTTGAAGTTACTTTCTTACAATTTCACAACCTTTGATATAGCCCACCAATAAATGTGCTTTGAGACCTTGCAATGAGTTCTCCAACATGAGATGTGTCTCAAAGCAAGCCCCCTCTCTAAGGTAAAATTTGAAAAAAAAATGAAAAGCTCAAAAATGTTCTTCTCTCACCCAAGATTTCCAAAATGGTGTTAGGGAAGAAGAAAAACACTTCAACTTTTCTAGTCAATGAATACATGACATACAATTCATCGCAAATTGATTCATTTTAAACACCTCAAGCAATTTTATCCCCAAATTTTTTTTGAGTAAAGCAAAACAAAGTTCTTTTTATTTTTGCACCAATTGAAGTGTTCAGGACATCAAGCAGTTAAGATAGCAATGGTGTGAAAACAACAAGAACATTTTGTTTATTTTAAGCCCCAAAATTGAAGTGTTTCTAAGAAAATCAGGCCTAGTTCTATCTTGGTCAACAAATATAAAATGTGCATGCATCAATAAAATGGAAAACATTTGTGCTCTTTTTATTGCACCAAATTCAAAGGTTCCTAATTATGAAAACATGAAATGCATTCATTTTTAGAGCCCAAAATTGAAGTGTTTTATGTCCTTTTTATGAGCACCAAATGAGAGTTCCTAATCTAGAAAGCTTAAAAATGGTTCATTTTAACAACACCAAATCAAATGTGAGTTTGTTGTTGTTCATTTTAATGCACCAAAAGAAAGCTCCTAACTTATAAAACCTTCAAATTTGTTCAATTTTAAATAGCACCAAAATCAAATGTGAGAGTTGTTTGTTGTTCTTTTTAGAGCACCAAAATAAAGTTCCTAACTTAAAAAAGCTTCAAATTGGTTCATTTTAAACCCCAAAATCAAATATGAGAGTTGTTGGTTGTTCATTTTAATGTACAAAAATTATTTTTTTCCTAAGTTAATAAACAAAAATAATTGTGGCTCCAAAACCTTGGAGTGATCATCTTCCCTACACAAAACAAGTTAGTGTTTTCAAATCCTACATAAAAAATCCATTAATTCCTAGAAAACAAGAAAAATGTGAACAAGAAGGTTCATTAAAATAGTGTAGGATCCATGCACTTGTCTTCCAGAGAAAATGCTAAGAAAAAAATTAAAAGATCAGAAGAAATTTTGCAAATGCTTAGAAATCAGGCAAATGCTCAAATCTTTTGTGTAGGTGCAAACCCAGAAATATTCAAAAGCGTTCTTTTTGGAGAAAAAGCACAATTCTTAGTGAAAAAGCATAGTTCCCATGGAAAAATCATAGTTTCTATTGTAAATGCTCAAAAATATTGACAGTCAAAAGCAAGCTTTTGCTGGGCATTACATGAAACTTCTCCAGAAGGCTCTCGAAATCCTATAACTTCAAATTTGCTCATAAAAATATTAATAAGGAGGACCTAGGTCCCACCGAGCATGCCAAAATGTGTGAGGAGAAAGGAAGAATTCATCAAAATGAAAAGTAAGATCAAAATGGAGATTGAAATTAGAATCTATCTAATCCAAAACACTTAATCTAAGGTCCTATTCCTTCACTCATGAAATGAAGAATCTAAGCTATTTGCAATTATGAAATGAAATCCTAAGATAATCACAATAAATTCAAAAGCAAAGGAGAGGTTACCATCCCATGTTGGAGTGTTTTTGCATGATGTTGGATTGTTCTTATCATCACAAAGCCTCCATAGTTCATGAGTAGCTTGATGAAAGGTTGCTTGAGGTTGATTGAAAAAGGTTGAAGCTTGATCAATGGTGATTGCAACAACACTTCATTGCATAAAATATGTTTATTATCTAATCCATATTTGTGAGGAGAGGGGTTTGTTATATAAGAAAAGAGATTTTGAATTGACAATCAAGATCATGTTGGAGAAAATCCAGATCAACAGTAAAAATGAGTTGAGAGGATTTAGACATGAGAAGATTGTGCAAAGTTGATTTGAACAATTTGGGTGATTGAAGAATAGATTGGCTAGTTAGAAATTTTGATTGCTTAGTTAGCAATTGATTGATGAGTTAGGAATATACATGAGAATATTGTGCAAAGTTGATTGCACAATTTTGGTGATTGAAGAATAAATTGGCTAGTTAGTGATTTTGATTGCTTAGTTAGCAAATTGATTGATTAGTTAGCAATTTGATTGATTTGAGTTAGGAAATAGATTGCTTAGTTAGCAATCCATGATTTTCTCAATAAAAGAGTGGGTGAGGAATATGAATTAATTTAATTAATTAATTCATTCCTTTTTGCAGTTTGATTTTTGATAATTGATTTGAATAGTTAAATTTAATTATTCAAATTTTGGAGGGAAAGTGTGTTAATTAAATTATTATGATTTAATAATTTAATCAACTTAGGGGAATAAGGTGATTTAGTGATGTAATTAAATAATTGGCATTATTTAATCAATCCAAATGAAATAAGATTAGATTAGGACTTTATTAAATAAGTGCAATTTATTTAATTGGTCAAAATGAAGAAATGTGAATTAATTAAATAATGTTTTTTTTATTTAATTAATAGTAGAATTAGGGTTTTCAAGACTTTATTAAATAAACGGTATTTATTTAATTTTTCAAGAATCACAAAAATTTGAATTAATTAAATAATGTTGTATTATTGAATTAATAGAGGAAATAGGGTTTCAGATGCTGTTGAGGTGAAATGCAGTGTTATGTGATGATTTGTGATGATTTCAAGATATTCTGAGATGATTTCAAGATGTTCTGAGATGTTCCGGGATGATTCCAAGACATTACGGGTTGATTGTGAGATGTTATGGGTTGATTTCGAGATGTTTTGAGACATTACAAAATGGTTCTGAGATATTTTGAGATGTTACGGGATGGTTCTGAGACATTACAGGATGGTTCTGAGACGTTTCGAGATGTTACAGGATGGTTTCGAGATGTTCTGAGACATTTTGGGTTGATTCCGAGATGTTCTGAGATGTTACGAGATGGTTTTGAGATGTTTTGAGATGATTCAGGATGTTATGGTATGTTTCTTGATGTTGTTTGATGTTGTTTAGGATGTGTGATAGGTGTTAGGTCATTTTTATATGTCTACAATGTGAACAAGGGATAGTTAGCTTGGATTAGGATAAAAAGTAATAGGTGATATGGAAGATATGGGATGAGATCCCTAAATCAAAAGCAACCTTTAATCAAGACTAGGCTATGATGATTTAATTTTTTTTACTTGAGATAGGAAAGTTCTCAATAATAAATAGATTAGGATTATTATAGTAGTAAAATTAGGATAGGTCAAGTTCCTAAGTTAAATTTTTTTAAGGTTGATAAGATGATTTGGATATTCAAGTAAAACTTGTTACTTAAGATAGACAAATTTCTTAAGCACACAAGAATTTAAGTTGAGGATAAATATGATGATAGTATTGACCTCAAATTTGGATTTGATTTGATTTGGATTGGATGAAAGATGATGTGGTTTGAATTATGGGAGGTGGTTTTGGATATGTTATTTATGAGATTGATTAAGATTTGGTGTAAATGATTGGATGTGGAGTAAAAAGGGAATGTGAATTAGGATGGGTCTAGGATGGGAATCTAAATGGTGGGGTTGGACATATAATTTTTTTATGATATTGGAATATGGATTAAGACAAATGGATATGGATTAAGAAAAATGGATATGGATTAGGATGTTTGGATGAGGTTGTAAGGATAGGTGTATTACATTAGGGGATGATCAATTTTTAGATAAAATTTAGATTAGAATAGTTTGGATGGAGGCTTATGGTGGGTTACCTAGGATGCTAGATGTGGTTGGACTGGGTTTGAATTATCAATGGGTAAAGAGTTAGGATTGGATTATGAAATAAAATAAGATGAGGATGAAAGTCAAGATAGGGTTAAATGATGACGGTTGATTGATGGTAAAAAGGTTTCCTAATGCATATAAAAATGGGGTCTATGGATGAATGGTATATGTGGATTTGTTGGATGTCAATGTTGGATTAGGAGGTGGTTTATGTCTAAACCTTAGCAAGAGGAAAATATTAAACTAAGAAAATAAAGACAAATTTTGGTACTTTTTAGAATTTGATTTAAGGCTAAAAAGATGTACATAATATGTACAATTCTCAACAAAGAAGACACATTAATAGTCTGAAATTATTCAAATAAAAGGAGTGTATTTAAAATTAAGCCCACCAATATGTCTTATCCAAAAGTGATGTGTAAGTCCTATGTTGTGGAACTAATTTTTTTTGATTACCCACTATTGCTCATAATGTTACGAGGGGAGAGAATACACAACATACACATCTATTTTTGGGGACATAGTGCAAGTAACTTCTCAAGGCTAATTTCTTATTGATTCATTACAACTAACCATAATTGAAAGGTCTTAAAGTAGGATATAAAAGTTCTCTACTTTAGAATCCTCTATATACTTGAAAGTACATAATGATTACATCTAAGTCAAAGCCCATCTACAAGCATGTGATATAAGAAAAATTGAATGTCCCTTCTTCACCTTGTGTCCTAATGAAGAGGGTCCCCAAGGTTGTGCCAAAAATGATAATGACTTTTTTGATGTATAAATTTCATTCTTCCCCATTTATATACCTTGTTATAACATGTGGTTGAGGAAGTTCTACAGGTTGATGAAATCCCTAGATAGTCATCCTAAAAATAAATTTAGGAATTTGTATGTGATTCCAATTTTTAAGATCATGTAAGAATGCAAGAGAAGATCATACACACCTCACTTAGACACTTGATAATTTTAAGATCCAAATAAAAAATTGCATTAAATTTTATCCCAATTTCAATGTGAGCAAACAAAGAGAAGACATAATAATTAGAAATAAAAATGGTCTGAAAATAATCTTCAATGAGGCATCTTACAAAACCATGAACTATCAATTTTAGAGTTTATTCTTTAACCAATGAGAAACATTGCATTATAATAATTAGCCAAAAAATATGAAATAAACTATTTAAAAGAAAAAATAGACAACACCATTAGATTCCTTAATAATTAAAAAAATACTAAAAAATGACTTCATATGCAAAAGTTACTAATATTTAATGTTTTAAAATAAAGTACAAATATTAGATGAGTTTTATTGATTATTAGTGACAATCTTAAAAAAATAGCTAATCCACTATGTAGGGATTTGAACCAACTTCCCAATGCCTACAAAAAATTGAAAATGTGATTAATGATGCAAAAGTTATAAGAATTTGAGTGCAAGGAGATTTTTAGAAAATTTTGAATGAGTAGGGGTAAGGTTTAGCCTCTTGTGGTCTAGCTCCTGGTTTTGTATATGAATGTGCAAACCCCGATCCTAGTACCTGCAAAACAACATGAATAAACAAGATAAACAAGAGATTGCAAGCTAAAACAAGGATTCCCCATGAAATCCATTTACAAATTTGAATTAGGAAAGAAAACAACAAAGAACACAATGAAACCAAGAAATATAGATTCAATCCTAATTTAAATGTGCAAACTCATGATCCCATGGGGGAATTGGTACCAATTTGATGTGAAAATTGCCCTTTCCCAATTCTTAAGATGCAAGCTCGATATGTTGATGGAGATTGATCCACTTTGATGGTGAAGAATGAGAGCTCCAAGCCAAAATCTGCAAAAACCTAGCTAAGAACTCAAGATTGATGGATGGAAATGGCTAAATATTTTAGCATAATAACTTTGCATAATTTTTTGGATCCTAAAATGAGGAGATGAACTCTTTATTTATAGAATGCCAAGATGGATGAATGTCCAAATTTGAGCAATGTGACTTATTTGACTCAAATTTATGGATTTATTTAAATCAAATAAGAGAGGAATATGATAAGAGATCAATTAAATAAGGATTTTGATTTATTTAATTAAAAGAGATGGTGTTAGATTAAATCAAATAAGGTTTTAATTTATTTAATTTAATGGATAGACTTTAGAGATTTAATCAAATAAAATTAATTATTTAATTAAATAGGGATAATTAGATCAAATGGATTTATTTAATTAACAAAGAAATTGACTTAATTAGATAAAATGATTTATTCAATTAAGAAAGGAATATTGATGAATTTAATTAGATAAGGAGATTTGATTAAATGGTTAGGCCAAGGTATGATTCAAGAAGAAATGATGTTAATAGGTTGGGATCTAGTGCACAATGTCAATCAGTATATTTTACGTATCTACATTTTTCCCCCTTTGAAGCAATGCACTTTATTGCGTTGTTCAAAGATTATACAATCTTGATCGAAGCCAAAATTTTGATATTTAAAAACTTGCCCCACTGCACGGATGGTGAGAGAAAACATGCCATTATAATGCCCCTCAAGAGATTGGACGAAAATTTTAATTTTGGGTGATCTCGCAAAAAAAAGAGGATAAAGTACCCGATAGGTCCGAAAGGGCTCCGGGAGGCTAAAAACGTGTCTAAATGCAATAAAACGATAAAAACAAGCCTCGATCAGACAAAAACAGGTTTGGGGGTCCAAAACCCTAATTTTTAGGCTTACAAGGGGCCCAAGGGGTCACTTTCAAGTCACTTTCAAACACCTCCAATAGTAATCTCAAGATTTGTGCTTAGACCTCCTGACAATATGGCACAATGACAGCTTCCTCTGCACATTTCGGATCGAGTTCGGACGTACCAACGGCCACCTAGCATCGGGGCACTGGTAAGTGGTCCTTACGCGAGCTTCATCTTTCATTTATTGCTTCAATTAATGCTTTAAAGAGTCGGTCCATCTGCAACAGTGCTATATAGTGCCACTTAAAAGTAAAACTGCATTGCTCAGTGTTGAATAGTGCCGCCGCAGTGTAGTTTGGAGTTTAGAAACTTTGACGTTGAGCTCGAGGCCGGTGGGTGAATTTGTAAAGTACGACGTGGTGGTGTGATTTTTTCCAAATTGTGCCACTGGGTGATAAAGTGCACCGCGACGTTGCGATTTTTCTCTTTTAGGGCCTAGCGTCAGAGTTTGATTAGAAATCAAACTGCGATGCCATCACAAGTTGCACTGCTAGAGAAGTTTTTTCAATGCTTGATGAAGAATATTTTCAAAAATTTTAACATGGTGACCTTCCTTGATGTAGGATATGACGAGGGAGCTCTACTCCTGAGAGCACAGGTCGCGGGACCTAGCCAACTACTTGCGGGACCTAAGCGACAGGGACCAGGACTGACTCCAGATTGCGAGGTTGTGGCATATTACGTATGTGGCACCCATTTGCACTCATTTAGGGATGCTTTCAATGCTAGCCAAGAGGTGGCACAATGAGATGTCTTCATTTCACCTTCCCACTGGTGAGGCCACTTTCACTCTAGAGGGTGTTTGGCAGATTTTGCAATTGCCTATTCATGGCCGAAGAGTGATTTTTGGCATGGATGAGGGGCACGAGGTTTGCTTCAAAGTCCTTGCCATTGACAAGATTATTTTTTGCAAGGGGCAGATAGAGCTCGAATGACACAGGATCCTAGCACCTCCTTATCGCTGGGTGATTGCAGCCATTATTTTGGGCCTTGTTGCCCCTAACAGATGAGGGCGATACTTCAATCCTGACTGGGGGTATTTTTGGGAGCAGATGGTGTGAGATAGACTAGTTCGTTTTGCTTAGGGGCCTGTTCTTCTCGCTTCACTTTACAGAGACCTCCATGAGTATGTCTACATGGACGGTAGAGCGTTGGGAGCAAGGGTGACCCTATTTCACATTTGGGAATGGGAGCACATTGCTATGCTTCAGCCACATGTTTCAGTTCCAGCAATACCAGATGATCCCCTTGTGTGTCGATACAGAGACAGTGTGTCTTTTACACACACCGGTGAACACGAGATCCCTTACTGGAGGCAAGTCCTAGATGAGATGCAGGTTTTTACTTGGTGACCCTACCTTGGTCGGTTCAGATGGGCCAACGATGCCGATCATATGTTCTACTGCCACCAGGACCATTACATGCAGGGGCGACAACATACTATGATCGAGAGGTACCTGCCTGGGTGCGTGCATTGTCAGTTTGGAGAGCCGCAGGATTAGCCAGATGATGACTATGTAGCTGTCTTTGCTCGCACCATGACATAGGTTTCATGGGGGTGATAAATTCTTGCTTTGGAGGCGGTCGATAGTTTCTGACAGTTGGTGGCCTGACCATGGGCCTACAATTAGGGGCTAGCATATCTAGGCACTACCCAGGCCTACAGGGATTGGTTCTGGCCTCCTATTCGGTTGACAATTCTAGGTGTAGTTTCAGATCTGGGAAGAGTCAGAAGTAGAGGGGGAGGATGAGGACAAAGAGTTGAGATTCGATAGGATCAGCTAGTTGTGCCTCCATTCTAGCTAGGGTAGGGAGATGTTCATATGAAGGACCGGTAGCATGAGCCACCACAATGCGAGGATCAGCCTCGGGTGCAGCCATAGGTGCAGCCATAGGTACGGCCAGCGGGACATGTAGATGCTCGATATGGATTGATTGTGCAACTATAGGCCCAGATCCAGGCCGTGATAGCTGAGAGAGATCAGGTGAGGGCTGAGAGAGAGCAGCTCAGAGCTAAGAGAGATTAGGCTATACAATAGAGATAGGCTACAGAGCTACAGGCAACCATAGAGCTAGGTAGGAGACATCAGCTAGAGAGCATGGTAGCCTCCTCCTCCCAAGGTATAGTGTCAGTTCAATCCTATAGGGATGTCATCCAAGAGGCAGAGTATTATCAGCGGTTTTATCATGAGGCTGTACCTAGAACAGAGCGGGTCCCAGAGTATTCAGAGCGGGCTAGCCACAGACTAACAGAAGGTCACGGTGATAGGGGTGAGGGCAACATTCATAGGGACAGAGCTTGATCGAGATGCTATGATACTATTTGTGTCTTATGGGCTCATTTTTTATAGCCCAATGGGCCTTTTGTATTGATTGACATATATGTACAGTGATCTGATTTATTCTTCATACTATGACAGTTGCATTATTGATATATATATATATGAGCTGCTGATGATTTTGATGTGATGCAATGTGTTCTCTTTATTTATGCATGTATGGTTCTACTACTTCTATATGTTAAGGATGCATTTATTTCTAATGATGTATGCATTATGATTATGACTAATAGATCTATATTATGTTGCCTTATGATATGCAAAATGTGATGTGTAATGATGTTGTCTATATGATGATCTATTTTATGTTGATGCAAATGGGATAATCGAATATGTGATATGGATTGTAATATGTAAAATGATATGATCTATGGTGTACCTGTGAAATGATATGTGAATTATGTTTATGGATACATATATGCTTTGTTTGTAATAAATTTTGTACGTTTATGCTTATGTGGGATGATTTATGCATTGAATGATTTATGATGTTATTTATTTATGAGATGATATGGATGATGTAATATGAATGTGGTGGTCGTGATATGATGCAAATGAGATGGTGTAATGTAAATGAGATAGTTTTATGAGATGCTTAGAATAACAAATGCTATTAACCTAAACATATTAAATGATGTAATGTATGTGATGCATTTAATAGGATGCAATGACATGTTAATGCAAAGTGATATGATGTAATGATATGTTAATGCAAAGTGATATGATGTAATGATATGTTAATATGGATGTATTGTGGTGAGATGATGTCATGATGCTATGCAAGTATGTATGCAAATGAATTATTTATAATGCTTATATACATATTGTTTATGATTATGCCGTATGTGGTAATGGTGAAATGATTAAGAAATGCTTATGCAAACGTTATGCGATGATTTATGTGATAGATGTAATATGATGCAAAGAATGGATGCAATGTAATAAAATGGATGCACTTTTATAATACGGTGGAAATGAAATACATATGTTTTGTATATGTTATGTTGATGCAATATGCTAATGATTTGTGGATGCAGGATTAATGATGATAGCGATGGTGATAGTGATGATCAACTATCATAGTACTTTGTCAATGCGGTTAGCAAGAAAAGAAGTCATTTCAACAAGACACAAGATGATGCAAATGCAAATGAGGATGATGATGATGATGATGATTACTTGCCGAGGAATTGGGATGTTCAAAAGGGGCCAAATTTTCTTATTGTTTGATAACACACCTAGACGATGCATCAAGGTATAGGAAACCAGGATGGCATTTTACTTAGTGTGATGGACTTTGACTTGACAAGTAGATAGGAGTATTCTTGCTCACACCTGACATACATAAACTTTGCTAGGATGCACTTCAGAAGTTTCAAACACCTCAGACCAAAACATGGAAAGGTAAGCCTAATCATGCAATAGTCAACAAGTTTCCCTAGACCTCCTCCATACATACCTAACAAAGCAAGTATTTTCCGAGGTTATATTTGTAGACATGCAAAATTAACCTTTTGCATTTGATCAGGATCATTCATCAATTGAACTAGATGTCGCATTAGGCCCATTCATCACTTTCATCCATTAAATAATCTCATTTCCTAAGGTCATTTATCAAATAAACATTATCATTCAACCTTCATCTTGCATCATCCATTTAATTAAATAAATCAAGACTTCATTTAAATCAAATCCTAAATCATATACCATCATTTTCTAATTCAAATAAATCAATTATCAAAGTCTTAAAAATCAAATCACCTAATCAGCATTAAATTAGCATAATCATCAACTATTTAATCTAACCCTAATTAAATACTCACCCACTTGCATTCTCTAGATTTGGCTACTTGCACATGAAATTGCATTTAATTTATTTATCAAAATTATTTATTTTCAACTTGGCATAAAGGAAGAATATTCTCCAAGTTTGAATCTCCCCCCAAGTGGAAATGTACACTCAACAGAGCATTTATGAGGCCTTACATGTCTCTTACATGTCCCCTTCCAAAGGTCAAACTCAACATTCATTGCAAATTTGAATTCAAATTTTCCCTCTCATGGGCACTCTTCCCAAATCTTGCACATGCATCAACCACTCATCACTTGACAAGTGGCCTTATCTTATTGGCTTGATCTTTGTCCCACATTGGTCCCTCTTCAACACTTAGCATTTTGAAAATCCTTAAATAGAAGCTTCATCTCTTATCAAGATCCTCCACAATCTTTATGCAAAGTCACTCTCTTGGTTTGAGAATTGATTTTGTCCACTATAAATCCACAATCCTTCACCATCTCTCCACAATCTTGCAAGGTCACTCTCTTCATTTGAGATTTGATCTTGTTCATTTCACTCTTCATCATTTGCAACATTTAGCTTATCAATCAAGGATTGGGAAATGGTCACTAGCACATGTGACACCAATCCACTATGAGATAGTATTTTCTTCATGTTTTGTTGTATGCTTTCAACTAGTTTATCTAATCTTTTGTTGTTTTGATGGCATCATGAAGCATGTTGATTTATTTCATATGGATGTTGAGGGTTTTCTTTGCTTGAATACTAATCATGCTTGTTTATGTTAGTTTTTAACCAAAATGCAGAATTTCACATCCTACAAATGGCGCTAGAAGGAGGGCATGCTCACATCTTACAGATTCATGAAACGATCATTTGTGGTGTTTGTGCTAGACATTGGTTGCAATTGACCTTTATCATTTACTTTTGTGTTGTGCATTATGGTAATCTGGTTTGACATCGATTGATTGTGTTTATAACATTTTCCATCTCAATATTCGTTCCATTCCCACATGAATGCTCTCTTTTACTCATGATTTTCATGCAGATTATAGTTTTACTGATACTCTCTCTGATATTTCTTGTGTATGTGATGTGCATTGCCCATCATATCGATGTTGCTTCATAAGTAACTTTTTTACTTTGCAGTAATTTTATGTATAAGCTTTGTCACACCACATTGAATGTATTTGATAGCTAATCTAAAGAGTAGAAATTTGTGCATAAATGGTGATCGGTTGAACGGAGAAACTACACATAATGACTCCAACCCTAGCCTTCAATCCTCAGCCACCACTTGTTCAAAGCATCATATCCCACAGTTCCAGTCCTCGTTGAAGTGTCTTGTCAAATAGATAACGTGCCTTTTCTCTTGATAGCTATTGGTATTCTTTCAAAAGACTATATTTCTATTTTGGTGATCCCACGCATTCCATACATTGCCAGTCAAAAGTTGCAGGATTCACCTTTACACTTGTTAATAGCATCTTGATTTGAAAGTTTCTCACGGATTTTCGAACAAATCAAAACTGGCAATCAATACAACCTTTGCTTGAAAGTTTCCTGAGCCTTTTGCATTCCATGAGATGACATTTCTTTGATAATTTCTGTCAACCAGTTCACATGCCTTTTCTGCGCTTTACATTTCCTCCATAAAATCTCTCAAGTATTGCATTTGCGGAGGCTGCATTTAACATAGCAAGCAGTGCATGTTCTTGGTCATTTCTTTTATACTTCTGCATTCCTGCAATCGTTGCATGACATCACTTTTGAGGCATTTGAGTGTGAGCTAGCCCGTACCCTTGTCTCTGCACTCGATATTATTTTAGTGAGCCTACATCTCCTGTCCGCAATTCTTTCAGATCTAAAAAGACCCACAGATTGAAGGCACTAAGATGGCGATACAGTGTCTCAGCCAAAGTCTTCTTAACGTCTGGTCCCCTGTGATTTATAAATACAATGGGCGGCTGATAGTCTGAGGATTGCCCATACTCTGTCTGAGGTAAAAGCAAGTTGGGTGCTATCCCCTCAAAAGAAATTTTATTCTGTGAAACCATCAATAATCATAGTCTTAATCCAGAGGATTGAAGAGATTCGAAATAGTCATGACACCATCTGAAGCCTTTTTGAGCCGAAATAGTCATGACACCATCTGAAGCTTTTCTAACCGTCAATGTTTTTCCCTTTCCTCTTTCCCGGTTGGGCTTATGGTGCATTTGAAATTTTCAAGACCTCCACTCTCCCTGCTTTGCCATGATGGTCATAGTGTTATCAGGTAGGAGAGATAGCTTTGGACGCCAATAAGACAAATGCATAAACATCTCATCCGCTGCCTAAATTTAGCTTTCAAAAGATACAGTACAGTCACAAAATGATCAATGCTTGATGTCGCAGTTTTTACATCAACTCTTGGCATATGTGAGGAATATCAATCAATAAGAGGCTTAGTCAAACCATGAATGCAAGCAATCTTTTACATTTTCTGTGCTTCAGGATTCTATATGATAGTTATTTATTGGCTGCATTAAAAGGCGTATAAACCAGATCAACCAAATCAGGCACACATAGTGGGGGGATGACTTCTTATTTATGATCTGTTCTTTTTCTATCTCAAGCCGTGCTGTTCACCTCTCTCACGTGTTGTGGGATGTCTAATCCATTGTCATATCATTATCAAGTTTGAGAAGATTTTGGTCCCTCGAAAGTTTCAATTAAATTCAAATTGGTAGCTAATATTCTTAAATGCATCTAACAGTAATCTGATAGTTTTCTCTTTTCTGCATTAGAGTGTGCTTCCACTACTTGTTAAGATTTCTGGAAGACTATGTTGATACATCCGTCAGATATCAATAAGCCACCTACACTATACTCACATGCTGTTACAAAGACTGCGTGCCTTCTCCACAAACCTTTTGTTGGTGCACATCCTGCAATCATAGTATTCTGTGTTAAAGAATGCATAATTCAATTTCACTCCTGCCAATTGCATTAGCTCAAAAATTTCTAAAAGCATTATGATCACATCTAAACAAATAATGCGTGTGCTTTAAATGTTTCAGTTCATAGCTCGATGGTGTTATCCAAATATGAATGTAGGCTATGAATGCTCTGTCATTTAACATAACTTGTTCACTATTCAAGAAAGGTCATAAATGAATGCACCCTGTAGTCTTTGCCTTGTCGTCCAAGAAAACATTCAACTTTGTGCACCTTGTCTGTGCTTCCACATTACATACATTGCCTACCAAATAGTGGGTATACCACTCTTCAACCATAAAGTCATGTCTTTGAAACATTCTATTAAAGAGTCCAAATGCCTTACCTGTACCTCCACGTAACTTGCTTATGCTTCATGGCATTTGTTGAAACCACAGTCCTTCGAAACAATCTGCCAAAGGGTCCACATGCTATTAGAAAGCACGCTAGAGAAAGTTGGTGAAATCGGCTTTACACCTGCCATCTACCTTTGCTTGAAAGTTATAAAATCATTGATTGTTGTGCAGATGCTTCATCATGGCTGCGCTGAGTGGGAAAGTCTTCCTAATATTAATATCATTGTTCTAACTCATTTATGGCATTTTTCAGGCTTAGTCAATGAGGACCGAAATGTCATCATCACAAAGCAACCAAATCTTTGATTGGCTACATTTAATCATTGCTTAAACTCTGATTTTTTAATTGCGTTGGTGTTTGTTGTATGACTAAATATTTTAGCTAAAGGCTCTAATGTTGTGAAAAGATTGTTATAATTAATGAGTCATTTATTAATTAAAAAATTAGTAATCTTTTGCAATTGAGACCAATTTATTGTTTGGAATGAAACAATGAACTAATTCTCACATGATGGTCTTTTTTATCTTATAGGAGGGATTTTCATTTACACAAGGGATTTGCAACATTGACTGATATGAGGTGATCCTAAACAAATCTTGGAGGGAAAGAGGATTGAAGCCTTAAAACTCGAAATCAAAAGCATTCTTTAATGCTTGAGGGCTTCTATTTTATGCTTTAATTTTCTGTTTTAAGCCAACTAAATCATTACTTTTTCAAAGTTGGGCTAAAATTGAACTTAGAAACTTACTAGCTTCAATTTGGGTTCTAAAATTGGACAAGCAATCCTCACACTTCATTTTGGTGCTTAAAATGAAATCACAATTGCTTTGAAGGCTATAAAATGAACAAGTGCTTGAATTGTGTGATTTTGTCTTTTGAGTGCATATCCTCTCCCCTTGCACTTCGTGCAATCTAGGGTGCAAGAGAAACACTCAAAATACATTTTATTGCTTTGAAAAACTTTGATTTTGGCTTAAAAATTGAACATCTTGTGCGAGTGTGAGTAGGGGCATTTTCGCGTACATTCTCTTTCTTTGTGCCATCAAAGATTGATCGAGTTACGGATTATGTCTTTGCTTGCTTTTGTTTATCTTAGAGGGTCTGCCTTGGGGAAAAAGTACTCACCCAAGGGAACGACTCAACCGGTAACACTCTAAAGCCAAGAGTATTTCCAGCCGGGATATAAATGTGGGTATTGGTTAAACGCCATTATCACGCGGTTGGCTCCGACAAGATGGATCCGAAAGGAGACTCTTGCTGTATGGGTCAATCCTCCACGAATGGAAAGTCTGAACTAGAACCCTTGTTTTGTAGTGGCCTATTTATCCATTGAGAGAGTTTATCAAAGTGGTGCATTGGAACTTTGATTCCAAGAAGTTACTTGCCATGTCCGATCTTGGTTGAAATATAGAGGTTAGGATTTCATCATACCTCTATATTTTTCCTTGGTTGCATGTAAAATCATCTCTTCTATGAAGGGAATGAGGCAAGCCCACTAAGAAAAACGTACCCATTAAGCTAGGATGTTACATTGCTTGTTTGAAAACACAATGCGTTTATCGAAAACATTTGCAAACCAACATTCAACATCATCATCAAGACTTAAAACCCCTTAGTTTGAGCAAATACCTTTGACAAAGCCCAAGAACTATTGCTTACCCTTGGGATTATGTCCTTAGAGGTTCCTAAGTAATTGGGTTTACATCTTAATTTGCTCTTACAAAGGTCAACATTAGGCAACCCTTGTCCTGATTTCTTGGAACTTCCACATAGCACTTTGTGGGACAAAAAGAAGTTGTGACATTAGACATGCAGTTTGAACCATAATCAAGTGTCTGTTTTTGGTAAAAAGAACTCATTAAGCAAAGATAACAAATTGGAACCCACACATGTGCTTGATATCTTTTGGTCATATTGGTCTTTTTGATTACTCTTAGAGAAAAGTGTGTTCTTCAATACCTTGGCCTAGTAAACAAAGTCTCTCTAAGTCTCTTAGGATCATCAAAAATTTCATCATCCATCCAAACATTTGTCATCTTCATCCATCCAAAACAACTTTAGAGCTTTTGAAAACATCATCCTAGACTTGGGTACATCCTTAAACCAAATCAAAATCATTTGTTTAGTTAGATGTATGGGAATGCATCCTTTTTCATACATTTAATTAAATTAGCAATCCTTTGAACAAATTCATCCTAAGATCACATCCAACATCATAGGGTTTACAATTTAATCATCCAAATCAAACAAAATCAACATCAAACTCTAAGTCTAGCATTGATCCAAAGTTCCTAAACGTTTGTCACTCATATCATTTACACATTTCATCCTCCATCTCGTCATTGGTCCTAAGAACCTTATAAGTCACTTTTGCTACAAGATCAAAAAACAAGAAGAACATGGAATATAAACTAGATTCATACATCATGAGCAGTTCAAACCAACCAAACTATCCAAGCCTCACAAAATCATGGGATTATGGAAAATCACATCCATACATAGGATCACTATCTCCTCACAAATATCAATAGCACAACGAATGTGAGTATGCCCAATCTGAATTTTGGAACACATCTCCCCATGATAGATTTAAATCAAAGTCCAAACTTACAAGTCTATCCTCCAAACAATCAATACATGAGTCTTCAAACGAGCAACATCATTCCACCAAATCCCTATAAACCAAATGTGGATGTACCAAGCAAGTTCAAACATGAATCCTAACAGAAACCTTTGGAAAAATGATTCTTACCAACAATGTTCATCCTATCATGCCAATCTGAACATCATCCCAAATCAGAACATTATCCAAAGTCAATTTTCCCATAATCCCATTCAAAAACCACAAGTAGGCATCCCAAATCCACTTAAACAAAAGCCAAATCAACTATCTCAAGTGAGTCAAGATCAAAATCAAGAACAAATTTGGCGAGATCAAATTGTGGAACTTTCCAAAATAGTTGAGGCATTGGGCCAAGGGAAATCTCCACCACCATTACCTACATCATTCCTTGGTTTAGGGCTTCCCCCTTTACCTAACACCAATCATGCCATCCAAATCCATCCACCAAACATCAATCAAACCATCACGACAAATCCTTTGAATATACCATCGACATCACACCAATGGATGGTATCTAATCAAACAACATTGATCCCAAATCAAAATACGGTCTCCCAAGGACCTATCATCTCAGTCATTCCAACCATCACTATCCCTTCAATCATTCCAAACACCACTATCACACCCATCACATCTCAACCCCTCACTACCATGATCACTCCGAGCGTATCTCAAACACTTGTCACTACATCCAACATGATTTCAAATCCACCACCATCCCCACCACCACAAATTTCCACCACATCAATCCAATACAACGTGACATTACAAGCGGCTTTTCAAAAGGGATTCCAACAATAACTAGCCATGCAACAAGCAACACAAGCTCAACAAGTGAAACAATCCTCTCAAGTTGCCCAAGCCTCTCAAGCTACCCAACCAACACGAGCACAAACACAAAAGATAACAACTATTGAAAACAAGGATCAAGATCAATCCATCACTGAGCACACGTTTACTTCATTCAATGATCAAATCGACATATGTCAAGTCACTTTTGAATCACGATCAAAATCCACCAACAAAACTCGACAATGAGCCAATTCAAGAAATATCAACATCACTTGACTCTATGGTTGAAGACACTCATAATCTCTCCACCGCAATTATCGAAAACAATGATCAAAACCTCTCCATCGAGGAGCACATTGAGGATGTATCTACAAAATCCGATGGTCAACTCGCCATATATCAAGAGCCACTTTTTAGTGACCTCTTTCAAGGAGTGTTAGGGTTATTTGATCCTATTGACATAATGCACAATCAATTCACCTATGATCATGTTGAAAATGTCTCTACATCGCCTTACGAGTTAGAGGACCTATCTCAAGAGTTTATTCCAAATCATGATCAAAATCTTTCACTAAGGTCTAGCAATGGTCATTTTCAAAACATGTTGATCCCCTTTGACCTCATGGTTACAGATGTTGAAGGAACCTTGAACTTGACCATGCCTAATGTCGACATCCAAAAGTCCTTTGTAAGAAATCCATCCTTTGAAGCTGCCCCATGTCAAGAACTTGATCCAAAGCATGTCGAAAGCAACTCTGAAATTAATCAAGATCAGGAATTTGTATCTTCAAGATACTAAAATAATCTAATGAACACTCTCTTATCCATGCAAGATGATCATATCCATGTAGCACATACTCCTCCATCTACCCATGATATTCTTTCTACAGATGGGCACGTAGATGATCTTCATCTAGAACAAGATTTTGTTACACAAAAAGAGCAGATTCTTAACTCCTACAATAAAATGGAGTTGTCAACATCAGGATCAAATATATCCTGAATTCAGCTTAAGGACATCATGAATATAGATATCCAACATTGTCTGCTCAAGGAGACAAGTCAGATAGAATAGGATATTCTAGAGTTAGTAGAGAAGCAAATGGAAATAATGTCACCTACGGTAGTCATTTATCAGAAAATTCATTCTAAACAAAAGCTCTCGGAACAAGCAGAATCAAAGCATGAAGGTACTACTTCTACCATACTAGGGGTAACTTCGTCTCAAGCAAATGTCAACATAGGAAGCACGAAGAATCCTTATGATGAAACCGATGTCAATACTACAACCAGTCACATCATGAATCTTCATCTACCCATCACCCCATCCATGAATTGGGACCAATGTCAAAAGAAAGATTTGAATCAAAGTATGAAGAACGTTATCAAAGCAAAAGAAGCTGATAAGCATAATGGAAAAATCAAATACAAATGGATACCAAAGAATACAAATAAAGATCATCCCTATCAAACTCCATCAATCAAAGAAACTATGGGGAAAAATAAAAAAGGGAAAAGTATCCATCAAAGATGTCTGCAAAAGAAAAAACAGGCTTCTCAAGCGACATATAAAGTGTATCAAGTAGTTGGTCCTAATTCCATGCACACTTCCGTATCCACCCATCATTGCTCATCTTCCCAAGTTTGGAGAGTCAAAGGTTCCAAACTGTCAACCAATCCATCTCTTATCCCTAAGCACACTCCATCCATGCCTCCACACATAATATCCAATTCTTACATCTACCATGTATTGGCAACAACCCTTCATCATAAGGATTCAGAAGGCAATCTATCGCGATGTACGCACAGAGATAGAGTTAACCCTGGTATCAATAAAGCAGATCAGGAATCTCAAAAGTTGCATTCAAGTGCACGTATCTTAATAAAGCAACTTCTTCAACCAGGGTATCGATGGCACATTATGATAGAAGTGTCTACATCAACAACACCTTATGGTTTAGCATGAGCTTAAAATCTTTCGAAAAAATAAAAAAAAATCAAAAAAGCAAAAAATCCAAAAAAATCAAAAGAAAGGATTGAAAACAGTAAAGATAAAAAATTTTCCTCTAGTGAAAACCGCATGAGCGGCACTTTGGGCAAGACCATGATGAAAACCTGGCAAACAGGTGTCATGTGTGGAATTAAGCATCTACGTGCACCACTTCAGTTGAAAGAATCTCATCCCATCCGTAATAAATTGAGCATTCCATCCATCTTATCCATAATAAATCCATCCATCCATAAGCCATTTATCTAATCCATCTTTATCCATCTACGTCCATCATGCAAGTTATCTTGATCTTGATAAAAATTTTGGGGCACACCTTATGCTTGCTTACGATAAACATCTTAACATGGGTCATTCTCATCGATCCTATCCTATGTAGCATTATCTGAGCCATGAAGCATTATCCAAATGGGTATTCGTTGTCCAAACACCTTATCTTATCGCAATATAATCCTTGGCATCCTTTGCATATCCATCCATCCATACACCTATCTGAGCATCCACCCATGGCATTCCATACATTGCTAGACATTGGGGGCAGATTTTTACATCTTGCTTCAAGAATAAAACTTGATCTATGTCCTCTGACTTATGTGGCAATCCGAACATTGGCAAATGTGAAATCAAATGGTGAAAGCAGTTGTGATCCGAAATCCAAATCACTAGCCCATGGCATATTTTGACGAGAAAACATTCCTTATCAATCTTCATCTTTCATCAAACATCAATCAATATTAGTTGCATCTAAGTTGCACATCAAAAATCACATCAAATCATCCAAACATCTTTTGTTCGAAACCAAGCTTCATCAATCATGATCAATCAAAATCCAATCAAAACATCATCATCTTGGGGATATCTTTCCCAATCCTTGTGTTGCTTAACACTATCCTTGCATTGTCGTATATCCTCGACAATGTTATCATTATCAATCCTGATTAATCTAGTCCTTGCATTGTTTTGTATCCTTAACAATGTTATCATCATCAATCCCATCAAATCCTTGTGTTGCATAACACTATCATTGCATTGTTGTGTATCCTCAACAATGTTATCATCATCATCAATCCATCAATTTGATCAATCCACCTTAGCTTGGTTTTCAACAAAATCCCAAACAAAGCACTGATATTGTCACACATATCCATATCAAAATCATCAAAATCATGCGAAAATCCAAAAACATTCATAAAATCAGAAAACATCAAAAAAATTGAAATCCAAACTACGTCGTCTCTGAGCTTAAACGTAGGCGAGGCTAATCTCTGATCAGCCCCCGAGACATCAAAATCCAAAAAAATTCAAAAAACATCAAAATCCAAAAACATTCAAAAAAATATCAAAAATCCAAAAACATAAGAAAATTGAAAAATCAAAAACATCGCAAAATCCAAAAACACCAAAAATAGCCTCAAAACATTCCAAAACATCAAAAACATCCAAATATTTGAAAAAATTCACCCATCCCATTTCGCTTTCACCCGCAATAATCAATCATCCATAATAAACTGGTCATCATCTTCATCCTTTGGCAACACAAACAAAAACAATCATAGCAGTCAGCAAAATCAAGCTTCAATCGTGAAATCAAAAGCAAACAACAAACCTCTAAAATAAAATCAAACTCTTGATCAGTCGCAAACATGTCAGTCGACCTTATATCAATAGCCTATCAATCAACTTATCAACCATCATCATCCTCCACAATGCATGTCCTAGGATATATCGTTCCGACAATGGGCATCATTTTGAATATCACCTTGGATTCTTATCCTATCAAAACACATCTCTTTGGCTGAAGGTATGAAGAACATTGGCTTGATTGTGTACTTGATCTTTTCTCTTGATTTATCTTATTGCACTCATTCCAAGGACCTCTCGATGATATTTGAACGAAGGATTTAGAGAGATAGGAATGGGGCAACGATCATTATCATTTTGTCTATTGTGCTTGTTGGACATTCTTGTAAAATAACTTGGTGAATACTTGCTTTGTTAGATATGTATGGAGGATGTTTCAGATAGCTTGTTGACTATTGCATTGATTGGTTATACCTTTCTGTGTTTTGGTCTGAGATGTTTGAGACTTCTAAAGTGCATCCTAGCAAGGTTTCCGTATGTCAGGTGTGAACAAGAATATTCCTATCTGCTTGTTGAGTCAAAGTCCATCACACTAGGTACAACGCCATCTTGGTCCTTCATACCTTGATGCATCGTACTTAGACATGTTATCAAACATAAAGTAAGTGACCCTTTGAAAATCCCAATCCTTGATAAGCGAATCATCATCATCAGCATTTATCTATCATCATCATCATCTCTAATAAAGTCTTGACCAATCATGGACTTGTTGGATCCTCTTGTCATATTTGATTTCCACGCGAACATCATGCATCCATCCATCCTACATCCATCATGCATCCATCTTGCATCCACAAAACTATCAGCATACCACATATCATCCATATCATACATCATAGGAAACATTGATCATTTCACATGCATTACATAATCATCATCATAATATAGATCTGTTAGTCTAAGCATCTCATAAATCATCCATTGCATAATCACAACATATCACATCATCAATCTCATCCATCTCATATCATATCCTCGTATAAGTTGTTTAGGATAATATAGACTTGTTATTCTAAGCATCTTAAAATCATCTCATTTGCATTGTCATCCATAAACATCCATTTTGAACCTCTTTATCATGAGATCGACCCTCAAATCGAATCTTTTCGCTCGATCTCTCGAGGGGGAAATGTACCAGTGTACTTCTTTCTGCTGGGGCATCCGAAAAATCAGAAATTTTTTGATCGTGACAAGTTTATTCTTTGAACCAACGCAACAAGTACATTGCTTCAAAGAGGGGCAAAATGTAGACATGCAAAATTAACCTTTTGCATTTGATCAGGATCATTCATCAACTGAACTAGATGTCGCATTAGGCCCATTCATCACTTTCATCCATTAAATAATCTCATTTCCTAAGGTCATTTATCAAATAAACATTATCATTCAACCTTCATCTTGCATCATCCATTTAATTAAATAAATCAAGACTTCATTTAAATCAAATCCTAAATCATATACCATCATTTTCTAATTCAAATAAATCAATTATCAAAGTCTTAAAAATCAAATCACCTAATCAGCATTAAATTAGCATAATCATCAACTATTTAATCTAACCCTGATTAAATACTCACCCACTTGCATTCTCTAGATTTGGCCACTTGCACATGAAATTGCATTTAATTGATTTATCAAAATTATTTATTTTCAACTTGGCATAAAGGAAGAATATTCTCCAAGTTTGAATCTCCCCCCAAGTGGACATGTACACTCAACAGAGTATTTATGAGGCCTTACATGTCTCTTACATGTCCCCTTCCAAAGGTCAAACTCAACATTTATTGCAAATTTGAATTCAAATTTTCCCTCTCATGGGCACTCTTCCCAAATCTTGCACATGCATCAACCACTCATCACTTGACAAGTGGCCTTATCTTATTGGCTTGATCTTTGTCCCACATTGGTCCCTCTTCAACACTTAGCATTTTGAAAATCCTTAAATAGAAGCTTCATCTCTTATCAAGCTTCTCCACAATCTTTATGCAAAGTCACTCTCTTGGTTTGAGAATTGATTTTGTCTACTATCAATCCACAATCCTTCACCATCTCTCCACAATCTTGCAAGGTCACTCTCTTCATTTGAGATTTGATCTTGTCCATTTCACTCTTCATCATTTGCAACATTTAGCTTATCAATCAAGGATTGGGAAATGGTCACTAGCACATGTGACACCAATCCACTATGAGATAGTATTTTCTTCATGTTTTGTTGTATGCTTTCAACTAGTTTATCTAATCTTTTGTTGTTTTGATGGCATCATGAAGCATGTTGATTTATTTCATATGGATGTTGAGGGTTCGCTTTGCTTGAATACTAATCATGCTTGTTTATGTTAGTTTTTAACCAAAATGCAGAATTTCACATCCTACAATATTACAAGAACGTCCAACAAGCATAATAGACAAAAAGATAATAATCATTGCCCCATTCCTATTTCTCTAAATCCTCTATTCTGGGCTATCATCGAGAAGTCCTTGGAATGAACGCAATAGGATAAGTCAAAAGATAAAGACAAAGTAAACAAATAAGCTGATGTTCTTCAATACCGCTAACCAAAGGAGGATGTGTTTTCTAAGGATAAGAACCAAAACTTATTGCCAAAAGATAATGCCCATTGTAGGAAGGATTCATCCTAGGACATGTTAGTGGATGGTGGTACGCCATTTCATTTACCCAAAACGTTCTAAAAGATTATTGATATGGGACCAATTCGGATGATAAGTTACCGATACAAAGAGATGACCAACTTGCTTATGTACTGACTTAGACCTAAGACTTGACATTTTGAGTTTTCACTTTCGACCTGCTAGGCTTGCTTTTGACTATTTCATCAAAGGTTGAGGATGACGATCAGTTTATTATGAGTGGTGTTATTGTGGGTGTACGCAAGATGAGGTGGATGGATTTTTTTCAAATATTTGGATGTTTTTGGTGTTTTGCAATGTTTTGAGGCTATTTTTGGTATTTTTTGAGATTTTCAAATGTTTTGACTTTCAATTTTCCAATGTTTTGGGATTTTTTGAGATTTTGACCAAGAGACTAACCTAAAGAACTATCCTAGGGGCCTCAGGGGCTGATCAATAGATTAGCCTTACCTACATTATACACACAGAGACCACGTAGTTTGACCGATGAGTTGACCAATTTATAGATGATGATATACATGATGAGATGTCAGTTTATTATGATAGACTCCTAAAGGACTGACCTAAGTGTCTCAGGGGATGATCAAAGATCAACCTTGCCTACGTTCAAGCTCAGAGATGATGTAGTTTGACAAGATGACTTTGTTTTTGACTTTTTTTGACCTGTTTTGGGATTTTGATAATTTTTGAATGTTTTTGCATTTTTTGATGTTTAGGACTTTAAGAATATACATGAATTCGATCAAAAGAGAATATGCCCCCAACATGATGTAATAGACTACTCTGATAAAGGTAGGAAAAACTGACCTTGAGGATGGGCCAAGTAGTACTAGGAGGGATCATGATACGAAAACATGACCAAGCTATGGTGCAGATGCGAGTGGATGAGTGATGGATGGAGATTTGGATGCGATGGATGATGGAAGTGAGGTGGATGGATGATGTAGAACAAGCCGTAAAGATCCTGATGGATGGAGAGTGCTTATTTATGCAAGGCACCTGTTTTCTAGGTTTTCACCAAGGTACTTGCCCAAAGTGCCACC
Source organism: Sequoia sempervirens (assembly GCA_007258455.2). Lineage (NCBI taxonomy): Eukaryota > Viridiplantae > Streptophyta > Pinopsida > Cupressales > Cupressaceae > Sequoia > Sequoia sempervirens. The sequence continues at coordinate 506,460,901 of VDFB02000017.1, read as the reverse complement.
GAAGTGGTTTTCACTAGAGGATGATTTTTTCTCTTTACTATTTTTTGATCATTTTTTTGATTTTTTTGGATTTTTTGGATTTTTTATTTTTTTGTTGTCACCAAGATGCCTGTTTGCTAGGTTTTCATTGAAGTAACCATTTTTTCAGGACATTTTCTAATTTTTTTTGGATTTTTGGTTCTATACCTTCAAAGGTTTAGGCATAAAACTTTTTGAGATGAGAGCTATTCATGGGCTCTTGCAGAGGTTCCCCTTTGGGTGTTGATAAATAATATGCCCTTGACTTATAACTTGTTGTGATGATGAATGGTCCCAACCAATTAGGTTCAAATTTTCCTTTACTACTTGGGTTTGGGACATTCTTCTAATTTTCTTTTAATACCAGTTCTCTAACTTGGAACGTCTTGCTTTTGATTTTCTTATTGTAGCTCCTTTTGAGTCTATTCTGATAGACTTGCAAATGATTCAAAGCATCTATACGTCACTCATCCAATAGCTCCAGCTCATTTAGTCTTGATACTCGATACTCTTCATCTGTGATGAGGTTCTACAGTGATATCCTAAGTGATGGGATCTCGGTCTCAATGGGGAGTACTGCTTCTAATCCGTAGACCAGGGAGAAAGAGGTGGCACCAATGGGTGTGCAGATGCTAGTTCGATAGGCCCAGAGGGTAGGATTAAGTTGTAAGTGCCAGTCACGACTTGCGTCATTGACTATTTTCTTAAGAATTTTCAGAACTGGCCATTTCCTTGTGGGTAGTACGGGTGGAGAACTGATGTTGGATTTTGAATTTCTCGCACAAGTCACAGACATCCTAATTCTTGAATGGTGTCCCATTATCTGAGATAATTTCTTTTGGAACACCATATCGGCAAATGAGATAGTTTAGGATGAACTTTGAAATCTGCTTCCCAGTTATGTACACCATGGATATGGCCTCCACCCACTTAGTAAAGGACTCTATTGCAGTTATGATCAATTTGTGGCTGTTAGATGAGGTGGGTGTGATTTTCCCAATGAGATCGAGTCCACACTTCGAAAAGGGCCATGGTGTGATGATAGGATGGAGCTCTTGAGCTGGAGCATGGATGAGGTCCCCATGTTGTTGACATTGTAGACACCTTTTGGCATAGTCATGTGCTTCTCGTTTCATTGTGGGCCAATAATACCCCATCCTCAACAATTTCTTAGCTATGGTCATTCCACTCGAGTGTGAACCAAAGATACCGTCGTGTACTTTAGTTAGAGTGGTTAATGCCTCTTTAGCATTTAAGCAACGTAGTAGGGTTCCTTCTATGCTTCTATGATATAGAGTATCACCTAGGATGACAAATTTAGATGCCTTTTTGACAAAGGTTCATTTTAGGTTTGAGGGTAAGTCAGCGAGTATGACTCCTATACGAAGGTATGTGTAAATGTCATGATACCAAGGATCACCGGGACCAACGATTTTGCACACATATTCTGATTCTGGTACCTCAAATGCAGGTACGAGAAGCTGCTCAATCAAGAATTCATATTTTCGAACATTGTGGGGGATATCAAGCAAGGATACAATTATTGCCATGGCATCTACTGTTCTGTTGTTGGCTCTAGGTATCTGCTCAAATGTAATTTTGATGAAGGATTCTTTGAGAGTCTCCACCAATTTCTTGTATGGAGTGAGTTTGTCATCCTTGGTTTGATATTCATTGTTCACTTGATTTATGATCAATTGGGAATCTCTATATACTTTGAGAGCTATGATGTTCCATTGCACTACTATTCTAAGACCTATAGGCAAAGCCTTGTATTCTGCGATATTATTAGTGCAAGGAAATGCTAGTTTGGAGGACCTTGGTATGCAGTCCCCTTGCGAGGTGATGAAGAAAACACTAGCTCCTGATCCATGCTGTGTGTATGAGCCATCAAAATATAGTTTCCAATGGTCAGCTATGTTGAGGTTGAAAATGGATTTATTTGGAAACTCTGAGATGAGAGGGTTCTTGAATAGATTGGTGCTTCTGCCAATTGGTCTGTGATGACTTGGAATTTAATTTCTTTCCTCTCCACATATTTAATGTCGTATTCTGACAATATCATCACCCATTATCCATTCTTCCAATGAGCATTGCCTTTGATAGTAGATACTTGAGAGGGTCAATTTTGGCAATGACTTTTATTTTATATGCCAACATGTAATGTCTGAATTTTTGTGATGCAAACACTACTGCGCGGCATGCTTTCTCAATGAATGAATAGTTTAGCTCATGGCCAACCATTGTTCTACTAATGTAATAGATAGCCCTTTTGGTTCAATTTTCATCATGCTGAGCTAGGAGAGCTCCAAGGGCTATTGCTATTGTTGACACGTATAGAATCAATGGTTTTCTTGGGATGGGTGGCATTAAGACTGGTGGTGTTAGTAGATATTCTTTAATTTTATTAAATTCCTCTTCACACTTGGCATCCCATTTGTACGCTACTCCCTTGTGGAGTAGGTGAGAATATGGGTTCTATTTATCTGCCAATTGCGCTATAAATCTTCGAATGGATTGAAGTCTGCCTTGGAGGCCTCTCAATTATTTTAATGTCTTTGGTGTTTCCATTTTGAGGATTGCTTTCAGTTTTGTTGGATCCACCTCGATACCCCTCATGGACACTATATATCCTAGCAATTTACCTGATTGTACGCTGAAGACACACTTCTTTGGGTTTAGTCTAACCTTGTACTCCTCCAGTCTATCAAAGATGGCACTTAGGGTTGCTATGTGATCTTTTCTCTTTCTTGACTTAGCTAGAATTTTGTCAACATAGTCTTCGATCATTTTATGAATCATATCATGGAATATTAATGTCATGGTCCTTTGATATGTTGCTCCTTAATTTTTTAAGTCGAATGGCATCATATTCCGACAATAGGTCCCCCATGAACAAGTGAAAGTTGTCTTATGTTGTTCCTCCTTAGCTATCATGATCTGATTATACCCTGAGAATCCATCCATTAGTGACAACATCTCATGTCCTGCTTTCATGTCTATGATCATGTCGATGTTGGGAAGTGGGAAGTCATCTTTTGGACATGCCTTGTTCAAATCTCTGAAGTCTGTGCAGATTCTGATATTTCTGTTGGGTTTTGAAATAGGTACCAAGTTTGACACCCATTCTGGATAATCAATTGGTCAGATGAACCCTGCATCCAATAGCTTTTTTAGCTACATTTTTTGAAGCTTTTGTTTGACCGGATTTGCTTCTGGATACACTGCTAAGTGATGAACCACAGTCTTTGGATCAAGCCCTGGCATGTCAGCATAAATCCATGCAAATTTTATTTGTCTTTCCCTTAGGAATGCTACTAGGATCTCTTGCTCTTTTGATAGTAGTGATTCTGCATAGAATGTGATATGTGGGGTTGCCTTTGTTCCTAGGTTGACTGGATTGTATTTTTTGGCCAAGACTGTTGAATTTTCCTGATGAATAGCTCTTAAAGGAAGAATGAATCCCCTATCCTCGGGTGCCTCAGAGAGGATTTCACCATTGGATACGTCCATTCTTTTTACTTTTTTCTTGTTAGAGAGTGCCACAGTGTGGTTTTCACTCAAGGACTTGGATATTATTCTTAATTGCTCACTTTTGAGACTGAAGGATTCAATCATTTCCCCATAATAGGCATGTGTGTCCAACTTGATTATAAACCCTGCTTTATGATCCCCATCTGGAATGTTATCCTACAGTCCCATCAATTATGAGAGTGCCTCATCATTTTTGAATGTATCAAGAACTGGTGGTCCTCATTGGTCATAGTCGATGAGTTGGGGATATATACTAGGCAGATGTCATGATTTTGAAGGTTAGATTCAAAAGATAGGGTGCTAATCATGTAGATGGTGGTATCCTCAAATAGCCTAGGTAGATTAGGTGTGGGGTCCTCGTCATCACTACTACTACAAATGTTAGTTATAAAGTTATCTATGACTCTACCTATGGATATTGGTAAATGTACTTATGCTATGGTTGGATGAGGAGGATTATCAACCATTCTAACCAGAGGACTTTGGCCACGTATGGTTATACTTAGAGGGGTACATCCAAGGCCAAGATTTGTTATCGGTCATGTCTCTGGCATGATATGTATTATAAGCCCATTGTCGTTTTGTCCCAGTCTTTGATTTCTATTGTAGCACATTGCAAGCATCATTTGTATGCCCTTACTTTTGTCATCTATTGGTAAATTAGCCATTGGTCTTTCATCTTGATATAGCATGTGAGATGGATCTACCTCAATAACTTCTTGTCCAAGATCTCCCCAACTTGTGAATTTGAGATAGTTTTTAGGAGATGTTTGGGATGTGGAGGCTTCATTTATTTGCGGTCATCCCCGTGATCTAGGAGATTGTGGTAACTCTCCTACCACAAAAGAATTATTAGGGAGCTTGTAGTTTCCACAGCCATTATCTTGGATAATGAGCTTCATGTCAGAGATGGTGGGAATGGTAGGAGTGGCGGGTGTCTCTATCACATAAGTGGATGCGAGCGTGGTAGGGTCGATGAATGGTGTGGATGGGCCCTCATCATTTTTGGGTGGAGTGGCATTCTCTTAAGTTGATCTAGGACATTATAGCCATTAGGAACAGATCTAGATGCAGGGACTTTCTTTGGCTAGGATGATCCTATGATGGTAACTTTTTCGCTTCTTGTGGTGACTCCACAATCTTTGGCATATGCGCCTTTGATAGTAATGACCATGCAGTTTTCATTTAGGGAGGTGATAACTATTTTGTACACATGATTTACGTTTGAGTGGGTGCCTTTCCCTTTATCATTTTTATTCCCTTTGTTTCCATGATTGGGCATCAGATTCGTATATATCTTAAGATCTTGATTTCCTGTAGGTTGTTCCACGTTTATGATTCTTTTATCGATGAGATCTTGAATGATGTTTTTCAGTCTCATGAAATTGTTTGTGGTATGGCCTTTGATTTTATGGAATTCACAAAGTTGATTTTCATTATACCAAGGAGGTTTCACATCCAGTTCTTGGTAATTATCAAATGTAGGAGGCTTAATGAGTTTTTCGTCTATCAAATTTTTCATTATGTCCTCAAGTGGTTCCCCAAAAGTGGTGTATTTTCTCTTGGGATAACTCTTGCATTGAGGTGGTCCTCTTTGCTCATTGAGATTATTGATTGTTGGATTGTTGTTTGGTTGGTGTGTTGTGTGATGAGTGTTTTGGTGTTGCATTTGGATTTGTGATGTGGGTGTATGTTGGTGAGGAGCACTAATGACCACCTTGGCATCGACGACACCATCATTAGTAATTTTTTTGTTCCTTTCCCACGTGCGAGGTTTATCATTGTAATTGAATGGTGGACAGTTGTTTTGTTGTTTGTGGTATGATGTTGATTTCATGGGTTGAGTCACAAGGGCGCTTTCAATGCTAAGCACCTTGGGGATCAACTAATCATATGTGGTGATGCCCTGAACCTTGAGATCAAATGCCAATCAGCCTTCAAGGTTGGCTATGATGGTGAAAACTTGTTGTTCTTCTGGCATGGTCCACTTACTCCGATTGGCCTTAGATCACCATCATTGTAGGAATGAATCGAATGATTCACCCTTTCCTTGTTTCAGAGATGAGAGTTCTTCTAGACTAACATCCATTGCAATGTTACATGTGTAATTTTTAATGAATGTGTCCATAATTTCTTGGAATGTTCTAATGCCTGAAGGTAAGCGAGAGAACCATTCCATGGCGTGGCCTACCAAGCTCCTAGAAAATAGTCACATCAGATAAGTATCGTCGTATGTGACTTCCATTCAATGAACCTGGAATTCCCTGATGTGATCTTTAGGGTTTCCCATACCTTGATATTTATCAAATTTGGGGATTTCAAATCCCTTGGGGAATGGTTTCATTACTAGGCTTCTATTGAATGGATAGGGACACAAGTTGCTGGGTGTTTTGATTGTTTGCCCTGATTGAAGGTCAAGCACTTGTTGCAAGAGAAACCTAATTTGTGTCGTCACATCATTTTGCAAATTAGGGGGTGGGATGAAAGTGTTTTGGGGTGTTTCGATTGTGGGTTGGATGGGTGGGTTGGTCCGTGTGTTGTTTGATAGTATTTGTATGTTCTACCGAGCTAGGTAGGCTTCCACCTGCTTTTGTATGAACAACGCCTATTGTTGATCTTGCTGTTGTTGTGCTAAAATTTCTACTTGTTGTTGCTCTTGTTGTTGTTCCAACAACACTTGTTGTTAGGCTTCCAATTTGACTACTTCTTGCTGCTCTTGATATTGTTTTATTGCTTGCTAATATGCTTGCAATTGTGCTGCTTGTGCTTGTACTTGCTATGCTTGATATTGGGCATTTGCCTGAGCTTGAGCTTGTGCTACTTGTTGTTGTAATAGAGCTTGTGCTTGAGCAATATTTTTTGCTTGCAATACTTGAGCGGCTTGGGTGGCTTCTTGTTGTTGTTGTTGTTACAATAAAGCTTGGGCATGCGCGGCCTGTAAGGCAACTTGGGCTATTTGGGAAACTTGTGCAACTTGAGCGGCTTGTTGAGAAACTAAGTGGATGGATTTTTGTTTTTGGACTTGTTGGAATCCCCTTTAAAAAGCAGCTTGCAATTCCGCATTGTATTGGCTTGATGTGGTGGAAGTTGGTGGTGGTGGGGGAAGTGGTGGATTTGGAATGGCGCTCATGGTGATGGTGAAAGGTGATGTCATTTTGATGATTTGAGTGGTGGATGGTGTTGTCGATGTGGTGGTTTGAGTGATAAGTGGCACTGTTGATGTGATTGGCCCTTGAGAGACCATGCTTTGCGATGTTAGGGGGTGTTTGATGATGTTATAATTGCTTGTATGGTTGTCATCTGTTGTTGTGATATCAATGACAAATTTTGAGCATTTAGCATAATGCTTTGATTGATATCTGGGATGTTGGTTTGGTTGATGGTTGGTATGGGAGGAAGCCCTAAGCTAAGGAGTGGTGTGGATGATAATGGAAATGGCGGGAAAGGTGGAAATGTGAGGGGTGCAAGCTCTTGCGAGAATTTTGTGGTGTCAAATATGCCCCCTGGTCTAAGCATATCTCCCTCCTCTTGCGAATTTGTGAGGAGAGAAGTTTGAGGTGTTGCCCAAAAAAATGACGATGATGGATCATGATAGAAAGTGAGAGGAATATTCTTGTGTAATGGGTTTTCGAGTATGTTTTGTTCCAAGGTGGTATTTGCATCCGAGTTTTGATTATTAACAAGGGGGTGTGTTTGAATAGCATTGAGAAATACATTTCCCTTATTAACGTTAGGTTGGGTTGGAGATAAAGATGTCATGATTTGCAAAATGTTTTGGGTGATGTTTTGGGATGGGGGTGTAGATGAGATGGGAATAGTGGATGAGATTGGAGGAAATTATGTCTCCACTATGGTACTCATGTCAAAATCTGAAGGTAACTTGGCCCCTTGTTTCGCTAGTTCAAGCATGTATAATGAAGGGTTAAGCCTCATCATGATGTTGATGATTTTATAGTTTTCTGGATTTTGAAGTATTTCGGTCATTTCTTCGTGAGACATTCCAAAGGTAAGATCCTCTCCTTGGTTTTCCTCTTCTGGATTTTGTGATGATGATATGGTCAAAGGATTGTTTGATTCAGCGGGGTTCATTTCTACATTTGTTTGGCTAAGATCACTTGAAGCGGGTGTTTCTTTGTTGGCTTCCATACTCTTCTTGTATTGAGATCTAGTTTGAACCATAAAACAAAGATCAATTTTCAAGAATATGGGAGATGAATCTCTCGATTCCTTGGATTGATCTTTACTTTATGCCTGTTATCAATAGTTTTGCACCCTACTGAATACAATATTCAGCAAACTACTGAAACATGGAAACCTCTTTCAGATGTGGGTGATTTGCGTGAAAGAGGAATCTCTAGAGCGAGCTGGTTCTCTGAATGATGAATTCTATTCTAAGTGTCTCTTCAAGAAAAAGGGGAGGAGGATAGAATGAATCTAAAATCTAAAACTGAAACTCTATCATTCTAAAAATAATGATTAACTATAAGGAATACTGATAATAACTCACTCTCACCAACTCTTTAAAATTGAAATCTCACAATCTCACAACACAGGCAGTTCAACAGTGATTTATGCAAAGGTTAAGTTAACACAAGGCATAACCTAAACTAGCATGCAACTCCTGCAAATTTCTTGACAATAGTAAGAAAAGAAAAAGGATCCAACAGATTTGAATCATAGAACAAATCAGATTACTATTCCAAGTCATGAAAAGGAAATGAGAAAGGAAAAACTCTATTTTTTATTGAATGATGGAGTGGAACTTCTCAGAATTTGAGCACACATAAGTTTACAAGCTCCCCAGAATGTGCAAGGGAAAGAAACTCTAATCTGAACTGCTGACAATGGAGAGTTGAAAGACTAAGTCTATCAAAAGAACTCTCAAGGAAACCCTAATCCGAGCTCAGAAAAAAGCTCCAGGAAAACACTTCAAACAAACTCAAAAACTTCCTTAAAGCAGAAAAAAGCACAATGCTTTTATGATTACACAGTCAAACCTCTAAAAATAGGCAAAATCTGCTTTAAAAGCACAAAAAACACCTCATCTCTCCAAGATAAGTCTGGAATCCGACCAAGAGGAAAAGTCAACCAAAGATCTGCTAAAAATAGCAAGAAAACATAAAGCAATTCATAGAATATCGCTTTTATGCTTCTGCTTTACAAGATGCAGATTTTTTACAATTTGTCTATTTTTGCAACTCAAAGATTGGAAATATTTTGCAAAAGAAAATCTCCTTATTTCCCCATTACAATAATTGATTTTCTCAAAAAATCATAAAAATACATTACATAATCTTCTTCTTATCAAAACTTCTCATTGATTTCTCATAAAACCAATTAAAATAAGAAACCCTAAAACCTGATAATTTGATCAAAACATTATAAGTCATCAACTATTCATCATTCCACCCTTATGTTTTCTCACAAAATAATAAAATAATGTAATCAAACTCCATGCTTCACTAATGCATAATATAAGTCTAAAACACTTAACATGTCGACATCCTAGGCATTTGAATTTCGGCCTCCAAAGTATTAAACTCAGTCTTTAACAAAGTCATAAAGCATGAGTTGTAATTTTGACCTCCCTTTGATATCCTCCACGTGCCTTAAATGAACATTCTGGATGATGATGGATCGAATTAGGGTTCAATCAAAACAAGGTCAAACCCTAATGATCACTCACTTCCACACTTTCCACATGCAAGAAAGAGCTTTGCCGCCACCATGACTCTGTCAAACTCGAGCTCAAATGCTTAGAAGAATTATTCCACGCATTCCAGAGATCTGAGACTCTAGTGGGTAAGATTCGTGTCATTTGTATCATGGATTTCACTTCATTATTGAATAAAAGTAGGCCACTAAGGCCGCAAACTGTCATTTTTCCTCTTCTGACCTTTCCTTGTACTTGCTCTCCTCTGGCCACAACAAGCTCGAGCTCAAACTCTACAGTTCGCTCCATGAAAGCTCGACTTGTACTCTTGTTTTTCCTTTACTGTGCAGAGGTAAGCTTCATTTAATGGTTTATTATGGCCTTGAGGCCATGGATTTACACATTCTAATATCTTTATTCTGCATTTTTATGACTTTTGTTTGTTGTTATATGAGCTCGACTCTTGCTTTATGGATACTTTGGGAAGATCCTAGCCGTGGCTGGAAAGCTTTCTCGATAGATTTGAACTGGTGAGCCACCTCTAGATACTCATTCTTCATAAACTAAAAAAACATTACTTGTGAATTTCTAGCTATACTCAAGCCGTGCCAAAGGCGCACTAGAGGAGACATTTCCTTGAATTTTGGGCTCGAACCAACACAAAAATATAATTATGTCAAATTGATAACATCTCTGCATGTGGGTATCAAAGAAACTTCAATAAATCTACATTTTTTTCCCTCTGTAATTCGATACAATTCTGGGAGCCTGCATTTGTTTTTCTGTGTTTTTCCTGTGCTCAAACTACTACTAAGGCTCGACCACTAGTTTGAGAGCTCGACCCTTTGGTTTTTGGATACTTCATGAAGTTGTGGTTTCTATCTCATGAGTGTCGCTATAGTTTTCCATCATCGAGGAGACCTCTCATAGAGAGCTTAAGTCATACCGAAAATCTTAACTATTTCCTAGTCGCCAAGACATTGTGTAGTCGGGGTGACATCTCACAGAGAATCCTGTGTCTTGCCAAAAATTCTTTATTATTTTCAAGTTGCCATGACATATCACTTTTAGGGAGACCTCTCATAGATATCTTGAGTCATACCGAAAGTCCTTTTGATTAATTTTTGATTCGACCCAGAACATATTACCTACCATTATGCCAATTTAAAAGCATTTTTGTTCATGGGTATGACAAATATTTTGAATAAGACTACATCTATTGCTTGACCCAACTCAAAAGCTTGCATCAGTTGTATATCCTTTTCTTTTTAAAAAAAAAAATGTAATCTCACATGGGTTATCTTTGTAATTTATTTTTTTGCACTTTGAAACTAACCCTAAAAATGGGTCTTCGAGATCCTTAAGGGAAACTCCATTTTCTGTGTTTGATGTTAAATTGAAAATGGGTCTTGGAACTATTAAAGAAAAATGCATTTCCTCTCTTCTAAAGCTCGACTTAGCACAAAAATCTTCACATTTGTGGTCAAACTGTTGTTTTCCTATTTTAGCCCTTATGCTTAATCATTGAACCATAATGGACTGTACCTAGTCCTCTATTCCTAGGCATAACTGACACCTCATAACCTCCTCTTAGTAACAAAAACTACTTGCTCCCTCTTTAATTTTAACACATCAGCTTTCACTTTTGTATCAAAAAGATACCTTGAATGTTTGTCTTTACTTTAACCTCCTTAGCATTCTGTACATCCTAAAAGAAAGCCACTCATTGCATCATTGTTGATTGTTTAAATATGCCTTCAAAAGCATATAAGAACATGATGGAACAACAAGAATTTGTGTGCTTGTTCATACTCATTTGACTCATATACCCATTTTTCATTTTGTCATTTCTATGCATCTTTTGATAGTTGTATGACACCTGAACTTAATTCATAATTGCTTTCTTCTTTTGATAAAGCATCTGACCTCTTTGTCACAGCACTGCCATTGACATGGATCTAGAGAATGATTTGTATTTGTTCATTGCGAGGAAAAGGATCTCCATGCTTGTATTCTTCCTGTATTTTAATGTCTTTCTGACACTCCTAAACCTTATCATAGCGACCACTACCTTCTATTTTGAACTCTGTAGAGATTATTGAAACATTGTAACATCATGGCCACATGCTGCTCACTAGCTCATATGCATAGGTTAACAACTCATAACTCATTTTGGAAAGAAAAATTACTCTTCCTCTATTATCCTGGAATGATCTCCTTGTTATTACTTATTCATGATGTAGTACTTACTTAATCTGTCAGCTGGAACCAAAAATTCATCCAATACTCAACTACACTATTAGTGTTTGTATTCTTGAGCAACCTGGTTCTCTTCATGCATTTTTTATATTTCACTGTACAAAACTGCTCTTTAGATCTGTCCTCTTTGATGATGAAAATTAGAACAAAACATTAAGGCATATGTATTCCTATTCACTATACAAAAGAAAAAAAATGAATTGAAACTCACATGACATATGATTACAATCAGCACAGAAAATGTAGTTATTCAGCAATTTTGATGTAAATGTATCCAGTTAAATTCCTTAAGTGAACTAAACTCACTGTTCACCTGTAGCCTTTAGAAAGCAACCCTGATTGTTATGAATGAATATTTGGTCTTGTTGCTTGATGGATTCTCTATTTTATTCTTTCAGTTGTATCTCATCTCATTCAATGTATATAATGAAGTATCCTTTAAAATCAGCTCATTTAATGAATAGGGTAGCATGCGGAGCTCTACCCTTGTGGGAGCCCGTTTTACTCCACATGCTTGGTCTTCAAATAATGTTCAGCTTCATGACTTTACCTATACCTGCACAAGGAAACAAACAATGTTAGCATAAAAATGAAACATGATGATTATGTTGTTGCTATTTCTCCTTCAACTTACTTCTTTCATATTGTACTTGATTGATTTTGATTGTTTCAATGCATTGCTAATAGTATGCTATACTATTGTAGGTGCATCATATAAGTTACATCATAATCAGAGCCATTGACACCCCTCTTTTCCTCTTACAGGTTGACGAAGCTCAAGAAGGCAAGGTGCACCATTCGGCATCGAACATTGATAATCAGGCAATGATGATTATGCTATTGCTTATGTGCTTTCTTTTAGCATCTTCAGTAGTGCAATGTACTGTTAGAAATACATTGTCACAGTTATATCCATGGCTTGTGTGGATCTTTGATTTCAATTCTGCTTTTCAATTGTAAATAAAATGCATTTTATGCAATGCTGTAATTTCATTCTAATTGTGAAATCAAATGAAGCCTTGTACAAATATGAGTTCTTTTTCAAAATGAATAAAAGCATCTAAAATGCTATTTTGCTTATGTACTCAATTTTGTATTTCTTTAAAAACTGCAACATCTGAATGGCACTTTGAAACCCTACTGTTGTTTGATGCATAGTGATAATAATGGGAAACAACATTTGAACATGACATTGCAATTCCACTTAATGTTAAATAACAATTAGCTAGCTCCTACATTTGAGCTAAGGCAAAAAATATGTAACATTTTGGTGATTTTCACTATATGCTTGCCTGCTAAGCATAGATCAATGGCCTTTAAAACAATTCATTGGGTGCAGAGTCAATTCTTCCCCTTCCCAAAACTCAGAAACATGAACAACAACACTCCAAATAGCAGTAAGAAAATGAAACACACTGAAAGCAAACTAAAAGGCCCTGGTGGCCAACAAAACAATGCGTAGCAACGCTTAGAGAAAGCAAACTACTGAAATGAAATGTGTGAAATGCACTTATTTGCAAACTACTCTACCTAACAGTGATATAACTTATCTCAAAGGTAGTGCTTGAGGTGGATCCCATTCACTGGGATAGACAACACCTCACTAGTCATCTTCGAAAGTTGGAATGCGTTGTGTTCCTTGCATTCTGTAATCACATAAGGCCCATCCCATATTGCATTGAACTTGGAATGTCATCCATGTCTACTTTTAAATTCATTCCACTTGAAGACTAGATCTCCAACAATGAAATCATGAGGCTTCACTCTCTTGTCAAAAGTATTCTTCATTTGTTCTTGATGTATTTCTAGCTGTCTCAGAGCTTCTTTTCTGGTTTCTTCGAGCTCAACCAACTGTGCAAACCTCACTTCAAGAGGTTGTTCATTTAGCAACTCCAGTTCTCTAACATAACTCAATGTTGGTAATTTAATTTAAATAGGCAACTTAGCCTCTCTTCCATAATTTAAAACAAAAGGTGAACAACCAATGGCTCTTTTAGGAGTTATTCTATTAGTCCAAAGGGCTAGCTTTAGCTTTTCATGCCACGTTCTCTGGTTATCTTCAACAGTCTTCTTGATTATCCAAATCAGATTCTTATTTGTGGATTCCGCTTGGCCATTACCTTGTGGATAATAATTTGATGAACTATTTAGATAGATGTTATTTCTAACAAACCAATCTGAAATCTTTAATCCGATGAAAGCTAAATTGTTAGCTGAAATGATTGAATCTGGGACACCAAATCTTGAGATGAGATCTTGATAAAAATTAAGCACTAAAGTCTCGTTTGCTTCCTTTAAAGCAACAACTTTGGTCCACTTTGTAAAATAATCTATGGCAGTAAGAATCCACTTATGACCTACACTCGAAGGTGGGTTTATAGGGTCGATGAAATCCAAGCCCCACTTAGCAAAGGGTTGTTCTACCCGAATCGGGTGCAGGGGTAGCGGTGCAAGCCTCTGTTTACCAGCAAATAATGCACATTTCTCACATTTTCTGACCCATGCAATAGCATCTTTAAATAGATCTGGCCAATAATAACCAGCTCTCATAATTTTCAAAGTTGTTGTTCTTACAACAAAGTGACCTCCCGAAGGTCCATCATAAAACTCTGCTAGCAGCTTGTCAACTTGATCAGGCTGAAAGCAACATAATAAAACACCTTGGAAATCTCTCCTATAAAGAACACCATCAATGATTGCATAAGGGATGGCTTGTAATCTGTAGTACCCTCTTTTTTCTTTGTCCAATCCTTCAGGACATTCGCTAGTTTGTAGATAATGTATCATCTGCTGCAACCGTGTGGCAAGAAGTGCTTGAACAACACTTAAGACATCATTATTTAATACTGCTTCTGTATTTGCAACCTCTTTTAAACTGCTGTTTTCACTTCTAGCAATTTTCTCACACAAACCTTTGCCTCCAACGAGCTTGGTTACTTTTATATCAGGATCTAACTCCATTACTTTAGTGATCCAACCAACACACTTATCATTAATATCTTTATTAAGAAGAAAATCCTTGACAGTTGAATGAGCCATTAATAAATGAACCTTGCTGTTGGACAACATGTGTCTAAATTTCTTCAAGCTTCTTACAATAGCAAAAACATGTTTCCCCACAAAAGAGTACTTTACCTCATAATCATGCAAAACTTGGCTAAAAAACGCAACGGGTTGTTCTAACCCTTCCTCGTTTTGCTAGCATAACATGGCTGAAACTTTATCCACTCTTCCGAAAGCATGCAGAATGAAATCTTTGTCAAAGTTTGGATTAATAAGAGTAGGAGCGGCTGTGAGTGCCTCTTTGATTTGCTAGAATCTCCTCTTGCCTTCCTTGGTCCAATTGAATGGTATGTTCTTCTTTAGCATAGAAGTGAGAGGTTGTAGCAAAGCTGCGATATTTGGTATAAACCTCCTTACGAAATTTATTCTCCCAAGAAATCTTTGCAAGCCTTTCTTATGGGCTGGTAATGGCAATTCAAGGATTGTAGAAACTCTTTCAGGATCGATTGAAATACCTTGCTTTGAGACAATGTGCCCCAACAACTTTCCCTCGTGCATTGAAAATAAACACTTCTTCGGATTCAGAGACACTCCAAATTCTATGCACCTCTGAAAAATCTGTTCCAAGTGATCCAAGTGTTCATTAGCATTTCTGGAAAAAACAGTAATATCATCTAAATATACCAAGACGAATTTGTTCATGAGGCCACGAAAGGCCATATCCATAGCACGATGGAACATTGCTCCAGCATTTGATAAACAAAAAGGCATCTTTTTGTAGGACATCATGCCCCACTTGGTTGTGAATGCTATTTTGAATTGATCCTCTTGCTTAACCAGAATCTGGTTATAGCCTGAGTAGCCATCTAACAAAGAAAATCTATCAGAACTAGAAACTACTTGTAAAATTTGCTCCATGGAAGGGAGTGGGTAATGGTCTTTCAAAGACACTCGATACAGATCTTGGAAATCAACACAAAGCCTGATTTCTCCACTATTCTTCCTAACTGGTACTAAATTTGACACCCAGGAGGTGTGCTTGATAGGGAAAATAATACTGCTTTCAACTAGCTTATTCAGTTAAGCCTTCATAAGGTGTTCCAACTTGGGATTAAGTGGTCTTTGCTTTTTCCTTACTGGTTTTGCATCAGGCTCAAGCTCGATGGTATGCTATGCTAAATCAGGGTTAAAACCTCTTAAATCTTTGTATTCCCAAGCAAAAACATCACTATATTTTTGACATAACAAAATGAAAGCTTGCTGTTCCTTTTGACTGCACACCTTACCCAGCTTGCCCTTGAAGATCTCGATAGCTGAATAATGTTCTTCTTTAACTGTTAAGCTACACTTGTCCTTCCAAACTTGATCATCTAAATTAAAGACAAATTCTAACGTCACCAAACCTTTTGGCAGCTTATTGGTCTTTAATTGCATGATCTGGTCCTCATACTGTTGTTGCCATTTTTGCTGATTTCCATTTGCGAACTCAGCTTCAGCGATGAGAAAATTCATGATTTGCTCATTGCTGTCAAAAACTTGCCAGCTCACATTATTGTTAGGTACAAAAGGTCTTACCACTATCTTCACGAACTGACGTGCTTCTATTTTATGAATCTCTTTGGGAATGTCAAACTAGGCTCCTATAGCAGTGAGCCTGTCAGCATGTTTATTTTGATTATGAGGAATCACCATGATGTTAAAAGCATTAAAATCTTCCATTAAATCCCATATATGATGCTTGTATTTCTTAAGTAAATCATTTTTTTTAGCATTTAAATTTCTAACCTGATTCACAATCAGCTCTAAATCACCATAAAATTGCAAGAATTTAATACCTCGTTTGCGGGCCCACTCAAGGCCATGTACCAATGCTTTATATTCAATTGTATTATTTGAACTGTTGAAAGCGAATCTGCAAGCTGAATAATACTTATCTCCTTCGGGTGATAACAACATGGCTCCACCCCCAACACCAATACTGCTCCTTGAACCATCGAAATAAAGTTTCCACAACTCATTATCCTTTCCTGCAGACGATTCATCCTCTTTGCAAAGATTAGGAATGTCGCAATTAGACTCGCGAATCATATAAACTCCTAGACCTACCTCATATGTGTTTTGGAATGGATCAAGCTCATGATCTTCAACTACCCATTCATTGAGACTGATGTAGTCTCCCTGGGTGCTACAGTTTGAGGTCATGGTTTGCTCCTCTATTGCAAAGGTGGCGTAGAGATTGGCATTTATAGGGCTCAGGGAGTATGGTTCAATATGGTCTTTGGCGAGAGGTTCAAACTTTATAGTCACTTTTGTACCATACCTTGTTCTTAAAAATATATGATACCAATCCGAAGATAAAAACCGACCCAACTTGGCTATAAAATCTCTTGACAAGCAAATGGCAAAGTACGATGGTAAGTCTATGACATGAATATCCTGATGGATAGTGAAACTTGGGGATGCGTGCAAGGTAAGGGCCAAATTTTTAATGATACCAACAGTCTTAACAGCAGAATCATCTAGCTGCACTATGCCTTTATGAGGATTTGGCTCATAAACAAGACCTAATTTATCAGCTAAACTCTTTCGCATGACTGAACTACTAGCTCTAGAATTGACCATACAATTATGCACAATTTTATCACCTATGATTAGACTTAAGTAAAACGGAGGGGGCTTTACCTCTTTTTCTTTCTTCGCACCTTTCTCGTCCAGGTCATTAGCCAACACAACCTTCGCAACCCCTTGATTGGCATTGTCAGAAATAGACAACTCAGCTAATGCATTCTGCAACAAACTTTTCTACCCTGGAAGCTGCAGAGTGTCTAATATCGACATATTGACAGTAGTTTTCTTGAGATGCTCAATGATATTGAAGGATGAAACATTTACCTTCTGCTGGTTTCTTATAACAATAGCTTCATTTTACTTCTGCGTAGGCTGAGAATGCATTTTGGACAGCTCCTTGTTAGGTATTTCCTGCCCCCTTTGCAGAATCTGCATTTTAGGCTGAGTGGCAGCATTAACTTCAGATGAAACAGGCTATTTACTGACTAGTGGCTGCTGCTGTGAAGTTTCAGTTTGTTGTCCTAGATCCATAGCTCATTTTTTAGATCTAGTATTGGCTGAAATAGGGGAATTTGGTCGATCTTGGCCATTCACGCCACAAAATTTGGAACTCTGCCAGTTCGGCAAGGTGACTTCTACATTATCTTGTTGTCCTTGATTTTGATCTACAGTACTTTTTGAAACAACATATATATTCTACACCATTAAAGCCTGATTTCTCACTCCGTTGGTGCATGCCGACTAGTTGTGGGGTTGGTTGCATGGGTAACACCAGTCACAATCTTGAGCGACATTGTTTTGCAGCACAAGCTCTTTTGACGTGTTGGCTGTATTCAGATTGTAGGCTGGAATGGCCGAGGGTTAAAATTCCTTCTTTGGGTCTGATAATCACTTTAGAAAGCAAACCTATTTTGCTGGTTTTACTAATAAAAGGCTTGATAAGGCTTATGTTCTTGGCCAACGTGCCTCTTAATAGTCACGAGGTCATTCCTGATGGTCTTTAATATGCTTTTTAGTTCTTGCACCTCCAGATTTGGGGCTGGGGCAGCAACCTCTTGGACTGTACTATGATATCCTATTGCTGGAACCGACGGGACAACAACCAAGGGAGGTACAACAGTAGGAATAGGTAGCTGTATTTCTAGAACAAGGGCATGGGGGGTCTAGGAGCTATGTCTCCAGCTTGAATAAGACAATTTTCAGCATTAATAGCAATATTATAAGCATTTGGAAGTGTTAAACCACCCATAGACTGAGTCATGACATCAATCTTGCTATTCAAAGCTTTTAAATAAAATAGAAATGCATGTGCCAATAAGGGTTTTACCACTGCCGGGATTCTATCCCAAGTCCTCTAAAATCTATAGTTGAAATCTACCAAGTGTTCATGTGGTGCCCTTTGAATGGTACTCAACTGCTCCAACAAAGATAAGTTCTCATACTTATCTACAAAGTGCTGGTATAGGCCACTACCTAGAGCATCCCACATTCTAATTGAGCTTGCAGTGAGACCTCTGAACCACTGTAGCGCTTTGCCCTTGAGTGATGTAGCTAGCAACCTTCGAGCAACGTTCTCTTGAGTAATATTATGTACTGAACATAACGTGGCTATGTCACGGATGTGTTCAACTGGTGTGGTGTAGTCTTCTCCAGTGAAATATGGTAGTCCTCGAAGGGCTACAACTGGAATCTCATCATGTTGGGCAATATCTAATGGACTACATCCATTAAAGGGTGTGAATGGATGCTGCCTCGGTGGTGTTGCCATTGGTGGTACTTGCGAGATTGGTACTGGTACACTAGGTGATAGAACTAGAGCACCAAAAATGGGAGGTGTCGACTTTGATCTTGTTGGGGCTTCAAAATGCCTTCTTGTTATCCTGCCTCTTCTTCATGATGGGGACAACTCCTGATACTTGAAGGGTTTTGAACTTGATCTTGTTTGAATATTTCTCATGCGCGGGCTTGTACTAGCATGCAGAAAATAGAACTAGAGTCGCCAGGTATATTGATAACCTCTAGAAGGTTGGAAAAGATCTACTGCATACACCAAACAACAAACTGAAATATTAAAAATTCTTTGAAAGTTACTTTTACTTGTCCCACAGGGCGTGCCAAAAACTGTTATCAATAGTTTTGCACCCTATTGAATACAATATTCAACAAACTACTAAAACATGGAAACCTCTTTCAGATGTGGGTGATCTACGTGAAAGAGGAATCTCCAAAGCGAGCTGGTTCTCTGAATGATGAATTCTAATGATCACTCACTTCCACACTTTCCATATGCAAGAAAGAGCTTTTCCGCCTCCATGACTTTGTCAAATTCAAGCTCGAATGCTTAGAAGAATTATTCCACACACTCTAGAGATTTGAGACTCCAGTGGGTAAGATTCGTGCCATCTATCTCATGGATTTCACTTCATTATTGAATAAAAGCAGGCCACTAAGGCCGTGGACTGTCATTTTTCCTCTTCTGACCTTTCCTTGTACTTGCTCTCCTCTAGCCACAATGAGCTCGAGCTCAAACTCTGTAGTTCGCTCCATGAAAGCTCAGCTTGTACTCTTGTTTTTCCTTTACTGTGTAGAGTTAAGCTTCATTTAATGGTTTATTATGGCCTTGAGGCCATGGCTTTACACATTCTAATATCTTTATTCTACATTTCTGTGACTTTTGTTTATTGTTATATGAGCTCGACTCTTGCTTTATGGATACTTTGGGAAGCTCCTGGCCGTGGTTGGAAAGCTTTCTCTACAAATTTGAACTGGTAAGCCACCACTAGATACTCATTCTTCAGAAACTAAATAAACTCTACTTGTGAATTTCTAGCTATACTCAGGCCATGCCAAAGGTGGACTGGAGGAGACATTTCCTTGAATTTTGGGCTCGACCCAGCACAAAACTATAATTATGTCAAATTGATAACATCTCTGCATATGGGTATCAAAGAAACTTCAATAAATCTGCATTTTCTTCCTTCTGTAATTCGACACAATTCTGGGAGCCTGCATTTGTTTTTCTATGTTTTTCCTATGCTCAAACTACTACTAAGGCTCGACCACCAGTTTGAGATCTCGACCCTTTGGTTTCTAGATACTTCATGAAGCTGTGGTTTCTATCTCATGAGTGTTGCTATAGTTTTCCATCATCGGGGAGACCTCTCATAGAGAGCTTAAGTCATACCGAAAATCTTAACTATTTCCTAGTC
The DNA here is from genome assembly GCA_007258455.2 of Sequoia sempervirens. Lineage (NCBI taxonomy): Eukaryota > Viridiplantae > Streptophyta > Pinopsida > Cupressales > Cupressaceae > Sequoia > Sequoia sempervirens. The sequence continues at coordinate 506,440,657 of VDFB02000017.1, read as the reverse complement.
GCCAAGACATTGTGTAGTCGGGGTGACATCTCATAGAGAATCCTGTGTCTTGCCGAAAATTATTTATTATTTTTAAGTCGCCATGACATATCACTTTCGGGGAGACCTCTCATAGATATCTCGAATCATACTGAAAGTCCTTTTGATTAATTTTTGATTCGACCCAAAACATATTACCTACCATTATGCCAATTTAAAAGCATTTCTGTTCATGGGTATCACAAATTTTTTGAATAATACTGCATCTATTGCTCAACCCAACTCAGAAGCTTGCATCAGTTGTATATCCTTTTCTTTTTAAAAAGAAAATGATATCTCACATGGGTTATCTTTGTAATTGATTTTTCTGCACTTTGAAACTAACCCTGAAAATGGGTATTCGAGATCCTTAAGGGAAACTCCATTTTCTGTGTTTGATGTTAAACTAAAAATGGGTCTTGGAACTATTAAAGAAAAATGCATTTCCTCTCTTCTAAAGCTCGACTTAGCACAAAAATCTTCACATTTGTGGTCAAACTGCTATTTTCCTATTTTAGCCCTTATGCTTAATCATTGAACCATAATGGACTGTACCTAGTCCTCTATTCCTAGGCATAACTGACACCTCATAACCTCCTCTTAGTAAAAAAAATTGCTTGCTCCCTCTTTAATTTTAACACATCAACTTTGACTTTTGTATCAAAAAGATACCTTGAATGTTTGTCTTTACTTTAACCTCCTTAGCATTCTATACATCCTGAAAGAAAGCCACTCATTGCATCACTGTTGCTTGTTTAAATATTCCTTTAGAAGCATATAAGAACATGATGGAACAACAAGAATTTGTGTGCTTGTTCATAGTCCTTTGACTCATATACCTAGTTTTCATTTTGGCATTTCTGTACATCTTTTGATAGTTGTATGACACCTAAACTTAATTCATAATTGCTTTCTTCTTTTGATAAAGCATCTGACCTCTTTGTCACAGCATTGCCATTGACATGGATCTAGAGAATGATTTATATTTGTTCATTGCGAGGAAAAGGATCTCCATGCTTGTATTCTTCCTATATTTTAATGTCTTTCTGACACTCCTAAACCTTATCATAGCAACCACTACCTTCTATTTTGAACTCTGTAGAGATTATTGAAACATTGTAACATCATGGCCACATGCTGCTCACTAGCTCATATGCATAGGTTAACAACTCAGAACTCATTTTGGAAAGAAAAATTACTCTTCCTCTATTATCCTGGAATGATCTCCTTGTTATTACTTATTCATGATGCAGTACTTACTTAATCTGTCAGCTGGAACCAAAATTTCATCCAATACTCAACTACACTATTAGTGTTTGTATTCTTGAGCAACCTGGTACTCTTCATGCATTTTTTATATTTCATTGTACAAAACTGCTCTTTAGATCTGTCCTCTTTGATGATGAAAATTAGAACAAAACATTAAGGCATATGTATGCCTGTTCACTATCCAAAAGAGAAAAAATGAATTGAAACTCACATGACATATGATTACAATCAGCATGGAAAATGTAGTTATTCAGCAATTTTGATGTAAATGTATTCAGTTAAATTCCTTAAGTGAACTAAACTCACTGTTCACCTATAGCCTTTAGAAAGCAACCCTGATCATTATGAATGAACAGTTGGTCTCGTTGCTTGATGGATTCGATGTTTTATTCTTTCAGTTTTATCTCATCTCATTCGATGTATATAATGAAGTATTCTTTAAAATCAGCCCATTTAATGAATAGGGCAACATGCCAAGCTCTACCCTTGTGGGAGCCCGTTTTACTCCACATGCTTGGTCTTCGAATAATGTTCAGCTTCATGACTTTACCTATACCTACACAAGAAAACAAATAGTGTTAGCATAGAAATGGAACACGATGATTATGTTGTTGCTATTTCTCCTTCAGCTTACTTCTTTCATACTGTACTTGATTGATTTTGATTGTTTCGATGCATTGCTAATAGTATGATGTACTATTGTAAGTGCATCATATAAGTTACATCATAATCAGAGCCACTGACACCCCTCTTTTCCTCTTACAAGTCAACGAAGCTTAAGAAGGAAAGGTGCACCATTCGGCATCGAACGTCGATAATCAGGAAATGATGATTATGTTGTTGCTTATGTGCTTTCTTTTAGCATCTTCAGTAGTGCAATGTACTGTTAGAAATACATTGTCACAGTTATATCCATGGCTTGTGTGGATCTTTGATTTCAATTCTGCTTTTCAATTGAAAAGAAAATGCATTTTATGTAATGTTGTAATTTCATTCTGATTGTGAAATCAAATGAAGCCTTGTAAAAATATGAGTTCTTTTTCGAAATGAATAAAAACATCTGAAATGCTATTTTGCTTATGTACTCAATTCTGTATTTCTTTAAAAAATTGCAACATCTGAATGGCACTCTAAAACTCTACTTTCTTTAAAATGCATAATTGTTGTTCGATGCATAATGATAATAATGCAAAACAACATTTGAACATGACACTGCAATTCCACTTAATGTTAAATAACAATCAGCCAGCTCCTACATTTGAGCTGAGGCAAAAAATATGTAACAAATCCCAAAGTAAATTTTTTTTAGGACATCTTTAAGGATCAAAAGGTTTGATATGATGACAATGCAAGGGATGGATGACGTGAATGTTCTGATCTTTTGGTAAATCTTGAATAAGATACTAGGCCTTTTGGGACTTTCGGATATGTTTCGGATTTTTTATTTTGATTTGATTTTTGGATTTCAAGATTTGTCCTTGATTTTTGATTTTGATTGCTTTTTGATTTTGAACAAAAAGACCCTAAGATGTTGGATGATTATCTAAGGGATAAATTTTTTCAAAGGATGATGATTTGAATACGTGTGGGGAGAAGGATGCATCTACCCACACCTATTCAAAACAAGATGATAGTTTAGCCAAGTATACGAAGAAGGATGCATCTACGCATACTAAGCTAAACAAGATTATTTTGATAAATTTGACTAAGCATATGTAAAAGGATGCATCTACACATACCTAGCCAAAGGTGATTTTGATAATGTTTTCAAGGATTTAATCTCAATGATTTTGATGATTTTGATTTTACAAAAAAGCCTAGCATTAAGGATGATTTCAAGATTTCTCCAAAAGGTGATGGTGAGATGATTTTTGTTTTGATTTTTGAAGGGTGGATGAAAAGATTTTGATTTTCTTTGATCCTAAGATGAACCTAAAAAAGACACTTTGTTTTCCTAGACCTAGGTATTGAAGAACATGCAAATGCTTCCTATAGACCTTTGTGACCAAGAAGTGATTTATTTTGAACACGCATTTTTTTGGATTTTGAACCAATGACCTTTGTTTTGAACTTTTTGAGAATTGTGAGGCTTCAACACACATGAAAGTTAATTTTTTTTAGCTTTGCTTAATGGTTTTATTTTACCAAAAACACTTCCTTTGATTAAGTTTTCAAACTAAGATGTCCAGTGTCTTGATCTCAAACCCCACAAGATATGTTATGTAGAATTTTGATAAACTCAAGGCAAGGGTTTACCTATTGTTTACTTAAGGAGACAAATCGAGATACAATACATTGTTTAGAAACCTCTAAGGACATGAATCCCAAGGGCAAGCAATAACACATGGATTGAGTCAATGGTATTTGTCCCTAAAATGGTTTGAAATTTGGATAATGATGTTAAGTGTTTATTTTCAAGATGTTTTCAATTAAGCAATGTATTTTGCAACCCAAAATAAGTACAATCCTATGGATGTGTAAGACAATATTTGTTGGATTCCCACTTGGAAAAGTCCAGCTACACTTATCTTTAGCGAATGGTTAGATGCTTGACCCCACTGGCTCCCCTCCATGACACTCACTTATACGGGGCAACCAAGCATCAACACCCATGAAACTCCCATGGAATGTTTTCCATTTCTACTAAAAGACTATAAAAGTGTGGGGTGGCTTCAGAATGACCATTCTTGCATTGACAAATAGATTAAAGGATTTTGGAAAATTCTAGCACATGGGTTTTAATAAGGACTTTCCGTTCAGGGAGATTGACCCATACAGCAAGAGTCCTTTTTGGATCCATATTATCAAAATCAACCGTGTGATATTGGCGTTTACTCCAATACCCACATTTATATACCGGTTGGAAATACCCTTGGACTTAGAGTCTTACCAGTTGAGTCGTTCCCTTGGGTGAGTACTTCTTCCCCAAGGCAGGCCCTCTAGGATAAACAAAAGCGAGTGGAAACAATATTTGTAACTCGATCAATCTTTGTTGGCAACAAAGAGAGAATATATGCAATAATGCCTCCACTCACACTCACACAAGATGTTCAATTTTATACCCAAATCAAAGTGTGGAGGTGATTGCTTTGTCTCAACCTAAAATCATGAAAAAGGCCTTTTGATTCTCAAGATCACTATAAACCGTGAGAGAAGAGAATACGTCCTTTTTCGATGATGTTAGTTCAAGTAAGCTTTCATGAAAAACAAAGTTGCACTTGTAATTTTTAAATCCACAAAGAAAAATGTGAGTTCTTTTTAAAACACCAAATGACAAATGAGACATTTTGTTCAATTGTTAACCAAAAACAAACTTTAGTATGTTGTCCTAAGGTTCATTTTAGCCTTTTGCAAGAAATGGAAAGATTCTTTTTAAACCCAAATGAAATTAGTGTCCTAAAGAAGAAGTGATAACAATTTCTTAACAAAGTGTTAAGCAAACACTTTGATTTGATGAAACATCCTCCTCATGCTTTTCCTCTCTTCGTTTTCGATTTCCAACCTACAAGGGAAAGAAACTAGTCATATTTTGGAAAATACAGAGATCAAAAAGCATAAAATAGAAGAAAAATTAATCATTAATCAAAGAACACGTGCTAAAATTAAATTTCCCCTTTTTACTCCCTTCCAGCTTCGCAACTCATGACTGCGTCAGAATTTGATTTCCCAGCGGTGCCCTCACAGTGCCGCTTGCTAGTCAGTGTCGCTCTATGTTATGATAGAGGGCTCAACTGCATCGCACTTTTCGCCCAGCATCTCAGTTTTCTTCTAGTGTCGTAGTTTGATATTTTTGAAATTTTCTGTGAGTCAATGAGTCCAAATGGTGGAGTTTATAATTCAAATTTTCTTGGTGGGATGAGTCCAGTGTTACACTTTGAGTCTTTTGCGGTGCTATATAGCGACATTGAAGAGACAATGGTGCCAAAACAACGACACTGAGCTCCCAACATTGGAATTTCCTGTGTGTAAGAAAAAACACAGAAATTTTAAGAAAGGATGATAAAGAATGATATCCAGCCCTCCTTCTAGTGCCAAAATGTGTGAACCCTGATCCTAGTACCTACAAAACAACATGAATAAACAAGTTAAACAAGAGATTGCAAGCTAAAACAAGTATTCCCCATGAAATCCATTTACAACTTCGAATTAGGAAAGAAAACAACAAAGAACACAATGAAACCAAGAAATACAGATTCAATCCTAATTTAAATGTGCAAACTCATGATCCCATGGAGGAATTGGAGCCAATTTGATGTGAAAATTGGCCCTTTCCCAATTCTTAAGATGCAAGCTTGATATGTTGATAGAGATTGATCCACTTTGATGGTGAAGAATGAGAGCTCCAAGCCAAAATCTGCAAAAACCTAGCTAAGAACTCAAGATTGATGGATGGAAATGGCTAAATATTTTAGCATAATAACTTTGCATAATTTTTTGGATCCTAAAATGAGGATATAAACTCTTTATTTATAGAATGCCAAGATGGATGAATGTCCAAATTTGAGCAATGTGGGTCTAACATTCATCCAATGGTATGATGCCACTTGTCAATCTATGAATGGATGAAGGATGTGCAAGATTTGGGGATTGTGCCAATAAATATTTTTTAATTTCAAATTTGTTGAAATGACTTGCAAGAGGGAAGGGAAATTGCAATAAATGCCACTTGGCTCAAGGAAAAGGACATGTAAGATGAAGTTATTGCCTTGTTGGATGTACATGTTGACTTAGAATTTTTGAATTCAAATTGAGAGAATATTCCAAAAGATGCCTTGTGAGGAAAATAGAGATTTAATAAATGAATTAACTCTATTTTCAATTGCAACTTGCAAAATCTAGAGGATGGGACATGATTTAGAATTAAATTAATCAAGGGTTAATTAATTTAATAGGGGATGTTAGATGATGTGACTTATTTGACTCAAATTTATGGATTTATTTAAATCAAATAAGAGAGGAATATGATAAGAGATCAATTAAATAAGGATTTTGATTTATTTAATTAAAAGAGATGGTGTTAGATTAAATAAAATAAGGTTTTAATTTATTTAATTTAATGGATAGACTTTAGAGATTTAATCAAATAAAATTAATTATTTAATTAAATAGGGATACTTAGATCAGATGGATTGATTTAATTAACAAAGAAATTGACTTAATTAGATAAAATGATTTATTCAATTAAGAAAGGAATGTTGATGAATTTAATCAGATAAGGAGATTTGATTAAATGGTTAGGCTGAGGGATGATTCAGGAAGAAATGATGTTAGTAGGTTGGGATCAAGTGCACAATGTCAATCAGTATATTTTACGTGTCTACAATGACTAATGGATAGATAGAAATGTGTTAGGCATAAAAGTCAAGCTCCTATGTCTAGGGTATGAGAGACGTATGACCAGGGACTAGAGCTTGTAGAGCTCTATTTTCCCATTTTATTAGGAGCTAAATCAAATCAAAACAAAAAAATAAAATAAAATAAATAATGTGCTTTAACTATACAAACCATACACATTGTATATATAATATTATGTATTTTCATGTAATATATGTATAGAATTATGTATTTTTCATGATGTATATAGAACACTATGTATTTACCCAATGTTCTAGAAAATTTAAGGTCTATGTATATATGGGCTTGAATTTTGAGTACTCTATATATATCCACTACAAATTTAACATTATGTATATACTTGGCATGAGAGGACTTTTGTCATGTGTATATACTTCCTATGTCATGTATACACTTGAGAAAATTGTTTATTAGTTGATAGGAAAGTCCTCTGTATACTTTCCAATCCACAAATCCTTGAAAAACCTATCTCACGCTCTCAAACTACTTGGTTGCTATTAAACTACATTGGTTTTTAGTGACCATCAAATCATAATATGCTACATCTTCAAATCAAATAAGATCTTCTAATTAAATCAAATCAATTTTCACATATCAAATGTACAGTTATTAAAAATTATATTGAAGCAGCAACTATAGGGAGACTAGTTCTCCTTAATGATAATTATTCTTATAGAAAAAAAAAATTCTTCTTTGGTAGGGTTTTGTAATATTTTTGTAGCAATTTTTTCCCATTTTTGCTCATCGGGTTAGTTGACTGTATGAGTAAATTTATGCAGAATCTTGAGGTAAGTTACTTTCCATGGTAATACTTAGTAGGCATAATTTACATGAAAAGGAGATTTTTTTTTCTATGCACATGCAAATTGGAAATGAAAGCCATTTCCACCCAAAACTTCCCATCTTCAAGCACCACTTAGTTATTTCCTTTTTTTTTTTAATTGGAGAAGTTGCCACACATGGGAGAGAGAAGGGGGTTAGAGGCAACAAGAAAGAGCATGTATTTTTTTGATAGTTCATGATGTACCATTTAGGAAACCCTAACCTACTTCCCATAATAGAGAAAAAAGAAGGATAAGTCTACCCTAAAACTTGAAGATCCCTTTGGTATTTATAGTAAATAGTAAGGAGGCAACCATGACAGCGGCTTGGCATAGTGACCCACTAATCTCCTCAGTACTTACCCCTAAATAGAGGATGGAAAAAAAATGAAGCAGTGATTAAAGAAAGAGTTCTAAAATTCGCTAAGTTGTATATAGTTTTGAGAGAAGGTGATGCCTCTAGAAGTTGTAGCCATGCCTTGTAGTCCCAAAGACCCTAAGGTTTGTTTACCTATACATACAAAACTTTCATTTGTTAATAGGTAGGTAGTGAGACAAGAGGGACAACCTATTTATGTTGTAGGGGTTTATTGTGTGTTGGATGAAAATTGAACACAAAAATTTAGATTCAAGAATACTACCTTTAAGGCTGTTGCATGGGTAAGGAGAGGTTGGCAACACCTCTCCATTGAAACAACCTAACTCCTTTTCATGTTTCTCCATTTTATTTCTTGATCCTTGACAAGAATGTTTAAAAATGACTTTATTAGTCATATTTGATTGCATATGAAATCTTTTATGATTAGCATTGTTCAACAAGTATTATTGCTAGGTGTCAATTTTGTTGTAGATAAATTCATATACTTATATTTGTAATTACATACATATTTAGAATTTTAGACATAATATAACATAGAATGGTTATATTTTCAAAATGTGTCATTAAAAATTATAAACCTATAAACTAAACCTAATATGGCCATAACATACATTAAATGATTTCCTTCTTGACTTGGCATTGTTCTTAAATTCCTAGAACTTATCATTGCTATCAATATCGGATAATTGTAAAAGAATACACAATTGTTTCAATATAGACACACAATTCTCATATCATAGTGGTGCCCTTTTTTATTGGAATATCTAACATAGTCAAATATGGGACACTTGGCATGAACACTGTAATTTGTATATAACACAAACCACATCACAAGGGTTGTAGAAAGGGAGCACAAGGGCACAGGTTGAGGCTGAAGTGTACACAAAATGATAATACTATGACTCAAATACAATATGCATATTGAATTTCTAGTTGTAGGTGTCACAAGAAACCATGCTCTATGTTTTTAAAAAGATCCTTATTTATAAGTAGTCCCAAGGTTATCTAGGTAGCTTCTAGCTTATTCATAGGATTGATGGTCAGGTTGCAAATGGAGCAATAGATTCCAGAATGCTATTAAATTTTTATTAAAATTCATAGATTGGCTAGAATTTGATAACTTAAAAAACTATAACGAAGTTATATTGTGACCTATACAACATATACATGGTACTTTCATGATTCTCACTACATTCCACATGATAAATAGATGATGGCATTGACATTTTGTATTGTACTAACTATTACTTGACTGTAGCTTCATAATTTGTACTTTTGAACATAATGGTCTTTATGATTTATGATAAGGTGAATGCATTCTTATTCATAGGTTTTACAAACATGATATCATTTGAATAGATGGTTGCAAGATAGTTTTATTACATTTTCTTGTTGAGGCTTTTAAAAAACTCATAATTGATTTTAGTAGAGCTATATTATTATGTTTTTATGCATTGCATTGGAACTTGATGGTACAATACTCTAATGATCTCTTGCACCAAACTATCATCATTTGGACAAGGTGGATCAAGTAAATCCACTATGGATGGTATACTGTTTCCCCCTTCTCTCTTTCAAATCAACACTGGTGATCACTCAATACAGGATGCAAAGTTGTGTATTAGATTGTTTACAAAATGTAGTATAGTACTTAACATGTGGAAATGTTGAAATTTCTTATCTTGAATATTAAACAAGTTGATTTATCCATGATCAAAAAGTAATTGTAATTTGTACTAATGATATGAATTATTAAAATGGTAACTTATCTATCAATGAAAATAGTTATCATGATATGACATGGATTAATAATGTTTCAATTTTAATTAAAGTTATATTTTGCAAGGTATACACAAAAAATTGGAACTTCACTTTTTTTGGAAACCTCGCACATGAAAGATCAGGAACCTACAAGTAATAATGCTTATTGTTAAAGAAATTCTCACTCAATTTCTCCTTCCTAGCCTTGTCTCATGATACTATCAATAGAGCTTCCATATTATATAACTATAGAGTATTGTGCAAAGAGAGAAAAATTAAATAGATTTCAACTTTATCTAGATCCTCATGTATGAATAGGTTACCAAGGTATGGGTCACATGGGGGTGGCTATAAGGTATAAGCCATATGGTGCTAAGGAAGGATATTATGAGCATTGAGGATATAGGATATTTGTTTCCCCAATTATTACTAGAATTTTTGAATCATTTCTTCCCAATTGAACAAGATATGTTACATTTAGGAGCAAGGTAGTGCAATGGGTAAAGGATTTTTTTAAATTGATAATGAGGCGGGATAGTCTAAGTAGGAAGAAGAAAAGTGTTCAAAGGTATGGTAGATATGTTTGGTCTAATGGAATTGAAAGCATAGGTGCTAGTCCTAAAGACAATAATTAAATATTAGAATTGTTAGGAAATAATGCATAATACCCACAAACTTAATCCATTTCCTACATAACCCTAAGAGAGAAAAGCATGCATGCAAGTAACCATAATGCATAAATCAAATAGACAAGCCACAAGATAACACAAGATATACCCTGGGAAAACCATCAAGATAATTTGGCCAAGGTGGATCAAGTAAATCAACTATGGATGGGATCATATTGCCCCCTTCTCTCTTTCAAATTAGCAATGGATGATCACTCAACACATGATGTAAATTTTTGTATTAGATTTTTTATGAAATGTAATATAGTACTTAACATGTGGAAATGTTGAAATTTCTTATCTTGAATATTAAACAAGTGGATTTATCCATTATCAAAAAGTATTTGTAATTTATACTTATGATATGAATTATTAAAATGGTAATGTATCTATCAATGCAAATAGTTATCATAATATTAAATGGATTAATAATGTTTCAGTTTTAATTAAAGTTAGATTCTGTAAGGTATACAAAAAAATTAGAACTTCACTTTTTTGGAAACCTTGTACATGGAAGATTAGGAACCTGCAAACAATAAAGCTTATTGTTAAAGAAAGTCTCACTTGAGTTCTCCTTCCTAGCCTTGCCTCATGATACTATTGATAGAGCTTCCATATTAGATAACTCTAGAGTACTGTGCAAAAGGAGAAAAATTAAATAGATTTCAACTTTATCTAGATCCTCATGTATGAGCAGGTTGCCAAGGTATGGGTCACATGGGGGTGGCTACAAAGTATAAGCCACATGGTGTTGAGGAAGGGTATTATGAGCATTAAGGATATTAGGAGATTTTCTGCCTCAATTATAATTGGAATTTCAAACATTTCTTCTTAAGTGAACAAGAAATGTTGCATTTTAGAGCAAGGAAGTGCAGTGGATAAAGGATTTTTTTAGATTGATAATGATGTAGGATAGTCTAAGTAGCAAGAAGAAAAAGTTGCAAAGGGATGGAAAACATGTCTGGTCTGATGGAACTAAAAACATAGGTGCCAGTCCTAAAGACAATAATAAAATCTTAGAATTGTTAGGAAACAATGCATAATACCCATAGTCTTAATCCATTTCCTACATAACCCTAAGAGAGAAAAGCATGCATGCAAGTAACCATAATGCATAAATCAAATAGATAAGCCACAAGATAACACAAGATATACCCTAGGAAAACCCTCAAGAGGGAAAAACCCAACCTCCAAAACTATCCATACTCCATCTATTATTTATCAATAAAGCATACAAGAGTTACAATGAATACCTCTAAATCATCAAGCCTCTCCAATGCATCCTCATGTGTCCAAGCATGAATCCACATATCCCATGCCATGCTTCACATATTCCCTCCTCAGAAAGACTCAATAATGGTAGCCCACTCACCCAACCAACCTTAACCACTAAACACGTGCTTCCTTAAATTATAGATTCAATCTCACGCAAAAACAACCAAGTGGTAAGATAAAACCATGTGAACACAAAACCACTAATCCCTTATTTAATATTGGGTACTAATTTTTCACGTTTTAAATATTTCCCCAATATTTAATTATTTTCATATGTCTCCCACACATTAAATAATAATAGAATATTACAATACAACATAAACTAGTCCCCAAATAATTACCTAGTGTGATTAACCACACCACCTAGGTGCATCACAACTAAATAATTATTTAATTACATTATAATATAAAATTTTATGTAATGGTGTACAAAACCATATCCCAACATTCTCCCACTTGATGTATACATTGCATAAGAGATCAAGCAATGCAATACATCATTATAGCCATACTTCAAACCATGTGAATCTCCAACATGCTCTCGTGCTCCATCAAGATACTTGCAATAAGAACAAAGTGATCACCATCTCAAGAAAGAACTCATGTCATCCTCTAATGTGCCACTTATGGAAGAAAAGGAACATGCCAAGGTGAAGATGCACCAATCCAAGTGATAAAAAAGGCTCCAAACAAGCTACTGTCAAAACTAAAAACCCACATGATCGAAAATAGCATCCAAAACACATGCTAATACATCCAACCCTCCATACCTCATAGGTATTAACAAAATAATTAAACTCATGCCAACAACATATGCAACCCATAAACTAACATTTCACAAGCTCCCTGTATCAAACTTGTCAATGAACAACATACATATCTAGGAACTCCCACTACATGGGTAATGTCAAAGCATATCAGGTCTACCAATCAGCACTATATCAAGGTGTGATAAATAATCAACAATGAATTACCAATAACAATGATCCACACATGCAACCCAAATAGCTACATAATCTATCATAATATGTCACCACCATCCTCCCAAATCATATGAACATGAACCTCCAAGAAAGAGCCATGAAGAAAGAAAATCTATAAACCATAAAATGTCCTTCTATCAACACCTCAAAGTGAAATTTTGTGTCAATTATAGGGTATGTGCAGGATCATGATGGGCCAAAAATGGCGATCTGATGGATATGTGTAGGGTATGTGGCTGACAACATTTTTTTAACCCAAAATTGATGAAAGGAAAAGGGTTTTTAAAGGATATTCTCAACTTTCCACCAATATAAATTATGCTTTACTTTCAATTTAATAAATAATTATTATTCATTTTCTATTTGAATTACAACTAAAGTATTGATTGATAGGTTGATTGAAAAAAATCTATAGCTTTCAAATGGTGTCACATTTTTTGAATCTGAAACATGCGTCACATTCTATGCTTCACATAATATAGGATTAAAAAAAATGAATTTCATGAAGTTTTGACCAAGTTAAGGTGGTTAGACATACAAAGTTTTATATTTTTTACAAGTTGTAATAAAAAATTCATAAATAATTATTTATTTGGAAAAAAACTACAAAAAATATGCATCACATTAGGACATGAGTCCTCTACTTTTATCTAAAATCTTATAAAAAAACATTATAATTTTATTGTGGTTAGGGTGGTCAGACAAACACCTACTTTTTATTTTTTCCTTGAAATCTAAGTAATACTGCATTGAAATTTCAAATTTTCACCAAATAGATTTAAAAATAAAATAAAACTAACAGTTTAGAAACTACATTCAATTTGATACAGATTCTATTCTTACATATTTTTGAAATAATATAGATAACTTATTCAAATTTTTACATCAAGTTTCCTAACTCTAATTTTTTTGAATTTTATTGCCACTTAAGGGCCTATTTTTTCCATGATGATCTCGCACATACCCTATAATCTCCTAACAATCCCAAATGAGAAGCCTTAACAACACCCAACCATTCAATCATGTACAATTTCAAAATGGATAATGTCATATGAATCATATGAATAATGTATAATGCCGACATGGATGTAAGCCTCTCTAACCGATAATATCAACCTCAAAGTAATAATTCCCAAATCAAGAAATCAGCCCATAAAATATCTCCTAAACTCCTCATCAATGAATGATAACATAAACTCAAATGTACAAGGAGATAACCATGCCAAACTCCTCTCAAAATGAATCCTCCAGAACTAACTACTCATAGCTCAAGATCTATATCCATGAAAGATAAAGCAATATAAACTCATGCTAAACAATCATCAAATTCCTAAAATTTCATCATGAGATCACATTGTATACTATCCAGAACACTAGGTACAAACTACTTGTGTCATGTGGGGGCTTCTCCCTTGGCCATTTTTGGCCTGCCCTAGTTGGACCCTTATCACCTAAAGGAGACTTGATTTACAAGTCCTAATTTAGGTATAAGACTTGTGGCTTGATCCCTAATAGTGATTTTCCATATTCTTCTCAAGCTATTTCTTTGAAGGCCTCCATACATGCACAACAAAGTACCTTGTCCTCTATGCCCAGAAGGCTAAGGACAAGTAACCTCTCACCCATGGGCATTCTTCTTATACTATGACTTCACACCCTTTGGTGGTGTCTTCACTTCCCCCTATTGTGCCTCGCACAAGAAAATGAAAGGAACCCATGTTGTGGAGGTCTAAGTCTCAAGTTTTCCACTTCCTATTTTACCCACCATTCCCCAAACCACCTTATATGGAAAGGGGAATATTTTGCATGGGGTTGTTCCTACATCTAGACCTCTGAGGCCTCCCCTTATTCTCCCAACTTCTCCCAAGGTAGGCAAGAGAAAGGAGCCTATAGCCAAGATGCATGTGTCTATCTTTATTTCTTCTCCTGCTCCTCCTTAGGAGTCCACTCTTCCACCACCAACTACTATGAATATTTCTCCTCTAATAGATCAAGACCCCCAAGAGCTTGCTCTTCCACTAGTGATAGTCATGGAGACTGCTCCCACGGTATACCAAGACCTCCCAAAATATTCTCAAGCTACACCTTCTAGCTCTCATAACTATTAAAACAAGCTTGTGTGTGAGCATAAGCATCATTAGCATGCCTTGGATCTAGAGCATGAAAACTTGCAAACGACCAAGGGTGATCCTCCTATTTCTACCTCTGTTTATGCTTTTGTCTTTATTTTTGTTTTCACTCCTATTGTTGTTCCTACTTCTATTCCCATCACCTCTAATATGCTTCTATCTTCCTCAATGGATCCTGATGAACCACACCTAAAAAGGTTTCAAGTGTTCATTGCTCCCTCCATGGAGCCTCCCTTGATCACTTCTCTTCTAGATCTTCTTCCTTTCCCTAAGCCGATAGACATGTCGCATACATGAGTTGTCTCTTATGTGGATCCTTCTCCTTCTTTCACTTTTAATGCAAGGATTCCACATCCTCTTCTCAAGCATAAGTTGTATCTTTCCATCTCTCCAAAAGAGGCTCGTAAGAATTCTTCCTCTTCTTCTTTCTTCTTCTTCTTCTTCTACGTCTTAGTCTAGTTTCGCATGTTTCATCCTTATAATAGATAAGCCTCTTGCTTCACTTGAGTTTGTCATTGTCCCTCTTTCAGAGGTCAGAAATGACTCTCTAGTTCATCCTCCTCATTTCCAGTCATTAAATTTCACTTTGGAGAAGTGTATATTTGACTTGATGGAGGATATTCCTACCCTTTCTTCCATTTTTACTAAGTATGTGATCTTATCCTTGCGAGATACTGTTGATGAAGATGTTGAGGTGGCCTCCTCCTTGGCTCTTGTTGTATGTGAGTTCATTTGTAATCCTCTTTCTATCCGCCCTACAAGCTTGTCTTCCCTCCCCTTATAATGATCTAGATTGGGAGCAAGGCTACTTGTTGGAGGTGTTGAATTAGAGTGGTACCTCTTCTTTATCTATAGATTAGTTTTTTGTGTTTGTTTTTGTTCCCCTGTGCTTTTTTATTAATGTTTGTGCCCTCACCTAGAGGAACCTTGCAACCCTTATATGTGCTTTGATATAGGAGGGAAAATATATCATACAACTTCTTTTATTTGTCTCATCATTTGTCTATGTATTGTAAATTTTGGTTTTCCCATTGGGGATGATGCAAAGAATTGGGGCATTTAGGCCTCTTCCATGTTGACCCAGTTTTTATTTTTATTTTTTCTTGATGTGGTTTTCTTCCCATTGTAATCTATTAGGGGGGTGATGATACTTCATACATATTATATTATTTAAATATCTATCTATATCTATGATTAGTTCTGACCTCGAACAATTGGTTCCCCCATGATCTTGATTTTTTCATCTCTACCTTTCTCTTCATGATGTTGTGGATTATATGTGTTGTCCGTTGCATGAAAACATCACACTATGTATCTCATGTCACAAAATCCTCTTATCTTTCTCTTCTTCTTAGAATAACATGTGCTCCTATGCATAGCACACATATTTCTAAGGGGGGCTCTCATATCTGCTTATTTTTATTTTTTCAAAAACATTGGCTTACAAATATGTAATATTGATGTCTTATTCTCTCATCATATAGCTTGGAGACATCCCAAATAGAAATTTCTTTGTCTTAATCTTGCATCTAGATTGGGGGTAGCTTGACTAGACTTGTCTCATCATTTTTATGACTGTCCTACAATATAGTTTGTAGAAACCATATGCTTGTATTTTACTTGTTGTATGGTATCTATCGTTACTAGCCATACCTATCAACATTATCTTTTATCTGATTAGATTATGTCTCATTTCTCTTTTACTATTTTTCTCCTAACATGTTTTTTTCCAGTTAACATGTTTGTGGTGAGATTGCAATCAACTGTGCAGGATGGAAGACCTATGTCAACTTTGCATCTTTTCTCAACTTCTCTATTGGAAATACTAGACTGAATACCTTTTTCCTCTTCATCTTGGGTATATTCTCTTCAACCTATTTCTAATTACTTTATCTCAAACATGTTTAAGAGACATATTATCACTAAAGTGGGGGAAAATGCAATGACACAAAATTACACCCATATGCAATTTCACATTACATAACCTCCCTTTAGATCTATAATAAATATTATAATGTAAAGTACCCTTCTCTCAACTTCATATCCATATTTGACCCCTCAATTTTTGGTCTTTACAAGAACTTTTGTTAGGGACACTTCCACAACGTACATAAATCTACATGTTTCATGAATGTATTGACAAGATTCTTGGGTTAGTGGACATTGGGACATTACATTTCTACCTACTCATGAAATGTAATGCCTCTATAGTCATAAATGCACCCGAAAATGGATCCTTTGCATGTATTTCTTTGATTCCATTCAATTTTTCATTCATTCTATTAATATTATCATTCATTCTATTAATTTCATCATTCATTCATTTTCTCATTCAACCTCATTCACTCAACTTCTCATTATCTCATTCTCTCAATCCCTTCTATACTATTTTTCTCAAGATTTCTTGCAGGTTCTTATCTTCTACATCAAGGTCTCAGCTCTCTCAAGTGTTACACTCTTTCTCAACTTCTCAAGCTTGTTGTAAGGGGGGTAACACTCTTCTTTGGTATTATCATACTTATTTGATTGCATATTGATATATTTCATGTTCCATTTATTTATCTTGTCATTTTATATTTTCAATTGTATATTTCACAATCTCATTGTATCTTTGGATGTTTGTGGAGGTGGAAACACCAAAATAGGGGTTTGACCAAGACAAGTCCCAAAACAGCCCAACAATTTCCCTTGTTTTTATGTGTGCAAGTTGTCCGTGTGGAGCTTTGCAGGAGGCTTCATATCACTAGACCACTCATGAGTTCATCTTGTTCTCTTTTATATTTTGTCACTTTATTTCATTAGCTTTAGTATTCTTCTTCTTGTACTTTTCTTCATTTCCAACATTATGTTAGTTTAGTCAAACTATCAAACTTCAATTTTTGAGTAGCTAGTAGGCCCTGCAAGTTTCTGGTGGCTAACTCTATTTTTGGTTCAGACAAGATGCCAACATCCTAATGAGATTGAAATGTGCCATATTTTTGTCCTTGTTTGACACTTTTTTCCTCTAACCAAAAGCTATTTTTCTATCCCCGGGACCTTTGAGGCTTTCTCATTCAATTTTTGAAGTTCCTTTTCCCAAAATATATCATAAAACATAAAGTAGAGCAGAAAATACCATTTTTTTGTCCTTTGTCACTTGAGCTTATTCCTTTGATGTAGTTGAGGATAATTTTCTCCCTGTAGACTCTTCTCTATACTAAATACTTAGGAGCAGCAAATATCCTCCTCTACACTCCCCCTTTGACATCAATGGAAAATTTCAAATCCATAAATTGACTAAGAACTCCCATAGCTTAGACAATGTATGGCCTCATAAAGACCATCACATACATTGAGCTTCCAAAAACTCTTGCATTTGGTACTATGGTCATGTACTCCATCTTGGTAGGAGATTTTGGACAATCCTCCACAAAAATATTCATTCCTTGCATTATAGGAATAAATAATTATCTACAAGTTGTCATGTTGAATCTCTCCTATGCAAAGTTCACATGCTTTCTTTGGCATAACCAAATATTTCTATTAGCTCTATATCTTCTGATATTCATCCCCAAAATATAGCTTGTTGCAACTAGATCCTTCATCTCAAATTGTGTTGATAACTAAGACTTCAAATCTGAAATCATACTCTTACCATTCCCAATAATCAACATAACATCCACATATAGGATTATGAGAATGTGACCATTGTCAATATTTTAATAGACACAATGATTAGATTTGGATCTCATAAATCCCAAGGACAACACATAGGTTTCAAACTTTAGTAACATATTCTAGGATATTGCTTCAAACCATACAAATATTTCTTCAACTTACATACCAAATTTTCTTTACCCTTCCCAACTAAATGCTCTAGTTGTGACATAAATTTCTTCCTCTGAATCACCATGAATGAATGTTTTCTTCACATCCATTTGTTCCACTTCAAGATCACAATCAATTGTAAGTGATAACAAGATTCTAATAGATGTTAGCTTCACTATAGGAGAGAATATATCACCATAATAAATTCCCTTCACCCGAGAATACCCCTTCACAACTAACCATGCTTTATGCTTCTCAACACTACCATCTAGACCAATTTTATTCTTGAAACCCCATTTGATTCCAATGGGTTTCCATCCTTTAGGAAAAGGTACTAAATCCCATGTAGAATTATTCTTCAATGTAGCCATCTCTTCATTCATGTCTGGAGACCATCTAGGGATTTGCATCATGCACATCCATAGCCTCTCTAACAATCCTAGGATCATTAGTGTTAGCAATCAAAGAAAATATGCAACTGGAATCCAACATAGAATATCCAAATATTTTTTATTTTCACCTAAAATGTACATAGACCTCCTCAATTGTTGAGGTTGAGGTTCTTTCTCTTCTTTGGCACTTGTTGAGCTCTCCTCATCATTAGGTCCAATAGGAGTGCGTAGTTCATCTTTCTTCGGAGTAGGTGGGATTTGAACTACCTTCTTTTTCTATTTCTCTTTTATCTTTAGTTGTAGAACAATTGTGGAATGTTTCAACTCTCAAAAGATTACACTTCTACTATAGAGAAACTTATCTACAATTGGATCCCAATGCTTGCAACCCTTAACACCGAAACCATATCCAATGAAGATACACTTAACTACCTTGTTCTCCAATTTAGATATTTTCTCACTAGGCGCATGAGCATATGCCTCACAACCAAAGACTCTAAGATGTATCATCGAGGGATTCTTACCAAACCACACCTCCATGGGTGTCTTTTCAACAAGTTCTAAAGTAGGAGATCTATTAATTACATAACATGCAATGGATACGATTTCAGCCCAAAACTTATGCTCAAGGCCAACACCACTCAGCATACTCCTAGCCCTCTCCATCAGTTTTTAATTTATCCTCTTCATAACTCCATTTTTTTGTGGGCTGTATGGATTTTTATTGTGTCTCTCCATCCCATGGTCCTTACAGAACTCGAAAAATTTTGATGAACAAAACTCACCACTGTTTCCATCCTCAAACACTTAATTTTTCTACCAGTTTGATTTTCAACAAGGATTGGAATTCTTTAAACTAGCTAAAAACTTCAAACTTGCTTCAAAGTAAATATAAAAAATTCCTTCTACTATAGTCATCTATGAATGAGACAAAATACATAGATCTAGATATTGAAGGAACATTAACAAGACCAAACACATTTTCATGAATATAATCCAATACCCTAGAAGACTTATGATAACTAAAATAACAAGAAATGTAGTGTTGTTTTTTGAATATACAATGTTCGCAAAAATCAAACTTGAGATTACAATCATCAAGGCCTTCAACAAGGCTCTTATTTTTAAGGTATCTAAGACCCTTCTCACCAATATGGAAATTATTTGGTGCCATAACATTGTATTATCAAGAATAATTTTCATTTCCAAATCTTAACACCCATACATACCTAGAAAGCATGACCATCAAATGTAGAATTTACAGTTTTCTTCTCTGCTTGTTTTGATGGTGAGGATGAAGAATCTTGAACCATCTTCTTGAACTTGAAAAAAGTACTATTTAAATGAACCATACAGGTATCCAACTTATACAAGGTGCCAATCCAAACACCTTTAGCAAGAACCATAGAATTCTAGTCTTCTTGCATCCACCACTTGAGAAAACAACTTGCACACCCACATCACCTAGCTTACCTACTAAAATTGGGTTAGATGCCAAACTAGGGATATGCAATAGACCACCAATTACCTTCACTCTACCATCAAGGAATCAAATATTGAATCTTCCATGACCAACAATCTTCAAGTGAGAGTCATCACCCATATTCAACTTCCTACCATCATACTCCTCATACTTCAAGAAACAACCTCTAGGAGAGGTCATGTAGAAAGAGGCACACGATTGTATCAACCAAACATCTTCCAATGCATGTGTTGCCAATGAAATGGAAAAAGAAACTACATCATCCTAAGAGGATTTATCAGATTCAGAATTGGAGAAAGACTTGTTCTTCTTTTTCTCCTCCTTACAATCTTTATGGAAGTGACCAAATTTGTTGCAGTTCCAACATTTCACCTTGGAATTTTTACTAGGAGACTTAGATATCCTTGGATACTTGGACTTATACTTCTTTTCTTTCTTCTTTCCTTTCTCTTTTGATCTACCATGAATGGAAAGGGCCTCCTTGGCCATCTCAGAAGACTTCCTTTGCATCTCTTCATACAAAAACAAAGCAACCACATCATCCATCTTGAAAGTGGTTGTTGTGCTTCTGATAGCCACCACTAGGTGATCCCATGAGTCTAGAAAAGAATACATCAAGAGAATTCAATAGTCTTCATACTCTATTTTCACACCAATAAAACCTAGTTGAGCAACAAGCATATTAAATGCATTCAAGTGATCAGCAACGAATCCTCCTTCCTCCATCTTTAGATAATACAACTTATTTCATAGGAACAACTTGTTTATGAGGAATTTACCTTGATAAATATCTCCAAGTTTCTTCCAAAGAATTGTTGCAATTTTCTCTTCATGGACATGAAAAAGAACAAAATCATCCAAATAGAGTCTAATCAAACCCTTGGTTTTTCAATCCATTAGATCTCAATCATCTTGAGATATTGTTGTTAGTTTTATTTTGGATATTGCAGCCCATAGAACTCTATCTAAAAGCATATCCTCCATTTTGAGTTTCCACAACTCAAAATTTCTGCCATTAAACTTCTCCATCTTGATTATTTTGTATGTGCTTGCCATCTTAATCCTACAATAAGATTACAAAATAGTTTCTTGAAAATCTCCCACTAAATCTAAGACCACTATAAAAAACCCTTGAACCCACAATATAATTTTTTTTGGCTAGGATCTAATAGCAATTGAAAGGAAATATAGGTGCAGAAATAGCTTCATAACACAAATCTAAGAAAGAGATAGTTGTAAAACAATATCCTTCTTCTATTATAGTTTAGATGCACATTTAGTTATTAAATTTATTTTTAGATTTAAACACTGAAACCACAAAATAAATTTTATGTGGGAAAAACCTTACAGGAAAAAACCCACTAACCAAAGCATAGATCAATTGTATTATTAGTAACAAGGTGATTACAATACAATATTAGATTCAATGCTCTTGCAAGTATGTTTACACTGTGATACAAATCTGGAGTAATTATGACAACATAACAACTTCTCAAAAAATATAAAAAATCAACTCTACAAATGCATAATCATTTCACATATTTTTAAACCTCTATCATGGGTGCCCAGGACTACCATGGGGCGGGTGCATGAAGATGGGTACCAATTTTGTGGCCACTTTTTTAAAAAAAATTGAAAACTCATAATGCGAGCGCATTATAATGCACTCGCATTATGGCTCAGTGTGCCAAGCCTAAGGCTCACCGCCATAATCCTATAACGCGAGTGTGTTGTAACATGAGCAAATTATAACATGCTTGCATTATGACCTAATAAAACAAAAAAAAAAGTAAAATGAATTCATTTTTATTTTTCATTGTGTTTTGTTTGCAGCTCGCGGCCAAAACCCCCATTATTTTGTGCTCGCATTTTAGGAGGAAATTTGTGGATTTCTTCATCAATGGTTGTTATTTCATCGCCAGGATGCCGCCACATCGACGAAGAGGTGTGAGAGGTAAGGATTTTTTTCTTTTTGTTTTAAATTTGTTAGTTTTAGGTTATATTTGATATTTATTTTTTTGAATTTGTAGGAGATGCAAATCAACCTATAAACCCTCAAAATCCTCAACAAGCAGAGCAACAAAATCAACCACAACAACAACCTCCTCCACCAATCCCTCAACACCCTCCTGGCACTCAACAAAATTTAATGAGTGAAATTGAGAATTTAATCAGGAGGTTGAGCGATCCAAATGGTTCAACCATAAAAAGAATGACTGTGGCAAGTCATTGAAAGATATGTTAAAAAATGTAGATTCAATTAGTAAACAAATAATTGGATGGAAAGATAGGAGGCAGGTGGCTAGGGCTTATTACATGGATAAATTATCATATCAAGGTGTAAAGGATTTAAAAATTACAAAAGGTGATTTGTGCTCATTATTCACTGACCCACACAAAAATAAAAATACTACTCTCAATGCGAAGAGGTTTCCTATTTAGTGGTGCCACCACCAATAGATTAAGAACTTCTTTTTATGATAGGTGGTACTTGGTTTTTGATTACCCACCGTGCAACAATTTTGAAGTCCCACAGTATTTCCTTGGGAAACTATACACTGAGTTCATCTTGAACAAAATCCCAAATTATTTTGATATGAGGGACATCTAGGGGAGAGGTGGGGGGTCGAAACAAGATAGACCCAGTGCATAGCTGGATCCTACGTGGCAAGTGAGACAACCTCTTGCTAGGCTGCCTCATGAGCACATTGTCATGCCTTCCATAGTTTAGGAGAGTGTCGACATAGAGACTCTGTAGGCTATCATCACTTTGACATAGAGTGTCATCTAGCATGCGAGCCCTCTTCTATAGTGCCATCTAGGGGAGTCTTTCAGAGGTGGGATTCGATCCCATGTGTGTCAATCTTGCAGGGCAACTTGTTCATATGACCCCACCGACACTTAGGAGGCTATTGTGCAGGATCTGTCTATAGCTATAGAGATGGAGGGAAAGATTTTGCATGATGTGTATGGCATTGATACTGAGGTAAAAGATAGCACATTCATTGAATTTAATTTATTAAATTTCAATTTTGAAATGCAAGATTAACTAATTTAGTTTTATGATTTTAATAAACTTGCAGGGTCACACTGTTGATACTGGATACACTAACTCTACACCTACTTATTTCTATAGTACACCTATCAGTGGGGTATGTAACTAGTAAGCAATTATAAATTTATTACATGTTAATAGCATTGTTTTATGAATGGTATTTTAATATGTGATTTTGTATGTTGAATAGGCTAATATTGGTGGTTTCAAGGGAACACCTCCTGGTGCCAGTGGATTTACTCAAACCTATACACAAGTAATAGAATAAAGAGTTTAACTAATGAATTGTACTTAATAGATTTGTGTAGTTTATATTCATATCATTGATTACGTTGCACTTCACATCATTCAAACTCAAAGCATTACTTCACATTCCATAACTAATAACTAGATGTTGATAGATGACAAGATTTCAACTACAATATAGTTGTTTAGAAAGTCAACATAAGCAGTGATGCAATTACTTCACATAGCATACGTAATAAGTCTAGGAGCAGCTTCCAATTGCATTTGCTTGTCACCTTTTTGCATTTTTACAACATTGATTGACAACTTTTGTTAAGATTCTACAACTTTACAATTAATGCCTAAAATGACTACCAAAGACCATTACAAACTCAAAAATGGCTATTTAAGCCTTATTACATCATGAAAATACCTATACAATCTCAAAATCCTAAATTTTCCTTATGGAGGCATGCTCTTGTAAAGGTGCACCTGCACCACTTTTTCAAACAGCTCATTTCTTTTTCTATGCTACTACATTTTCCATACATGTCTACCAAAGCATTTTATAAAATAGTTCATTGCCTCACTGTTATGGCTAAAAGCTTAAAAAAAGTGATTTCCAACAAACTATGGATTCTTGGAAAAAATCTATCAAAGCATAATAGTAAGCAATAACATAGACAAGGCTAGTAGTTTGAAAAAATGCCTCGAAGAAATGCGGTCTCATGGTGATGGAATGCCATTCCATCACCGGGTGATCCCATCATAGTGGTTTACAATTTTTGGCCAAACTAGACACTGAAATAATTTTTTTTAACTAAATCTTCACTTTTGGGAGCCTATAGCGATTAAACCGTGAGGAATTTGAAGATGATGCAAACTAGAGTTTCGTGACATTTTGTCTATAGATTCTAAATATATTTTTTTCATTTTTTTGGAATTATATCGCACTTCCTTTTCCATCTCCCTTGAAAATTGGTTTTTTATAGAAAACATCTTTAAAAAGTGATGCTCACCGTATAATGCATAACTTTTTTTCCCTGAAGGATAAAATTCTAATTCTTTCAAATTTAGATTTATAACTCCGATATCTTGTGCTTCTACTTGGTTAGATAGTTTTTATTGAATATTTTTTCTTCAATCAAGTTTCAAAGTCAAACCAATTACAATTCAGACATAGCGCGACCATATAATGTGTAACTTTTTTTGTATGTATCAAAATTCATTTTTTTTTGTTGGATCAAGGACTTCAATATCTAGTGCACTCATATTTTTCTTTTTTTTTTGACAATCTGCAATTTTTCCACTTGTGTAGAACAGAGAGCTTGAGTTTCAGTGAAAAACCTATGTTTAATAAAACTAAAAAAACAAATACATATTAAAGTTATAGTCATTGGATAGCTCGTTCTGAGGACTACCTGATTCTAGTTGGGTTTGTGAAGTCTCCTCCATTTTCATCCTCAACCCAAGCTTCAAAGTGTAAAAATCTAGACTTTCAAAGTGCCTAAGGGGGAGAATGAGGGCAAAGGGGGGTTCGCTCGAACCTTGGTTCGAGTAAACCTCCTTTCCTTTTGCATTTCCTTTTTTTTGGGGTGGGAAACTTGGGGCCAACTTTAAATGGGTTCGCTCAAACCTACAAGTTCATTCAAACCCCTAAAACTATTTTTTTTGCATGGGGTCATTTTTTTCTAGTTTTCCTTCCTCCATCAAATTGTAAACCACTATTGTGACTTCACCCCACCATGAGACCACATTTCTTCAAGGCATTTTTCCAAACAACTCACCACCTTTTCTATGATACCACATTTTCCATACATGTGTACCAAATCATTTTATCAAACTACTCACTTCCTTGCTGCTATGGCTAAAATCCTAAAATAGGTGCTTTCCAACAAACTATGGATGCTTGGAAAAATTTCTATCAAAGCATAATAGTAATCAATAATACCATAGAGAAGGAAATGAACTATCTGAAAAAATTCCTGAAAAAAATGTGGTCTTATGGTGATGGAATTCCATGATGTGCATTTGTTTGTAATGGCATTCCATCACCATGAGACCCCATTTCTTTGATGCATTTGTTCAAACAATTCACTTCCTTCTCTATGCCACCATAGTTATCATACATGTCTACAAAAGAATTTTATCAAACGATTCAACGACTTGCTGCTATGGGTAAAAGCCTAAAAACATGTTCTTTCGAACAAGATATGGATAGGGAAAATAGTAAGCATGATAGTCATAAATATATAATTTAATAGGTACTAAAAATTTTGTTCATTATCTCATACATTATAAGTCATGACATGGATCACTATTATAGTTTTTGTGATTGAATAATTTGTTGTTTCATTTTCAGATTTTGGAAGCAGAAACACCTCCAAATGTGACAAGGGTAGTGGAGATTAGTGTTTCATCTGCAATATAATGCTCAATGGCTCTGATAGGGGAGGTATGAGGAAAATTACTAAATTTCAATTTACATTCATTGTTATAGATGTTAGTTCTTATGAAAAATCAAACCATTATTGATTCGTAGTTTAATTTATATTTGGATGTTTTATATAGGGCTTGAGCATGCTTCAACATGGGCGTGTGAATATTTCCCTCATGGAGAGTGATCATGAGATGGAGGTAAGTGATTATTTTGTTAAATATATCATTTTTTATAATGTAATTTCTATATATTAATGTCTTTACTTCTTATTGTAACAGTTAAAACTTCACCAAGAACTAAACACTAGGAGGAGTAGTAGGAGCACTCCTCGAGCACAACACAAATGAGTGATAGACTTATCACCATTCGATCGACAAGAAAAGGGAAAGAATTTATTTCTAGAGCATGGAGAGAAATGACTTTTGATTCCAGAGCCCTTTCTTGTATGTCTACATGGCAGTTTTGTACATATTTTGTATTCAATATATTTGACATTGTATGCCTATATGGAATTCTTGTAAGCCTATATGGCTATTTTGTACCTATATTTTATACTTATATCGACATATATTGATGTATGCATACATGGATATTTGGTTAATACAAATCTCTTTTATCGATGGTGTCCATATTTACATTATAAATTCATGGTTCAATAGATATGAGTTAGGTGTATGCAAGTGTATACTTTACAACTTACGTGTATACTTTGTGAGTTACATGTGTTCCAATGTATACTTTGTGACTTACACGTTTTCATGTGTATACCTTGTATTCGTGCATATACTTTGTATTAATTTGTGTATACTATGTATTTGTGTGTATACTTCAAGGCTTACGTGTTTGTGACTACTTGTGCTTCCCTTATTCACATGTACATGCTTGACTTATTCACGTGTATACTTATTAATTGGTTAGCCCTAGCATTGATCATTATTGTCCTTCATGGTTTGTCTTGAATAAATTAATTGATTGATGCTAAAAAAAATTATCTAAAAGCAAAAAACACATTTTCAATTGGTATTCCATGAAATGATTCATAAAAGATTCCAATATATTTAATCCTTTGATTGGAACAACTCAATTAAGCAAAGGATACATAATCTTCACAACACTTGCAAAATATAATATTCAGAGTGGATGAAGTAGTTAACTTCTTGACACATTATCTATGTTACCGGGTTCTTCTATTTTAACCTTGGTTTTGGTCCTAGTTCACTCCTAGTTCGGGTCCTAGTTCGGTTCACTTGTGGGTTCGACCAAGGTCCTTCATTTTTGGGTCTAGTTTGCCTAGGTAGAACCCAAGAGAACCCAGGCAGAACCCAGATAGAACCTAGGTGAACCAAGATAGAATATGCATGCCTAGGCATCCAAAAAGTGTTTTTTTAACATTTTTTTAATGTTTTATGGAGTTTAACTTTGACACACACCCAAGGGAACCCTAAAAGTGACCTCTAAACCACTTCAAACACCTTAACTACCTCATTATTATTCATTTTATTTGCAAACAAGCATTTTCATTCCAAGAGGTTGAGCTTTCATTTTTTCTTGTTAGATTGAAAGTGGATTGTGACACAAATTTTGTTTTTCAAAAATTGTTTTGCATCATTGAACTGAGAATTTATCACACATCTATAGAGAAACAAAGGAATACTACAAACTAAAACACATTACACTTCTGGTATCACTGACTTGATGTGCTCTCCAACATCTCTCTTCTCTCATATGAAGAGTTAGAACTACTTGGCCATGCCTTTGCATCATTTAGAAAGTTTTTCTCTTTTTGATAATGTCAAAAGCATGGTTGCATACAGATTAGGCAAAAGATTTTTCCTTTTAGATTAGCAATGCATGGAAGTTTAAAAAAGTATCCTCGATATTATAAAAAGATATGTGTTTATACACTTCAATTGTGTAGTCACCCTTTGGTTCTTTGAAAGAAAAGTATGCCTATGCCACTATTACACTGCACAGGTAAAACAAATTTTTTATTGTGGAGCTATATTAAGCTACCACTCTCAAGACCAATGTAACAATGATACAAAATAATGTTTGAGAATGCAAGAAGACATCAAAATGGCTAGTGTACTAAAAAAATTCGTATGATTTCTAAAGAACGTTGATAACTCTAGTCAGTTGGCTTCTTTTTTCAAAATCATACAAACTGAACCCTAGCATCAATAGACTCTGTATATCAAGCTACCACAATTCAAGTTTCAATGATGAATATTTATCATGCATGTTTTAAATGACATTCAAGTTTATGGTGGTTTTTTTTTTTATATGATGTTATGTGATATTCTAATCCTAATTCATGCTTCTAGGCTACATATATAAATATTTTGTTTTTACATGTTTTTTGTACCAATGAACCCAAAACGAACCGAACCCCCCTCAAAATTTTTTTAGCCGAACCTATGAACAAATTGAACCCTAGCATCAATAGACTCTATATATCAAGCTACCACAATTCAAGTTTGAATGATGAATATTTATCATGCATGTTTTAAATGACATTCAAGTTTATGGTGGTTTTGTTTTTTATATGATGTTATGTGATATTCTAATCCTAATTCATGCTTCTAGGCTACATATATAAATATTTTGTTTTTACATGTTTTTTGTACCAATGAACCCAAAACAAACCGAACCCCCCTCAAAATTTTTTTGGCCGAACCCTCGAACCCAAACCAAAACCTCATACAACCTCAAAACCTCTTCCAACACTCTTCATTCTACTTGCACAAATGTAATTGACCATGAAATTATGTTGCCCCCTGACTTTACCCACTTTTACTCCCTTAAACCTCTCTTTTTCATTCAAAACCCCTCTTTTCCCAACTAGGGCATCATGCCATAACGTAATTTTGACCTCCCCTATCCTTGCAAACCTTTTTAACACATCAAAATCCACAACCTCACCCTATTTTCAACCTAT
The DNA here is from genome assembly GCA_007258455.2 of Sequoia sempervirens. Classification (NCBI taxonomy): domain Eukaryota; kingdom Viridiplantae; phylum Streptophyta; class Pinopsida; order Cupressales; family Cupressaceae; genus Sequoia; species Sequoia sempervirens. Next base: position 506,411,659 of record VDFB02000017.1, on the reverse strand, counting down.
TCTAACTTATTCTCAAGCAATTTCTTCTTTTCACCTCTTCTAGCCTTGATTTTAAGGCCTCAATTTTGAATTTTCAATAGGGGCAACGTTAGTAATCTCTTCCAATCCCTTTATCAATGCTATTTTATTATTCCTACTCCCTATCCTACTTACATCAGGTGCATTCCACTGAGACATAGCCTGAACAATAGGTGGAGTGGCCTATTTCAACATATTACACTCAAAACCTTGTATGAGCAAGTTCAGATCTATTTCAGAAATCTACTTCTAAGTTGCTTGGGACTTAATAGAATTCCACAAGAATGGATTTTAATCAAAGCTAAAAGAATTCTACAAGAATGGATTCTAATCAACCGTCATGCATATGTTTCTCTTTTCGATTGTTTTGCATGCCATCATAAGGGATCAAGCCAGTTGAACGTAGCTAGGAACAATTCTGTGTGTTTGGGTGTGAAAGAGGACCATTCCTAGCATAAAAATACCTATTGGTATGCGTTGGAGGAATTTTTTTGGTCACATGAATTGAAAAATGAAAGTTGCACCACTTTGCAACTTTACACTGCTTGCATTTGACACTTTTTCCATCAAGTGAAAACTAGACACCACAAGAAAACAACTTAGAGATAACAAAAACTAAGAGAGGTTATTGTAGAGGGGACCAACATGATCCCATAGGCTTAGACAGAGATTTTGTAAGCATCACAATTTCTAAGTAATAGCTTGTCAAACATTGCTTCCCTTTTGCACTTTGGACCCTTAAAGGATTGATCCGGTTGAATGTAGCTCAGAGTGATTCCACATGTTTGGGTGCGAAAGAGGACCATGTATAGTGTAAATGTACCCATTCAAATGTGTTGGAATAGTTTCTTTGGTCACATGATTTGCAGAATGAAAGTTGCTACACTTTGCAACTTTCAACTACTTGCATTTGACAACTTTTCCCCCAAGTGAAAATTTGCCACCATAGGAAAATGCCTCCAAGAGAAAAAACCAAGAGATGTTATTATAGAGGGGCCCAATGCAATCCCATATGATTAGACAAGAAGTTTCTAAGAATCATGGTATCTAAGTAACAACATGCTAAAGTTTGTAGCCATTTTGCACTTTGAACCCTTAAGGGATCGATCCAGTTGAACGTAGCTCAGAGTGATTCTATGTGTTTGGGTGCAAAAGAGGACCATGCCTAGCATAAAAATACCTATTTAGATGCGTTGGAATAGTATGTTTGGTCACACGAGCTGCAGAAAAAAAGTTGCACCACTTTGCAACTTTCAACTACTTGCATTTGACAACTTTTTCCCCAAGTGAGAATTCACCACCATAGGAAAATTCTTCTAAGATAGAAAAAACTGAGAGAGGTTATTGTAGAGGGGCCCAACGCGATCCCATAGGATCAGATGAGAAGTTTCTAAGGATCACGGTATCCGAGTAACAATATGTTGAAGTTTGCAGCCATTTTGCACTTTGGACCCTTAAGGGATCGATCCAGTTGAATGCAGATCAGAGCGATTCCTCATGTTTGGGTGTGAAAGATGACTATGCCTAGCATAAAAATACCTATTCAAATGTGTTGGAACAGTCTGTTTGGTCACACGAGCTGCAGAACTAAAGTTGCACCACTTTACAACTTTCAACTACTTGCATTTGACAACTTTTCCCTAAGTGAAAATTTTCCACCACGGGAAAATGCCTCCAAGATAGTAAAAAATGAGAGCGGTTATTGTAGAGGGTCATAACTCGATCCCATAGGATTAGATGAGAAGTTTCTAAGCATCACGGTAAATGAGTAACAACATGCTAAATTTTGCAGCCATTTTGCACTTTTGACCCTTAAGGGATCAATCTAGTTGAACATAGCTCAAAGAATTTCCACATGTTTGGGTGCAAAAGAGGACCAATCATAGTGTAAAAATACCTATTTGAATATGTTGGAATAGTCTGTTTGGTCACACGAGCTGTAGAATGAAAGTTGCACCACTTTGCAACTTTCAACTACTTGCATTTGACAACTTTTCCCCCAAGTGAAAATTTGCCACCACGGGAAAATGCCTCTAAGATAGTGAAAAATGAGAGGTTATTATAGAGAGGCCCAACATGATCTCATAGGATCAGATGAGAAATTTCAAGTGTCACAGTATCCGAGTAATAGCATGCTGAAGTTTGTAGTCATTTTGCACTTTGGACCCTTAAGGGATCGATCTGGTTGAATGTAGCTTAGAGCGATTCCACATGTTTGGGTATGAAAGAAGATCATTCTTAGTGTAAAAATACCTATTTAGATGTGTTGGAATAGTCTATTTGGTCACACAAGCTGCAGAATGAAAGTTGCACCACTTTGCAACTTTCAACTACTTGCATTTGACAACTTTTTCCCCAAGTGAAAATTTTCCACCACAGGAAAATTCCTCTGAGATAGAAAAAACTGAGATATTTTATTGTTGAGGGGCCCAACATGATCCCATAGGATTAGACGAGAAGTTTCTAAGTGTCATGATATCCGAGTTACAACATGCTAAAGGTTGCAACCATTTTGCACTTTGGACCCTTAAGGGATCGATCTGGTTGAATGTAGCTCAGAGTGATTCCGCGTGTTTGGGTGCAAAATAGGACCATGTTTAGCATAAACATGCCTATTCAGATGTATTGGGATAGTCTGTTTGGTCACACAAGTTGTAGAATGAAAATCAAACCACTTTGCATTGCTTGCATTTGACACTTTTTCCATCAAGTGAAAACTCGACACAACAGAAAAACCACTCTGAGATAACAAAAACTGAGAGAGGTTATTGTAGAGGGGCCCAACATGATCTCGTATGTTGAGATGGAGATTTTGTAAGTGCCATGGTTTTTGAGTAATACCCTGTCAAAGATTGCTACCCTTTTGCACTTTGGGATCTGATGTTTCCTTGAACTGTATGATTTCGTACAGGGTGATTGTGCTCTCTTTTCAATGGAATTCGGTGGGCGGCAGACTTAACTCTATTTTAGTTTTGGATTGGTTGGATTTCAAGTGATTTTGTGTGTTTTAGAATCTAATTAATGAGGGCCAATCTGTATACCCTGTTTTAAGGGTTTTGAGTAAAATGTCATATTAAGCCTTCCACCCACTATATGCTTCTATAACTCAGTGGAAAGGCTTAGTTAGGGTTATAAAACATGTGTCAAAATTTTTGTGCACAAGGGAGGTGAATAGAGGGTTTTTAGGTGATGCCCTAGATGTCAAATGGTGCATTTTTTAGTGGAAAATGGTGGTTTAGTGCTAGGGTTTGAAGAAATCTTTGGGGGTGGCAATATCTCTTGAACTTTTAAGCTTGTGTAGACCTTTTTTAAGGTGTTTCAAGCTTTGGTTGGCTATGGGCAGGTTTGGAGTATGGGTTTTCAATAAACCCTTGCCTAACTTGTGAAAGAAGAGGGTTAGAGGGCTTATTGATGCAATTCAAGGTGGAGGAACTCTTTTCAACATCAACTAATCAATTCTTAAATAGTTAACCCAATCTTTGATCACCAAGACACCTAGTTTCTCAAAACACACTCAAAAGGCTTCTAGCCTTCAATATTTAAAACATGAAGTTATCCTACTGCTATGGCTATACAAAGGTCAACAAATCATCACTAGAGACTTACCATAGTCCTACTACAAGATTCATAAAAGATCTCCATAAGTTTCTTTGTGCCATCATGGAGAACCAACAAACTGACCTGCTAAAAGGCTACTAGAATTAGCCCACTTTTCCAAAAAAAGTACCTTTTAAAACTCTTGTAATCATAGAATCCCTTGAAAAGTCACTAATTGTGACTCAAAATATCAAATTCACTGATCATTACACCAACACAAGGTTTCTAGGGTGTCATCCTAACAAACCCCCCCTTTTCATGCATAAAACTAGGGTTTTACTAGATCTACCATAAATTGGGCTTCCCAAACTTTGAAATTGTTTCCAACACACCTATTTAGGCTTTCATAGACATTCTACGCCATTACCAAGCCAAATCCATCAACATTTCACTAAAACCATTCATAAAACCTCCATTTTCACATGCATTTTGCTCTGCCTAGCCCTAGGGCATCACTCAAAACTGACCAAAATGACCTATTAGCCTTCCAAATACCTTGTATAGTTAGATTACACTTTTCATGACCCATTCCACAAGAAACAATGGTAACATAAAGCGGAATGGGTCAAATCCACATTTTAGAAGACCCTCAATAAGCAAATAGTGTTAAATAAGGGGAGCAATAGAGTACTAAAGAGAACTCATTGAATATTTCATCTTAGAACCTCCAAAATGATGTAAACTAAAGCTACTTCACACTACCACACAATGCAAAAGGTTTCAAAGCAAGAATGACCTATACAGGTCCATACAAGGGAAAGAAAGTTAAAAAAACTCAACAAAATATTGAGAAAACATTATTTTCAATTTTGAATTTCTTCTATTAGCAAAATTACATTATGTTTGAGCCTTCATGAGGCTTTAAATAGCTTTTACAAATGATAATACAAAACTAACTTAAGACTTCCATGAACCAAATTTGCTCAATAACCTTGGTGCCCTTGTACCAAATTTCAATATTTCAATAAATCTCATTACAATGCCTTAGGTACTCTATTCTCACAGACCTTTTACAATGTCACTTATACATTTGAGATTCTCTTATAATGTCTACATCATAGGTGCTCATTATGAGGTTAAATTAAAATGAGTAACTTGATATTCCCTCGCAAAGCTTCACACACTATTTTATAATGGCTTCAAATCATAATTGAGACTTGTCAAGATCATCAAAATAAGGATGTTGCATTGTTTTTTTGGCTGAGATTCTCTTTGATGGCTCATAAATCATCATTTTCTGCAAGGAGAGACCAATTAGTTTTTATTAGTTTACTTATAGATACAAAAAGTAAAAGAAGAAAAAGAAACATCATCCAAAATGGAAATGAAATGAAAATAGACGGAAGGCACTTACAGATAAGCATGGCAGTCTCTCAACTTAGTCACTCTTAGTCATACATCTTCACTGGGAGTTCCAAGATACCTATTGCACACAACACCTCTCATGAATAGAATATCTTGAAATTATAGATGCTCTTATAATGTCTACATCATAGGTGCTCATGATAAGGTTAACTTCAAATGAATAACTTGAAATTCCCTCACCAGGCTTCACACACACTTTTGTAATGGCTTAAAATCATAATTGAGATTTTTCAAGATCATCAAAATAAGGATGTTGCATTGCTTTTATGGCTGAGATTCTCTTGGATGGGTCATAAATCTGCATTTTCTACAAGGAGACACCAATCATTATTTACCAGGTTACTTACAGATATGTAAAGTAAAAGAAGATGATAGCATTGGCATCAAACAAATTAACATGCATACAAGTATAAATTAATAAGAACCAATGTGCATACACTTACAAATTAATCCAATGAACCATCTGGGTCTGCTCTACTCTTTATTGTGTCAAGTATTTCCTCATGATCAGACTCATAGACCTTCCACAAGGTTCTGTTCAAAGGTCTACCCCCATATTTGGTCAAATGAACATTGGATGCCACAACAAGGTTCGAGTAATGAAGAATCTTACAATGTGTGTGAAAGTCCTGAAACAACCAATGTTTAACACTCTTATGTGGGTAACTTCTAAGCAATGTTCCAGTAACAACAACTTAGCCTGTAGGGTATTTGATGTTTTCTCCATCTATAACTAGGGCTTCTAATTTATTTTTGGACTCAACACAATGACACAAGTAATAGTTTGTTTCATCTTCATTGTCCTCATTTGCAATAACTGCATAAATATGCCTTGCATTGATATGTGTAACAAATCTCTTGAAATTAGTCAACATTATGAATATAGTACAAAGTAAGATAACAATATGGAATTTCAAAAACTAAGCAAGTAGATATATTACCTTGTTAAACTAGATCTAATACGTGGTCAACGTCAACTCATGATTCCATCTATGTTAGTTCCAATGCTGTCGGAGGACAATATGTGTTAAGTGGGCTAAGATAACTTGTCAACCATTTTTCAACCCACTCCCCTGACTCACAATCATTCCAGGCTTGCATTGTACATGAAGAACAAAAGCATGCCATCTTACATGTGTCGATACTCGATGAACTTGCATTTGAGCTAAGGAAAGAGTGTGGCTTATTTGATCCTGTTAGTGTACAAAAATCCTCATATGGTGCAATTTTAGTATCATCCATGAACCAAAAAAATATACGAATTGAAGACATACCTTCAATACCTAGACCCATCGAAGCATTACACCACTCGATAATTGATCTTGCATCTATCAAATTTGCACTGTCTTTATAATTTAACTCTTCTCATGCTAATAGTCTTTTCACGCATGCTCCAACACCATCGTGCTCCCCCTTTCCATGCCCTGCCTCAGAAAAGTTCCACATATGTTGAGCACATGTAGTGAGATGCATCCTACACAGCCAGTAGAACATGCACACGTTCTTGAACCATGCTGCACAATTATTCAACCATATTATATGCCAACCGTATGCTATGCCCCTCTGAGCCAAATCACTATAGAAAATATGGAAGCAACCTTGCATGAAGAGAATGTGTGCGATCATCACTAATATAAAAGTGATACTCCCTCAATACCTTCCTTTGGTCCTCTGTACTATCAACTGCATGAATGAATGCTATGTGCACAAATATCAAAACCTGTGTAGAGTTGTAATAGTGTGACAACACCTCACGTTGTGGCTGTAGAGTATAGTTCTCTACAAATTCAACCACTGATACTATGTTTCCAATTGGAAAGGTGTCCTTGCATAGCTTGAATTGTGTGTCCAGCCATCGGGCTCTATGGATATGCCTTGCATACTCATACACTATATTGTCACAAAACATGGACATAAACTGATACACTGGAATCTTCTAAATAACCAAATCACACATTTTTTCTTGAGACCCATCTTTTGTAATGTATGTCATTGTTTTATACTTCCTGAACTCTACTAGTTTATAACCCACCTCATTTGTGCTTCCCATAGGTTGACATACTAGCATTCATTGGAAGCCACTACAACACTCGCATGAACCATCCAAGCATGTTGTCCTATAGAATATTTGGCCATCCTCTATTTCACATAATTTTTTTGATGAGAACTCTCTTGAATATTTTGGTGGGTATTCTATGCCACAATCCTGCAAAACATCGTTAGTATGCAAATTATCTAAATATATAGAAAAAAAACATCATAATGGTTAGAGAATTCAATATGTAGTCTACAACAACAAGTAGTGTATGTGTGATTTATCTTGACATAAAAATATTTAAGCATTTCAAAAAATCTTTGAGAAATACTAATTTGAGGATAATCATTTTGAAATTTACAAAAAAAATGGGTTTGAGTTGTATCCAAAAAATGCTTTGGATGTGGCTCACGGTTCTGACTACCGATTCTCCTTCTTACGACATCCCTTTGATTTAGAGATGGCCTTGTGTTATTCTTCCAATACTCTTCAATTAGTGTCTCAATGCTTCATTTTTTTTTTTATCTTTTTGTGGTAGTCTCCCCGAGAATGCCCATAATTCATTTGAATTGGTGCCCTTAATTATTTGCTGCCTTTAAAGGAATTTTGATAAAGTTTTTCTACTAATTCTCATTTGTTCACTCGTCTTTTTAATGAGACGAGATATTTTTATTTGATAGCTTACCAAAGTCAATGTAATGACACATCGGGTGACATTACTGTCCTTTAAGCATGAGGTCTTACCCACACTCTCATAAGCATCCATTAGATTCTTCACAGTAGTGTTTTCACTTGATGCATTCAATGTTCTCAAACCAAGAGTTTTCATGATGTTTCTATACTTTAAACCCCACATCATTTCAACAAATAGTTGGCATCTTGTAGTCTCATTTAGTCTTTCAAAGAAGATTTTCCAAATCTTATCAGCATATCTTCTACAAGTGCATGTTGGAATCTTACCTTCCATGTGCTACAAAATATCCTTATCAATATTAATCAAATACTTTGGCTTTCTACACAAAATTCTAGGTGGTGTTCTCCTAGGTACACACATCTCAACATTAGCAATTTCATCAATATTTAATTGAGGTGGGCTAGATTGCGTACCTTCGATCGAGGGTGGAGTAGAAGAAATGCCTTAAGGTTCACATGGGGATGATGGCATACCTTCTTCGTCAAATCTGAGTGATGATGTACTCTCAACTTGAGATGTGGTGGATGGTGTCCAACCATATTCACTTGCAGTAGATGGTGTCCCTCCACTTGTGCTTAATGGTGTCCCTTCGTATTCACTTGTGGTAGAGGGTGTGTCTTCAACTATGGTATCTGAATCTGTCCTACCATGACACTTTCACATTCGTGCCCTTTGTGCTACCAATTTTTGTTCTCTTTTTGACAGTTGAGGTTCCTCTTCAATTGGCTTGTTTTCATCAATTGTTTCCAATTTCTTCTTTTCATGATATGCCCTCAACCATTCTTTCTCCTTTTCTTTGAAGTTCTAGAGTTGTTCATCTGTTAGTTTTTTCCTTGTTCATTTCTTCAGCATGAGGGATAATTTTATTTGTAGCATGGTAATGAGATGAATATTAGTTCCTCAAAAATGTATCCATTAAAATAAATGAAATATATGTCATTCAAGGCTTCATAAAAATACTTACAATCATCTTGTAAGAGCTTAGAGAGTTAAAAATTGCAATTTTTTGCAAAATATGAAAAGTTGTTATTTCAAAAAGTGTTTGTGGTTGTCATTTCAAAAAGTGTTTGTTTTAAGGGTTTGTAGTTGTCCACAATGAAATAAAACTTATCCCACCCTCTGTAATTTCTGTAACTAGATGGGATAGGTCTGAAATGTTAGGGATAGATGTTTGAATGAGTCTCGGGAGCAGGGGAAGTTGCTTGAGCATTTGGGCATGATGCCCTGGTGTTGAAAATATGCATTTTTGAGTGAAATGGTGAGGTTTGACAGGGGAAATGTATATAAACTTTGGGGACAACAACATTTCTTGTTCTTTTGAGTTTTTGTAGACTAAAATCAAGATGTTATAAGCCTTGGTTGGCTATGGAGAAGTTAGGAAAGTGGTTGGGGTTATAAGTCCTGGAATTTTTGAGTTTTACCATGGAAAATGATGGCTCCATATTGGAATTTGTTGTAGATGCTTACAAGATGGTTTAGAGTTGGTTTCTATAGTTTGTGTAGATCATTTGGAAGATGTTTGAAATAGAGGTTAAGTAAAATAAGGTTGCAAAGGTATATTTCCTATAAACCCCTATCATATCTATATAATGATGACCTAGAATGAGGTTTTTACAATATAGTGCATTATTGAGTCTTTCTATCTCTTAAAGTTGGTGAAATCAAAGTTTTGAACCCTATCTCAATGTTTCCCAAGGTTATTTAATGGTTTGGAGTTGTTTTTTTGATAGTTTCTTCACAAAATTGACCTAATTTGGTGCATTCTACTATGGGACAGTCATTTTTGTTGATATATTTTCCAAATTAGCATACCCTACCGTTCAAGTATGTTAAATAAGGTTGAAAAGGGTTCCTAAATATGATTTTGGTTTGTAAAGGTTCAAGGTGGGTTAAGAGAAACACCCAATTTAGGGGTTTGGAAACCTACTAGGAATTTGGTGCCTTGATTGGTAGAAAGAGTAATTCTGTACAAATAGTGATTTGAGTGATGGATTTTGGTTTGAATTTGTCTAAGTGATGTTCATAGATATATCTTAATTCTTGGACAAAGTTTACAAAGATTTTTTTTTTTTTGGTGTTTTGAGTAATGTGCAACCATGGTGCATGTTGATCAAGATTTTCCTATTAGAATGATGATGGTTGAGATGTTTTTGAGTTTGATAAAGGTTTGGAGACAAGTTTTATGATTTGATGCTTTATAGAAATGAAGTGAAACATTTGAAGGGTTTTTGTTGAGAGTTGAAATTATTTTTTGGTAGATGCTCTGCAAGATAGGCTACACCTTCACCATTTTGCTAACTTATCCTTGAATAAAGAGTCTTAAAATAGTGGAGAGAATGGTTAGAATCCATTGTAGGTAGACTAATCAAGAAAACATTTAAAATATATGACAACATAGGTGATGAGGTAGCTTTACTGATGAGGTAATTTAGAAATAGAGATGAAAACCAAAATAGTTTAAATCAGTGCTATCAATGTGGGAGGAGTATATTCCAATTTTTTAGAGACATGTATGGAAAATTTGGTAGCATAGACAAGGAAATCAGCTAGTTTGTGTAACTATTTTAAAAAACACCTCAATGAAATCTTTGGAATCATACACAAAGTAATTCAATTGTTAAATAAAAAAATGCCTCAAAGAGATGTGGTTTAAAAATGTAATTGGAAAGTGTATAGAATTGTGTAATTTAAAATTTCCATTGACAACCTAAGGTTGTAACATGACAAACAAACAATGATCAACATGGAATATGAGAAACAACAAAAATGAAAGCAATCCATAATAGAATGAAAGAAAATGTGTAAATACTTCACATACCTAAAAAACCAGAGTTTCAAATGGAGTAGTTCTACCCATTTATGTAGCCTTTGCTTCTTCTTTCCTAAAATTCCTCAACAATTTGACTTTTTCAAAAGCTTGTTCCCCTCCAAACTTCAATTGTATATCAGTTATCATTGGAATTCAAACTTGAATTGATATTGTATGCCTTTCAACATGAAAAATCTACTATTTCATGCAAAGGTGGTGGAAAGATCATGAAAAAGGTGGTGGAATCTAAAAATCATGCATGCACACTTCACAACATCATCAAAAAGCTACTTTTTTTCGGAGCATATGCAGAACCAGGAGAATATGCAAAATGTGGGCTGACATCATGGGTATATTGAATTTTTTTACCATTTTTAGAGCAAGCCAAAATGCACTCACATTATAATGTGCTCACATTATAATGTGAGCATGTTATTTCTTGCTAAAACGGTCATGTCTCTACTTCTTCAAAACACACTCATGTTATGAGAAAGTTGGTTTTTTTATAGATTTATTTTCTCTTTTTGTCTATACCCTCTACCCTAATTCTATCTCAGTCCCCTCTATTCTTATACCCTAATTCTATCTCTCTACCCTCTACCCTTAACCCTTATACCCTCAACCATAAACCCTAATTGTATCTCTCTCCCCTCTCTTTCTCCCTAAAACCACTTTATCTCCATCTCTCCCATTCTGCCTCTCCCTCTCCCTCCCACTCTCCCTCTCCCTCCCTCTCTCCCTCTCTCCCACTTCTCCCTCTCCCTCTCCCTCCCTCTCCCCATCCTCTTCCCCACTCTTTGCTCTCTCCCTCCCTTTTACTCTCCCCTCTCCCTCCCCACTCCCTCCCTCTCCTTCTCTCTCCTCCCCCCACCTCCCACTCCCTCCTCTCCCTCCCTCACTCTCTCCCTAATCTCCTCTCTCCCACTCTCTCCCTCTCTCTCCTATCCCTCCCCCCTCTCTCCCTAAAAACCATAAACCCACTCCCTCTCCCTCCCTCTCTCCCTCTCTCCCACTCTCTTTTTCTCCCACTCTTTCCTTCTCTCCCCC